>CM041788.1:20697643-21897643 GCA_023375725.1 Nephotettix cincticeps | reverse complement strand
AAATTTCACATATCTGTAGTTCTCACTGTTATTCATAAGGCTAAAATAAAAACTTCCTGAGTAATAATTCCTGACTAAAATAAAAACGTTATAAGTTTTTATTTTAGCCTTTTGTGTAGCTAAAATAAAAAACTTATAACGTTTAGAAGACCAACATCACTGGTCAAAAAAAATGGTTGAAACACATTGTTCTTTCAGATGTCTGGTAAAAAGTGCATCAAACATAGGACTGACTATCTGAGCGCAAAGGGTTATATTAACATAATTTATTTATCTTCTTAAATTCACTATATTTTTGACTCTGGTTAGGAACTGTAGATTATATTGGGTGTAAATAATAATGTTTGCAATAAGTTTTGTCAATATTGTACTTCAACTTATTTAGACTTCAAATACCAATTGATAAATTAAATACCCCCGTCGCAGCAGACCTGTGTACTCAGCAAATTTCCAAATCAATAGTATAATAATAATATTTAACAAGTTTTGTCAATATCTTTCGGTAAATATGAGTTATTAGCCTATTCTCCATAGGTTTAACACGGGAAAGAGTATGCAGGTTTGCCGCTATGAGGAACACTGAAAGAAGGCATTTCTAGCGTAAACAATTTTTATTTTGACCATTTGTATCAAGTTTCATAAACATATGTCCATAAATAAAGGAGTTTGCACATGCTCTATATGTTTAACATGGGAAAAGAGTATGCAGGTTAGCTGCCATGATAAACACATAAACTATGATTCTTAAGCATAAATGTATAGATCAACCACATGAAATATTAATTTTTCTTTATCCTCCATAAGATTAACATGGTGCCACAAAATACAACGTTCTGTGTTTAGATTTTTTTCATATCTTGGTAACCATTAAAAATCTTTAAAGAACTAAATTTTGTAGTTTTTAAGCTGATTCTAGTGGTGAAAATAAAATGTAATCATTCCTTAAATTACATATGAAAAACATAAAATACCCAATTTTTGAGTATACAGCCCCCAAACTACCCATTCCGATTGAACAATATGTCTGGATTACGAACTCGTCCAAGCAAATGTAGGAATATACGACTCTACTAAATTTGGACTCTTATCGGACCATTTTTACGAGAGTTTATCATGTTCACAGACACACACACACACACAATATATATATATGAATTTTAACGACTATTGTTTTTGGCCTCTGGGCACCTATAGACGAAAAAATAACAATGCTTAACCTCATTAAAACGCTCTGTAATTGCTTGGATACTCTGTTGTTAAGTAAATGGAGAATAAAATAAATAGTCTCATTCTACTTGATACAAAATAATCTCTACACTGTTTAAACCATTTCAGAACACATTCTTCAACATCCTTCAGCTCACATGACTTCAACTTTTTTACATCCGTACATAAAACACTTCCTTCTTCGAATTTGTCTTTCTGTTTTAAAATCGTCGCTAAAGTACTGGGCGGTACACCAAATTCTTTTGCGATTTCAATTTTTTTTCTTGTTGGATTCTCTTCAACAAACTTAATAATTTTGCGTTTGGTATCAACGGTTAACGAGCTACGCTTCTTTTGGTTTTTTCGTCCATGTTTATTGCACTGCACTGCACAGACTACACACCACAGACAGACGCAATGAACTGAATGAAATTCATGACAGTCAAGACCGTGGGACACATCCGTGGTCGGGCGTTCATGTTTAGACACGATTGTAAGTTTGTTTCCGTTCGTTATATCAAGGGAGGATAGAGATCATTCGTTATATAGAGGTAAAATTCGCTATATAGAGGTTTTTATTAAGAAAAATTCGTTATATAGAGGTTGATTTATTTTTTCTGGCATCTTCAAAAATTCGTTAAATCGAGGTTTACAATACGGTTCAATCGTTATATAGAGGTGAAATTAGCATTGAGTCTTATGGGAAGTTGTAGGGGATTTAAATACCCCCGTCGCAGCAGACCTGCGTACTCAGCGAATTTCCAAATCAATAGTATAATAATAATATTTAACAAGTTTTGTCAATATCTTTCGGTAAATATGAGTTATTAGCCTATTCTCCATAGGTTTAACACGGGAAAGAGTATGCAGGTTTGCCGCTAAGAGGAACACTGAGAGAAGGCATTTCTAGCGTAAACAATTTTTATTTTGACCATTTGTATCAAGTTTCATAAACAAAATGTCCATAAGTAAAGGAGTTTGCACATTCTCTATATGTTTAACATGGGAAAAGAGTATGCAGGTTAGCTGCCATGATAAACACATAAACTATGATTCTTTAGCATAAATGTATAGATCAACCACATTAAATATCAAGTTTCATAAAAAATATACATTGATAAGTGAAATATTAATTTTTCTTTATCCTCCATAAGATTAACATGGTGCCACAAAATACAACGTTCTGTGTTTAGATTTTTTTCATATCTTGGTAACCATTGAAAATAAAGCAATCTTTAAAGAACTAAATTTTGTAGTTTTTTAAGCTGATTCTAGTGGTGAAAATAAAATGTAAACTTTCCTTAAATTACATATGAAAAACCCAATTTTCGAGTATACAGCCCCCAAACTACCCATTCCGATTGAACGATATGTCTGGATTACGAACTCGTCCAAGCAAATGTAGGAATATACGACTCTACTAAATTTAAACTCTTATCGGACCATTTTTACGAGAGTTTATCATGTTCACAGACACACACACACACACACACACACACATATATATATATGAATTTTAACGACTATTGTTTTTGGCCTCTGGGCACCTATAGACGAAAAAATAACATGGTCCCGGCCTTAAGTCTTACCATGAGACCTACGGTAATAGCTTCATCCCTATGGAATATTCACTGAAATGTATGAGAAATTAAACTAATCATCCTTGTTTGCCTTTTTATCATATTTGGAATTTTCTAGAAACTCTGGTTCAAGAGATCGGAGCAGAAAGCCTACTAGAGAACTGGAACAGAATGAGAAGGAGCCAGAATGGGGAAAAAAAGAAATAAAAACAGAGAAGAAAGAACCGCCAAAGAACAATGCAAAGCCTGACTTTGGATTATCGGGAAAACTCACTGAGGATGCCAACACGTACAACGGAGTTGTGATAAAATACTCAGAACCTCCAGAAGCACGGAAACCAAAGAGGAGATGGCGGTTGTATCCGTTCAAGGGAGAACAGTCGTTGCCTGTGCTACATATACATCGCCAGAGTGCGTACCTGCTCGGACGAGATCGCAAGGTGGCAGATATCCCGATTGACCATCCATCATGCTCCAAGCAGCATGCAGCACTCCAGTATCGTCTAGTTCCATTCACCAGGGCCGATGGATCAAAGGGGAGGCAGATAAAATTGTACGTGATTGACTTGGAGTCTGCCAATGGGACTTATTTAAACAATCAGAAAGTCGAAGCGAAGAAATACTATGAATTAAAAGAGAGAGATGTTGTTAAGTTTGGATATAGCTCGAGAGAATACGTACTCCTCCATGAGCACAGTAAAGATTCAGAGAATGATGATGATGTAAATATCGATGATTAGTGTAAAAAATTTTAAATTAGTTTTTATACAAACAAAATGAAACTGTATATAGAAAAGGGCCAAGTTAAGCCTAATGGTACAATAAATATTTGTAAATAAATAATGAGTTTTTGTTTCCCTTTTACTGATTTACTACATACTCCTCAATTTGTTTGGTTTATAATTCAAGAATAATATACCTGAGAGTGAGATTGGTTTAAAGCAATATTTTTTGATAATAATATTTGTAATTCATTCCAACATGTAGAAAAAATTACTTCCCAACGAAATCAAAAAAATATTTCATGATGGTCTAAAATTAGACCCAGATATCTTAGTTCTTTGGGCTATTAATTAATGCACCAACATATGAATCAGTTGCTTTCATAAATAACAATGATACATTTGTCATTAAATTTATTTCACTCACTATTCTCTCACATTCACCTATTATCACCAAAACCGAGAGTAATTTATTACAAAGGACAGGCACAACCGAGATCAGTACTCAGGCTTTTAAAAACCGTTTCAGCTGTTGTTTCGGTTGAATTAATGTTTCTTTGATTTTTTTAATACTGTTTCACTGATGTCTTTGACTGTCGAATGATGCTCAATCTATAGAATTTTTTATAATACTTGCAATATTCATACTGGCAACACGTGTGTTTCAAGTATTAATATTGCAGATGTATCAAAACATTAAAAAAAATATTGGCTTGGAAATTACACAAAAATATGAATTTTGAAATAATACACTTTTTTGTTATAACAAAATTATATATTTCAATAATTTGAGCAACAGTAATTTTTATGAGGCACTGGAGATAGTTGAGAATGTAACATCCTCAATACAATTTTACCGTGTTCAATTTTACTTGGCTCGGACTAAGTTTGTACTATTTTTACATTTATTAGATATAAAGCCACATAACATCACTTGTCACTCCTCAATTTACAAAGAATAGAAACAAATAATAATTAGTCAACTTAAACTAAAAGGCATCTATACAATTTTATATAATTTTGATTTCTTAAACAATCAATGCAGCTTGATCACCTGTATTAGAGGTGAATTGAGAACTACATAAAAATGATTAATAAATAAATATCAATAACTACTAATCAGACAGGCTGTACTCATAACACAATATATTTATTTACAGAATAATTAGTATGTAAAAACTTTTAAATAAATTATTGGTTTGTGCAATTCATTTATCACCAATCAAAGTTCATAATAAGCGATAAAAAATTGAAGAAGTACAAAAACAATTAATAGTTCCTTCAATATTCAGCCTGAATGTAATAAAAAACAAAAAACCCTCTGGTAGGTAATCTCTCCTCATTCATTATTGACACTTATACATAAAAAATGGACTCTAGTTTGGTAAAACTCATCATTATTACCAATAAACATATTCCCACGAAACACGGTAGAAGTGTCATTATTTCACTTAAAAATGTCAAACCTTTGTTGCTTCTGATGCAGTCCAAGTATTGTAAAGGTTATAGAATCTAGATCTGCAGCTAACTAAATGCACGACTCAAATAACTGTCAATAGGTTTTAAAGGGGAAAGATGAATCAAATTCCTTTCAGATAGTTATTTCAGAACCTAAATTATCACATAGCTGTAAGAGAAAAATACTGACAAGTAAAGTAGGAATGATCGTATTTACAGTCATAATAGTTTTTAACTTATTACTAAATTAACAACATAATAAATAAATAATTTTTATCTACAACAGAATCATAAATGCACTCTTCTAGTAACATATATAAAGTCCATATATTTAGGTAAAAAACATGGTACAAAATGTGCACTATATCACACAGCAAAATTACACTTTATTACAACTCATGATTAAGAGTTGAATTAGTTAGAAAACCACCTAGTAAAAATGTTCACTTCCTGTTTGAACTAGTTTTTTACCTTTATTTGCTAAGAAGTATAATTGATCATAAACTTCAACTTGTATGTTATTAAAACAAACATTATTGCCCTCGATTCCAATTTCGCCATAACATTTTTTAAATGAAGTAAAAATTTATGAAATTGACTATCACTAAAAAGGTTCTATAAAATCACATTGGAAACTCTTAAAAACCTTAATAAACTAATTCTCTAGTAAATACATTAACGGGATTTTACAAAACGATCAACATTTACGATATTCACAATATTTATCATATTTACACACGGTTCGAGTGTCCTCTAATTGCACCAGAATGTTTATAAAGTCTGTTAAACACTATCTGTGAATGTCCAAATTCCTTTCAGATAGTTATTTCAGAACCTAAATTATCACATAGCTGTAAGAGAAAAATACTGACAAGTAAAGTAGGAATGATCGTATTTACAGTCATAATAGTTTTTAACTTATTACTAAATTAACAACATAATAAATAAATAATTTTTATCTACAACAGAATCATAAATGCACTCTTCTAGTAACATATATAAAGTCCATATATTTAGGTAAAAAACATGGTACAAAATGTGCACTATATCACACAGCAAAATTACACTTTATTACAACTCATGATTAAGAGTTGAATTAGTTAGAAAACCACCTAGTAAAAATGTTCACTTCCTGTTTGAACTAGTTTTTTACCTTTATTTGCTAAGAAGTATAATTGATCATAAACTTCAACTTGTATGTTATTAAAACAAACATTATTGCCCTCGATTCCAATTTCGCCATAACATTTTTTAAATGAAGTAAAAATTTATGAAATTGACTATCACTAAAAAGGTTCTATAAAATCACATTGGAAACTCTTAAAAACCTTAATAAACTAATTCTCTAGTAAATACATTAACGGGATTTTACAAAACGATCAACATTTACGATATTCACAATATTTATCATATTTACACACGGTTCGAGTGTCCTCTAATTGCACCAGAATGTTTATAAAGTCTGTTAAACACTATCTGTGAATGTCCTCATTACTTATTGTGTTTTCACTTAGACTTTCGGCAATGGAAAGCTGTTTGATAACGTTGGAGTAGGGACTCGCCTTGGTGACAGGCAGCAGCTTGTCCAGGCTGGTCACATCATCTTCACTCACCGAGAGACGCGACTGGACACCTTCTGCTTCACTTTCACAATTCGGTGGCAAAGCTCTTGGGATTTCATAACCCTCGTCATAGATTAATTCTAAATATTTATGAGTCCCTCCAGAATTAACGATTTCTTTTTGTTCTCCCTCATTTCTCCATTCATCTGTAATAAATTAATCAAACCATTAGCTTTAACCATGAAACTATATCACGTATAAGTACATTGAACAATTAATAGAAAAAGGCAGTATAACTAAATCATGTGAGACTGAAAATAGCTACACTGTGCATATTTTCTTTATCTAGATTTATTCCAAAATTACTTACTAACAGGATTAATTTTGTTTGGAAAGGATATACAGTAGAGCGTCGAAAATCCGTGATAATTGGGACCATAGGTAGTTCGGATTACCGATTTGTCCAGATTTTTGTACATTAATAATGTAGTTCTAGAATAGAGTTAATTGATACAAAGTAATGTTAATTTTTTGTAATTATGTGTATCAAATGTACATTATTCAAGTTTGTTTCTAAAAAAATTTTAGGAAACAAACAAATTCACAATACAAAATCACAATATTAAATACAGTAAAATTGTTTTATTTTACATCAAATTGTACGTGATTAGCAAAAAGGTGCTTATCTACGGTTGTGTTAGCTTTGATATACGTTTCCTGGAAGCCAAGTCCTTCATTCGCTTTAGAAGCATCATCTGACTTTGACTGCATTCAGGAGCAACATCTGACTTTGC
This sequence comes from Nephotettix cincticeps, assembly GCA_023375725.1. NCBI lineage: Eukaryota > Metazoa > Arthropoda > Insecta > Hemiptera > Cicadellidae > Nephotettix > Nephotettix cincticeps. Next base: position 21,890,321 of record CM041788.1, on the reverse strand, counting down.
ATTCAGGCTGCATTTGGTACCATGATATCTCACTGTACAATGCTGCAAAAGCAACAACAACAATAATATTGCAAACAATAATGGTGACAAGGGGGGTACGGCTGAGTCACCAAGTTCAAAATAGACACGCTGAAGGTCATTCACCTGCCTGTGCGAACCACTCATTCCCCGCCCCGCGCTGGCAGTTTCTCCCGCAAAATTTTAAAATATAGTGCTGCAAAAACCTGTGGAGTGGTTCAGATTATTGACGTTCCGGATTTTTGACGCTCTAGATTAGCTTAATAACTCTAGAAAACTAAAAATATTTTATTCTATTATTTAGCACAAAAAACTGACCTTTTTTATCGACAGTTTCTTGAACTTCAGGTACACCCAGTATTTGACCACTAACTGTTTTTCTTTTCAATTCCATCAGCACATCCAGACAGTAAATGAACATTGGCCTTTCTTCAGGATTGAAACTCCAACAGCGTAACATAAGATCATACCTGTTAATGAAGATGACATTCAGACAAATTTATTTTTAATGTGTAAAATGGAAAATGTCAAGACGCTTCCTGGTCAAGTTCACTTCTTAATTTAAACCATAGAGATGAGTTTCATAACAATTAATTGCTGTTTTTACCAACCAAGCTGGGGTTTTCAATGGACTAAGCATAATGATATGAAAATATATCCTCAGCCTATAGGCATTCAACATCCTTTGTTCTAAGGGACTAGAGTTGTGGGACTAACTTCAACTAGGGTGCTACAAAAAATCTTAACGCTGGAACTGGCAGTTACTTACCCTGCGGTGGCAGGCTGATTTTTGAAATTTTACAATGCTTATTGTTTATAGGTATGTTATTGGTCAAGTCCCTTTGAGAATAATGATGTTATATATTGTTGTTTTCAGCATTACTTGTAGACTAAGAAAATATAATAATATATTATGAATAAGACTTTATCCAAAAAAAACATAAGATAAAAAATAAATTTCATAATATTTTTGGGGGCACCATGCTCTTCAAATATACATATATAGGAACTTCAAAATTTTAATATAGCCAAAATATTCAGAATTTAATCTAGTCTTAGAAAATATATAGTTATACAAGGTTTTATTGAGGATAAATAATATTTATCCTCATATCATATAAACAAACAATTGTAGGTTATTGTTGCTTGCTGCGCTCAATGGAAATCAATGAATTAACCTTTAAGCTACATTATTATTCTTTCACCAATGAAAAAACTAGTGAAATATATTAAACAATATTCTTTTTATCCAAAAGCACCAATAAATGACAACACACAACCTAAGGGACGATGGTGTTATTTTACTGAGAAATATAATCGGCGACAACGTAAACCAAACAATTAGTAATATCTCTTTGTATTATTCAGCTGTTTGGTTATTGTAGGAAAAAAATAAACTTTATATTTAGAAAGAACAACTCTTTGTCTTTAAAATGGTATATAAATATCACCACCAATACCAGATTAAACGGTTATAATAAATTAATCACGTGATCCTTGCACATCGTTGCATTTCCGATGACTGCCAATACAGCGGCGGCTGGTATCGTAAAATAGCTTCGTATTTAACAGCTGATTGGTTGTTTTAGGAAAAAATAAACTTTATATACTGAAAGAACAACTCTTTGTCGTTAAAATAGTATATAAATATCACCACCAATACCCGATTAAACGACAATAATCAATTAATTACACGATCCTTGCACATCATCGTTTTTCCAACGATTGCACTACAGCAGCAGCCTGTATCGTCCCTTTACTGATGACTGCCAGTTCCAGGGTTAAGGTCGAGATAGCTAAGGGTAGTTATACCCTTGTCCTAGGAGAAAAAGGGACGTTAATTTATAATTTTGGCAAATGAATAATCACACTTCACACCTCAGTCATATTACCTAAAAATATTAATACCTGACCCACTTGAGTGTGTTTATGTAAGAATATGATAATAAGTAAAAGCATGAGCTCTGAAGGACTCTTCACAACTAGAAAATTAATAGACCATGACCTCAAGACTAAAATTCATATTTAATCTGGGAAATATAGGCTGGCTCAAATTTGTATAGTGGAGCTCTAAATTAAAATCAAGCATTTTAAATCAATGGTAGCTAAAATTAATTTATAGGAATCAGCCTGTTCAGATCACAATTTACAACGTTGCTTGTTCATACAGACTGGATGGTAAGCTGAAACATTCATATAATGGGACAGGATCAGAAACGTGCATTACTCAAAATAATTAAGATTTTAAGGAGAATGAACATGCTGAGAACGGACAGAGCAACTTACATTTCCTGACAGCAGTTGGGCGGACAGCCAAGGCGTCCACCATTACGAACGTAGTGAAGCACCTCCAGGTTGTTCCGAGCAGGATACGGCTGTTGGCCGAGGGACATGATCTCCCACAGGAGGACGCCAAACGCCCAGACGTCCGACTGGGAGGTGAACACCCCGTCCACCAGGGACTCCGGAGCCATCCATCTGGGTGAGAAATTTAAATGTTAAACTAAAATGGTGAAAGATTTCTTAATTGAAATTAAAAAAAAGAGCTTTATTGACAAAATTGTACAAATCATGCTAAAACAGAATTATTCATTTCAATTATTATTCACTTATTATTCAATTTCAATTCAATTATTATTCAATTTCAGAATTATTTATTACACATGTTACATATTCATATACATATATTTATATATATTCATATACATATACATATATTTGACGGAAATAAAGATCTTATGTCTTATCTTATTCACCACTGTACCAAAAAAGTCACATGACTGTTTGCTATACCTTCAATACATATCATAAATTCAATTACAATATTTGTATTTACCTAACTGGTAGGAGACCTTCTCCTTCCTTCCTGTAGTAGTCATTTTTGTAAATATCTCTAGCAAGTCCAAAGTCCCCAATTTTGACGATTCTTGAGTGGGGATCAGTCGAGGACACGAGGCAGTTTCTACAAGCTAAGTCTCTATGTACAAAATGCATCTCTTCGAGATACTTGCAGCCTCGAGCGACATCCACACACATCGACAGCAGGTCCAGTAACGTCAAGCTTGACTCGGTTGTCTGCAACATTTAAGCAAAATCAAGTTTCCTGTCAGTAGGAACTCATGCCATTAGAATTCACAGTAAAAAAGTTTCACAGGATGATTGTGTACGTGTACAGTTAAGTTTTAAAATTATTTTGAATAAAAAACATATTTATTTGACAATACAAACATTTGTCATTTCACAAATTACTGTGGACGCTCTCCATCAATGATTAACAAAACACGATCCACACTTAATTTCTGGATCTGGAATATAATCCCACACTCAAGTGAACACGAAAATATTTTACTCTTGTATGTCTTATCTATTAAGACTATAAATAGACAGTCTGGTTAGTGCTGAAACCTGGTGAATATTTATGAAAACATAGTAACACCACATTTGACTGATTTGCGGCATGCATTGTATCAGGCTCTCAAATATCTGTGTATTGCAAAAACCCCGAGCTGCTCCAATACCAATACGAATAAAAAAAACCAGGTGTTCGATATTCAGAACTGCGTAAATAGCCTTACAGTCAAAGGGATAAGTATGCATCTGTGAATAAAATGCTGAACTACTCACAATGAGAGGGCGATGTGATCTGAGGTACACAAGCAAATCTCCTCCTTCCATCAACTCCATGATGATGAAGTTGGGGTCATTGTCCAAGCAGACGCCCAACAGTTGCAGAATATTCTCGTGTTTGAAGTTGCTCATGAGTTGTGCTTCCCTGAGGAATTCCAACTTTTCCTGTTGCGATGCTCCTTTACGTAGTGTCTGAGAGGAAAATATATCGTTTAAATGAAGAGTAAGGTTGTTAGGTCTAGGGGGATTAAGTTCATCCAAGAGTGTAAGTAGGTGAACTTGTAACTTTGTATTGTAAAAATAAAAAAAATGAATCAACACTACTTCTTTGCAATCTAAAGAAGCGGTCATGAAATGAGGCGGATTAGTAATTTTGTGCTACGTTTGTATGGACTAAATATAAATTAATATAAATAAAATTTATAAAAATATAAATTGTTTCTCATAGACATTTGCTATAAGCACATTTATGTAAAATCGTGCAATGAGAGATTTCCTAGTAACAATTAGATTTCTAAACCTATTTTGACAACAAATTTAAAATTAATAACCCACCTAAAATCATGGCTGCCACTTTAGTAATAGACCTTATTAACACAATTAGGGTAAAAAAATTACTTTAGCCAATTTATTAACTCTATAACCACTATTGTCGTGATCCCGACACATTAAATTTACTAATTAAATGACAATTGGCATCTGATGTCAATTTAGTGAACTCTGTAGATTGTATTTTCATTGTGATTTGTGCTACTACCTGAGAACGGGGACTTGGGACTGTCTCAAGGAGTGTGCTCACTCGCCACTAGAGTATGTTTTATACGCAATTAAGCGCTTTCTCCATCAGTGGTACTTGGTGTAGTGGTCTTAGGCACTAGTTGACGAGAGAAATGTTTCTCCACCATGAGCAATCTCAATTTGGCTTTAAAATGTGTGGTATAGTGGTGGGAGGGCCCACCTTAAGGTGGTACAACTGGTATAGGGTCAACTGGAATACGCTAGGTTGGCACTAGTGTCGCTTATTCATTACGCATATGCGATTAGGCATTTTTTTAAACATTGGTAAATATTTTTAAACCTTCAAAATGATATTTTATAAGATTATCTGATCAAAACTGTGCTTTAAAATTTTATTTTTTGGTAGTACCGTATATAAAAAGTTAAAATTTTTTTTCAAAATATCACATACGTCACGTGAAAAAGATTTGTTATTCATACATTTTGCCGCTCAAAAGGATAGTAGTTTTCCTACACTCCTTTCACAAATACCACCAAATTTCCAAATTAATCACTCGGCAGCTTGAACATTTTTCACTAAAACTTTAAAAAAATAATGTAAAAATTTATACCAAAGCATATTTATGGTACAATTAACAAATAAATATTACAATTATGTTTTTTAAGGCAGTCTTTTTTTCATTCAAATTTTATAATACCTTAACTACTATTTTTGATTATCTCATTTACCTTTACAGCTACTCTTGTATCAGCCCCAATTGAACCTGGTAGATTTTTCGCTTTGCCTTCAAACACTTCTCCGAACGCACCACTTCCCAGAAACTTTGTCAGTGTTATATGTTCTCTTCTAATATGAGGAAGTAAGGCGATTTCTCTATCTGTAGGGATGAAGTCAGCTGCTGTATAGAGTGCATTGGTGTTCTGGATGAAGTTGGGTCTTCTCGGAAGTTCTCTTAGATTTGCAAGTTCAACATCAGTATTCCCGGGTCTGTGTATATTAGAACTCATGTTCAACAACTGTTGCGTTTTCTTCTCTTTCTCTCTTTTGGTGAACACAGCTGGAAAATTACAGTAGGAAATAAGATACGAATTAAACATTATTAAGTCTACAACATTTTAACTACTAATACTCTGAAGCTTAAAATAATTGAACTCATATAATTAATAATTATCACATTACATAATTGTAAGACAGAATAAGTAAAGTAAACGATTTTTATTAGCTAAAGATTTTTTACATACTTCATAATGTTTTTTTAAAATTCTGAATTTCTCATGAATTTTCAGTTTACTCTACAAATCATTCAGACAATAATGAACATAAATCAGACATGGTGGAACCACTATCTTTTTCTTCTTATTCATGAGGAATCAACTCAACCCAATAACCAATACCCAATACCCAACCCAATGGGTATTTAAAGGTGAATGTGAGTCGAGGGTGAGTGTAATGTAGTAATGGAGATTTTATGACCTGGAGCTTTGTTACTAGCAAAGACTGACTGATACATTTGCCACAATCAATATAATTAATACCCCAATGAACAATGACAGACAACTAGGTCTATCATTGTAAATGTAGATACATGTAAATGTAATTAGTAAATGTAACCACTCAGATCCGAATGTGTAGGCCTATACAATATAAGATGACTACAAGAATCAAAGAAGACCTGAGGTAACAAACCATGAACGACCATTCATGTCCTACACGAATAATATCCGAAATATTAGATTATCTTTTGAAATGGCGACCTACCCAGTTAGGTATTTTGAGCCAAGTGTGAATGAGAAATGAGTGTAAGACGATTTGTGGCGTAATATATTAAAAATACAAGAAACCAAAATGAAAATATATTTAAATATCAATAAATATAAACTCTAATCGTGAGCAAAGATTAGTCCTTATATTGATTGGGTCCTTAGTTGCAAAACCATAAAAGGATTTCCGTTTAAAAGATATTTATGAATAACGAGATAAGAATAAATTAATTGAACTGGAAAGGAGGCATTCTCGTATGTAACTATAGAATTGAAGAGGCCAAAGATGGAATGCGAGCACTTACTGCACATGAGACACATGAGTGTGAGGACCAGGGCCAGGACAGCGAGGGGTGTCAAGACCCAGACGACTACGCCGAGCTCCTGAGCTGGTAACATCGCTGCGCGGTTGAGTGAGAACCATTCGCTCGGCTCACTGAGGTCGCTCCACCCGTAGATGTTCCTCGCCTTCACTCTAAACTGGTATTTCATGTAAGGACTAAGCTCCGCCATGATCCAGTAAGGTTCTGGAGACAAAGATTTCGTGAAAAGTTAAACTAAATGCAAAATCAGACATAAATATTTTACTGACATTAAGACAATGATAAAGAACAGATGGTGTCAAACATACTATATAAAAAATGTTTTTAGTGGGTCTATATTTGACCAGTCATATATATTATACATATTAATTATGTATTATAAAATATATTATTAGAAAAGTTGAAAAATATTGGGATATTAAAGTGTAAAATTATATAGAAACTGAGATAAACCATTTCAGATTAAGATTTTCCAAGTACAGTATTTTGATTTTTCAATTATGTAGTAGCGACCCCTAATCTTCCCTACCTTGTCAACATTCCCAATAAAAATAGACATAGATCTTTGTGTAATAAAAACAGTAACATAATAAGAAAAAACAAACGTAAATCATAAAAGAACTCACTAGATCCATTGTAGTAGAGGACCCAATCGTCCTCTGCGTTACGGCGTTCCCCGGACGACAGGTTGGCTTCCCTCTTCTCCCTCAGGCCCTCATCCGTCCGCCCTTCCAGCCAATACATGTCCACCTTAGCTCCGTTCTCCCACATTGGCTCGTCCCACACCACCTGGTTGATGTTTCCTCTCAGCTGATGCAAAACTGGGACCCCAGGATTGCTCGGTCGGTCACCTTGCCAAAAAACAAATTATGTTAAAAGAGTTTTGTAATGCTTCATAGCAATGTTTCAACGCTTAAAGGTACCTCTAGTGCTAATAACCTGTGGAGTGGTAAAAAATTGTCACTGCAAAGATTATTATACTTCTAATATAATCATTGGCTGTGGCCTGATAACAAGCCAATGACAAGGCTTAAAATTACAAGCTTATGTTAAAATTTACAAGCATTTGTAAATTTTGCAAACAGTTTGGGCTGTCACAATAAAAGTTGTTTGAAATAATTTTGCTAAAAATTAAATTATTGCACTCAAATATATCTGGACATAGTTTCACTACATCCACTAGGTGATAGATTCAAGGTAGTATTATACTATTTAAGAGACCACTATAAGTTTTGTATTAACTCCCCATTTATGAATAATGTAAAATAAACCCATTGGCATACCAATACTGTAGTACTGACTACACTGGAAAATCCCATTTTTCTGTACCTTTTGCAGACTTAAATGATCTGCACAAGATGGTGTCATTTTCACTTCAAACACAACCCCAAACTACAAAACTGTTGTTTACTAATATTTTCATTCTTAAAAGCAGATTAGGCAACCGAGAAAAACAGGAAATACTATTACAAATATAATGACATAGATCAAACAAGTGCTGCAATCTCTCAGAAAAACGTCAAACTGGTGGAAGACGAAACAGTTCCGTCTAGGAAAGTAGGCAAACATTAGCGGAAAGACAGATATATTCCATCCAAATATGGCAATGGGTTTCCATGAAAAAAGTATATGTAACCGAACATAGTTAAAAGATCCTACATAGATACCACTGCCATGCATGGTCCAGAAGTAAAAATAAACAGAGGTATAAATGGAAAATTCTATCAGCTAAGCTCTCTGCTCCAACATATCCAATGAAGCTTGCCACCTACACCTGAAAAGGTTATGAGAGAATGTTTGGGGGATGTTCTCCTCCATTTGTTGATTACAGCACTGAGTCTTGTAGAGTGATCTTTTACTTGAATTTTATCAATCACATGACAGTGAAATATACCTGAACTTACCTAACGTTTCAAATGTGAAACGATAGTCGGCCGGCCAGATGAAAGGAGTACTCAAGTTAGTGTAAAGTATGTTGAGATGAAACGAATATTGTGTTTTCGGAGCCAGGTTGTCCAACAGGTAGTAATCAGTGGTGGGAGAGGAGTAGTGAAGTGAAACCGGAACCCAGACTTGACTCCTCAGCGAACAACTTTCAAGTTCACTCCTAAAAAATTTCAAATTTCTTACAATCATTTAGTCATTTATTTTTCTCTGTTGTTTCTCTGTTGCATATATAATGCTGAAATATTATAATACAGTAGAACCTCGATTAATCGTCACCCTCGGGACCGAGACCATGACGGATATCCGAATAGACGGATAACAGAAATAATAATAACGCCGATACAACTTAGCACCTAGACAGTGTTTGGCATGGCAACATCGCAATTCCCTGCTTTGAATGTTATAACGGCGGCATTTTAAATCCTTTTCATGATTACTGCGCAGTACTTAATGTGAATTTATTTTAAATGAGAAAAAACAAAACTACGTTTGTTCAAGTAAAAAATACTTTATTAAAATATTTTATTAAGAACACAATGAAATATCAACTGAACATTTACGTACTTTTACTTTCAAAAGGGATGTTACCAGTATTTAGTTTTTTAAATAATCTGTCATTTTCTTTTGTTTCTTTCCCCGTTCAGACTTCAGCCCCCCCCGTTCAGTTTTTCAGACAGTCATGTTTATAATTTTTCTGAGATGAACCACCAGCGTTTGATAAATTTATTGTTTATTGTGGAGTCCCAAAACTACATGTTTCCGTTTCTCAGCCATAACAAAAGAGCATTAGATACTACTTATAAACAGCACTGTCAACAATAAAGCACGTAAAACACTTGTAGGCATTGCACTCGAAATCGGCAATAACTTCAGTTCACAACCAAGCACCATACTGAACTGAAATGAAACAGTAGCAGTGGAATGCAGAAGACAGTGTAAGGAATTAACCAGCTGGGTCACTACCCTTGCCGCCAATGGCTCACGCACTTGCAGGTGTGCAATACAGTTGTCACTACTCATCATAGACCCTTAACAGACCGGCTCGGCACTGACGCGGAAACATAATTTTTTTGCGCTAGCGGGGTGGCGGTTAATAGAGACTGACGGTTAAAAGGGTGACGGTTAATCGAGGTTCTACTGTACATTGAGAATTATTTTTGGACATTGTAAACTGTCCATATATGTGTTACATGTGAAGACTTACGACTAGATTTTGAATTACAGTTACCATAAAGAAATCGGGAATTTAATCGGGTAGTTAGAGCTAACATGGTTTGAGAATAAACTTAATAATTTTCACTATCAGTAAATTAAATGTACAGTTGTATTCTTGCTGTCTCTGTAACCACCCTCTTGAATATAGTTCACCACTTCCACACAAGAGCAGGACATAATTAATATTTGTATCTTGAACAATAATAATTAATAGACAGAATATTCAAACCTTTTTAATTAACAATAAAAAACTATATTTCCATTTAGAACAAAAAAGCAAACAAGAATAATTCAAACAGCATTATTTACAAAAATCATATGATTTCAAAATAATATAAATTCATTTGGAATAGTTTAAACAAATTTATTTTTGCCATAGAATCACTTACGACACAAATGAGTAGTTGGTGTACTTGGTCCATGAGACATTGAGTGTGGTGGCCGTAGCAGCCTCAAGCAATATGTCCAACGGATCAGGATATGTGGATGCAATCATCTCCACAATCTCCGAGTACTGGCGATGATCCTCTGTCTTAGCTCGTACCTAATCATAGAGAATTTAAAATTAATATGTTTATTATTATGACAAATCTGTGTATTTGTAAAGAATTAACATAATCCCTTTCAACAATATGCTATTAGCCTATGAATTCCCTTAATCAGTTATCACCACCACTTCCTTATCAGATTTTCAATATGAAATATATTTTCACAGTTATAAGTGAGTGCTCTGATAGCTACTAACATTTTAAATGGTTATCATTACAGTTTTTATACAATATTAATACATCTTGTGGATAAAATAATTTTATGAGTTGCTGGTATTAAATTTGTCAGTAACGTAGTTACATACCATAAAAAAAATCATTTATACTCTTCACATTCACCTTCATATTTACTGAAAAACACTCTCAGATGTAGGTCAGTGTTTAATGAATAAGAATAATTAATTCATCCATCTAGCATCATGAAATGTATAATTTAATAATCTGAATTTCATTGGCATTAGCCTAGTGCTAGATTTGCTTGACATATTAACTTAACCTAGTTTTCCTTTTCCATTATTATTACTATATTACTATAACCATTTTAATTGGCAACCTATCTAAATAGGTATTTTAAGCCAAGTATGAATGGGAAATGAGCGCAAGATGGTTGTGACACGATCTTGTAGTTTTGTTATTGACTAAGGCTGACATGGTCCTTAGACACTTCATGTCAATTGATGAAGCCTATTGTAAACCTGTATTACTCAATGGTGAATAAAGATTCTTGACTTCTAGTCAGGACTGTTAGCCCAACAATCAATGGCATCTCTGAATTACGAACTGGTCTAATTATGAGGATAGTCTTTTAAGATGAACGTGGTAATCAAGAGTGTGGACCTTAACCCATACCAGATAATATCACATCCACCAAAAACCTAACCGCTTATAACTATACACAATTTGTGACTTCCAAGTAGCTGGATTACAGATACTATATCAGAATAACATATTTATTTAACCTAGTTTTACTTGACACACCGACCTAACGTCACAGATTTGCTTCTACTCACCCCCAGGACGTACTCTTGTCCTGGACTCAGATCAAAGATATCTGCCCATTTGATGGTTCTATTATCCCCCAAACTTTCACTCTGCAGCTCGCCGTTCTGAAGATGCATTCCCTCGACCACACCCTCTACCTTTCTGCGCCAGAACACCTGGTAGCTGACAAACTCCGTTGTTGATGGGTTCCAAAGAATCCTCAGTGCAGTAGGGCTCAGGGGTAAGACAGTGACGTTCTGAGGAGGTGATAGCTCTGGAAAATATTAAATTGAAATTCAGAAAGGAAAGATCTGTTTTTTTTTTAATTTTCCTGATCAAAATTTCCATGAGACCCTAGTTTTTATTCCAAATTACAGGTGACATTTGTTGGACAGTTAAACAAATTGAATTCTAGACAAGATTCAATACATTCAATACGTTTCAATTCAATAGGTTTTTAGACGGTGCTGCTACCGGGGCTGCCGCTGCCGCCCTGGTAGCAGCACCATCCAAAAAAGCCTACGCTAACATGATATAGAATGTACTATTAACTAGTGCTGGCACAAGTTTCAAAGTTCAAATTCTTATCTTGTAACAGTAATGCACTACTAGTTGGCAGCAAACGCCAACAGGTACCTCCGTGGCTGCAAATATATAGCCGTGAACATATTAATACTAATTTATCATTATGAATAGGATTTTATGTAAGTAATAAGATTTTTCTCTTGAGAATTTAAAAAAATGTTAATATTTTCAGTTTTTCATTTCTATAAAGCTCGCCTATGGATTTTTTCTACTTCAGCATCTTTCAATTCTCTTGTTTTTCTGATCAAAATGAATATGAACATGTATAAGTTTACATTCAAATTGAATTTTACAAGATTTTATATAAAAATGGTCTGCAAAATCCTCAAAATGAGCTTGTCACTTCCCACAACACATGCAAAAATCGGTCTGCCACTCGGAGGGTTAAAAAGATAGCTACCAGCAGAAAGTGTCCTGAAGTTGACAGGATCACTGAGGGTCTCATCCACCCCTTGCAGATCACTGTAGTGGTTGCTGAACCCCACGAAAAATGTGTAATCTGTTAGTTCTCTGAGGCCATCTACAGTCACCATACGATCAAAGCTTTCCTGTAATGTAGAAATTACTTTAATTTACACCATATAACCTTACCATAATGTTGAGACTTCAACATTAGATTATTTTATTCTGATGGATCACGTATCACCGTAGCCAATTCTGAATTCATGTTGAAAGGAGTTATTGTGTACAGACATTGAAAAGCATATGTTAAAGTGATAGAAAAGTCAAAATGAACTCCAGCAGTATAAACTAATAATTAAGTCCTGCAAACTATTTAAGAACATACAAATGCACTCTGTTGTGAACTCAGGGAACAGTTCACTTTTAAAGGATCCAACTTTATTCCAATGTCCGTATTACTCTAGAAGACGAGAAGCTAGGTTTAAATCCACACATTTACTATTTACCAGCTTGGCAGACATTCATGTTAACATCAAATAAGGACTGAATATCAAGAATTAAGTTAATATAATTTTATGAAAACATGTTCTGAAAAGAAAAAAAATTTAATGTAACATTTTAAATTGATGGTTTAAAACTGTACAAGTCATTGGAAAATATTTTTATTAGGAATCTTATTTTTAAGTAAGGAAAACTAGACTCTAAAAATCAATTTAAATCTCCCTCGATCTTAATTTGTGACCTCAACTGAATCAAAAACTCTTTGCACATTATTGTGCATTATCCATTTCCTGTATAACATCTAGGGATTCCTGTCATATCTATAGTCTTCCAATTTACTGTCTTTACTCTTATGTTTTTCCTAAACTTTCTTCTTTTTATTGTTCTCCTCTCTCATCAGTACATGGCCGGTCCACCTTACTCTAATCTTGAAGTGAGACTCACCAGTTTCTCACAGGCCTTGAGATCATCCACACAGGATGGAGAGACATCGTCTGGACCATAGTAAACTGTAAAGAGGACAGTCGCAAGCGACACGTTCCCGCAGTCTCTTTCCCGTCCCGGCATTGGCAGCTCAAGGCTGATGGTTTGGTCTGTGCGGTTCATTAGTTGTGGAACTCTATCAGTCTGCTTTGGTATGAGGCAACGAGCATCTACAGAAATAAATTTTACCAAGTTAGAGTTAGTAGCCGTATACTAAAATAATAGAACTACAGTAACCACTCTCTTATCCAGATCCTCTGATATCCGAATGCAATTTTTAAAGATTGCCAAAATTTTATAAACACTCTAGGAGGCCAATGTTTGGTAACCCAATTAGTAGGGTGCCTCTGCCAGTGCAAGGTCACTAACTCACAATACAGTAGACCCTACCTGTCCCTTCCCACCCTAACAGTCAACACATTCATTATATTTAATGGTAAATTTATGGATATGATTACAAAAATAGTCTTTTATATCAAAAACGTATGGCTCAATCACAATTAATTGATAAAATTCAAAATGAAGACTCAAATTTATCGAAAAGCTTGTGACGAAATCGGGGCAAAATCAATAAGTTTTTTTAGATCTTTGTTACAAGCTTATAATTACCAAATAAATAGATCTTGCGGAATGATAATATCCAACCGTTTCCCTATCCTCGATGTTTGAATAAATGCTTTGTATTTCAAAACTCAAAATTATATTGTGATGAATTTTATCGATAACTAAAATAATAACAAAATTATACCGCAACTTAGGACCGGTGAATGCATTCTTTCAATTTGGAAGGTTCATTTCATTAGAATATAATTCAAAATAGTGGTCATAAGCAAACCAGATTTTGTTGAGAGCGATAACCTTGAAGTATTACGATTTGATGATTTTATTTAATAATCAGATGCTTTATTCCCCTCTCATAACCGGATTTATTGCTATCCGGATCAGTCGACGCCAAATTAGTCTGGATATGAGAGAGTTTACTGTATTGAAAAAACAGCTTTTAATGCAGTGCATCATCTCTCATTAGAATATATTTATTCAAACTACTAGAGATGGCCAATGAAAGTAGTGCTATTCAGCATTCTTCACTAGAAGATAAATCACATTTTGTTGGCTTAATCTTACTTACCATTTATTTGTCATTAGCCAAAGTATCCAAGATCCGGTCTTTGCAGGGGTAAAAAAGGCTGAGAGGTGTTACAAAAATGATAAATACAAGTGTCTACAACACGACAAAGTAACACATGTTAAGTAATATTGGGAAAGGATAAGGAATAACGTAATAGAGACGGGCATCGGGATATTTTTCATTACACTATTATAATCCTGACCAATTAATCAGCAGTTCTTTGGCAGTAATCTCATTCACTATATACTATTTTTTCATATTTTATTTTCCTTACTGATTGAAAAAGATTAGCTGACTTAAGATCTGTTTCATCAATTAAAAGGTAACTTTTTATCAGATTTTTTTACCAATGCACTAGATGTAAGTTATTAATATGTAATCAAAAGTATAAATAAAAATTATCACACAGTGACTATAAAATTGCCTATGTGAGTATGATAAACTACAAAAATTACAAAGTAGTGGTTTATTTGGTAATTAGCAGCTATCAGTGCAACCAGCGAACATAAGCAAAACTATGTGAGTGCAGACCTGGCTATAAATTTTACAATGGGTAAATTTAAACAACTATATTTTTAGATGAGTTTATTTCAATAAACAACAGCTGATATATTTTAATATAATAATATTTTAACTCAACTATTATGATGAAATAATCAGTTACCAGGGTAGGGCTGAAGATGGGAGCCTACGGCGGCGATGTTACGGACTCCAGTGGCATTGATCGCAGACACTCCCCCCACCAAGCTGGCCATCATAGAGTTGTCTGAAGCCTTGGCGATGGAGTATATTCGACCTTCGGAGGCATTGGACCAGTAAACCAGGCGATGGTCCACAGTCATGGATGTGGGTGGTAAACCTGTAACAATCAATTATAATGTATTCAAATTCAAAATTTTATTTATTTTTGTAATGCTTAAAATGTAATTTAAATAGCATCACCATCACTGAATCTTGAAAAACCAAATAAAAATAGTTAGTCCTGTGAACAGTTTCAGAGATATTTATAAAATCATAAGTTAAAAAGTAGAGTTTCTCGTAATTTCCTTCTGTAAAAACTCCTTTATTGAGTAATTTGGTTCATCAACGAGGAAAGTTTATTCTTTAACATAACTATCATATGTTGTTATTTTCTTCTTTCATTTCAACTGGTATAATCTTAAAATATTTTTGTCCGTACTTTGCAGTCAAAAAATAATTTCAACCAAAACTGTTAAGATAAGCAAGATTATACAATTAATTTACGTAATTAGGTTTTAAGTTTTACAGTTGAATAGTAAGATTTAAGAAAGGCAATATAAGATGACATACCAGCTTCGGAGATGATGGAAGTGTTGACAAGCATATTGCAAGAGCATCCGTCCATGTCAGCAGCTACGATGTGGTTTGTCCATGCATCAACAAACAACAGCTGTGGAGAATCAGGGTCTGATTGGTCAATTGCAATGGCAGCGCCTACATCAGGTGCATCAGGGCAGTTGCAGGCACTCCGAGTCCATCTGTAACACAGTTGTTGTAGAATTTGTGTAACCCTACCACATATAGAAGATACCCCTCTCTGATACCCACTTAATCATCACCTTTTCCAAAATAGAAGAAGTAGAGGAATAACACGCCCAGCATTTGTTTGTTTAACTATGATGTAAAAGCCGACTTCATAGTACAAATATCCTCTATTATTTGCAAAGTATCTTAAGTATGAAAAGTGTATCATTATTAAAATATCATGTCTTATATGTCTTAAATAAAGGTAAATAAAAACTCTTACAAACAGCAGGAGGTTGAGAGGTGTTAATTTTACCTGGAAACTGTAAGGCTGGTAGGGAAGAAGGGACGAATTTCAGAGCCATCAGTCCTACTCCGCATCAAACTTCCAATGCCATGAAGTCTTTCCTCAACCCAGTACAACATGCTGGAAATACGAATAGTATCAAATATTTTGTATCCTAAATACATAAAACTCTTTCAAAAGATTCTTGTACCAAAGAACTCCTGGTACAGTAAAGTCCGGTTTATCCTCATTAATGTGGCGGAGTCAAGAGTCAAGAATCTTTGACCATTGTGTAATACAGGTTTACAATAGGCTTCATCAATTGTACATTTAACAGGAAGTAGTAATAATAAAGCAATATTAAAGTCAATGTAAATTTGAAGTAGGAACGACAACAGTAAAAACAAGTTACAAATACGGACAGTAAAATATAGGACCCAACACTTAGTTACCGTACATAAAACATTACATATCACAGTCTAAAAAACCTTTACCGAGTACAATGTGTGACTAATAAGCAAATCACGAATCCTAATGTTAAATGACTTTAAATCTAACCTAGTAAGTAGTACATTTCAGTATTGAAAAGTCGAATAGTAACCGCTCGCTCATACACCAAGTGCTTGTAATGCTCCGCTTTGTAACACCCCAATATACAGTGTGCGTTTATCATGTTAAGCATTCATTGTTAGTAACACTTGCCGCTTCCAGAAAGGTACTATGGTTGAATCTGAAGATTTGAAGAAGCTTGAGATAAAATTACATCTAACTGTTATTTTATAATTTTTGTCAAAAATCCGATCCGGATGTTCGGGAAATTTGGATCCAGATGAATCGGACTTAACTGAAGTTTTATTTTGTTATGTATTAAAAAAAAATATTAACTCATAAAAATATCTGTTTTCGATGTGGTTTCTTCTCAGTAAGGAACACTTCAAGCCTTAATCTTGTTGCTATTCTCTATTAAACCCATTGTTAATTTAGTGGTTAACTTCTAACACAGTTACAATTGACAATGTTGTTCAGTTACTTTGATTTATTACTAGTTATTCAAAAATATTTCAAACAGTTGAACGA
Source organism: Nephotettix cincticeps (assembly GCA_023375725.1). Taxonomy (NCBI): domain Eukaryota; kingdom Metazoa; phylum Arthropoda; class Insecta; order Hemiptera; family Cicadellidae; genus Nephotettix; species Nephotettix cincticeps. The sequence continues at coordinate 21,873,215 of CM041788.1, read as the reverse complement.
TTAAGCATGGAATAGCAATCACTTACGCAACAATCCTACATTAAGTGAGCCAAAGGGGCTTAACAATCTCAGTATGGTTAATTTAACATCCAATACACTTTTGATATTCGACAGTCCAGATTTACCTGGTGAGAGGGTGGACCTGTAGCCGTACTATGGGGGCCGGCCGAGACAGCACAACTCGTTGTGTAGGCCGCTCAGTGTTGAGATCCAGTGAGTGAATCACAGATGCTCGACTGTTGTAGCTACGCTCGGCCCAGTACAGGAACCTCCCCACCCAATCCACTGCCAAACTCAGGCCAGTGTTGTTGAGGCTCAGCAGCTGAACAATTTTTTAAGTTTTGGGTTAACAATAAATAAACGAATTTTTGTCCAGGGTGTATTTTAAAATGATAATAATGAGATAACTAATGAAATAAATTCTATTAAGTTCAAATACTAAACTTAACTTACTTAATTTTGATACTTTGGTTGTTCACTCAAATAAAATTTTAAAACCCACAACTATTAAACAGTAAAAACCATAATACCTTGGTTTTCTCAGGTGTGTAGAGGAATGAGGTGACGAGATGGTTGTTGTCATCTATCCAGTACACTCGGTCGTCATGACTTGAGTAAGCCAGGTCGACGACGGCACCGCTACGAGAAAGTGTCTGGTTCTCGCGTTTGTCACAGTCCGTAATCTGCACGGCGTCGCTGGTCGACAGGAGCAGACGAGGGACAGGAGTTTCGATGCCGGAGTCACCAAACACAGGCGGTGTGAACTGACCACAACCCACCTCTGTGCAAGCTGCAGCCTGCAGAATCACAACAACTTAATACAGATTATCATCAATCAGCTGTTCGGTTTTAATGAGAATTGAATATAAATCAAACAGCTGAGTTATAAGGTAAAAATTCCATGACTGGGTCTCAACATTAGTTGGACCTCATTGTATTTGAAAATATTTCCTAATAATTCCGGAATAGTGGCCTTTCAGTGTCAAATATTGGTTAATTTTATCTTTGTATCTTCAAAATCAAGATGTTTATTGCCGTTATAATATTTAAGCATTGTTAGATACATAGAGTGTTTAGTCAAGTTAGTCAATACAAAGTACAATATAAAACATCAATACATACTTAACTACAAACTATACAAACTGAATAGACTATAGACAAAACATCAAAACAGAATCCAAGGGAAATATAAGATGTGACAGCAAAGACAATATTACAGTAGCAATCTGCCATCCATCAATGAACATACACAGTTCCTTATTAGTAGACTTTAATACTATCAAAAAACTCATCAACAGAGTAAAAAGTAGAATCGAGTAGTTATTTTTTAAATTTATTTTTAAAATTTTATCAGATCTATTTCTCAAGTCTAAGTGGCAAGGCATGAAACAATCTTTCACAAATTTCTACAGTTTTTTCCAGTCATGGTGTTATTGTTTTTTATATGCATTACACACTCCAATATGTATATTGATGAAAGAGTTAAGACAGATAACTCTTTTAATAAGGGTCTGCATTTGGCTTACTTCAAATATAGTTCTTATGGCTTTCTTTTGTAAGATAAAGACCCTTTTAATGTTGCTGTCATTTCCTCAAGCTATTACTCCATAAGATAGGTGACTTTGTACATGTGAAAAATAAACCATTCTCAGTATGTCATGATTAACACTTTATTTCAATCGCCTCAGTGCAAATATACCTTTAGCTAGTTTTGTACTAATAAATTTGATATGGGCAAACCACTTTAAGTTAGCCTCCAAATAAACACCCAAAAAGTGTGAATCTTTAAATAGTGAATAAAACATGAATTAATAAATTCCAAAGTTACCAACGGTATGCCAGCACACAGTGTGATAATTAAAAAAAACCTCATCGTTGTAGTTGTTAGTTTGATATTTAACATACCTTTGCTGTTTTTATATATCTTTATGGTTTGCTGATTTGCATACAACTGGGAAACAGAAGACGATAACAAAGGAGGTTTTCATTTTAAGCTTTTCAAATAAGTTATTATCAATAGATAGACCATTTTAAGTTATAAGATATCGATGAAACAACTTTAGACTGAAACAACTACAATCTAAAAAACATGAAAACTTGACATTTTACATTACGTTATGCTCGCTAAAGGAGATGAAAGAACAATTCCGACTGGTTATAAATACTAGGCTAAGTGCCAAAAACATTGTTTTCAGATAGAGGCAAAAAATCTTTGCTTGGACCCATGATGCTAAGCACAGTGCGCTATCTTTGAGCAGTCATTAGAACTACTTCCACTATGAATAGACCATAGCCTTTTTTATACTCAGTAGATTTCGGCACATTTTCCTATGAAAACCAAAATTTTTCGATTATGGTACTTAGCCCGGTTTTAATAACAAGTCGACAAATATTAAGAACACTAAAACTACCTTGAAGAAAATAGTGGTGTTTTGTGGGAGGTTGGGGACGACATACTCCAGAGACGTGGCAGGCAGCTCGGTGTTATCACAGACCTGGAAGTCGGAGCCATCCAACCAACACTTGACTTGGTACTTGACCACTACGCCGTTCGGCGACACCGGCATGTCCCAGCGGAACACTGCGATGATCTCCTGAAAAAATGCATCAAAAACATTAGCAAATATATATCTATACAATGATGGTACTGCGCATGCATGACCATTATTGGGATGGTTCAAGGACCAATATAGTTTAACAAGATTGGTTGTACTGTTTGTTATGATATTTGAAAAAAAAATTGAATGATATTTTTTATGTTGCACCGTTGACTTATATTCACCATAACCCAAATAGTTTGGGTCGAATCTCAGTATAAGAGTAGGTTGATCATTATCTACACACTGATGCACTGTAATTATTTCAAGTGATTTTCAGTTTGATTAAAAGAAAATAGCGTTGATGAATTGAATGAAAATTTTCTAATCAAAAGTCTAAACTAACACATTCTTAACTACATAATGTAAAAATACCCCCGTCGCAGCAGACCTGCGTACTCAGCGAATTTCCAAATCAATAATTTAATATATGACGTTTTATAAAAATATGTCCATAAACATGAGAATTATTTGCCTATTCTCCATAAGATTAACATAGGAAAGAGTGTGCAGGTTAGCTGCTGTGAGGAACACTGAAATAAGTCATTTCTACCATGAATAATTTTTATCTTAATATTTATACCAACTTTCATCAACATCTGTCCATAAATAAAGGACTTTGCCTATTCCCTATATGATTAACATGGGAAAAGAGTATGCAGGTTTGCTACCATGATAAACACATAAACTATGATTTTTAAGCATAAACTTATGGGTCCCAACCACATGAAGGTAAATATCAAGTTTTATACAAAAATATTGATTAATATGGGAAATATTAATTTTTAACTATCCTCCATAAGATTAACATTGGAGCCCTACAATACAATGTACTGTGTTTAGATTTTTTTAATATCTCGGTAACCATTGGAGATAGAGAAAAACTTTAAGGAACTTAATTGTGTAGTTTTTTAAGCTGATTCTAATGGTGAAATATAAAATTATAAATTTTTTAAAATTACATGTGAAAAGCGCAAAAAACCTGATTTTGGGGTACAAAACCCCCCCAAACTATCCGTTCCCATTGACCGATATGTCTGGTTTACGAACTCGTCCAAGCATTTGTAGGAATACACGTCTCTACCAAATTTGGTCTCGATCGGACCATTTTTACGAGAGTTATCGTGTTAACAGACACATATATATATATATAAAAATTTTAACGACTAATAAGGGTCTGCATTTGGCTTACTTCAAATATAGTTCTTATGGCTTTCTTTTGTAAGATAAAGACCCTTTTAATGTTGCTGTCATTTCCTCAAGCTATTACTCCATAAGATAGGTGACTTTTTACATGTGAAAAATAAACCATTCTCAGTATGTCATGATTAACACTTTATTTCAATCGCCTCAGTGCAAATATACCTTTAGCTAGTTTTGTACTAATAAATTTGATATGGGCAAACCACTTTAAGTTAGCCTCCAAATAAACACCCAAAAAGTGTGAATCTTTAAATAGTGAATAAAACATGAATTAATAAATTCCAAAGTTACCAACAGTATGCCAGCACACAGTGTGATAATTAAAAAAACCTCATCGTTGTAGTTGTTAGTTTGATATTTAACATACCTTTGCTGTTTTTATATATCTTTATGGTTTGCTGATTTGCATACAACTGGGAAACAGAAGACGATAACAAAGGAGATTTTCATTTTAAGCTTTTCAAATAAGTTATAGATAGACAATAGACCATTTTAAGTTATAAGATATCGATGAGACCTTAGACTGAAACGACTACAATCTAAAAAACATGAAAACTTGACATTTTACATGACATTATGCTCGCTAAAGGAGATGAAGGAACAATTCCGACTGGTTATATAAACCAGGCTAAGTGCCAAAAACATTGTTTAGAGATAGAGGCAAAAAACCTTTGCTTGGACCCATGATGCTAAGCACAGTGCGCTATCTTTGAGCAGTCATTAGAACTATTTCCACTATGAATCCGAGATAGGTTTTTTTTTATTATTTTGAGATTTTTTTTCGATTATGGTACTTAGCCCGGTTTTAATAACAAGTCGACAAATATTAAGAATCTTTGGAAGAGGCAATGGTGCTTTGGAGGGGCCGACTGTGGTGTTTTGTGGGAGGTTGGGGACGACATACTCCAGAGACGTGGCAGGCAGCTCGGTGTTATCACAGACCTGGAAGTCGGAGCCATCCAACCAACACTTGACTTGGTACTTGACCACTACGCCGTTCGGCGACACCGGCATGTCCCAGCGGAACACTGCAATGATCTCCTGAAAAAATGCATCAAAAACATTAACAAATACATATCCATACAATGATGGTACTGCACATGCATTACCATTCTCAGTATGGTTCATACTTCAAGGACCAATATAGTTTAACAAGATTGGTTGTACTGTTTGGTATGATATTTGAAAAAAAATTGAATGATATTTTTTATGTTGCACCGTTGACTTATATTCACCATAACCCAAATAGTTTGGGTCGACGAAGGCGAGATGTGTGGAAAATTGTGTGATAAAAGAACAGTTATCTACACACTGATGCACTGTAATTATTTCAAGTGATTTTCAGTTTGATTAAAAGAAAATAGCGTTGGTGAATTGAATGAAAATTTTCTAATCAAAAGTCTAAACTAACACATTCTTACAACAAACGAGGGGTTGAAAAAGAGAAGTCGTACCCTATCATAAAATATATAATGAAAGGGGCTGTAACATAAACTGTTGGAAAAGAATCCTGTTGGCCGCAACAACAAAACGTTGAGGAGACGATGCGTCATTTGCTATATTTCTAATGGCAGATATTGAGAGGATTGAACATATTTTATTTATTTATTTATTTCCGGCGTGTTGGATGAAAAATAAGTACAACAGATGACTCCGAGGACTTTTTTACACTTTTAAATTTTGCCATTTATGGACTTTAGTGAATAGTTTTAAATCATCTTCAGCAGTTTTTCCTCTACCAATGAGGTAATTTTGACTCATGCAGATGGAAGGAACACTGTAACTGTCAACAACCTACATCTAGCAACAGATCAGCTGTGGATGTAATGTTTGTGAGGAAATGCATTTAAATCACATTTTAAAATAAGCAGGAAGTTAAAACCATAAGATTTTTATTCTTTTTGGTTATAATAAATACATTTCGGATTAATATAAAGTTAGAATTCCATTTTTTCATACCATAAAATATGTTATAAAACTGTTATAAAAGCTCAATTTGCAGTCTTTTATCATTTCATATTCATTTCTATTTATGGTGATTGTTGTTGTTGTGTTATTGTATTGCAGGAAAGTATGCTTAACATGTGATACCAAAACATACAAAAACACAAAAAGAATTGGCAATCGTTTCTCCAAGATAAAGACTATCCTCATAATTAGACCAATATTTTTCATTTATCACTATGAACGATTACCACCAAAACATAACCAAACTCATCAACAACAATACACATAGCATTGTTCAGTGACAAGATAAGATTGCGCCGCAATCATTTCTGATTCATGTAATGTTGCGTGAAACGCCGATTAAATTCCCAACGTGTTCCTAAAGTTCCAGTGTCAATTTTATGACAGTTTAAAGTTGTAAAAAGAAAGTGTTAAAATGTGATTTATATAGGTATGTAGGCTATTACAGGTTGGCAACACATTTTAGATGGTTATTATTGCTCTCCGGATAGGGGTCCAGCCCCGAGGTGTCTTAATTGATTTGGAATATTTTGCAAAATTAATAATTATTACAGTATATAAAAATTAAACTTTAAGGACTGAAGAATCATTCAATTTATAACAAAATTACTTTTGAATTCCATACCATAATCATTGGTTTAACTTTAAGCAGTATTTAATATAGTAATGAGGTGTAATATGTAGTTTAATAACACAACATTTATTAAAAAGCTGAACTCACTCTGTCCTCCTTGACTGGGTTTCTGTTGTAGGACACAAAGACACGTGGGTTAGTGGGCGGTGAGGGGATGGAGGGGGGTGAGTGAAGGAGGGCACGAGCCGAGGACGAGGCGCCCCAGTAGGTCAAGGCTCGCACGCTCACGAACAGTGGGGAGTACGGCACAAGTTCCCCGGGGCTCTCATACACCCAGAACGGCTCTGTCGTCTCCCTCTGCATCAGAAGTAACATTTTCATGGGATGAAATTACAAATCATAACTGACCCCTGACCTTGCAATATAGGGTGATACTAGTTCAGAACTAATTTTAAAATTTACCTACTATAAAAAGCACTAATAATAGAGAGGAAAATTACCTTACCAGACATGGGATTTTCTACATAAAATTTGTAAAAAATTACAATGCAACTGAAATGAACTTGATTAGCGGATTCTTCCTTCTCCACACTGAGAAGCATTTTGTTTTTTTCATTTGTGAAATTTACTATGTAAGACATCGCGTGCGGTGGAAAAGACCCCATGAAACACAAGGGTTGAGATATCAGTCCACACAAAGCCCCTCACACCAACAACAAACCCCTTAATAGTGGAATGCAGCCACAATGAATGGTGGATTAGAGGGAGTAGGGACATTTTCTCAAGAATGTAACAGTAAATCTAGAAAAAACCGATAGTGACGACCACAGCGTGAGTTCTCAAGGGTTAACCAATAAGAAATTAAAACCAGATTGTGTAAATCATTCAAAATGACAACCAGACAATGTAAAATTAGATACAAAGAAATGAGACTGTAATATTAATTAGAATACAATCACAAACAAGATTTATATGTAAGATTACTTAGTTTTTCTAAATCAACATTAAAAATTTTGTAGCCTTAAAATTTCCTCACTTATTTTTGGATTTTTGTTTTCCTAGTTTATACCATATGACTTGTTCAAATTTATCTCAATATTCAATACATCATTTATATTTACATTTTTTGTAAGGAAATACAGTGTAAGCATAAATACATTTAAGAGTTGAAAGATATGGATTTGTATGAATCTAGAAATTAAAAAAACTTTAGTTGTTGACTGTAAAAATGAATTGGCACTTATATAGAACAAAAATTATATCAATAAGTCTTGTACTAACTGTAATATCCTTCTTATTAAGGTTCCTGATCTTGATCTCGTAGAAGACTTGACCATAGTTGACATTGGTGACTGGGTCCCAGTATATTGTGAATTCTTCAAATGTTCCCTCAACTCTCAAAGATTGCTGGTAAATCGGTTGTGGGATCACACTCACTTCTGATAATTTCTTTCCTCCTGAGCACACAAAAAAAGGTTAAGTAGTTGTCAGCTTTAAACAATTCCAAACTGTGTATAAAATTATGGATAGTTTTAACCAGATAGCCAAGCGATTTTTGAGGATTCAAAAAATTTAATTTGGTTAAATCTTGGCTTTTTAGATACATAATAGAGCACGAATAATTCTTTAACAAAACTAATTATTGTACATTGGCTGACTGACTACTGATCTCAAGAAATCCAGATTTTCTTTAAGAAAATCCAACAGTCAATTTTCAGGTTTTTATAGATTCTACGGTGTGTCCTTCAACAGATCTTGTTTTTTGGACAGAAAATAGTGAATTATTATTCAGTACCAAACTCAAGTCATTCAATCCAAACTCTAATTTAAGTTCAATGAAGTGAGTAAGTACTCAATTATAATTGTTCAATACTCAATCCAAACCACAAACGATATCGGTAAGAATGATAAGTTTATAGAAGACAGCGAGTTAAGCTTACTTGGAGCGTGGTGAAGGGCCTTGTCTATGATGGCCACCATATTCAACCCTGACAGGCTCAAGCCACTAAGCACAGCTGAGTTTTGACCCTGCATGTCGCCGATCACGGCATAACGATCGTCTCGTAGCCACACCAAGTGGTTGTCAAAGTAGCACAGAGGGCCTGCAAAAAATTAATTCTTACATTTTTTAAATATTTACTAACATGATCATCATTTTAAGAGGTGTAAATTTAAAATGAGTGCTCACAATCGTGACAGAATACTCTTGTCACGTATTATTAATATGAATAGGTACTATTTTAATTCCATATATTTGTGTAGGGAATTTCTAATGACTAATTAAAATATTCTAAATTTTTAATTAAAATAGTAAAAAATTCACTATAAATAAACATTAGTAACAATAACCAACACTTTAAAGTATAGAATAATGTTTTTAATTATTTTTAACGGTATCTAATCCAAATAAAGGGCTTAACACAGTTTTAAAAACAAATTTTAAATACATACATTTTTTTGTAAATTAATTTTTTAAAGTTAAAATTTTTACTTTTTTTATAATCATAATAATTGTAGAAGACGTTTGAGTTTACGGATAATTTTACACATCACTTTACCTGATTTTTCAATATCAGTCACATTACTAACACTTATGATTACGTTTTAAAATACTTTCAGTATTTCATAATCTTTTTACTATTTGACAAAACCGGTTTAACACGTTCACTGCTATGAATGAATCGTGACCCTTTCCTCAGGAGCTGCATCATTTTTAAGGCATTTAAAATTAAGTATATTTGAGCCACTATGTATTTTTTACTCTATGTAATATGTAAACAATGTATATGAACAAAATAATGTATGGTGCCTATGGGCGTCCATAGCCATCAGCAAGGAATTTTAAAGGATTTGGTAATGAAAGCTGCGGGCTCTTATTTGCGTCCTTGCATGAATCAATTACTACAAAGGCTGAAATGTTTTCAAATGAATAGTGAAACATCTGCATTTAGGAAAAACTAAAATAAAAGGTCACGCTGCAAGATCACAAGTATATATTGCATATATTGTACAATAAAAATAAACCATAAATATGAGTATTTCCATGTGTTCAGAATGTATTTTGAATAGAACAGTGGTTATGAAACATGAAGTAAAAATTTTAAGTCTGTGTGATACTTAAAAATAAACATAAAAATTTACATTTGTAAGGACTGAATTTAGAGCAACATTTATTTAACCACCATCACATTTTCGTTTTTGTACTGTTTGAAGGTCCTGGATTTTCATCCATAATTTTTACTATTACAAACACATGCAAAACTACGAACGATTACCACCAAAACGTAACCAAATTCATCAACAACAACTCATTGTAGTGAGAAAACACATGAAATGAACGATCAGCTGGTACTTTGGCGCCAAATAAATTATTGTGTGAGGCGCTGATCAGCGTCTGCCGCACTTGTGATCGTACACCACTCAGACGCCGTTCGGCGCCCATCGCACTGAACTTGTGAAATGTTAATTCTTATGAAAAAATACTATGAATCCATCAATAGTACAGAATTACCTTCCCAACTAATTTAATTTCCTTCATTATGCTTAATTCCCTTCATAAAATACCTTGCATATTTGAATACTGAAGACTTGAAACTTTCTGAGGCTCAATTTCTTCGCCGTGCTTCAGTTTATCAGCTGTGGCAGCACGAAAAAGAGATGAGCCCTCGTAACTTCTGACGATCCAGTAGACTGAGCGAGTGTCCATGTCTATCGTTAAACCCATCACTGGTGGCAAATGTTTTATTTTCAATCAAAAATCTGTAATTACCCTTGAAATTCCAAAAATAACATCATATTTTCTATTTGAAATTCCAAAAAAATCTTAACTATAATAAAAACGATATGATAACATATTTAATATTTTAAAACCTTTAAATGTAAAGAATTTACTTTACTTTGAGATCAAATCAATAAACGTTATTTTTATCAACATTATGAAATATATAGACGGCACCAGATTTAATTCCTGCTGGTCATTCTGCTGTTAATATTAAATAACATTCTGCCGAGCGGAAGTTGGTTCATTTCAACACATTTGATAGACCAATATAGACACTAGACAAATCTAGTTGTTCCACAAATAAATTTGTTTCTTTTAGGTCAGTTTCTGCTCTGTTTGTTGACAATCTCCAATTAATACATTAAAACTAGTGAGCTGTAAGTGAACAAAATGTATATAATCAATTATTGGTCCAAAATAATACTAAAACTCAATATTGCAAAAATACCTTGCTTTCCAGAAAATAGTTCAGCAGGATAGTAAGTCTTCTTATGTTTGCCATTGAGCCGAGCGCTCTCAACTGCATGGCCAGTGGACCAGTAGATGAATCCCTCAACAGCATCTACATTCAGCTCTTTGGCCACAGTTAGGATCGGCAGAGGCTCTTGCTGACTACCGTTCAGGTTGCCCCGGATGATCTAAACACAAAAGGAAAAAAGTGTGATACGAGAGTTTAATTGTTTGGACTAAGGGGGTTATAGCAAAGCAGGATAGGCAAGTCTTTATCCGTTCATTCAAGTTCATTTATTCATTCCGATCATTATTTTTTATTTGTCAAGTTATTAGTCATAATTTACCAGATAAAATAAGTATCACAAAGCTATGGCATGTCTCGACACAACTAGCATATAGGAATTTATAGGAATTAGAAAAGTTAAAACATGAACACGATTTATAAATTAATTGCTCCAGAAGAAGAATGTTTCCCTGAATGAATTTTAATTTGGGTTTCGATAATAAATCATCTTCATTTGAGAGAATTATATTCAATACTTTTATACTTGTAAAAACATTTAATAGTGCCATCAAATTCAAAAATTTATATCCTATGAATAACCAAAAGAATTTCAGAGATTCTTTGTCATAAGCATGATAATAACAAAAATTGAATAGGTGCTCAAGACCTAAACTAAAACCTCTTACAATATTCTCACATTTTGGATCTTCTAAAACCCTAATCCACTGCTGTATATATATATAAAATCTTACCAACTGCTGTTTTGGGTTGGACCAGTAGAGTTTGCGCCCGACCCAGTCGACAGCTATGCTGCCTACAGATTCCAAGTCACGCAGACGGCCCCGCTTGTGACTGGTCACGTTGTACCAGTGTACGTGACTTGTGTTGCTGACCAAGTATAATTGGTCATGGTACCATGCTATATCCGTTATGTGGTGATAGCCATTTCTGTCCTGCAGACAATTATTGAGTGAAATATGAATATGATTCAATGTGGTTCTGACAAAACAAGGAATTTTCTGTATCGATATGACTGATAGATTTTACTCTACACCTAAAGCTAAATGAGGATTTAGTTGGTAAATCAAAGCATGGACTTGGGATAAATGTTTGGTCAGTACAGCAGAGTCCCATTTAACCAAGATAATGTGAACTTTACTCGGTGATCGAGTAATCACTAAAAAGTATAAAATATATGACATACTTTGAACCTGAGGTATCATTGGTTCCTAGAGTTACTGATCAGTTTATGTCACTATTATTTGTGCCAACTCAACTCAATTTTCCTTTCTTACACACCCCACAGAACTGATATTTATGTGAGCAGGTAAAGTATATTATTAAAGGCTCTCGCCCTTTTGGAAAATATCGACAAAATGATAATTGTCCAAAATAAATTACAACACAGTGGATTTACCTTGAGAGTGTCTCGGTGTATGAGTGTCTCCACCATCTCTCCAGTGACGTCGGACCGCAACAAGCCCTCAGCAGCGGACCACAAAATAGTTGGAGCGTTGGCAATGCTTGTCTGGCGCAGAGTTTTCCCCCGGAACTCGGAACTCCAAGGTCCAACGCCTGCACTTGTGTACGCCGCTGCCTTCACGATATACTCAGCTTTAGGTTTCAGATCATGCACAGTGTGATAGGTTGAGTTTATTTCTCTCCATTCCTCAACCACTTCCTCAGCTACATTGCGCATACTCAACTGGTAAGACCAGTTTTGCCAAGCTCCTTTCCCTGAAATATAAAAGATTTATCAGGTTATAATTAAGTGCATTTCAATGATTACGAACAGAATATTGTAAAAAAGCTTAGGAAAAAAACTATATAGAAATACTCTTTTCATTGACATGGATATGTCTTAGCTCTGGGGGGGGGAGTGTTAGAAATTTAAACGACCAAAATTTGAAACATAAAAACAGGTCTTAAGATGAACTGAAAACATTCCCTTTAGACAAATCCATGATCTAACCTATTTCCCACAGGGAAGTAAATACAAACATTTTTCATGGGTAGTAATAAATAATGACTGGGACGGTAGCATGTCCTGTAATCCAGCTACTTGGAGGTTATGAGTTGTGGATAGTTATGAGTGATGGTCGGTGGGTGTGGTATTCCCTTGTGTGGATTAACGTCCACACTATTGAATACACGTTCATCTGCAAAGACCATCCTCATAATTAGACCAGTCTGTAATTCAGAGGTGAAATTGATTCAGATCCTACATTATACAGGGTCCCTTAGATGCCATCGTCCAATGGGCTTTATTCAAAAACATCAAGTATTGAAATGGCGTCAGCTGGATGGTTAAAAAAAATGTTTATCGTCTTCTTTCCATGAACTCGGCCAATGTATAGAATGGATTGTTGATCAGCCATTCTGTTAGAGCAGTCTTCATTCTTCTCCCTGTGAGGCATCTCAGTCTTCTGGCAGTAGGTTGTGCAGCTTCATGCCCATGTAGGATGGTTTCTTTTCATATTGGGTGAGATGGTGAGCTGGGAGACAGTATCTTGTACCATGTCGAGTATTGTATCCATGGAACTGTCTATTTTGTGTAAATGTTTTCCCATTGGCATACAGGATGACTTCTTTTATATAGAGATTTATTAATGTCATAATCTTCAGGGTCTTGAAAGCTTCTCTACAACTTTCTCTGAAATTTAGCTCAGCTAAGGCTCTTACAGCCCTCTTTTGCAGTATAAAAACTCTCTGAAGATTTCTTGCCGAAGTTCCTCCCCAAACAATGAGGCCATACCTGAGATGTGTTTCAAACAGAGAATGGTAGGCTATTTTTGCAGTAGAAAGGTTGCTAATGGATTTTGTACGTTTAATCACATACCATCTCTCCAGTGACGTCGGACCGCAACAAGCCCTCAGCAGCGGACCACAAAATAGTTGGAGCGTTGGCAATGCTTGTCTGGCGCAGAGTTTTCCCCCGGAACTCGGAACTCCAAGGTCCAACGCCTGCACTTGTGTACGCCGCTGCCTTCACGATATACTCAGCTTTAGGTTTCAGATCATGCACAGTGTGATAGGTTGAGTTTATTTCTCTCCATTCCTCAACCACTTCCTCAGCTACATTGCGCATACTCAACTGGTAAGACCAGTTTTGCCAAGCTCCTTTCCCTGAAATATTAAAGATTTATCAGGTTATAATTAAGTGCATTTCAATGATTACGAACAGAATATTGTAAAAAAGCTTAGGAAAAAATCTATATAGAAATACTCTTTTCATTGACATGGATATGTCTTAGCTCTGGGGGGGGAGTGTTAGCAATTTAAACAACCAAAATTTGAAACATAAAAACAGGTCTTAAGATGAACTGAAAACATTCCCTTTAGACAAATCCATGATCTAACCTATTTCCCACAGGGAAGTAAATACAAACATTTTTCATGGGTAGTAATAAATAATGACTGGGACGGTAGCATGTCCTGTAATCCAGCTACTTGGAGGTTATGAGTTGTGGATAGTTATGAGTGATGGTCGGTGGGTGTGGTATTCCCTTGTGTGGATTAACGTCCACAATATTGAATACACGTTCATCTGCAAAGACCATCCTCATAATTAGACCAGTCTGTAATTCAGAGGTGAAATTGATTCAGATCCCACATTAAACAGGGTCCCTTAGATGCCATCGTCCAATGGGCTATTAATTAACAGTCCTGTCTAAGGAACACGTCAGCCTTAGTCAGTAATGAGATTACAAGATCGCGTCCCAATCATTTTACACTTATTTCTATCCTACCTGAAAGGTCCTCATTTCAAAAGGTAGTAGTAATAGTAATGATTATGAATTAAATATAAATGTGTTAAAGCCAACAAACCTTGTCCACCCAGCAGGTGTGGAACGGTCCAGGACACTTTGGCTGTGTGAGAGCCCAGCACTGCCTGCACCCCTGTGGGAGGGTTCACTGGCACCGGGATAGGCTGCGAGGAGGGTAGGTTCACAGTGATACTCACAAAGGCTGGCTTGGCCTCGTCCGTGTACACTAGGTTGTGGAAATAGCTGTCCTGGAACATTGACTCATTTGAATGAAAAATCTTGATATAATTTATGACAGTACTGCAAATTTAAAATACTGATGATAATATAAGTACTAAAATTACACAGCTACCAGATTTTAACCACACCCAATCCTGTTGGAAAAACTATTTATCTTTTCAAAGCTTTTTTAAGAACAAAGTCAGGTCAATGTGATTAACTACTTAAGCTTAAATATATTTTAGCAAAATTTTGTAAGCAAAGCATTATTAAAATCTATCACAAAACCTTATGAATGAACACCACTTATATCATGAGTAATATACTGTAAAGTTTTAATGCAAATAAATAATAAAATGTATCTTCTCAAAATCAGTTTTAACCCTAGAATTGGCAAGCGTTTTCCTTTTAACTGTAACATAAAAAAAATTATGTAACTCTTCTTAAAATATTTAGTATAAACAAAAAAACACAAAACCCCCCTTAACTATACAATTGTAAAAGAAGCAAAGTAGGTGTCAATAGGCGCAATCCCAAATAAGCCTACAAATGCCATCAATTTCCACCCAAGCCGGTCACCATTTATTTAAGGTGGGGCCTTAAATAAATGCAAGCCAAATTGGGATTGCTCATGAAGGGGATTCAAACCCTAGCACTTTAGAAAGGCTTGCAACGTTTAACTCATCAGCTAGTTCCGTAAACCACCCAGACACATGTGCATAGTCGGAGCAAGCGCTTACTAGCATAAGGCATACCCTAGCAGCAGTACAGTGAACTTCTCGAGCAAGTTCACCTATCAGCTCCCAGAGGGCAACTTGGTCACGAAGGCGATGGTGTAACAAGTTCACTAAATTGACTATAGATGCCTCCACCTGCCACTACTTATTGAATTTGTAAATGTGTCGTGAATTACGGCTTTGTCACTTCTAGGGTTAAAACTAAGTACAGCTATCTTTAAACTTTAAATGAATATAAAATCAATGGAAAATAGTACAGTAATCAAACACAATTACCTGGCCAGCATGGTACTCCTCTGTGAGGACTCGCTCTCCATTGGTCCAGTAAAAGAGTCCGTTAGCCATCGCAAGAGAAATAACATTGTGGAACTGCGGCTGCTGCGTGTTGCTGCGGATATCCGTCACTTCGTGTCTGCAATAGAAATGTGGGAGACCCCATCAGACATTATTTTTATAAGAGACAAGAGTACTTTTTAATATTTCTATTTTGACTACATAGTTTGTTAAAAATTGAGGATGGGATTGGTTTGTTAAAGGGCAGTGAAAGTTGAGGTGAGTGTAAAGGCTTTAGTGTATTGGCGTTGGAAAGATTACACAACAGGTAAAAGAGACTAAGACATCCTATAAAATAAATATAGTTTTTCCTTTTTCATATACATGAAGTCTTGGTGATAATTGCTTCTTCCAATCCAAAGTTTTCTGAATCAAAACTGGGTGTTTTCAAAAACTCTGTAACGTTTGAACAATGTTACACAGTGAAATCTGGTACTGTAAAAAAAACAGCCTTTTAAGTCAAAAGCAAATCTTTTTAAATCACCTTACTCATCCTTAATTGCCTTTTTTCTAATGTATATAACATTAAGTGATATATTCACTCACCCATCGAGAGACACAGCGACAACAGTGTTCTCGTCTTGCTTGGGCACGAGGACGCGGAAGCTGGTGTGGTCGACGGTGAAGGCACCGAGGTGGGGGCTGGCGAGGATCTGGTCGGGGATGACCTCGTGCTTCACTCCATTGCTGATGTCCGCCAGGTCAAGACGGTAGAGGCCCCCACCTACTGGCCCCTGCACCACCCAGAACAGGTACCTACAAAACATGACTACAATTAAGACTGACTGACTGACAGTGTCAACCTTATAAAATGATAACCTTTATTTTTTCACAATGATATTTAACATTGGAAAGACTGGCTGTTCAGGCTCAGCCGGGATAGTCAATCAAGCAACCAGGATAGATTAGATTAGATTAGATTAGATTATTTGAAATGGCGATTATACCACAAGGTAGGTATTTTAAGCCAAGTATGAATGAGGATTGAATGTAAGATGATTGTGGCGCGATCTTATAGTCTTGATACTGACTAAGGCTGACATGTTCCTCAGACAGGACTGTTAATGAATAGCCCAACAGCCGATGGCAACTAATGGACCTACAGTTTAACGTGGAATCCGAATCACGGCCTCTGAATTACGAATTGGTCTAATTATGAGGATAGTAGAGAAGGAACCAAGGTGATAGAGAAGCCTGTCACACTGGATAACCATTTACCAGTAATTGGACAGAGTTTAACCCTTCTACTCTATTCGACGTACTGTTCACGCGGTATCAACGTCACGCCCGCCGGTGCAGTGTTGCGGTTTTGGCCAGAACTACATTTTGCTGCTACCTTACGGGATTTTTAGAACTATTTGGAGATTCTTAGTATTGGAGAACGCTGTCTGCCTTTCTAGCATTATTGTTTTTGCTATTCTGCAGTCTTTGAAAGGAGGAAAACTAAAAAGAATCTCAGCTGGAAGAGCAGATGATGACCACTTGGTTTGTTGTTTGTTTACTGTTGTCTGATGTAATGTCTGAAGGCAATGTTTTTGTGTTAGTTTAACAGTGTTTTGAACTGAAATATAATTAGTTATTATCTCTACAAGTGTGTTATGCTTTGTTAGCAAAGTGTAGTATCATAATAGTAATTATCAAATGGAAAATTAGATAAAAAATTTAAATGGAAAGAAGAAATTTGATAGTAAACTGACATAGTGAGTACTGTCTCTAGGCAGTACCCCCCTAGTTCTAACTAGGATATTTTTGAGATTATATTTTCAAGAAATTATTAGTTTTTTATACACTTAAATTATTAGTTTGTTATACACTTAAAGACGATGACATTGCATTGTGGTTAGATGAACAGTTATCAGTTACAGGTTAGGTTTGCTGGTAGTTAGTGGTCCAAATCCCAAAATAATGACGTCCGGGCGTGTTGGGAGGGCTTTTAGAGTTCCGGGCTTGAAGGGTTAATGTACTTAATTTCAATCCCTGAACTAGTAAAACCCACTGAACTAGTCAAAGAGTCCACTAGGGATAAAATCAGTAAAGTATATGATCAAAATGTTGAGTAATTATTTGAAATAAAATCAAAATGGTTTTATAAAAGGAGGTTTTAAAAGCAATTACCCATTATAGGGATCAACTTCCATGTGATGAGGTTTGGTGACAAATCCAGCAACAGCCACTGTAAGTCCTGTTCCATCAAGGTTACAGCGTACAACCTGAAAATTCAAACTTATCTAGAATATTTGTGATAGGCCTACAACTTTGTCTAATTACTTATTTTTCTGTTCATTTTTATGCATGTCTCAGGCAATGGAATTTTTCTAGGGCTTGTATACCAATTGAAATGTCTACTTATATAACAAATTGGTAAATTTTATATATAAATCAGTTTATAAAACAAGAAAAATTTTTAATGGAAATTTACAATCAAGTACATCTTGATAAATAGTAAACAAATTACTGTAGGGTATCCTAAATCTTAACAAAAATATTGTTTTTTATTGTAAAATACTTTTTTTCAACATTGTTCTCTATTTTTTTCATTTCCTTGAAAATAATTTTGCAATTATTTTAAGACATTTAAATTTTCTAATAAAAAAATGTATACTTTAGTAGATTGGATAAGATTGTGAGACCCAAAAAAGCAGGAAAAGCTGTCATAAACAGATTCAATGGTACAGAACGTCCCTTACATCTACAGTCAATGTTAAGTGCGAACAAGAAATGAGAAGAAGTTTTATCAACAATTTAGTTGTACCTTGAAAGTACATCTTTTACCTGCCACAGAGCGCTACCCTTGGCTTGTGCGAGGATATAGAGCTGATCGTTGAGCCAGTCGACGCTGAGGTGGTGGGGTGTGAGTCCGCCAGAACCCCCTCGTAGAAGAGGCTCAGGGGTGGTGTAACTTCGTGAAGACGACACCCATACAGTTCCTGATGAATCAGATACAAATAGCAACTCCTTCCTGACGTGCACTGCCACTCCTGTAACAACAAGTAATCATAAAATGAATCAATTTATAATTTAAAAAAAACATATACCGTAGTTTAATACGTTTGCGATCATCGTGATTTTGCCGATTTTTAAATATACAGGTTAAAATATTAAGTTATACTATATTGGAGCCCCACGAAATAATTGGGACGGGCCCCTTTTCAGATTAGCAAAATATTTTGGATTAAGCGGACTGTTACTAAGTTAACGATAAATTATCAAGCACAACGAGCAACTATATAAATACGCCAAATCACGTCCATACGGTATGAGAAACAACCAGCTTCATTATGTACGGCAATGCTCTGCAAGGCTAAAATTTAACCGATCAACAAGTTGTAGATATGGTTTTGAGATATCCGCACACCAACACGCCCCAGGACAGTGAAGGTGAGGCAGACGACGACAGTGAGCAGACTTTCCCATTCGGACACCGCGGCCGCCTTTGATCTAGCGCTACGCTACGGGTGCAACACCAGACGACACTATGTTTCTCCTGAGACGCTGGCGCAATTACGCTTCAAAAGAGAGGTGATTCTCTCCAAAAACAAATGATACAGACTTTTTAAAGCCAAAATAGTTTTGTTCTGTGACACTGTTTTATTTTGTTTATAACATTTTCTAACGTAAAAACTTACTGTAATTTTCGGAAATAAACTTGGCTACATACACTTTAACTACATTTTATAAATTTTTAATTTTTCCTGATTTTGATTTCGGATTACCGAATTTCGAATTAGCAGGGCTCCACTGTATTTGCAAAAACCGGAATAGTGTTTTTTTTGTAAAATGGTGTAGAATGATGAGCTAAGCACTGCGTCAACACTTGTTTTTCAAAATATACTCTTACTTATATATTTTATACAATATATATATAAGTAATATATATAATATTTTATACATATAACTTTGTGGGCCTCTAGTGGCCAACGCAATACTGAAGGAATAACTTCTTTCACCAGCGCGTCGTGACTCTCTATTGGCCCACGCTGATATCTCCAGGTCTGTCACCGTTTACAGCTGTACACATTTACACATACATGTTTTGACATTGTTTACATCGTTAGACTAACCTATGTGTGTCTAACAATGTTTACGTGAACAAAAAATATTATTTGATTTGATAACGTACACG
This sequence comes from Nephotettix cincticeps, assembly GCA_023375725.1. NCBI lineage: Eukaryota > Metazoa > Arthropoda > Insecta > Hemiptera > Cicadellidae > Nephotettix > Nephotettix cincticeps. The sequence goes on along the minus strand of CM041788.1, from coordinate 21,853,456 downwards.
TTTTGTTATATTTTATTAACCTTCAAATTTGTATGGCTGTGGGCCAATAGGTTTTGCGACATGAGACATTTTGTCTTTGAGGCGTGAGTTTTAAATACAGAAAATCAAAAACATTCTCGTTCCCCGTACACTATTTATCATCGAATGATCAACAGATTCTGTTAACATTGAGCTGTGAACATTACAATCGTCATATTAACTCAATACAAATGTGGTCCTCTTTAGATCCACAATCCACCTTGCTAATGCTGATCGTGAGCCTCAGGAGGACCATAGAGTAATTTTTAAAAGTCAGCTTTGCTCAAATAAGACTGATAATGATAGTGATAGAATACATACATGCACTAAAAACTCTTCAAAGGTATAATCTGTTAAATTCTAAGTAGCTCCTTTGTAAATTTAATGTTTCTTTTATTTATATTTGAATTTTTTTACTAACAAATTCAAACCTTTTCAACTTCCCTTCTGTAAAAAAAGCCTAATTATGTGAGGGAACCCTGGTCAGGTTCAGATGTTGTTTTTTTCTCATTCATTCATGCAGTTCCTTTATGAAAACATGATCTAACTAAAATAAACTAAGTCATAAACCAACTAAAGTTGGAACTAAATATTTCAAGCGTTTAGAACGAAATTTTTAGTTAAAACATAACTAATTAAAAGCTTGAGATTTATATAACAATTTTTTTATTTTATTTTATTTACTAACTAGCTTCGCTAGTTAGTTCGGGGGCTCAGTCCCCAGGCCCCCGTAGTTGTTGTCGGCAATCGTCAGTAAATTAAAGCCATTTTAATGTAATTGCCACGTACAATTGGGACACCGGGACAGTACAGACATGGGCATCTTCCGACTTTGCCTATCTCGAGCAGATAGGAGCGAAAGTACCCGTGCCCTGATAAGAATTAAGTTACGAAAAAGTCGACCTCGCCGAGCTGCCTCTCGACCCAAGGGCGGATGCCCGGGATCAGTCTGTGGGTCTTGATAAGGTAGACAGATGCCCCATGAATCGCATTATTATTTCCATAGCAACCATGCTACGTATTAACACTAACAACACAATATTAAATTAGATATGGTGATAAAACACAAAATAGTTGCTAGGTGATTGGAAAGAAAATCTAAATCTTTTAAAATTTAGTTGATTTTTTCAAAAGTAAGATAAAACACCAACAATCACCGGAGTGCGTGAGTTAAAAGTATTTTAATACTATTCATATGCTAAGTTTAAGTTGTAACTATTGTTTTTTTTAGTAAATTCAAATCTCAAATTTGTAAAATATAGGTTTTATTACAGAGGGAAACAAATATTTTTTTAGAAAATATAATTAACTAATTTTAGTGAGAACACACAAATATTTTGATAACAAATTCTGTAATTTTTCTATTCAACACTCCTCAGAGTGTTGAATAGATAACCAGTGGGTGTAGATTAACCTTTATCTCAATAAAGGTTAATGTACCTAAATATTTAGATTTAGCCATTACTAAATTTGCAGCTGTATTATTCAACATTATTTTAATGTATGAAATTTGAAAGGCAATATTATTACTTTTATAAGGATCAATTCTGGCAAAGGACATTCAATTTCTTGTTCTTAGAACCTATATAAGGTTAAAGTTACGCATCATTCTTATGCAACAATAATTGTGTCACATTCAACTAAAAAATAATCTAGGTAAATAATAAGCTAGTGTTAGAAAAAACCTGTTACTGTTGTGTTAGGTACTACCTGTTACTATGTGGCGTTAGTTTTAAAGAAATACGTTACCATATTTTAAAGGAACATTATAGTGCCAATAAAGCAAATATTATTTTCGTCTTGTCAGTAAACAGATATACGAATATGAAGATAATGTTTGCATTTATGAATTCATTTTACCTCTATTATATAAAACTGAATATATGTCTGCAATATTACATGTGTCCTTTTTGCATTGCTAAATCCTTCACCAAACACCATGAAATTTTAGGTGCTTGTTCTGTGTTCCCAAGGAGGCTTTCAAGAAAACTCAATAGGAATTTTATGTTGTTTTCAAGTTTTAATGTTAACCTTATAGGGAATAAGTTTACAAATTTCCTACAATAGAAACATTTGATTTCTAAAGCTGCAGCTGCAGGTTTACTTTTCATCAGGAATTTGCTTTACTATAAATCCCTGTCTGAATCATTAATGTAAAACTAAATTTGATACATGTACTGTTCAAAATGAGCAGTTTTATTCACCATCTTAATATTTTACTGTTCACACGTTGTTTTATATGTTGACCAAATAAATATTACATTTATTATAATGATCAGCTGTTAATTTTTTTAGTTTCCTTACGTTGTGTGGAAACTAAAAAGTATACAAGGTTGTTATTATGTATTATTACCGAACATTTGATTAATACTTCTGTCATTCAGATGATGTTTTGTACAAGATTTGATTTTGTTTGCTTTACTTTATAACTCTAATACATAAAAGAAGAAGTATGTTGCCTATAGACTCCGGAACCACTCAAAAGATTGTAAGAATATTTTCAGGCATTATTAATCATGATTCGAAGATGGTTTCTGTGAAGTTTTACGCAAATCCGACAAAAGGGCTCCAACCCAGTAAGCATAAAAGGGTGCAGTGTCAGGTTTTACTAAATTAACAGCTGTGATTAAATAATTTGAAGGTTTCTTTTAACTGTCACTAGTACACACGACAACAACACAATATAGCAAACAAATTTATTGTAGTGTAATGTTGTTGATTTTGGCTACTAGAATTGAATTGAAATGAAAAAACCAGAGGGCTACGCTAGTTTTATGTTAATCCTTTTTAACATAAAAATGTTTATTTTCTCCAATGTAAATAATTTTCAGAATTTTTATAAGATTATATACAAGAAAATATATGATATGAATGTTCGTGCACTTTGATAAATACGTGTTGTGTATTCGATCCCAACGTGATTATTCAAGGAAATTATTACGAGAACATTTCCACGAACTTCGGTTGATAAAACCATGTCTAGATATGAAAGATACTTTTATACCCGACTGATTTATGCCGAAGATGAGAAATATCGAAAAGTGAAGTGAATAAGTGTATGACTATATAGCCGTCATCCATATCATATCATCATATCATATGTCGTCAATTTAGTGAACTTGTTAGACACCAGCGCCTTCGTGACATTTAACATTCTAGCCGTTAAGTGCTAGGATTCGAATCCCGACCATGAGCAATCCCAATTTGGCTTGCAAATGTATGGTAAAGCGGAGAGAAGGGCCCGCCTTAAATAAACGGTGGCCGGCTTGGGTTGACAACATTTGTAGGCTTAATTGGGATTGCAGCGGACACCTGTTTTGATTCTGTGGTTAGTGGTTATAAGGGGAGATGTTTTATGCATTTTTTGTTTATACTTAATATTTTAAGAAGATATACATAATTTTGTGAATGTTACAGTTAAAGGGGAAAATACTTGCTACTTCTAGGGTTAAGGGGTTAATGTTTCCAACCACCTATTATTATAGTTTAGTAGTGTAGAAAACAATCAGAGAATCCAAACATTCATCGACCTGATATTACGGTAAGTAACCTTTTAAAATTTTTTCATATTTACGTTTATAGGTTCTGTGATTTTCTATCTTAAAATGGGGGGATTAAACAAAATTGATGTTGAAGATTTTTTTTGTCCAAAAGTTATCATAGTTTGAATTGTCGTTTCTTATCTTGAATTTATTTTTATTTCTATAACACAATATTCATTCAGGTTAACGTAAAGAAGTTTTATACAAAGCTTTTTAATTTTATAAGTTGAAGAAAAATATTTAATTAATTTTATTAACCTGGGAAATTTTAACTTGCAAAACCAAACTATGGGCTTGATTTTTAAATTTTTTACATAAAATTGTATTTCCTTATTTTCAGTAGGACAATGTAGACATTTCATATTTTGGAAGATTTTTTAAATGTAAAACATTTAAAGATAAGTTAAAATTTACTAAATTCGTGATTTTAATTTTTGATTTTCTTCTTTGCAGGGGTGTCCTTTGGACGAAGATTATAGTATAAGTAGATTTAATTAGCTCCTTTTGGGCTTTTGGCTGCGTACCTCCGAGGCAGGTGCAAGGCTTTAAGAGCCTAGGGTAGGAACTTTAATTTCAGAGAAGAGGACGCTTTGCTGTGAGGCCCTATACTCCGGCCCCTTGTCCTCATTGCACACGGGTGTCTTCCACCTGGGAGGCATAGGGGCCGTGAATAACATACAGAAGAACCCCCCCAGCAGTCGTGAAGAGACGAAGGCATCAAGAGGATTGCCAGCGCGTAATGTTAAGTAGATTTAATTAGCTCCTTTTGGGCTTTTGGCTGCGTACCCCCGAGGCGGGTGCAAGGCTTTAAGAGCCTAGGGTAGGAATTTTAATTTCAGAGAAGAGGACGCTTTGCTGTGAGGCCCTATACTCCGGCCCCTTGTCCTCATTGCACACGGGTGTCTTCCACCTGGGAGGCATAGGGGCCGTGAATAACATACAGAAGAAACCCCCAGCCCCTCCAAAGGATGAAGTAGGCGAAGAGAGAAGAGTGAAGAGGACCCACTCCTGCCGCAGAACTTCCGACATCGCCGCAGCAACCAACCAGGATCCAGCTAGTGGCCAGATCCGACACAATCATGGAGATCTGCGTGTGATAGAGAAGTGGCGTCCTGGTAGCTTCGCCCTGCTGGTTTGTCGCCATCACCTACTGGCCAGATCCGACTCAATCATGGATATCTGTGTGTGAGACAAAGAAGTGGCGTCCTGGTGGCTTCGCCCTGCTGGTTTGTCGCCATCACCTACTGGCCAGATCCGATACAATCATGGAGATCTGTGTGTGAGACAAAGAAGTGGCGTCCTGGTAGCTTCGCCCTGCTGGTTTGTCGCCATCACCTACTGGCCAGATCCGACACAATCATGGAGATCTGTGTGTGAGACAAAGAAGTGGCGTCCTGGTAGCTTCGCCCTGCTGGTTTGTCGCCATCACCTACTGGCCAGATCCGATACAATCATGGAGATCTGTGTGTGAGACAAAGAAGTGGCGTCCTGGTAGCTTCGCCCTGCTGGTTTGTCGCCATCACCTACTGGCCAGATCCGACACAATCATGGAGATCTGTGTGTGAGACAAAGAAGTGGCGTCCTGGTAGCTTCGCCCTGCTGGTTTGTCGCCATCACCTACTGGCCAGATCCGACACAATCATGGAGATCTGCGTGTGAGACAAAGAAGTGGCGTCCTGGTGGCTTCGCCCTGCTGGTTTGTAGCTGATCACCAACAACCTCGAGGGGGATGGACGTCTTAATCTGGGAGAGCCACTCATCCTATTTGGAGGTGAGCACAAATAATTTTCGATAATCTATTAGTAAGCGCTCACGCAACGCATGCTAAGGACAAGGTAAGGTCAATTTACTATAAATTTTAGCTGGTTGGAAGCTTTAACCCTAATTTGAAATAATATTTACTAAGGTCATGGTTTAACTTTATTAATCGTTGAAACAAAATTGCAGTGTACAGATATTGAATTCGGTTGAATTTAGCGCTTACGTTAAAGTATAAACAATTTTGTGTTATTCAAAAGCAAATAGTATTATTATATTATTGCTTATTGTAATGTACTTTACTTATACACGCAATTCATTAGAAGGCAAGTGTAATTTAGTGGTAAGTTTTCAACGTGTCCATGACGAGGTGCCCACTTTTTATTATTATATTTTACAAATTAAGTTCTACAAACCTTTAATATGATGTGCTGTTTTGTACATGACCACAGGATCGTCGAGAAGGTCAGCTGCTTGACTGATCACCGTGTTCCGAGCCCCCATGATCAGTATCAACTGCTGGGTCTCTTTAACTACAAAAATATTTATAGATACATTTGAGTCACAACTATCTACAAGGTGATGACGATGTATTGACATTTTATGTTAAATATACACGTATAACATACACACTTTTCAAATGACCAAGGTAGATTCACTTGTTACACTTAAAAAATTAGCAAATCTTACAATAAAATAAATAAATATTGCTGCATGAAGAATTACTTTTAAAATGGTTAGGAATAGTTATTTAAACAACGCAATATTATCTATTTCAAGTTTATCAGGGTCTTCATCACCGATGACACTCTCATCATCTTTTGTTTTAGCTAGCAAACGCCATAACTATTCTTGGTTGTCCATTATTCATTCATTAGTTCATCTGCACACACTATCAAGTTTTCTTATAAAAATAATGTTAACGATGTGAAATAAAATCCACAACATATGCCACTCAGTGGAAAAAAACGTAACACGGATACTCGCATGGAGTGCAACTGCACTGCAATAGTGCGGCACCACAGGAAAAAAAATCAAAAGAAAATTTGTTTAGCCCGATTAGTTGCTGTCACTATACTGACAGGTTCTAGGAGTGTCAGAGGGAAGGTAGATGACTGCGCAAGGTCATCTATACCAAGCAAATCAATCAATCATTGGAGTTTTTGATCTTGTTTTTGTGTTTAATGTGTGTTAGAAATTTTTTTCATTTGTATTTTGGAAGATAATGGATTATATTGATTATTTTTAGTTATTTATGTTTATATTTTATGTACTTGTTGTGAAATATTTTAGAACAATAGCAAATACTGTCATCTTAAAAATTATTAATTGTTAAATTTTAACAAAGCCTCAAACAGGTTATGCCTTGGAGGAATACATTTCTCTGTTTAACACGTTCGCTGCGGATGACGCGCTTGTGCGTCGCGCACAAGAAGATTACGAAGATTGAAGTTTACGACCTAGCATGGGATGATTATGCTAATTCTATGAAAACATTTCTATTTACCAGCCCAGTAGGTTTGCGAGTACCGATTCCTGGTAACAACAATCCAGAAGATTATTTCAAATTATAAATTGATGACGTTTTCCTTGAATCCATTGCAATTATGCTGAATCGTTGTTTCTGTCTGAAGCACATTCTGAGAAATCACGAATCGCTTCATGGAAGTATCTTACAATTGACGAACTTAAAGTCTTGCTTGGACTTCTTAAGCACTGTCAAATTGCCGAAAATCCAAGATTACTGGAGAAAAGATGAACTATTCAAAACATGTTTCGATCTTGACATATTTCGGAAAATACATGTCCCGAGATAGGTTTTTGATCATTTTGAGATGTTTGCATTTTGCTAAAGCCGATAGTACAAATACTGATCGCCTGTAGAAAATAAGGCCTATCATAGATTATTTTAATAACAAAATGTTAAACATTTACAATGCTGGTAAGGAACTATCTTTGGAAGAGGCAATGGTGCTTTGAAGGGGCCGACTGTCATTCAGGCAGTACAATAAAGGCAAACGCCATAAGTATGGCATCAAGCTTTATGTGTTATTAGAACCAAATGGCTTTATCCTAAAGTTTGCAGTGTATGCTGGTTCCCTAGATGTGTTAGCTGGCGAAGGACATGCTAGTAAGGTTGTGATGTACCTTATGAGGGAAAAGTTGGGAAGAGCACATTCCATTTATATGGACAATTTTTATAACAGTGTCGAGTTGGCGATTCAGCTATTGGATCAAAACACCTACACCACTGGGACCCTTCGAGCTGACCGCAAGCAAAACCCCAAAAGTGTTGCACAAGCAAAGTTAAAGAAAGGAGAAACTGTGGCCAAGTATCACGAAGGCGTGATGTGTGGAAAATTGTGTGATAAAAGAACAGTTTTGTATTTATCAACGCAGTATGATAATGAGATGGGCATGGCAACCAACAAACGAGGGGTTGAAAAAGAGAAGTCGTACCCTATCATAAAATATAATGAAAAGGGGTTGACCGCCAAGATCAACTTCTTAGTTCCTATCCCTGTGAACGGAAGACACTGCGATGGTATAAGAAATTGTTTGTCCACATCTACCAAATGAGTGTACTAAATGCTTTCTTCCTATACAATAAGAATACCATTGGAAAGAAGCTACCACTGTTTGATTTCCGGATTGTTTTGATAAAACATCTGTTATCTTCTAGAGGAAATCATAACAATGAAAACCCAACACCTGCATTGACAGATCATCTGTTGGAAAGGAATCCTGTTGGCCGCAACAGCAAAACGTTGACGAGACAATGCGTCATTTGCTATAGCAAAGGCACTCGAAAGGTCTCTGTCTATCAATGTGTTGGATGAAAAATAAGTACAACAGATGACTCCGAGGACTTTTTTACACTTTTACATTTTGCCATTTATGGACTTTAGTGAATAGTTTTAAATCATCTTCAGCAGTTTTTCCTCTATTGTGTAACAAAGCCTGTATATACACTCATAATTCCATTTTATTGTCCTATTTGTTCTTAGGTATATTTAATAAAACCTTCATTTTCATTTTTGACAAGTATGATGTTTTATTTATCAACATTTAGCCAAATATGAAGTACACGCACATGTGCCTCAACAACATTTTGGCTCTTGTTTGATACAATGTGCTGATGACGCACATGTGCGTCATTATTTTATTTTTCAGGAAAAAATGAAAAAATGAAATTTTTGTGATATACTTACTTTTTATAAACATAAAAAATCATTAAACTAGTTAAACTGAAAAATAAAAATTTAGCACTACACACACAACTATATATACTTAGCCATATTTTCAGCAGTGAACGTATTAAGGTCAGTCTTGGCATCTTACTGTAATATACTTGGTTTTCAACTCTGAAAGTATTGTTAGCAATCTTTTATATATAAAGCCTCGTTAATATAGTGAGTGTTTACTGTAAAAAGTGTACAACAGAGAAATAAATTATTCTTATTCTCACATTTACAGCGATTCAATAAAAACGCATACACATCGTCTGCAACACCGTGATAATGTTTTCACATATGTCTCATATCTGTCAGAACTTTGAAATACCTAGCGACAGGTATCGGAAGAAAGATCAGAATATGCTGTTTACACTGATACCAATTCCAATCGAATTACACTACAATTGAAGCGAACTGGAGTGAAATACATAGCGATACATCATAAACTCAGCTGAGTCGATTGGCAGTCGCGGCAGTGGAGGTATAGTCAACCGGTAGTCACGACGGTAGACGCATCGACTCAGCCAAGTCAATTTGCAGTCGGAGGGTTAAACTATGAGGATCTTGAGAAGTATGAAATCTAAAGGCTTAAAGGGTGCTAAAGCTACTATCAAGAACAGTGGTTTCAACTGTTCAATCAAAATACTTTAATTTACTCTAAACATGAAATGCATATAAACAAAGCACTTAAAGTTGACTGTCTGAGAAGTGCTGTCTATTCCAGAAATAATCTCTGTTACTTCTTACTAAAAAGGTGAGTGATTTGAGATTGTGAATTAATAAAAGATGTTAGCTCTAAAGTTAATACGATAACCAGACAATACTGAGTCGTACCTTCAGCAAAGGCAGGGGTGGTGACGAATGTTGTTGCTGCGGGGCCCAAGCCAGCTGCGTTTCTCATTGAGACGGAAACTGAATAGTTCCGGGACGGCATCAAATTTTGGAACATATAAAAGTCCTTGTTTTCAGAAGCTGGGATATCCTGTCAAAAGGATTCAATTATGTACATTTTAAAATAAGCAGGAAGTTAAAATCATCCAATTTAGATTAGCACATACAGTAGAAATTCTCTTAACCAACCCCCATCGGATTGAATAAAGTGGGGTTAAACCTGTATTTAACCGATACCAGGCTGTATTAAATGACGAGCTGTAGCAAAATTTGTTCAAACTTAAGTCCTATAAATAAAGTTATTATGTTATGTATTTGTTAAAAAATTTCATAGACCATAAAAAATCAGTTTTAGTTCTGAAATAATTTTTTTGCATGAGTCTAAAGGAGAATAAAATTCAATTAGATGGATATATCCGTCTTTGACCCAAAAAAAACCTTTAATGGATGGAAAAAACCTAACGTCGCCCGGAACGACAATCTAAAAATTTGAATACTGCTTAGAATCTTGAGTTATAAGAGCTTGCACTGTGATCAAACTATTATACCCTGTTTACAATTAATAATTGGTTTTCTGAAGGATTTATTGTAATTGAATTCATGTGGAACAGTGACCTTTTTAGGTTAAGGGATGAGTAATACTATTAAAATCTATATATTTACGCATCTACAGAAAAAACCTCTAGATTACTAACTCCAGCAATGATGCAAGAGTACACAAAATTATAAATATAATTCATTGACTGAAGGAAAAATATTGAGAACTCGAAAAATTTAACAGAAAACTAACACACTGTACTCTGTGTAGGAACAGCACAGGGATTCAAAAAGTCAAGATTTGTTTTGATTTAAGTATGCAGTTTCATTTAAAAGCCATAAGCTATGATTGTTGGCAATTTTTTTATCTGCAACCAATTTTCCACGATTACTAGAAGAAACAAGGTAAAGGGGCTTAAACAAAAAGAAATTATGTCAGTGAATCGAATGTAAATAATCCATCCAACAATATGATTCTGACAACATTTAACTGTGAATTACTTTATTTACGGAACAGCCATGATCAATGTTAATTTAAAAATCGTCTGCAAAATTGAAAGCTACTTAAAAAAAGATTAAAGATATTTGACTTCCATGTGTAAATAAAAACAAAATGTGTTTACATTGGATTCACTGACGTCATTTTTTTCGACATAGATATGCTCTGGGGAGGGGTATTGGCAATCCTTCAGACCAAAATTTGTAACGCTGACGTCATATGCTTAGTGACGTTATATATGGATGGCTGTTAAGAGGAACTGAAAACATTCCCTTTTGCGTTTTGGTTACACGAGTGGTCCCTCCTTTTGGTAAGGTTAGCAACCCTGAGGTACTCTAGCCAAACTGTGTGACTGTCTGTCCAGCTTGTAGTTCTTCCTCCTTCTTCTCTCTTTTGAGCTTTAGCTCGCAATCTGTTCTTGGGCTAATCTTGCCCAACCTCACTTCGAACCCGCATTATGGGTGTCTTTTCTTCCCTTCTTTCATCCCCAAGTCAAGGTGGAACAGCATATGCCGAAGACTGCATGGCCAAGGGGGGTGCTTGTCTTGAGTATGCAGACTCAGGGTACCAGGCAACCTCCAGTTTCAACAGACTTCCCCAGGTAAGCAAGGCTCTGCCTGGGGTAACTGAGAATCCCTGCCTACTGAGGGGCATATCTAACCCCCATGTTTAGACAGAATAACAGAGTAACCTTCGGTAAGAAATGGGGCCTTTAAAACAGACATGGCAACCACAAAGAAAGGAAGAATCTTCGTCAAATCTATGGTGTGGAAGTGATCTACAAACAAGCACAAAAGTATTTGGGAGATTTCTGTGATCAGAAATTGACCTGGAACAACCATCTAGACTTTGCATTGTTCTTAGGAAACCGAGCCTCAGGAACCTGCAAAAAAACCTTTAGTGAAAAGTAGGGTATAAGTCCCAAATTGACATGTTGGACATATAAAGCCTTCGTTAAACTAATGGTGACCATGCATACATAATCATTTGCCAGGGTGAGGTCTAGCAACAAGGCTGGGAGGAGAACGTGAGGGAGGTGTGAGCAGCCTCCAGGCCTACAGCATTCAAAGACGGTGATTGAATCACCCCAGGAACGGTCCACTGAGGAATCATCTCAAGGTTATTGGACTCACACAAACTTAATTCTGTAAATTCTGCGAGAAGGACGTTGAGTCAGCTACCCATTCTGGCTCGATTGCCCGGCATAGAGTCAGAGAAGGTTGAAAATCCTTGGAAGGGTCTGCCTAGACCCAAAAATAGTAAGAAGCTGGGTGTCACAACTGTTGGACTTTGTGAAAGACCTAGAGATTTGTGTTTAATCAAATAGGGCACTACAAAAGATCTTCTGCTAGAGATAGCAAAGGGTAGATATAACCTAGTCCTGTTATATTTATATTTATTACCCACAGGAAAGTAAATACAATCATTTTACTTTATGATCCCTACCATGTGTCTTCCAGTAATCGTGCTTCATGTAGATGTTATTTATACTTTAGTGAATGCTGTGAATCAGCTGCTATGGAATCCACTAGTTTACAATTTAAGAACTTTTCATTTAAATAACGTAAAATGTCATGAAAGCTATTCCTGCAAAAGCCGTCTTTAAAAACTTAAGTTAGATATATAATAACACTTATTTATTTAATTTAATTCTACTACAACATGCAAACCTTTATTTATAACATGTTATTAATTTTGTAAATGAAACACACAGATATAAGGTACATGCAAATGTTAGTATGTAATATTATAGAGTTTATGGCGGATTGTTACAACATTTGTTTTTAATATGATAATATGAGTTATTAATCAATTAAAATGAAATAAATTAATATTTTCATAAATATTTTTTATTGGTATTGTTGTTGTTGTGTTATTGTATTGCATCTCATTCAGAGTAGGAAGACTGGAGAAGATAATAAAGTAGGTAATTCACTATTTCATGCAAAACTTATTGAGAACAGACACAAATGAACAAGTGAATGATACTTTGGATTATGTTATTGAAGTTTGTTAAGGGATCAACAAGTAAATGCTGCAGATCCAAATATTGTTGCCTTTTTCATCAATGTTTGGGTTTGCGTGCTTCAACAAGGGTCACAGAGGATCTTGGCTCCCTTTGAGGGAACGTGTTTTTACATACTTGGGTCTGAACTGGCTAATAAGGGTTGTATAGTGATAATTACCGGGAGTAAAATTTTTGTATAACATAACTGTATTGAAAATAATTTTGTTCAAATCATTCTAAAGTTATAACAATCAAACTGAAGGAATTTGAGGACACAAGTTTAACTAAGTAGATACAGTAGAACCCCTCATAACTGGCCTCGGTTTTCCCTGTCCTCGGAATATCTGGCCGTTTCCTATAAAAGATATCAAAATGTATTTCCCACATGTAATGTACGCACTAGCTTCCACTAATCGACCACTCTCACGGTTTTGGATATTACTACTCAGTTGAGCTACAGCTAATTTGAAAGGCCATGTTTCACCAAAAACTAAAACCGCCGACATAACCTTAACCCTTTGTGCTCGGTTGGCCAGTAGCACTGGCCAATTCCGCAGACAGCTCGGAATTATTTCCCGTGATGTTGTCCTTGCCGCTCAGGTGGCCAGCAGTACTCACAGCGCCACACTCCTTTTTCAGCTTGGCAGCCCTAATCAACAACCTGTCCTACCAGCTCGGAATTATTTTTGTGTCAAACCTGGTTTGTTTACAATAATGTTTGTGAGGACAGTAAAAAGCGAATAACGAGTGAAAATAACGAATAATGTCAATACAACATTATCTATTTCACAATTAAATAATATGACGAAACATTTTTGTCACACTCCTAGTCATCTGCCTCAAGTCATCTGAATTTAAATTATAATTTATTGTTATGTTTACATTTATTATCTACTGTGGTTACTACTAAATTAATAATGAATTATTTATGTACGTTTACAAAAAAACCAGCTGTTATTAGCATTAAATATCACCACTTCTCAGTAGACGCAACAGTAGAATGGCAGAACAACGTACCTAGCATAACCTTAATTTCCAACACACTTATGGTTTTAGATTGCAGCATATCCCAAACCTAGCACATTACATACAAAAAAGAAACAGATGATTATATTTAGTGGCCAGTACTGCTGGCCTTCCGACTGCAACTCGGATTTAATCTCGTCCAGTACCACTGGCAATTTGAGCAGTGAGGACAGCTCATATGTAAATTAATTCGACTTCAGCGAGAAAATGGTGACAGAGCTGGACATCCGAGTGCACAGGACAAGTTATAAATACTTGATCCTAGCGCATTGGGTTAAGAGACAACCTAAAGAGCATATCCTACAAGGTTTTTAGTAGTGACATATCTCTTTCCATGTAATCAGAGATGGTGTTTCTGTTGGTGATCAATAGCCACTCACTACTTTTTAGCTCTGCTGGAAATAGAGTCTGTATTTTTTGCATTGAACTACAGCAAAGATTTTTTTCACCAGAATAATCACGATCCTGTATTAATGTTTTGTCAAAGTTCTTTATTCATAAACATTGTACTATTTTACGGTTATGTTTACTTGTTCACGTCAGCCTAGTGGCATGATAGTTCATTGCCACTTATTTCTAAAGGCGAATCCATGGCAAAATTTGTAATGAACTAAATGTGGGAAAAGCACAGTTAATGACTGGTGTCGACATTGAAAAACTTTGATTGCCTTGATCTATTACAGAGAGACAAAAGGCCTCACAGAAGAGACTTAATCGCTCATTATGACTCTATTTACCAACTGCATATTTTTATTAGGTATAAATTATCGTTTTAAGAATAGATTGATTTATCCGGCCAAATTGTTATCCAGCCAAGGGTCTCAAAGTCCCTAGGTGGCTGGATATGAGAGGTCCTACTCCTACTGTAGTCCATAAGTAGCCTACTGTAGTTTGAGTGCAACATTTTAATTATTTGATTATAAATAATATATCTCTGTGTATTACATTTGTATTAACTGCTCACTTATGTCATTGTGTAATTAAGTTATGATTATTGATTTTGGAAAACATTCAGTTAAAGACAATAAGTTTGGAATAGGAATTTACTATTTTTAAAACTAACATACATTTCCATGAAAAGATGGACGAGAAATAGAATTATTTAACTGAAAGTTATGCATTTTAAAATTATTCTTTATTTTCTTAATCAATTTGGTAACTGCATTTGTTTCAGTAACAGTATTTGTTAACTCATTCACATCTTTCTTTGTTGTCAACTCAAATATTTTACAACCATATGATTTAATTCAGGTGGTCCCAACTTTATGGATTTCTTCAATTTTAAAATTCATAGAAGACCAAACTAAAATGCTGCCATGTTCAGTCCTAGTATTAAAATCACTTGGTGATATTTTCCCACGTTAAGGAACATTTTTTCTGGTTAGGAAGCTCTGAAAGCCATACCAGTGAAGTTATACCTGGCCATGAATATGTTTGTAACATGTAAAAGTTCTTAGACTAGTATAAATTTGATCCAACCATGGTATTAGATCCTTAAAGCTAAGCTCTAAGAGCCACAAAGATTCTTAACTACTTACTTAATAGCTAGTAACAAAAGCTCTAAGAGCCCCTATTGTTTTAGTTTCCTGAAACAAATTATTTCAGGAAATCAGTAAATGTTTTGACAAAATAATATTCACAACCTCAATAAATTTCTTATACTGTCCTTTTTTAAAGTGAACAAAGTCACACTAAAACTTCGTACCTTAACAAATAAATCATGCTAAAAAGCATATTCAATATAAAAGCAGATAGAAACACTCTAATACGCTAAAGAAGAAACTGAAGAGTCAGGAAAGTGAGAAAAAAGTGAATAGGAAAACATTTTATGTGCAGCAAAAGATTATGTTAAAAAGCTCATGTACAGCAAGGGAGAAAGTCTAAAAAGAATTTCACGTGTAGCGAGAGAGAAACGCTAAAAATCATTTTGTGCAGATTGCTGTAGTGGTAGCAGCAGAGATAATATTTTGTAATTGTTGTTGTTACCTTGAGGGCCGTATAGCCCTGAGGCAACTCACTGATCTGCAGCACGAAGGAGAGGATGGGACCATTGGGGAAGGGACCAGGCTCCCAGGACACAGAGACGCGGGAGGGGTCGGCGGCAGTGGTGCGTACTATGGCTGGGGGAGAAGCGGGAGCACCACCGGGGAGTGTGCTGATCACCAGCGATGGCTCCGAGACGATGGGCTCTGTGTGGTGTGGTGATAACAGCAGGGCGATGCGGAACTAGAACAAACACATACCAGTGAGTATTGCATGTTTTACAGCGAAAACTAGTCTTGAATGATTGTAACCCTAAAACTGCATATGAGATGTTATAAATTAATTTGTAAACAGTAAAAGTCATGATAAAGTTTTTACAACTATACTAGGCAAGAGTGTGATGTAGTTATGTCAATCATTAACAAAAATTTACTTTTTTTACAAATTAATTTTGGAAAAACTAACAAACATGTGATACCAAAACATACAAAAACACAAAAAAATCATCATCAATATTGCCTTTAAGCTAAGGTCAATTGATATAAAATCAATTAAAAATTACAAAAAATTCAGTTTTTTCTTGTCAAATCTGTGTATTACTTAGTACTGAAAATTAAAGTTTAAAAAATTCAATACCCTATAAAATTGTGTCTTTTAAGATTATGAACTTTTCGACTAAATAAGTGGTTAAAAGACTGTCAGAATTGTTCACAGAATGAAGTATGATTTACAGGACGGCAAGAAGGCAGGAAGGCTTACTGTAAGGTTTACGAGAATACACTCATAAGTTTAGATGGTCATAGGAAACTGTTAAGGAATTTTAGGTTTGCCCACTCTCCGCAGTACAGACCCGATACTTGGTGTAGGGCTGCAGGTTGTCGACTCGCACAGTGGCATGAGGGCCCCAGCTCTGGTTGCGGCAGTACTGCCATGTATCCGCAATCTCCTCGTACCTCCACTGCACCAGGTAGCTGATGTTGGGCAGCCGAGGGCCATCCCACTCTAGGCTAAGGGACGTCGCTGTCAGCGTGTCGGCCACCAGTGCTGGTGGAGGCAGCGTCCCGATTTGCTCTGTCCGACAAACGCAATGAAGCAACATTGTCTATATTTTGTATTCAATGATCTACATAAAATTTTGACATTTTCTCTCTTTAACCCCCAAGGCCTTTACTGTGAATTCAAGAGAGCAAGATACGATTAGCGTCATGAGTCACTTAGGCAAGCCAGAGGTGACCACTCAAGATCTGACTGGAGTAGTCATCCACTATAGTTTAGATCCAGTAACCTCAGACTTTAGTTATAAGCAATGGTCGGTGGATGTTATATAGTCTCTGGTGTGGATTTAAGTCCACAGTATTGAGTACTACATTCAACCGCAAAGACTCCTCAGGCTTTAGTTATAAGCAATGATCGGTGGATGTTATATAGTCCCTGGTGTGGATATAAGTCCACAGTATTGAGTACTACATTCAACCGCAAAGACTCCTCAGGCTTTAGTTATAAGCAATGATCGGTGGATGTTATATAGTCCCTGGTGTGGATTTAAGTCCACAGTATTGAGTACTACATTCAACCGTCAAGACTATCCTCATAATTAGACCAATATTCATAATTCAGAGGTAATAGTGGTTTAGATCCCATGTTAAACTGTAATTCCATTGGATGCTTTTATTTGTTAGGCTAGTAATAAACAGTCCTGCAAAATTGTGCCACAATTATCTTAAACTCATTTCTCATGTTCATTTTTGGCTTAAAATACCTACACAACAGGAAGCTGTTTCGAAAGGTAACAGTAATTACTAACTGGGCCAGCACGTTACCCCTGAGCTAATGAGTCAGTAGCTAATGGTAAAATAGGTTCAAAATATTAAGATGATACAGACTTATTGTTTGAAAGTCTATTTATAACTCAGTAAAAATATTTAAAGCAGCAGCCACTGAATTAGAGGGGTTTTAAATTGTTTTTTTTATTTTCAGTTGGCAACAGCTATTACCGTAGGTCTCATGGTAAGACTTAAGCCCAGGACCATTTTATTTTTTTTTTCTTTAGGTGCCTAGAGACCAAAAACAGTAGTCGTTAAAATTTTAAATATATATATATATTAAATATTGTCTGTGAACACGATAACTCTCGTAAAAATGGTCCGATCGAGACCAAATTTGGTAGAGACGTGTATTCCTATAAATGCTCGGACGAGTTCGTAAACCAGACATATCGGTCAATGGGAACGGGTAGTTTGGGGGGGTTTTGTACCCCAAAATGGGGTTTTTTGCGTTTTTCACATGTAATTATTAAAATTTTCTAATTTTATATTTCACCATTGGAATCAGCTTAAAAAACTACACAATTAAGTTCCTTAGTTTTCCTCTATCTCCAACGGTTACCGAGATATAAAAAAATCTAAACACAGTACGTTGTATTGTGGGGCTCTAATGTTAATCTTATGGAGGATAGGGAAAAATTAATATTTCTTATATTAATCAATATTTTTGGATAAAACTTTATATTTAGCTTCATGTGGTTGAGATCTATCCATTTATGCTTAAAAATCATAGTTTATTGTTTATCTTGGCAGCAAACCTGCATACTCTTTTCCCATATTAATCATATAGGGAATAGGCAAACTCATTTATTTATGGACAGATGTTGATGAAAGTTGTTATAAATGTTAAGATAAAAATTATTTATGGTACCATAGAAATGTTTACTTTCAGTGTTCCTCACAGCGGCTAACCTGCACACTCTTTCCCATGATAATCTAATGGAGAATAGGCAAATAATTCTCATGTTTATGGACAGATTTTATAAAGCTTGTCATATATTATTATTATTATTTTATTGATTTGGAAATTCGCTGAGTACGCAGGTCTGCTGCGACGGGGGTATTTTATTTCCAGTTGGCAACAGTCTTAATTCAGTTGGGGTAAGTTTTATTGAGAAATATTGAACTTGAAAACTGAAATATTGAACTTTGAAATATTGAAAATTGATTTCAACACAGAACTATAAAACAAAATTTCAAAACTACAAAAGTGTACCATTAGATTAAAACCATCTATTTTCTCACTTCATAAGCAAAAAGGTATAATAGAGAATTAAAATGTATGCATAGCATTATTCAGTGACAAGATAAGATTGCGCCGCAATCATTTCTGATTCATAATTGGTAAAAAATATCTATCTGGGTAGATCGCCACTTCAGTAAAAAGTATAAACTATGCTCCAAGCTTGAGTTTATTTTGTATACTTTCAAAAATGTCAAAAATATTTGCTACATGATCTAGTAATGAAACCAGAGGATCTAGAAGTTTGAAAATGTTAATACAATTTCCATTCTGTAGAGATTACAGTTTCAAGAAATTCCCAACGTGTTCCTAAAGTTCCAGTGTCAATTTTATGACAGTTTAATGTTGTAAAAAGAAAGTTTTGTCAAGTCAGCAATTGCAGAATAATCATCCATTTTGTGAGTCACAGATGGCAACACATTTTAGATGGTTATTATTGCTCTTTTACCATATTCGACTCCTACATAGGTAGGCCTACAAGTAAGAAACTAAACATTTGGCTTTAAGCAATATCATTACAATATGACCTCTATAATAGGCTAAGGCTATAATCAATGATGTTGATGCAATTTATCGGGGTCAATACTAGATCATAGAGTAAAGTCAGAGGTCATGTATTACGTACCTTTGAGCTCATGGAAGTATCTGTTCACAGCATCATTGCAGCCCATGACACAGTACAATTCCTTTAACGGCACCAGCTCTTGCGTTCCATTCTGTAATAAATGAATTTCATTTAATTGATTTGGAATGTTTTGCAAAATTAAAAATTATTACAGTATAGTGGAACTTTGGTGATTCAAACTGTAATGAGCCTGGATTGAAAAATAAAACTATTAATACATAAACTCTAATAAAGCCTTACCTACCTTATTGTGGTATGGTCGCCAGTTCATTAATCTAATATAATCTAATACAATAATCTAATATAGTCTAATCTAAACATAATTTCTGTTAGAAACATTTGTAATGAATTTTTTTAAATTTCATATTGGTACTGAGCACTGATCCGCCAAACAGCACATAAAAGAAACGCTAATAACGTCAAACGATAGCGGTGTTTGCGGCAAAGAGTGATGTACTGTGACGGAAACGTGTTTGACGCAGTACATTCAAACACCACAAGGCGCGCTGCAGTCATTCTGTGTGAAACATTTCGAGAGCTAAACAACTTTTAACTATAATAAAAACGATATGATAACATATTTAATATTTTAAAACCTTTAAAACATAATAACTATATACGTTTAATTGAAAAATTTACTTTACTTTGAGATCAAATCAATAAACGTTATTTTTATCAACGATCAAAAACTGACTAAAAACAGTGGACAAATTTGTTCAAGTTGTTCGTACATATTACTGGCGGTTTGAGTCGTCTAACGTACTTGCTTCGGCAGTACATATACTAAAATTGGAACGATACAGAGAAGATTAGCATGGCCCCTGCGCAAGGATGACACGCAAAATCGTGAAGCGTTCCACATTTTTTGTAGCAAAGGGGAGTTACCAATTTTACTTCACATTCCACAGTAGTGGCTAAATATTTTTATTATAACTCCATGAGGACAATCTTAATATTGTGGTAGCATTACCGGTAAAGAGGTGGTTGGGGTTTGAAATTAAAGGTAAAATGTAATTTACAGCTTTACCTCAACCATTCAATTAATTATCTTTTTAGGACAATCGAGTGATCAGTGTAGCGGTACAGTACCACTGTAGTTCTGTAAGAAAATTAACTTTTCAGGACTAAAATCAAAGATGGAGGTACTGTACTACAGATATCCTTCCTACCACTGTGATTCAATAAAAAAATATGGCAATTTGCAAAGTTATTATTTATCTCGACTTGATATAGATTTGACGAATATACAGAGTATAATGAGTTTGTAAAAGTCGTAATTAAAATTTCAACAGTTCTTGTCAAACCATTATTTAGAAATTTGAAATTATTAAAACAATGTACTTACACAAACTATTTGACAGCTGCTTTCCAATGCTTTTTGCCACAGTTCACACCCTCTTGTACACTGCAACAAAAGTAAATCATAATTAAAATTATTTATATTATCATTATTAATATAAATAATATACAATAAACTTAAGAGCAAACCGTCTGCGTCATGGTGAGAGTCCCGATCCAGACCTAAAGCAAAAGCAGGCTCTATTTCAGATCAACGTTTTTTGTATTTGTATTTCTACGCCAGAAACGTTAAGCCCTACTTGCTCTGTTCTTGGTTTAGAGGTTTTACATACTGATATTTAATTTTAAATACATTTGGCAATAAACATTTCAGAAATGTAATAGTAGTAACGTTGTATAAATGGGTGAACGTTATTAAAGTAGTCTTTTTAAATTTTAGATTTTTTTGGTTAGGAGATTTAAGACATTTCATTTTAACTTACAACTGTATCTGAAATATTTTGACAAAATGTTTTGAAAATAAATAGTTTAAGATGGCATTGTAGACAACTTCTGTAAAATTAAAAATCTTAACTGTGATAAACTCGGGATTTTAAAGTATATTGTTTCACCTATATTATTAATGTGTGGCCTAATCCTACCCTAGACCTTAGGACGGCCATACACGTCCCGGTATACCAGAGAGGTTTACCTGTACATGTTACCTGTGCAGGTGACCGGAGAAGATATGAAATTCAGTATTTTCTACCTGCGCAGGCGAATAAACCTGACCGTGTGTATGAGTCATCCGGCAAACCTGCACAAGTGTGAAGTTAATTGTAGCGAATATCTCGACTGGAGAACTTTATGTTGTGCTGAACTCCTCTGTCTTTTATATTAACCAGCGTGACACTGGTATTGTTTTAGCCGTAATATTTAATTGCATTATGTCGCCCGAAAACGGAACCAAAGTCTGAAGGAAATCATCGAAATTTATAGATCGAAACCGTGTTTGTGGCAAGTAAAGTGCAAAGAATATCACAACCGGGACGTGAGAGAGGCGGCTTATGACATACTAGTAACGAAATTGAACTTAATTCAAGTAAGAGTTCTTGTACAACAAAATAAACAATCTAAGAAGTATCCAATGTCCAGAAGAAAAATAAATATTTGTATTTACTTCCCTGTGGGAAATAGGTTAGATCATAGATATGATATGTCTAAAGGGAATGATTCCACTTCATCTAAACAGCTGTTCTTATTCTTTTATATTAAAAATTAAATACAAAAGGTCTGGTAGTTTCTATGGAAACCTGTTACATGTTTTCCGTCTTAAAAATTACCAACATCTCCCCCCAGAGCTAAGACATATCCATATCAAAAAACGCGCTATGCCAATTAAACCTGGATCTGGCACAGACAATGTTTATACCCTTAAGTTATAGTACTTATCTCTTTTATTTCATCAAAAAGATCATTGGGACATCATTCACCCATCCGGTTTACCGTAGCGTGTGTGAACTCTCGCCTGTACAGTGTAAGGTATGCCGGAACGTGAACAAAAAAAAATGTTAAAATGGCGTTGAGTACATTCGTAGACAATCTAAGACTGAACTGTCATACCTCCACATGATAGTGTAGCGAATTTTTGATAAAATTATATCTAGGTTCGGACTTGTTTTCAATAAGAGTAGTTTAAACAGATCATGTTATTGCCTTTACTGAACCATTTCACTTGCTTACTTTTTCTTCAAATTTATAACCTTTAAAAACTGCGATTTTAGTTTGGGTCAATTTTTGTCTTTTAATCTCAATGTATTAGTTAGTTTATCAATGTTTATTAAATTGTCACTGTTACAAACCTAAATACATATTTCATCTCATCGTGTTATCTTTACTTTGCTATACACCTTAGTTTTTATCATTTAATAATCTCGAGTCTAGGCTATTTTTAATTTTGATAATATTTCCGTTGACATTTAATTCAGCTTGATGCATTTAGCATTGTAATTTCATTGACTTAGTCTAATGTAGTGACTTAGTAATGAACACCAATGTTACAAAATGGCATTGAAGACATTTTGATTTTATAGTTGATTTATTAATTAACTTGATGATGCAATAGAATTAAACTGATCACTGGCTCCAACACTTGCATTTTTTGAGTGCGGAGTACACACAAATTCCCTTTGATTGTTATCAATAACAGTATATTTCATAACAGAAGTGGAAGAGGCTCTTTCGGCGCCACTTTGGAGTCGAGGTTGAAAAATCAATTACGGAATTTCGATCAATTAATGTAAAGTGATGACTATTAGCATCATTGCAAACATCCGGGTGTGTAAAAATTATAGTAATTAAATAAAAATCGCATACAAGAAACTCCAGTAACGTCGAACATTATCAGCGTTTGCCGCAAAGTATAATGTGCTTTGATGGAGATGTGTTTGACGCAGTACTTTCAAACACCACAAGGAGCGCTGCAGTCGTTCTGTGTGAAACATTCCGAGAGCTAAACAACTTTTAACTATAATAAAAACGTTGCAATTACATATTTCTTATGTTAAAACATTTTAAACATAATAACTAAATACGTTGAATTGAAAAATTTACCTTATTTTTCAATTAAATAAATAAAAGTTATTTTTATCAATGATCGAAAACTGACTATAAACAGTGGACAAATTTGTCCTAGTTGTTTCTATATATTACTGGCGGTTTGATCACTCTCATGTACTTGCTTCGGCAGTACATATACTAAAATTGGAACGATACAGAGAAGATTAGCATGGCCCCTGCGCAAGGATGACACGCAAAATCGTGAAGCGTTCCACATTTTTTTGCAAATAGGATTTCGATTTTCAATATATTCACAACGTACTCATTAGTTAATTTTATGGGCTTTTTACTTTCTCCCCTTATACGTAGTATATGGAGAAAGTATTGTTTTCGTCAAAATTTTCGAATTTGAGTTGAGGGTGGATATATCCGTTTTGGGGTCCCCTGAATCCAAAAAAGTGGGTTTTGACGTGATGTCTGTCCGTCGGTGTGTCCGTGTGTGTGTGTGTGTGTGTGTGTGTGTGTCTGGATGTGTACAGTGCCACAGCCTACCCCGTTGGTCCGATTTAGATGAAATTTGGCATGTATGTATATATTCACGGTATCTCCAGGCGTTTTTTTCATTTTTTTGAATTTTTGATTTTTAAGGGTAGTTCACCCCTAAAAACCCTTAAAAAACGTGAAAAATCCAAATTTCTCAAAAACGGCTCTAACGATTTTTATTAAAATTTGACAGTTTATAGTGTACAGAGTACTAAATAATTTGACACCACCCGCATATCTGTAAAAATGACGGTTCAAAAGTTATGGGCTTTTAAATGTCAAAAAAATCAAATTTTTATATTTCAGCGAAAACAATAAAAGTAAAGTATAACTTGACTGGTACCATTGAAACCAGCTTAAAAAACTAAACAAATTAGTATCTAGAATTATTTGTCTACGACTAACGGTTCCAGAGAAAAGTTAAATTTACTGTCCATAATAAACACAGTACGTTGTCTGAAAGCGTCCAATGTTATTCTTATGGAGAATATTAAAAAATCAATTTCTTCCTTATTTTTTAACCGTTTTCCATGAAACTTGGTATGAAGTGTAAGGTCAAATCACCCAAAAGAACCAACTCAAAAAAGCTTGGTATTACCGGGGGGGGGGGTGTTTCCCCCCATACAATTCAAACAATTAATTTAACTTTGTCTCTCTTGTTTTTATTTTCAGAAATGGGATGATTATTTTTGAAACAATAAATTATTAAATGATATTTATTTAGATGAACTTTGGAGAACAAGATAGTTTTATTATAGATTGTCTTTCTTGAACTTACTTAAGGGAGAAAGTATGTGTCAGTTCACTGGTACCGTTTATTTTATTAATTGTAGTCAATGGATGATGATGATGATGATGATAATACCCCGTCGCAGCAGATCTGCGTACTCAGCGAATTTCCAAATCAATAATATAATAATAAATTTGATCTACATATATAGTTCACTTTAAAGGACTACTGTTATATTAAGTATAGTTTAAAAAAATCGACTGAGTATACTTTAGAAACATTTTTTATTTTAACGACATGTTTCGACCTTTAAGCCATTTTCAAGTTTTCGAAACAGTATGCATCGTTGGTAACAACTGGATCGCACGCGGCACGCTGGCGTGCGGGAAGCGAACTTCCGTCATACTTTTAGGCCCGGCCTTCACTAGCGAAGTGAACCCACATGTGACTGACAAATATATTTCAGTTGTATTTGAAACTACCTGACCAGGCGAACTTCGTAACGCCTTACAGTAAATACATGTTAACTTTAAGATTGGCTATGTCCTGAAGTCAATTAGCATTACGGCTTCGTTATGAAAGCTTAAAATATAAAACAGCTGATTATTATAATAAACTCAATAGGTATAAACATTGTTATTATTTTTTTATTTGGCAAACATATAAACACGTGACTTTTAATCATACAGAAAATAAAGAAATATAAATACAGTACATAATTCCCGAAAACCGTATACTATTAACGTGGTGAATAAATCTGTTCATTTTTTACAGAACACATTTACTCCATAGGTTTACATTAATGAATGATTCAGATGGCATTGGATAGTAAAGCATATTGCTAATGTAAAGTAAAACAACAGCTGTAGCTTAAGAAATCAAATGTTTTTATTGTAGAACGTTTATAAATAAACTTAGTCCCCATAAGGTTAACATTGGAGATTTAAAACGCTATAAAATGGAAACTGAATATGCCTAAAGCATGACCGGAGTAGAGTCGAATCCAAAAAATCAAAGATCATTAAAATCGGTCCAGCCGTTCTCGAGTTATAATGCGTGTAACTAACACGACTTTGTTTTATATATTTAGACAATGAGTTACATTTTTGCGATTATAAAAATCTCATGATTAGATATCGCTAGTAGAGGTCTCTGTAACACTCTGTATTCGAAAATTGTTTAAAAAATTAGTGCTTTGTCCACAATTAAGTGGAGAGTGAGTTGGTGTCACATATGAATATGATAGGTAATGTACTATATTACTGTTTAATCGATGTTTGTAAAGAAAAGTGTCATTATATATGATCAGTAGAAAGTAACAGAGACTCTGTAGTAGGACGGCATGTAGCAAGTATCAGAGACGCGAAGCTCGGAGCAACTGATCTGTTCCTTGTTGTTCACGGTTTTATAAGCTTCAGACTCTGTAGTGAGGACGGCATGTAGCAAGTATCAGAGACGCGAAGCTCGGAGCAACTGATCTGTTCCTTGTTGTTCACGGTTTTATAAGCTTCAGACTCTGTAGTGAGGACGGCATGTAGCAAGTATCAGAGACGCGAAGCTCGGAGCAACTTATCTGTTCTGTTGTTCACGGTTTTATAAGCTTCAGACTCTGTAGTGAGGACGGCATGTAGCAAGTATCAGAGACGCGAAGCTCGGAGCAACTTATCTGTTCTGTTGTTCACGGTTTTATAAGCTTCAGACTCTGTAGTGAGGACGGCATGTAGCAAGTATCAGAGACGCGAAGCTCGGAGCAACTGATCTGTTCTGTTGTTCACGGTTTTATAAGCTTCAGACTCTGTAGTGAGGACGGCATGTAGCAAGTATCAGAGACGCGAAGCTCGGAGCAACTGATCTGTTCCTTGTTGTTCACGGTTTTATAAGCTTCAGACTCTGTAGTGAGGACGGCATGTAGCAAGTATCAGAGACGCGAAGCTCGGAGCAACTGATCTGTTCTGTTGTTCACGGTTTTATAAGCTTCAGACTCTGTAGTGAGGACAGCATGTAGCAAGTATCAGAGACGCGAAGCTCGGAGCAACTTATCTGTTCTGTTGTTCACGGTTTTATAAGCTTCAGACTCTGTAGTGAGGACAGCATGTAGCAAGTATCAGAGACGCGAAGCTCGGAGCAACTGATCTGTTCCTTGTTGTTCACGGTTTTATAAGCTTCAGACTCTGTAGTGAGGACAGCATGTAGCAAGTATCAGAGACGCGAAGCTCGGAGCAACTGATCTGTTCCTTGTTGTTCACGGTTTTATAAGCTTCAGACTCTGTAGTGAGGACAGCATGTAGCAAGTATCAGAGACGCGAAGCTCGGAGCAACTGATCTGTTCCTTGTTGTTCACGGTTTTATAAGCTTCAGACTCTGTAGTGAGGACGGCATGTAGCAAGTATCAGAGACGCGAAGCTCGGAGCAACTGATCTGTTCCTTGTTGTTCACGGTTTTATAAGCTTCAGACTCTGTAGTGAGGACAGCATGTAGCAAGTATCAGAGACGCGAAGCTCGGAGCAACTGATCTGTTCCTTGTTGTTCACGGTTTTATAAGCTTCAGACTCTGTAGTGAGGACGGCGTGTAGTAAGTATCAGAGACGCGAAGCTCGGAGCAACTGATCTGTTCCTTGTTGTTCACGGTTTTATAAGCTTCAGACTCTGTAGTGAGGACGGCGTGTAGTAAGTATCAGAGACGCGAAGCTCGGAGCAACTGATCTGTTCCTTGTTGTTCACGGTTTTATAAGCTTCAGACTCTGTAGTGAGGACGGCGTGTAGTAAGTATCAGAGACGCGAAGCTCGGAGCAACTGATCTGTTCCTTGTTGTTCACGGTTTTATAAGCTTCAGACTCTGTAGTGAGGACGGCATGTAGCAAGTATCAGAGACGCGAAGCTCGGAGCAACTGATCTGTTCCTTGTTGTTCACGGTTTTATAAGCTTCAGACTCTGTAGTGAGGACAGCATGTAGCAAGTATCAGAGACGCGAAGCTCGGAGCAACTTATCTGTTCTGTTGTTCACGGTTTTATAAGCTTCAGACTCTGTAGTGAGGACAGCATGTAGCAAGTATCAGAGACGCGAAGCTCGGAGCAACTGATCTGTTCCTTGTTGTTCACGGTTTTATAAGCTTAAGCTTTGACCTCACCTCGTTATCAAAACTAAAGTGCACCGACAATAATGCATAATTAATCTATTGTCATGGCGCCGTGTGTTTTAAATAAACGCTTAAGTGAAATCTTGCATAACAACTAGTTTTTGCCAATATCTGGGAAAGATAACCCCGTAACGTTACAGATACACGCGTCCCAATATCAGTCTTCCAAGTCATGTAATACGGAGCAAAAAATTAGATTAATTTAACTGGTTCAAATTTCGTGTCGCATTACATTACAAATAAGTATCAAGACGTTAGATTAGATTAGATTGTTAGAAGTAGAAATCAGACATTTTTCAAAACGACGCGGTTTTTCATTTCCTATCCACTTATATCCTACCTCAACAAACTACAGTAGTTGAAATTTTGCGTCGCATTACATTAAGAGTCTGCATAAGTGGGAGCCATCTTGGATTTTAGTCCCATAAGAGCAATGTTAAATTCTGGCGCCTATATCTCCTTGACCTATTGTCATAAATTAACGGAAGAGGTGTCAAATTAAAGGTATTACAGTCTTCCACGGCATCACCTTACAGAACTTCTTGTTTTCGCTCTCAATAAAAAAATAATAATGATTTATTTTGTAAAATATTCCTGGATTTTTGTTTTTATATCAAGTTAAATTTTTGAACATATTAAAAGGTCATGCCTTTGAGCCACATCTTCAATGTACTTCCAAAGTTTTACATTGATACTTTGATAATTAACGCCACTACAGACGCCAAAGTGAAGGTATGTTCCGCCAGAATTTAACATTGCTCTTACGGGACTAAAATCCAAGATGGATTTTACTACCACTGATGCAGACTCTTAAAACTTTAGCAAAATGATTTAGGTTTCCTACTAGCCTAGTGGTTAGCGACTTGAACAACGGTGTAGGATGTCACGGATTCAAATCTCGGGATGTCCATTTGGGTTATTACCGCTTTTATAAAAAACATTATTGTGATGTCACTTCTTGCTCACCTCTGGCGTAGATAATAAAAATGTGGAACAAAATCATCAGTACTGTAACCACATCTCTTAAATTCTAGACTTTAAAATTACTGCAGTTTACAACGAGAGCAAAAGGCTACCACTGATGCAGACTCAAATAAGTAGAAGGGCATTGAAAGTAGAAATCCCACATTTTTACAAACGACAGTTTTTCATTTTCTTTCCACCTACATCCTACCTCAACAAACTAAAGTAGTTGAAATTTTGCGTCACATTACATTACAATAAGTAGCAGGACGCTGAAAGTAGAAATCCAATATTTTTACAAACGACACAGTTTTTCATATCCTTCCTCAAGAACCACTTTTACTACATCACAACCTAACAATCACTCGTAACACCTAAACATTCTGCCACTTCGCATATTATTTAGGCTACATAATTACATTTCCATTAATTATTCATATCTCCAAAACTCGTGAAACGATTTATTTCAAATGTTTGAATTGTAATTTGAAGTTGAATTTGATGCTAGGCGCAAATAAAAAAAAGTAAACCACACAGCTGTAGCTAAGAAATCAAATAATGTTTTCATTATAGAAAATTTGTAAACAAACTTACTCTCCATAAGGTTAACATTAGAAATTTAAAACGCCATAAAATGAAAACTTATGGGGTTTTCGAAAATAGGTTTTACTAAAACATTCCCGGACATATATAGATTAACTTTCTAAAATTTAATGGCGATCGGATGAGTAGTTTGGCAATGCATAAAGGACATACATACATACATCCATACATTCAATTTTATATATAGAGATTTCTATAAACGATTAACCTTTCCTGGAACTAGTATTTCTAAGAAATATTGACGTCACGTGGATCGGACGAGTGCAGTAACGGCACACGTCGACGAGCGAATATCCTCTGCCTGTTGTTTACACAACCCTCGAGTGATTAATTTACCGCTACCACTCGGAAGGCGTGAAGACATCGTGTTGAATAGGGAGTAGCAGAACAGACGGGGCGGGGTGTAAACTAACCAGCTCCGTAGGGGAGGGTGGAGGGTAGCTTGCCGAGGGATGGTCAGTCTCCCTGACCCGACTACACAGGGGCCGCCACTTCACACTGCTCTAGTGATCTTGATGCGTCAAGCTCACTTAACGCCCTTAGGAACATGACGATGCAGTAAAAACTGTACCAAAAAACGGATATGACGGGGAAACCAATTGGGACCATTTCCTGTCATTTACGGCATTTTAATTGTTTAAATTTGTGAGTGTTTGAAAATAAAACAGTTACATTAGTTTATTGTATACGGTACTAATCTATACTCGAAGTAGAAGTAATACTATAAAACACACTCTCCAACACCAAGACTAAATATGAAATTAAATTTGTACAGAGTATCTCGTCTAAAAATACATAGACATTCAAGAAAAATAATTAGGTCGTAATTATATCCTATAATTAACAAGTAATTTAATTTTTTGGGATAGAAAATAAATTAGACCTGTCAATTAGTATTTACTTCTCTGTGAGAATTAGGTCAGATCATGGATGTCTAAAGAGAATGTTTTCAGTTCGTCCAAACAGCTGTTCTTATAACATCTATGACGTCACTAACCATGACGTAATAACCATGAAGTCGCTGTTTCAATTTTAGCGCGAAACTGTCAACCCACCTCAGAGCTAAGACATATCAATGTTAGAATCTATTTCCTTGGATACCACTATTGTAACAAATATAACCTAAAATGTAGTCACTTTAACAATTTGACACGCAAAATCTTTTTACACTCGGTCAGTGAAATTGCTGTCACGAAATTAAATGTATAGTAGTAACACTAATGAAGACCTCTAGATCTAACACGAATTTAAAATCAATACACTTCGGATTATTTTGGGATCAGAATACATGTTTATTTTAAAGATATTTTTATCAGCAATCTTTGTCGTGAAACATTTTAGAATGAGTCAATTACACGTTTTGTCGAGGTGATTATTTATAACTAGTTTATCTTGTTTGCACATAGTAAATTAAAGATTTCTACCAAATGACACAAAGAATATTATCTTTATAAAATTAACAATTAGTTGGACTTTTCCAACGCGTCTTGTGTTTAGAATCTACACAACGTTTCGAGAGTTGGATAAAGTACTCCCGTTTTCAAGTGCCTAACAATATTTACATTTTGTTTGTACAAACAAAATGTAAATATTGTTAGCACTTGACAGTACTTTATCCAACTCTCGACGTTTTAGTCTACACAAGACGCGTTGGAGTAATTATTGTTAATTTTATTTTTAACCAACATTAAATTTTCAAATGACACAAAGAATATTATCTGGTACAAAACACAGCGGTGGTTTGAATTTAACGTTGGCATTTTAATTGTTGAAATTCGTTAGTGTTTGAAAACAAAACAGTCACATTAGATTATTATATACGGTACTTATCTATACTCTAAATAAAAATAATACTATAAAACACACTCTCCAACTCCAAGACTAAATATGAAATTAAATTTGTACAGAGTATCTCGTCTAAAAATACATAGACATTCAAGAAAATAATTAGGTCGTAATTATATCCTATAATTAACAAGTAATGTAATTTTTTGGGATAGAAAATAAATTAAACCTGTCAATTAGTATTTACTTCTCTGTGAGAATTAGGTTAGATCATGGATGTCTAAAGAGAATGTTTTCAGTTCGTCCAAACAGCTGTTCTTATAACGAAACTATGACGTCACTAACCACATGACGTCAATAACCAAATGAAGTCGCTGTTTCAAATTGTAGTCGCGAAAACTGTCAACCCCCCCTCCAGAGCTAAGACATATCAATGTTAGAATCTAATTCCTTGGATACCACTACTTGTAACAAATATAACCTAAAATGTAGTCACTTTAACTTGAATTTGACACCTCAATCATCTTTTTACAATTTCTCGGTCAGTGAAATTGCTGTCACGAAATTAAATGTATAGTAGTAACACTAATGAAGACTTCTAGATCTAACACGAATTTTAAACTCAATACACTTCGGATTATTTTGGGATCAGAATAGCCTACATGTTTATTTTAAAGATATTTTTATCAGCAATCTTTGTCGTGAAACTTTTTAGAATGAGTCAATTACACGTTTTGTCGAGGTGATTATTTATAACTAGTTTATCTTGTTTGCACATAGTAAATTAAATATTTCTACCAAATGACACAAAGAATATTATCTGGTACAAAACACAGCGGTGGTTTGAATTTAACGTTGTTCTTATTGAAAGTGAGTAAAAAGCGGATGTATCGCAGAAGGGTAGAGACCCCTTTAAACCTCCGTTAACGTTGACCCACCTTGTAGAAGGTTAGGTGGACGAATAAACTGAAATGCGTCTAGGAGGAAGAGGGTCAAGGCTGGAGATTGGCTGAGTAGAAGATTGGCGCGGATCGAGACTCATTGGCCGATGTCGGACATTGTTTGTGTGCAGCCAATCTTCATCAGGGCCACGAGCCACTGGTCCCGCATCCATACAGGCAGGGTGTAGGGTTGAGTAATCATGGTGATTCTTTGGTACCTTGAGGGTTGCAGCGTTGCTGACCGAGAACACCCTAGTAGAGGTAGATCCCGAGGGGAGAGAAAGGAGTTGTATAGACCAATGATTATCTACCTGTCAGCAGAACCCCGATAAATAACAGTTAGCTACGGTAATTAGTGAAATGAAATGGCGAACTACCCAGGTAGGTATTTTAAGAAAAGTATGAATGAGAAATGAGTTTAAGATGATTGTGGCGCGATTTTGTGGTCTTGTTACTGATTAAGGCTGGCATGTTCCTTAGACAAAACTGTTAATTAATAGCCTAACAGACAATAATCTATCTAAGGGTCCTACAGTTTAACGTGGAGTCCAAACCACTGCCTCTGAATTAAGAACTGATCGAATTATGAGGATGGTCTTTGTGGATTAACGTAGTAGTCAATAGTGCTGAAGTTAATCCACACAAGAGAACACTACATCAACCCGCCATCGCTCATAACTATCCACAATTCGTGACCTCCAAGTGGCGGAATTACTTAGACGCGACGGTCCTATAAGGCTTGCTACGTAACATTAAAACTATACAATATGAAATTTACAATATGGGTGTACTAATATATTATCAACAATGTTTAAATTTTTTTATAACGATCGGAGAGGCAGTCTATTAAACGCAAATAACTGTACTTTAGTCATGTGGAGTATTTGGGAACTTGGTGAAACACGTGTCGCCAGTATCAACTTTATTTACATGTCTTTACGTAATACATAGTGGAAAACTTAAGTCGTATAGTACGTCAAAATGGAGATCGAAACGCATGGCGTCATTGGAGCTCTGGTCAGACACAGCCAGTAAGCAAATAAAAAAAAATTATTGTATGACAACGTTTTTCAGGAAACTCGTATCCCTTAAATCTGAAACAAATTAAACTTACATCACATACACCAAATTAAATTCGTGAGCTTTTTATGTACAGTAATTGGTATTGTTATAGCCCTAGGCCTACTGGTTGCAGTTCGGTTACAGCGCAAACTCTGGTATCTTTTGAATCCTTGAGTAGGCCCTATACTAAATGAACTAAGATAGCGAACATGTCAAATAAACAATGAAAACGAAGATAAAACATGTGATACGTGATACTTTTAGACATTTTTCTAATTTTCTATAAGTGAAACGTTTAGTCCCTAGAGCTGGAGATGACACCATATTACTGTGCCGAACCTGAACGATTTTTTAACTTCAAAAAATGTATTTACCCCCTTTATCTACTAAAAGTTAATTAATCCGGAAAACATAAAGAGTAGAGGATATAAAAAGTTTTTAAGTAAAAAGGAACGTTTAAAATGTCTTCTACCTAGGTTCTAACTCCAAGACCGTTCCCCAGGTACTAATCAGGGCGGGATGCATTCTGTGCAGGTTTTATTTGAGTGTAAATATTTGGCCTTTTGTCCCACAGCGGGTCGGTCGGTGTTAACTGCCCAGTGTGAGGGGGAGGGGGGGTCCACACAGCCCTGTAATTATCCAATGAGCCCAATGCCCTGTCCACTGCCTACATAATCTGTCCAGCGGCGCACGTTCCACGTATTCTGATGCGACGGCGCCACACACACATTCGGTGCGATACTGTCGTATCGCATCTATATATCGCAGTCTAGAGCGTTTCGATATTTTGAAATGATATCATCAAAAAATCCTTTTTTCCTGTAGGAAATAGTTTAGATCATGGATATGTCTGAAGGGGATGTTTTCAGTTTCTCTCAACCATATGACCTCACTTTCGTTACACTTTTTGAGTCTTGAAAATTACTAACACCCAACTACTTAGACATTTCCATGTCAACTCGCAAATTACTAACCCCTTCCTCAGTGCTTAGACATACCCACCCATGTCAACAAGATATTCAATTTTGTGTCGATTTGTTGAGACAAAATGATGTGACTCGAAATTAAGCATAATTTAGGTGAAGTTCATATTTTCATCTCTTCAGAAAACTGTAACTGAAACTACATGTTTCACTACAGTATAGTACTCGTATTGTAGTATAGGTAAAAGTAACATTTTCCCGAGACCAACGGTAATAGCTTCTTCCCTATGTAATAGCTAATAATGTAATAGGTAATAGCTTTTCTCCCCTAAAAAAATAATTTTTCGTAACAAGTTCATTCTATAAACCGATACGATACAGGCGATATATTTTTGTAATAACAATAATCGATATATTATTATCGATTCTGATCTCGTATCGCGGTTCATGACGTCACACGCACACACACGCGCGTGTTGTTCCACCACTACTGGGGTCACTGAGTGCCTAATAGCTTGAGAACGCACGGCTGAGTAATCGAGTTGAGCGACTGTTTTATAAGC
Organism: Nephotettix cincticeps; assembly: GCA_023375725.1. NCBI lineage: Eukaryota > Metazoa > Arthropoda > Insecta > Hemiptera > Cicadellidae > Nephotettix > Nephotettix cincticeps. Next base: position 21,819,180 of record CM041788.1, on the reverse strand, counting down.
CGAGTGATGGAATAATTGAAAAAGTAGAGGGTTGTAGATGCGTGTAACCCGCTTGGACTGATGAAAGCATATTTTGAACCTTTGTTACAACCTAAGCAGAACTTTTAAACAATAAATAGGAAAATTGAATTTAAATTTGAAAACGAGTCAAGTGGTTTTAGCGAATATCCGTCTCATAGGAAAGGAGCTATTACCGTAGGTCTCATAGCAAGACCTAAGCCCCTGACTATGTTACTTCTTTGTTTTGAGGTGCCTAAGACCTCAAATAATAGTCGTTAAAATTTAAATATATAAACATATGTATACGTATGTTTGTATGTGTCTGGTAACACGATAACTCTCGTAAAAATGGTCCGATCGAGACACTAACTTTTGCTCTATTTCCAAGGGTTGCCGAGATATTGAAAAAGCTAAACACAGAACGTTTTATATTTTGGGTCTCCAATGTTAATCTTATGTAAGATAAAAAAATTTATAGTTCACTTATTAACCAATATTATTGTATGAAACATGGTATTTAGCTTCAGAGGCCGATAGGCCTCCTAAGTATAAGGAGAATGAATTGTTTTCATAAAAAACTTTCGAATTTGATTAAAAATATAGGCCTTTAAAAGTTAAAATTAATATTTGGTTAATTTTATTAATATTAAGTAAAAAATATATGCACGGGGAATCGCTGTCCTACCAGTGGTTAAATAAAATAAATCCCAAATTGCTTAAAAATTTTTCAGTTTATTATTGAACCATCAAAAATTGGAATACCTTCTTGTGTTTTATGAATTGTCTATATTTTTTGCAACTCAGTACAAAGGGGATTTTAAGATCAGCTTTCAATACAATTAATTAATTACATTATCAATCGTACAAGCAATGTCGATTTAAAACGTTCTTAAATTATCGTGTGCGTTTATTACAACAGAACCCTGGGTGTTTTTCTTTTAATTTTACGTGACGAAATAGTAAGCTCATCAAATTAAATGAGGTTAATAATGATCCAAAGCCAATTAAACGTCGTCTGCTTCCCTAATGACGGAGAACATTGTTCACTGGAGCCCGTCAGTCATACAACTGTGAGAAAATCCAGAACCAAAATCAGTCGTCTTTGTTTTCACTCCAGTGTTTATTATCAAACACGTAAGAAGCTTTCTGGACTGGATCAAACACGTGCGTTCGATGCGGCCTGCTGACCAATTAATGCTTTGCAGAGTTATCACACTATTGTAACAAAACGTTCAACAATCATAATTGGTGACTGGATAATTTTTATACATCGCCTAGTAGTAGGCCAAGTAATGGGAACGTACACTTTTGATCAGTTACTTCGTTTGACAAGTGCAGGTAACCGTCCTTATAATTAATTGCATAAATTATAAAACAATATGAATGTAAACACTGTTTTCTATGAGGCACACATAACCTCTAACCACCATCTAAGCAGACGATGTGGATTATGTTTACATCCCTGTGGCGCTTTCATGCGGTGAAGATTGAAACTACTCAACCAGACAGACGGTGTGTGCTTGTGTACATTGTCCTGCCATTACAGCAAAGTTCTGTGTTGTGATTGGCTGGTTAGTCTCATAAAAATACAGTGGGTTTTGAACTAAGGATTGCTGCGTATTACATACTAACTATCTTGAAAACATCGCTGATTTCATTACGAAAACATTGGTTCATTTACATCGCAACTACTTGCCAATCATAAAACCATTTTTTGGGAATGTAATATTGTATCAACGATAATACTTTCGTGGAAGGGAGGTAGGTCTCCGTTCTAGAGTCCATATGGGCCGGCCACCACTATTGTGGAGGAATCTGTAAGTAACAGTTCAAAAATATTGTATCAGAGCAAAGAAGAGAAATTTATTAAATACCCCCGTAGCGGTAGACCTGCGTGCGTAAAGTTTCCTCTCGATTTTGGTCTGAGTCGCATTATAGCCTGTCTCGTACCCATAATCAATGAGTGGATTAAATTCATTTGTCTCTGAAATCTATTCCTAAAGCCTTTGGAAATCTAAGAGCAATTCGAAATTGGAGTCGAAATCAAAGTGGAGTAAGAATGTCTGCTTTGTGTAAGAGAAAAACCACCACTAGGTCTGGGTCGGGTCTCAGGGTCCTTGAATATGCGTTCAGTTAGCCAACCCCTTATGGATTGACAAGCAAACCTTGCAATTAGATAGAATAATAAATTACAAATAAGAGCCGTTCCTTTGGGTCAGGTCAGACTACTTAGTAAAGCTCAGTTACGGGTACATCCCATAGAAAAGTCATGAATCAAAAGTACGTCGAGAATGCAAGCGACAATGTGTAAGAATAAGGAGTCTAATGCCACGATTAATTCAGATATTTGCAGATAAACCTTGGGGACCGGTTCTTGTATACGTTTATATCACAATTTAAAATTTGCAACTGCGTTTAGTTTAAATCAAAACCAATACAACACGCTAAGGTCTCGCCTTATTACAAATTATCTAGTAGATAATTCGGTCAACCTAAAGTGAATTGTCACTTTTTCACTAAAACGTAAAACATTTCCATCAGGAGAGGGATTTAAAAGTCTACACATCGGGAGAAGGATTAAAATGTCTCCGGCATATTTTCAACAATTTTTTTAATCTAACGGAGAGGGATAAAGAGTCTCTGCCGTTACTGTGCACAATGATAAGCCTTTCGAAGTTTTACACCAGCAAAAGGAAATGTTATAGAAACTAAAACGTAAACACATGATATGGTAAATATAGCTGACGCAGTGGTAGACGCATGTTTGCTGTTGATCTGTTCGCGAGAACCAGGCCGCAGGTTACGACGTACACTGTTTGTTACCAGTTTTGAATTTCACTACAAAAAACAAACAAACAGAGTTTGCATCGACGATAATAGATTTGCTTCTGAACAAGTCTTTGAAAAAATACTGAAAGCATTTTTTAGTTATTTTATGAAATACCACTACCGTGACAAACAACTGATTGCAAAACTGAAATATTTTTTTGTGAGTTTACAAAAAGTATAGGTTACCTTAAATGGCTTGAGGTGTCTATATTTTTTTATAAGTATTCAACGCGAGCCATACATGTTTAAACGAGCTCACTTGAGGACGGACCAGATTTCTGATCCCGAAACGTCCTGAAACTTTTATGTTAATCGTGTAAGAAATGTTCGTAATATAAATCTAAATAACGTAAACGCACTCTAATCAACAACGATCAAACAAAGAACTAGAATCTGGTCTCAGTCGTCTTGGTTAAGTGTTTAACTATGTACTTTAAATGTCACTGTATAGTAGATACTCAGGGTATAAAGGTTGTGGAATTTTATACCTTTGATTCGAGATTTATATCCAAATTTTTTGATCACAAAAATTAATGGATTATAAATAGGTAGAATGTTTTTCTGGGGTTCGATAGCTGAATCGATTGTTTTATGTGCACCCATCCCACTGACATATCATGTTTATACTCTGTGGGGTTTGAGATTTTAAACAAGCAAAATGGGGATAATAAAACACTATAATAACAATCTACTGTCTGGTTTATAAAAGAAAAAGGTGAACAATATATTCCTAGATTTTGAGATTTACTAGTAATACGTTTATAGTAATGGATATATTAAGTCACTATACTAAATAAGAGAGAGTAACAAATCCGAACGCAACCACACGTGCCGGTAGATAAGGAGAACAAACCAGTGACAGACATTCATCATTTACAGGCGTGAATGATGACTCCCACGAAAAACAAATGGTTTCAATTGATTAATGAGAAAAAATTAGCCGTGAGTGAGACTAAGTGTGGAGAGAGGGGAGAGAGTGGGGGAGGGATAGATTGGATCTGACAGAATAGGGAGGGGACCGGGGCGATAGGAAATAAAAACAGTGCAATTGGTGCTGATGGGAGGAATTGAGAAGTGAAGACAAGGGCAAGGCGAGTGCCGGAGGGCAGGTCGGGGGCAGGCGCCCGCATGTAGCATGAAGCCCGTCGGGAAACGACACTTGAACAGTTTACTGCGTTTTTATTGCGTAAGTCAAACCACACGCATGTCGAGGCGACGAGAATCCGCACCATACGCGACCTCAGGAATACGCCACACGCCAGGCACCCCGTCGCAACACACCTACGTACTCAGCGTATTGTCATTGTTATTGAGGAGATTTGCTATCACGATTACAAAAAAAGTGCACGACGTTTTGGGATCTGGAATCAGGTCCCGTCCTCAAGTTAGCTGGAACCTGGAACTGGATTATGTACTAATCATTTCATAGGTTCCTGTAATAAGTTCGCGATGTTTCGTGGTTTGTAATCTGATTCCGCCCACTGGTTCCAGGGTGATGGTAGAGGATCAAGCTATCTTAATTACGGCTCAAATTTTAGTTCCCTAAAGCTTGAAAATTGTTGAAACTCGTGAAACTTGTTTTACTGATCGTATTTTGTGTGTTGTTTTATTGTTTTACTACCAGTCCTCCGGATCCTACTGAACTACTAGTAGGTTAATTTTAACTGTAACTACTAGTTAGTATTATTTGTTTTTATATTTTATTTACGGGAAAATTATTACAAGGCTACTAATCAATTATATCCGATAGTTACTGAATTAAATCATGTCCAATTACTGTATGGCTAGTACTGTATCAAATAATCAAATCATTTTTGTTATGTACGAAAAATTAAAAAAAATACAGTACTTAAAACTGATATTCCAGCTACATAGCTAGCAGCTACATAGTTGCTTGTTCTTATGGGACTAAAATCTGAGATGGCGGGGGAGACACTTTAGAATCTTAAAACGTTTGAAATGTTTGGTTTTATTTTCCATTAGTTCATTCTTCCACAGTTACTGAGAGCAACAGAGGTATCTATTTAATGAACGTCTGCAAACTAAACGTTTTATAGACAGTCAATCGAAGTATTTAATAATCTAAGAATTAAGAAAAGCCATGAAGATAGGAGAAAAGGGGAGTATCGAGAGAAGTAATCGAGAAAAGATTATCGAGAGAAGTAATCGAGAAAAGATTATCGAGAAAAGTAATCGAGAAAAGAGATCGAGAAAAGATTATCGAGAAAAGAGATCAATCGAGGAGAGAAGAGGAGAATCGAGAGAAGTATCGAAAAAATAGATGATTCGAGGAGAGAAGAGAAGTAACCAAGAAAAGAAATGAATCGAGGAGAGAAAAGACGTAATTTAGACTAGACGTAATTTTAGTTCGTAAACAATTTTTTACGATATTAAAAATTGTCTCTTTCCAAATAAAAGATTACGTTCAGCGATGGGTATTTTCACACCGACAATCATCAAATCTAGCTCGATTTTTTTTACAGGTAAAGAGCCTATTAATTTCGTAATTCCCTTAGTGTTTTAAAATATGAATAACTTCTTGATTAGCATTATACGTGTTGGTTTTACTATAGGATAAAATAAAAACTCACCACTTCCAACACTACTTAATATATTTACACTTATATTGTAATTACATACAACGGTAAATATATACAAAATTTGTTAAATTGGCGATCGATTTCGTCCAGTTACACCGAACATCATCAGGCCCAAATGGAGACATTTGGACCATTTGCAACAATTACAAAGTAGACCGGAATAGTAGAATAGAATAATAGGAATACAATTACTATTAATTATTTTTAGTGTCGTAAATAAGTGACGACTTATGTGTGCGGTTGCTCCACTTGAAGTGGTTATAAGTTAAAAACGAGAAAATACCGAATCGATAACATAAAAAAAACAAAAAACAAAAACCCCCATAAAAAACTTAACCCTTTCCCCCGTCCAACTATATCGTTAGGTTTCGCGCCCCCTGGGCCAAAGCAGTAATAAACACCCTACCAATTCTCTAAACACCCCCCCCTATCCGCCCCCCCCCCCTCGACGTCCCCCCACTCTCCCCCCCCCCCAACCCCCCCTACCCCCCCCCCTCCCCCCCCCCACCCCCCCAAGTAGACGGCAATGACCCGTAAAGGTTATCCAGACTCTGGTATTAATTTGCCTCAAATACTTTAACTACCCGATTAGAATAATCTCCATTTCTTGGCAGGGTTACACTCGTTCTTATTCGACTTGCTTCATGTTCAATTTGATCTATTGACTGGGATTAATGTTTAATTCCATTTAGATTCGCGAAAAATAATTCACAGAATAACAAAAGTGTTCATTACATTCTACGTGAAGACAGTCAGCCAATTCTTTTAAGAATATATTATCGTAACAGCAACAGGCATTTTCGATTATTCTTATTGGTGCAAAACTATTAATACCGTTAGAGCAAATAAAATCACCTTATGAAAAGGTAGAAGTTGAGGTACAACAATGAAAAAAGGTTTGTATTTACTTCCCTGTGGGAAATAGGTTAGATTATGGATATGTCTAAAGGGAATGGTCTCAGTTCATCTAAACAGCTGTTATTCTTATTCTTTAGCTGACCCGGCGAACTTCGTAACGCCTAACAGTAAATACGTATTAACTTTCAGATTGGCCATGTTCTTAATTCGAATAGCATTACGACTTCGTTGTGAAAAATTAGATATTCTAGGTCGTGGCATAGTTAATAACAATACTAAAACGATAAGACATATTAATAACATTCCCACAAAACAAATAAATCTGAGTGGATTGATTCACAATTTTTCTATTGCAACAAAAACCAAGCAAAATTAACTGTAATACGGCTTATAGGAAATATATATAGAACAGCTGAATATTATAACAAAAGGAATATGCATTAACACCGTAATTATTTTTTATTTGGCCGACATAATAAACACGTGACTTTTAATCAGAAAGAACATTAACTATTAACGTGGTGAATATGTTCATTTTGTACAGTACACATTTACTTAAGAGGTTTACATTAATGAATGATTCAGACGGCATTGGATAGTAAAGCATATTACTAATGGAAAGTAAAACAACAGCTGTAGCTTAAGAAATCAAATGTTTTTATTGTAGAACATTTGTAAACAACCTAGTCCCCATAAGTTTAACATTAGAAATTTAAAACGCTATAAAATGGAAACTGAATATGCCTAAAGCATGACCGGAGCAGAGACGAATCCAAAAAATCATTGTTCATCGACGAATCCAAAGTTCATTGAAATCGGCCCAGCCGTTCTCGAGTTATAATGCGTGTAACTAACACGACTTTGTTTTAGATAGTTAGATTAAATACAAAAGCTGTGGAGTTTCTATGGAAGCCTGTTGCATGTTCTCCATCTTATAAATCATTTCAAATTTAGCAATAGACACGCCAACGTGTATAGTTGTGTATAAATATACTTTTGTTGTTGCGTAAATATTTTGAGTTTAATGTAAAAACACTACTAATTGACAATTGACTAATTGACAATTTACTTAAGTCATTTTACACACGAAAGAAATAATTTGATCCAAAAATCGTTAGTGAATCGTAGATTTCAAACGTAAACAATCCAAATGAGACTAGAACTTTAGTACATTACCAAAATACAATAAAGATAAAGAGTAGTGAGATGTAAGTGGGAGGGGGAGGGGTGTATTGATACCAGAGACAGCCTGGTCCGATAGCCGGTCTATTTCCAGTGCAGCCAAGCGTCCACGTCTGATGCGCGTTTGTTATGGAAATATCGCTATGAATGCCGGAAAGTGAAGCCGACAGCGACACTCCTGACTGCTGACTCCTGACTCCCCACATGAATACTGTATTAATATTCAGACATTACTTGTCTTTCGTATTATCGATACAATATGTTCGTGAACTACATCCATAGGTGTTGAAGCCTAGCCAGATATAGACGTTATAAATGGACATAAATAAATAAACCCAATAAACATGATATTTTACTATTAATTTTACTAAATAAAACTATAATTTAAAATTAAATAAACACTGAAAAAAATGTGCGATACTTTATTCTATGTATCGGCTAAGTGTCATATCGTAATTATGGATTGTACATTTAATAGTGCTTTTGAAAACATAGTTAAATGATACACTTTAAGTGCCTCATTGTGCAAGTGATTCAAGTGTTTAATTAATTTAAATTTAATGACGTCAATGTAGCAGAAATATCAACAAAAAAATTTATTTTATGCAGTCTGACGAAATATATAGATAAATTGAATACATTAAAAATATATAAACGGGTCTAAAATCACTCAAATTACAACCTTGGGCTTGGACGAAAAAAACTCTTTTAACCCTTGTAATTAAATTAATTAATTTAAAATCAGTAACACAAAATGTGTCCACAGTTGGAACTTTTGTTCCTAACTTATTTAGAAAATAAATTAGCTGTTTATTATAACCAAGACACATGGGAAATTGTCACGACTATATTGTGTAGTGAATTTAGTACCGTTTAGTTAGACCTCTTAAAAATGTTTGTATTTATTTGCCTTTGGGAAATAAATTAGATCATGGATATGTCTAAAGGGAATGTTTTCAGTTCATCTAAACAGTTAGTTGTACTTATAACCAACCTATGACTTACCAAATTACGTCACTATTTCAAAATTTGGTCACGCAAATTGCTTACACCCTCCTTCTCGCAGAGCTTAGACATATATCCATGTCAACTACAATACTTCCACCCAGAAAGGTGTTACGAGTTTAGAGAATATTACAAAACGTGTATGTCCATAAATAACAGAAACGTCAAATTCTTTACAAATTACGCTCGTCATCAGCCAAGCGAGGAATGCTAGAATGCTACTTCTACCACTTTATCTTTACACAGAACGCCCGTCAGTTTCTCAGTTATAATTGACGCCGGCCGCGTCGTTTCACGGCTGTTGACCGGTGTTAACGCTTATTAAACGGAAGACGCTCTGCCAAATGCACATCTACATCCACTTCCTGTCAACGACACTTCCGGGCGCCCGTGCCAAAAATGCAGCTTCCGCCAAGGTTACACGTGCCGCGAAGTATCTCAAATATATGTGTGCTACCTTTGTGAAAGTAAACTTAGAGAAAACGTATCTGTGTTACGATAATACTCACAAGCTGAATTCATTGAGTTATTTATGGTTTCACATATAACTCAACTCTAACAATAAAACTGTTTGTATTTCCTGTACTGTACTCTGCTAAGGGAAATAGGTTAGATCGTGGATATTTCTAGAGGGAATGTTTTCAGTTCAGCTTAACAGCTGAATAAAAAAACAAGATGGCTCCAAAAAAAACAAGTACAACCCGGCAATTTCTAGGAATACAACTTTTCAATCTTCTACCTCAAGAATTAAAATCAACCAATAATAACAAACAGTTCATAAAAAATGGGTCCTACAATCTTAAAGAGTTCCTCGAAAAACTAAACTATATGACTAGGCCCAAAAACTATGCTCACAGAAAAATAGAGGCTCAAGGGAACTCCGAGTCTACCGAGAAATGACAATTCCCCGAACTTCAAGGCCGTGGCGAAGACTACGTGGTAAATGGTAAATGGTAAAACTGTTCTAACCACATGGCGTAACTTTTGTTTCAAATTTTGTTCTGACGGATTACCAAAACCCCCAGAGCTAAGACACATCTAAGTCAAAAATGAACTGATGATGGAACTTGAATTGGGACAAGGGGATCTATACGAATGTTGGCGAAACGTGATGAATTATTTATACCATGTAAAAGGTTGAATATTGAGAACAGAGAGGTATCTACGATAATTGAGGTCGCCCGAATATTAGTGCGTTAGGTAGCGGTGGTAACACGTAATTCCTCGACGACGAAAAGACGAAAGGAAAAATGATAGTTTACACGGTCATACTTATCCAGAAACAAATGCATAAAACTAACAGAAAGGGAAGAGAAAGTGTAGAAATGAACGAAGGAAGAAAAGGAGATGTGATTTTAGTTTCACACCCAATATTTCATCGAACTATTTCATTAGAAAAAGCTCCCTTCAAATGCAACGCCGAAAGTGGTGACAATGTATCATCCCAAATCTACAATTGTGCCATCAAGATTTATGGTTGAACATATCTTTAATGTTTTGACATAAAATACCATTCACTCCACTCGTGAAAGCGGTCCAATTTATTGTTGGGTATCCTATCACATTCTCCTTCCCACCTGCTTTCTGGTTCGTCCGATGTCTTGTTGGGAAATGATTCCTTAGATGTGGTCGAGTCTTGATGAAATTTCCACAATTATCTATTATTATCTAACAAAAAAGTTAGAAAGAAACAGCAATACCACAGCCGAAGCTGGTTTGTTATGGTACAATGGTACAAAGTGAAGTATCACGTTAAGTGTATTGGTTACAGCGGGGGATGACTTCGCTCACCTTGGTCTCTTTTTTACTTCTTCTCAAATTATTTTCTCCTGAGATCTTTGTCTTCACTCCCAGGTGATTCATGACACTATATCGTGCTTCAATTCATGAATCTCATCTAATCTCCAATCTCATGAATTGGTAGTGAATCTCACAAGTCCTGGAAATGAGCACAGAAAGAGGGATTCTTACGTGTTTTGAAAGTCTTCTGGGCATATTGGTATTCTAGTTAGAATTGAAGGCTTCCCAGTTTTCCCAGTTCCATTGTACTCGTTAACTACACTCGAGGGTTCTTGTTGAAGAATTATTGAAGACGTTGGTGAAAGATTCCCGATTGGGCGTTCTGTGACCCTAGCAGAAGAATCAGTTAGGGTTTTGTGGTTTTTCCTCAAGCGTTCATTGAGGTTGACTTTTCGTATACCATTATCCTCATCATCATCGTAAGTATCAACATTCCATTGGTTGTAACATACTCCACTCTGGAAGACGAACCGAATTATATGGTTACATGTTACATATGGTTATAAGGACAGCTGTTTAGAGGAACTGAAAATATTCCTTTTAGGCACATCCATGATGTAAGTCCTAAGCTCTTTCCTAAAGGGAAATAATTACTATTTATGTTTTTCTGAGACTCCGGATCCTAAAAAATCAAACGATCCAGATGACAAGATCGTGCAGCCAGGATAAAGTGGATGTAGAGGAAGCGCATTTCCAATATTGGGACAGGCTGTCAAACACGAGTGCGGCCGGACGTTGGGAAACGACGCGCTGGTCACTGAACCCTCTATCTGGCGATAACTTCACGTCTGTTTTTTTAATTTAGTGGTTAATTATCTCTATACAAGATAAATCAGCGTCACGTGCCCTTCGGACTGCATAGCCGGCGTTATCGGGAGGAAATCTGAAACCAATTGTTCAATTTGATTTACAGTAGGAAAATTAATTTTGAACGGCATCCGTACATCAGAATCGGTTTGTATATTTATGAAATTGCGATCCAGATACTGTTGGTATTTAAGCTAAGTAAAGCTAACATGATCCTTAGATTGTTAATTAATAGCCCAACAATCAATGACATCTAAGGGACCCACAGTTTAACGAAACACTGCATGCTTTGAAATACGAAGTGATACAATTAGGTAGGGGTATTTGCGAGTGAAAGTGTTAGGGGTATTGTATTTTGTCTAGTTCTACGCCAGAGGCACGTTTAACGTTTTGATGGGGAACGGTCCAAAACCCGGTCTTGTTACTACCTAACGTCGACCTGTTGTTCCATAGTGCAAACGTTAATGCACACTAGTGAATATCACATCCATTAACCATCGTTACGGAGTTTGCTCTATTGGGGAGATGATCTTTCTGGTGTAAAAACCTTGAGAATAGGCTACATCAGTCAATTTGGGAGGGTAGTTAACTAACCCCAATCTGGCCATATGCAGGCATACCGTTATTAATTCACCTCTCACATCTTTAAATATTTTTTTGTTCCCCAAATTTTAACTTCACAGCTTTTAATTTTTTACACTAAAGGAATCTCGAAAACGTATTAAAATATTTTAACGTATATATATTTTTATTTTATATTTTTGTATCAAAATTCAGAGAAATGTTTTTGGAAATAATTTTTTTAGACAACGTACGTAATGATTTGTTATACGAGCCCTAAAATTATTCCGACCAAAAATAAAATTAACTACAATCATAATCATAGTATACACTGTTTATCGGCTTCTTATGGTAAAACAATGGTTTACACTAAAAATTGGTTCTTTGGGACGTACTTCATTTTTCGAATGCTGTATTTTAAATACTGGAATAATGTTTTTATTTATTTTGAAGTAAAATAAAACGTTTCAGGGAGCTTATTTGGACAGTTGCAGACTGTTTAGCCATAAAATACTGTCCGAAATGTACGGTTTTGTCCAATCATATAGACTGGCATAAGTGTGAGACCCCTGAAGAAAAGTCATCCCTCAATCATGCGTTGTTTATATTCCGATCAGGTGCAAGTCAAGAGTCAAGAGAGCTGTCGGGTGGACACGAAACGGAAGTAAGGTCCGAGTTCCCACGTTGGAGGGGGGCGGGGAATGCTCCAATCACGGGGCAGGATGTCCTGATCAGCGCACCTACCTCTGGAGGGGACGGGGAGGGGGTAATTATTGGAAAAAAGACAGTAGATTGGGTCTTTGTGCAGGCAATTAGCTGGTGAACCATGCAATTGCTGCTGCAGGCCGAGCAACCGAACACCGAGTAAGGGACAAGCGAGAAACAGCTGCAATATTGGAGGGGTAATTATGATGTAATTTACCAACACCTTCTCTAATTACACTAAATCAAATGAAAACGTTTTTAGTTGTTGTAAATGTAATTTTTTCAGTTAATTTGTAGAAATTCACGTAAGTACTTTGGTCCCGAGAAAGTCCATTATTGTGGAGTTTCTTTGATAACCACCATACATGCCACAATCAAAAGGTGACAAATATTGAAAATGGGAAGAACTAAATTGTAAAAGACATGAAAGAAAAGGCAATAAGGAATGAATGACTGCTTGAGTCTACAGTACTTGCGCGATAATGTTATCTGATTGAATCTACAGTACCTGCGCGATAAAGAGATCTGCTTGAGTCTACAGTGCCTGCACGATAATAACATCTGCTTGAATTTACAGTACCTGCGCGATAATATTATCTGATTGAATGTACAGTACCTACGCGATAAAGACATCTGCTTGAGTTTACAGTACCTACATGATAAAGACATCTGATTGAGTCTACAGTGCTTGCATGATAATAACATCTGCTTGAATCTACAGTACCTGCGCGATAAAGAAATCTGCTTGAGTCTACAGTGCTTGCACGATAATAACATCTGCTTGAATCTACAGTACCTGCGCGATAAAGAAATCTGCTTGAATCTACAATACCTGCGCGACAGTGACATCTGCTAGAGTCTACAAAATGCATAGCAAAATCTCAGAGCTATTTTAAAACTCAGTTACATCACAAAGTTGCAGTAGTAAATAGCAAAGGTAAATCTGACTTTAGTAATACTTTATATTTCCAACTATAGAAATTTGATCTTTAACAATCTGGACACAACTTAAAAATGGTTCGATACTGCTCGGTAACTACGATTGGGCTAGTAATTAATGAAACTGAGAAATGAAACCTTATCAATACCAAAGCTACAATACACTTTTAATGCACTCACCCTTCTTTCATTTTCACCTTGAAATACACCACTTGGCGGTTCACCCTGATGCTGACAAATGAATCTTCCCAATTTGGCTTGCACAGGTGTGGTACAGTGGAGAGGGAGGTGACCGGCTTGGGTGGAAGTTCACGGAATTCGTAGGATTAATTGGGATTGCAGTGGACACCTGTTTTGCTTTTGTGTTTAATGTTTATTGGGGGGCATGTGCGGTGTTTTCTGTTTATAATTAATATTTTAAGATGATACAAATAATTATTTTTACATACAGTTAAAAGGTAAAAACCACATTTAGGTTTAAGACAATATACAACGTTATTTAAGTTTGTGTTTGTTTATATTCGTCTATAAAACTCTGCAAATTTGCCAAAAATCGCTTGACATTATGCGTAATTGTAATTGACACTTAGGAAGGTTTAATTAATTAATAAATCAATATAGATTTACGTGACACTCGAGTGTGTAATGTGAAACGTGTTATTACTATCAGGAAGAATAATCAATGCAAAAAACCTGCAAGATTATAACTTATCTTGTTTGTTTGCGCGAGCTCTTAGTGACCTAATTTATCAACTGTAATGTTATTTATGTACATTGCTGAGATTACACAAAACGGCAAAAGTCTGAAAAGTTACTTTTCTCACTTATTTCTTATGAAATCACTGATATCCGAGATTTGGTTATGCCATGATTGTGTAAAACATAATGCAAAAGGTTTAGATTGATTTAAAGTTTTTTAAGATGTAATAAATAGTGATGAAATTATCGATTTAGAAATCCTATAAGTTAAATCTCTACATACATATTACCTAGCGTTTCCCGTCGTACGTTTCCGCGATGTACAGAACAGATTAATTAGCTTTAGATAAGCTGACAAATATGAAACATAATACCGTGTATCTATTGTTTATTACCTGTCTGAAACGGTGGCCTATCCAGATACTTTAGCCAAATTATGTAGGCTATAAGAAATGAGTGTTTTCATGTTGACTTAAAACATTATATAAATGAAATATTGAGACAGACTATACCATCTTACACCAGGGTATCTTTGATCACTATTAAACTTAGTAAAACACACACGCGCACAAATCTAATATTCGTTGATATAATTAATACACAACCTTTTATAGATTTCAGAGAGCGAAAGAATAGTATAAAAAATATACAACAGCTGATTATTATATTACTGTACACGTAATATTTATAAACACAGTAATTTTATTTTATTTGGTCAACATAAACATGTGATTTTTAATCATTATACACAATCCCGAAAACTGTAAAATATTAACCTGGCGAATCAAACTTTAAATTTTGTACAGTACATATTTACTTTATAGTTTTACATTAATGAATGATTCAGACGGCATTGGATAGTAAAGCGCTTTGCTAATTGTTTGCATTTGAATAAATCTGCTAGCCTAACGGTTAGCGTCTTGGACTTCGGTGCAAGAGGTGACGGGTTCGATCCTCTGAGTACTGCGAAGCTGCAGCTGGCCCAATAAATAAATAGCCTAAAATTTACCCTAAAATAATAAGATACAGTACACCCAAAAACACCCTAGCCTAAAGGAAGAATAAAAAATGTTTGTGTTTACTTCCCTGTGGGAAAATAGTTTAGGCCTATGTCTAAACGAAAAGTTTCCAGTTCATCTAAACAGCTGTTCTAAAATTATGACGTCACTAACCATATGACGTCACTGTTTTAGATTTTGGTTGTGCAAATTGCTATCCCCCCAGAGCTAAGACATATCCGTGTAAAAAATAACAATATTATATAAAAATATTTAATCACAGCTGTTAATTTTGTAAACACTAAATTTGAAAAACCTAACACTGCACCATTTTAAGTCCTCTGGAGCGGAGCTCTGGTCGAATTTGGACCAAACTTCACAAAAACCATCCTCGAATCATGTTTAATAATGCCTGAAATTTTCATTACGATCTTTCTAGCGGTTTCGGAGTTTATAGGGAACAAACTGATTTATAAATTATTTGAAAAAAACATCACTTGAAAACGGCTTTTCAACATTGCTCTAACACGTTGATGAGAGGCTAAAGGGATTTTCCGGTGTAACTTTCGGTCTTGGAGTTTCTCGCAATGGACCTTTTCCCCATTTTTTTCTTCTTTTTGGCCTTTTTTCATGGACCTTGTCATACTTTATTTTGACATAATTTCGTTTGTTTCTAACACCGGTAGTGAAATACTGTAAGTGGTCCCAAAGTTGATCTAAATTAGACCACCTCCCCATTGAGCCACATTGAACCCAGAATGACCCAAGATTTTGCTTCGGATCGACCACCAGCTTCAGATGTTCCAGACTGTACACATGGAAGGAAATATTACTTAGTAAATACCATTAGAAAGTTGAACTTTGGGAAGAACTACATATTTTCAGTATTCTTTGATGCTCCTCGGCACTCTGCAAAGATTGTACCTTGCGCATCTCCTTCGTCGCCGACCCATGCCGGCCGGTGTCCCGGGTCTCCATGGTAGTGACGGCGACGGCGAGGAGGTGGAAGGCTGCCTAATGAGGAAGTCTGAAATTAACATCCCCACCAGCGCCCACTCCGTCCGAGTGTCCCGGTCCGCTATGTACTCGCGTCCGCGCACTGGACACTGGACGTACTGATTTGTCTCGGTGCGGGCACGCTGAACGTGACGCTCCGTGCGGAAACTTGATAAGTTGGAGAACATAACGACTCGACTTCATCCCAGTAAGTTGGGGCTGGTGCGGTTTAGGACAGTGGTAATCGACCTTTTTTCCGACAGTCCCCTTAAAAATGTTTTTTAATTACAGTACTGTACTCCTTGAGTTCAAATTCAAAAATTCAAATAGGACAGTGGTTCCTAACCTTTTTTCCGACTGTCCCCTTAAAAATGTTTTTTTAATTGCAGTACTGTACTAGGTGTACTTGAGTTCAATACTCATTGAGAAAAATAAATACGCCGAATTTAAAAAATCCTGAAGTAAAAGGAATATTTTAAACACTCATTGAGAAAAAGAAATACCGTACGAGTCAAAATAGTGTTTATTTACGCCCTACTACTAACTTAGTTAACAAATTACACACCAGGAATACATTTTGTTAGAAAACAAAGAAGAGAATAATCATGACCGTGGAAGGTTTATGTAAGGTTGAGTTGGCACCTAGATGCATCGGTCCACCTTTTAGTGTCTACAAAATACAAAGCTATGAACAGCATTACATTATGGTTTGGTTTATGAAAAAAAGACTGTCCTGGAATCAATGGGAGCTCCGTCCTATCTTTTCCTGTGTTTTCTTAGTTGGTTCAAATTATGGCATGTAAGTATGTTATGGACGTCAGTGCAGAGCAGGATCAAATTTAATACTGGGCATATCTATATAAATAAAATTAGAGTTTTACCTCGCAGTGTCCGTTTCTCTGTAACGCTAAACAAGGCATTGTTGTAACCCTTCTCTGTGTGAACGAGAGCAGCAACTGTTATAAAACTTGTTTTCACTATTCTACAATCTTTTGGAGAAGGGTTTTGTTTACTTTAAACTGATTAACGCAAAGTTTTACTCAAAATATTGCGATAAAGTGATTTGTGATGAAGGATATAATCAGCTGTCAAATAAAATATTCTTTTGTTTACATTAATCATTGATTTCTAAACCTATTTCAAAATTATACCAGATTAAGATTTTAACATGGATATGTCTTAGCTCTGAGGGGGGGTATTGACAATCCGTCAGACCAAAATTTGAAACGGTGGCGTCATATACTTAGTGACGTCATATTCTATTAGGAAAACAGTTTAGAGAAACTGAAAACATTCCCTTTAGTCATAATATCCATGATCTAACCTATTTCCTACAAGGAAGTAAATACAATAATCTTTATTTTGATATAATTGTAAATGAATACTAAACTATACGAATTATACGAAGAATAAACTCTTTCTATAAATTGCTGAATCACTAGTGTACACTAAAGACGTTATTCGTCTTTAGTGATAGTGATATTTATGTGATAGTGACTTGTGTCGGTTATGGTACAAAAGTATTGTAAACATAAAAGTTATGATTGATTCAAGGACAATTTATTTCGTAATGTTTAGTAAAATATTATCATATATTGACGAATTGTCTACTTAAAACGCACTACTTATTTATATACTGGTATGAAAGTTAATTAAATGAATCAAGGCTAATCACAGGAACTGCGGAACTGAGCTCTCCTCGAGATGAAGTCATGTGATGCAACAGTATTCACAACACAATACGAGAGTTACTCTTACGATGAAGTTGATAAGTCGAAGTTATGGCGAACAGCGTTATTTAAAATAGTATATATTATAGGATAAAACTTTATATTTAGCTTCATGTGGTTGAGGTTCATCCATTTATGCTTACAAATCATAGTTTATGTGTTTATCATGGCAGCAAACCTGCATACTCTTTTCCTATGTTAATCATATGGAGAATAGGCAAACTTCCTTTATTTATGTACAGATGTTGATGAAAGTTGGTATAAATGTTAAAAATAAAAAATTTTGACGGTATAAATGCCTACTCTCAGTGTTCCTCACAGCAGCAAACCTGCACACTCTTTCCCATGTTAATCTTGTGGAGAATAGGCAAATAATTCTCATGTAAATCAACAGATTTTGACCAAACTTGTCATATATTATTAATTTGGAAAATCTCTGAGTATGCAGGTCTGCTGTGACGGAGTATTTTTAACATTCAACATATAACGGAATAAAATGCTTTAATAAACTACCTGCAAAACAGCAAAAAAAGAAAACAACATCGCACAAGAAAAGAATTAAGAACCTACTGCTAAGAGAAGCCCTCTAAAATAATAGAAACAAAAATTTAGAATTATAAACTAATATAAAAAATTGAACCTATGCAATTTTATTAAAAAATATAAAAGATATTAGGCCTATTATAAATTTAAGAAAAATGTATGCTATGCAATTCTTTCATCATAAAAGCAACAAATTATTATAATTATCTACAGTTTACCTGACATAAAAATGTCAATATAATAATAAAATAAAATGTTTAAATAATTGTTCCATAGGATACTTGTAACATTTGCCTGCCCCGCGGTCGGTTAATGCAAACAGCAAAGGCATGAATATTAATCGTTCACCCGGTCTGTGAAGCCTAGCGAAGCGAGGAACACTTTAAATTCCGGAAGTAGGAAGTGGCGAATTCATTATCGACTCGTGGGAACGCCATAGAGTAATAATTGAGAGTTATTACAATTATAACACACCCTGTTTGTCCTGGCGAGGAAAAACAAAAACATCCTTCCGATGTCAAAGACCTCCGAATGGAAGTGAGCAAACAAGCAATTGACTCTCGCTGGCAGTCGGAAGAGAACTAATTAAATTTTGCGGGAAATGACGCAGTCTGTTTAATGGCGGAAATATCCTCTGGCGCGTGGTGTTTGACTGTTGTATAAAATTTACACGAGGTAGGTTTTGAAAGGAAAGCTTATGTTGGGTAAATCCTTACACTGTTCTAGACAGGTGTGGTTCAGGGTCCACAGTTTGGCAGACTTTAGAGAGTTACATGGTGGAGGCATTGATGAATCCTTTGAATATGCAAATTGACGAACTTTCCGTTCAATGCGCCTTCATCAGTGCCGCCATCTTGAATTTTAACCCCATAAAAAAGATTTTATTTTTGTTCACTATTACTTCTCACTCTATAATCATCTATAATATTATGCCGGCATCTCTCGCTTTAGTTATCTTTATTTATGTTTTTATTTTTACATTTTTCAAATGGCGACCTACCCAGGTAGGTCTTTGAAGCCAAGTACGAGTTAGAAATGAGTGTAATTATTGTGGCGCAGTCTTGTAGTCTTGTTTTCACTGAGGCTGACATGTTTCTTGGACAGGACTATATTTAATATACCAATAGCCAATGACATATACGGGACCTATAGTTTACCTGTAGTAACGTGGGTTCCAAACCACAACTTTGCCTCTGTATTTGAGTTAGATCTGTAAGTCAAACAAATCCACTTTTCACCATTCGAAGCCGACTATTATAAAATGTCTATCAACGTGAAATACCAGCATATTTATACTGTACTTTATTTTCTCTATCAAGTTCTGTTTCCTCCACAATGTTAATATAAAACATGTGTCCTAATTCAGGATTATTCGGAAACTGGTTGGCGGTGGTGCGGCTCGGTAGACTGTAGACTTGCGCTTTTTTAATCACCTCCCATAAGAACAACGTTAAATTCCATAATTGCGGCGACATTGTTTTGTACCAGAAAACATAAAATATGTCAATTGAAAAGATATTTTATAGGTTATATCTATCTATTTGATTAGAATTTCAGTTTTCAATTTAAACAGTAGATATTTACAAGTAAGTACCTACTATCAAGATAAACCATTGCTAAAAAATCAGCACCACGAAACTGGGACTGTGGCGACATCCTGTAATCCAGCTACTTGGAGGTCACGAATTGTGGATAGTTGTGAGCGATTGTCGGTGGATGAGGTGTTCTCTTGTGTGGATTAACGTCCGCACTATTGAATACTGCGTTAATCCACAAAGACCATAATCATAATTAGACCAATTCGTAATTCAGAGGCCGTGGTTTGGATTCCATGTTAAATTGGCTGTTGGGCTATTAATTAACGGTCCTGTCTAAGGAAGATGTCAGCCTTAGTCAGTAACAAGACTAAAAGATCGTGCCACAATCATCCTCATTTCTCATTCATACTTGGCTTAAAATACCTACCTGGGTAGGTTGCCATTTCAGTAATCTAATCTAATCTAATGACATAAATCGCTGATAAATGGGTTAAACATAAAACATATTTCAAACTAATTCTATGTGTCTTAATTTGAAAGTTCTGTTTAAAGAGAGGCACGTTGTTTCATTGCAAACAAGATCATTGCTAAGGAACTGAAAATTCAAAATGTTGGAGGTAGGGTCTACTGCCAGCTGCAAGGCAAGCGTAGTATATATGAAAGTACGAAACCAAGAAAAACAATCCTGTATTTTTAGAAAATATTTGTGGAACTCTGATAGCTACAGACACACAAAAAATGTTTGGCTCAACCATAAATAAAATAAATAGAAAATGTCATCTATTGTATTTTCTGTTTAAAAAGAATACTATGTGATATTGATTAAAAAAAACAATTTGGAGTTTGTAGTGCTGTTGATATGCTACGTGTAAAAAAAAAAAACACGCTCCGTAATAGTTGAGACCCAGTTATCTATTGTTTTTTTATCTATAAAAATAATGCTGTGACAGATCTTATTTAATACGATGACAACGTAATAGACTAGATTGGTTCAAGAAAAAACTATTTTTGAACTGTCATCTTGGGAAAAAAAAAGTGCATACACTCTGTAGAAAATTATCAGATTATACTGTATATAATTGTTTACTAAAATTTTTGACGATATGTTTGCTCTTTGGTTTAAGAAAAACATGTAACAGTCCATAGATACGGTTAGTTGTTTATAATAAGAATAACACGTAGATGTAAAACATCCCTTTAATTAAAAAAATAAATTCACTACATCTGGTAAAATTTATACATATATATAATTATGATTGTAATATAAATTTTTACATAATTTTTTTATGTTTAGCTTGTGTTAGTATTGTAATAATGGAAAATTATTTATAGAAACTACACTTGTAATTTTTATATAATAGAATGCTGTTTATGAAAACATTCCCTTTAGACATATCTATGATCTAACCTATTTCCCACAGGGAAGTAAAAACAAACATTTTTTAATTCACCTCTTCCTACAAGTTAAAGTAGTTGTTAAACACTTTGGGGTACACCCCACCCGTGAGGTAATACCGAACTTTTGTGTGTGTTTTATTGGGTGATGTGGCCTTACGCTCCATTCTTAGTTTCGAGTAAACTGTTGAGATAAAGAAAGATATTGATTTTATTGGTATTCTCCATATACTGTGTTTACACTACAGTATAGCTATTTAGCAGAGGTAATGAGCTTATATAGTTCCGGTAAAACAAAATTGCATGTGTTTCAGAGCTATATGTAGCAGAGCTATATACTAGCTGTGCTGAATGTAGCTCTGCTACATTGACACAAAACTAATTTCCCTGAATTTCCAGGTCCAGCACTGAAATTTACAGTTCATTTACTTTGCCTAATTTTTTAAACTGAAATGGCGTCCTACCCAGGTAGGTGTTTTAAGCCAAGTACGAATGAGACAGGAGTGTCAGATGGTTGTGACGCGATCTTCAAGTCTTGCTCTGAGTAGGGCTGACGTGTTCATGAGACAGAACTGTTATTTAATAGCCCAACAGGCAATAGCGTCTAGTGACCTGCAGTGTAGAGTGGGATATGAACAATAAATCTATATCTGAATTACGAACTTGTCTAATTATGAGGATGATCTTTGCGGATGAATGTTGCGGACGTTCATCTACCAACCAACCATCGCTTACAACCACCCACAATTCGTGACTTCTACGTAGCTGGATTACAGGACACGCCACCGTCCCAGTAAATACCTCAGCGACAACCGAAAGCCATCTTGGTCCGGACCCGAACCAGCGATCCTGAGACCACGAACCGGATGTTCGGGTGACGGTTGATGGTATGTGCCGGTGGCGGTGACCATGAGGACCATGTACCGTGGTTCCTGTACCATCCCGCCACGCCGGATATCGGCTTCCCTCC
Source organism: Nephotettix cincticeps (assembly GCA_023375725.1). Classification (NCBI taxonomy): domain Eukaryota; kingdom Metazoa; phylum Arthropoda; class Insecta; order Hemiptera; family Cicadellidae; genus Nephotettix; species Nephotettix cincticeps. Next base: position 21,797,025 of record CM041788.1, on the reverse strand, counting down.
CTCGCCGCATGCCGCCGCCTACCTGCACTGATTGGGTGTCATTCATGCTTTGTGATGTCATCCTGTCCCAGTGTCTGCGATATACTATTTATATAACAGATTCTAAACGTAAAAGGGTAATAGTCAAACGACCTTGCTACTTTAGTGAGGTATTACTAGCTGAGTACGTTAACTCGGAGCTTGTACTTCAGTTTTATTTGCGTTTCTTCTTAATTTTATTCGCTCTTAATTCCTTAAAAAGTAAATTTCCGACAGGAAGTAGACATATTACCGTAGCCCTCATGGTAAAACCTCGGACATTTTTTTTCATTTTAGGGTTCCCAGAAGTAAAGGCAATTCCTTCGAAAATATATTTGAATGTTATAATTTGTGAGAGTGGTATTGACTTATCTGTGGAGATAAGTACCACAAAACACCTGGATAACCTGCTCAGATCAGTAGATTGCCACTATGTAAATAAGACACCTACTAGAGGGTTAAAGACAATGTGATCACTAACCTCCTTATTAACAATATTCATGTCAATGTTTTCCTGCCTCCTCTGTCTGATTATGTTTGGTTGATTGTGGTGGTTATGCTTCCGCATGAACAGTTTCAACCTCAGTCACGCCTTAAAAGGACCTTAAAGGTAACATAGTTTCCTTCGATACCACCAAAGACAATTCAACGAATAGATAGAAGATTTGTTTCTCTTTCGTCTCCACTCTGCCGGAGGTGCCGTTCGCACACAGATGCAAGCCTCAAATCCCTTGTAGTGTCGAATCTGCACCCAGTTACCATTGCGTCATTCGACTGGAACGGTAGCGTTGCCTGTAATCCAGGAGGCTTGGAGGTAATTGGAGGTTACGAATTGTGGATAGTTGCGAACAGAGATTGGAGTATGTGGATTGACGTCCGCACTATTGAATACGTTTATCCGCATGGATAATTCATCCTCGTAAATCAGAGGTGAAATTGTAATTTGGATCCCACGTTTACCTGTAGGTCTCTCAGATACTATTACCTGTTGGATATTAACAGTCCTGTTTAGGGAACATGTCAGCCTTAGTCAGTAACAAGACTACAAGATCGCGCCACAATCATCTTACACAGTTCTCATTCATACTTAGCTTAAAATACCTACCAAGGTGGGTCGCTATTTCAGAACGAAAATAAGGTATAAGTTAATTGATTAATGGTGAGTAGGTCGCCAATTCCGTAACCAACTAACAAAGCGTTAAAAATGCCTCAAAACGTTTGCTCACGATTAGTGTTAAAGTAATATATAATGCAACACATTACGTAGAAAGTCGTATTATTCACTCTAATATTATCAATTCGTAAAAATAGTGAATGGTTAACAATCATCTAAACAGTGGGAAAATGTTATTAATGTTTCCCGGGAAATTTCCTTACGTATGAACCAGATTATCCTACATCAATATTGTTCAGCAAATAATGAACACATGTTCAACAGGCGACTGGTTTAGATGAAGTCAGTGGGATCTCTAAATAATTATGAACACTGTGAAGACGAAAAAATACTGAACTATAGTTCAGTATGCTGAACAATGTAGGAATATTCATACGTTGTACACCATACACACTACAATGACGAAAACGTAACTAACAACTTCAGGAAGACAACTTATTACAAAACATACAAAATTGGATCACGAAACCAAAATTAGTAGAATTATTAGTGATGGGCGATGAAAATTTATGGGACTACTTATCACACTTCATTCCCAACAGTAAAAGAAATTTATAAATTAAAACATTGCAACTAGATATTGAACAATATTAAAGGTAGGTAATATAGCTTTAGTTTGACCTTTAAAGAATAAACATACCCAGAGTTGATGATTGTGACGTGTGACTAAAACGATCGAGACACACATATCTAAACATGTGTTGTGTGTTCGAACAATACAGATATTAAATAATGGTAAAACGTGTAAGAAATATATTTGAGTGGACCATTTATGGTCAACTTTCGGTATCGGTCAACAGACCGATACCGAAGTTGAAGTTGATACCGAAAGTTGCGCATTTTGTGTTCAAAATGCGCAAAAAGGTCACCGTCTATATATATTTTCTATTAAATAATAACATTCTTATTCTAGAATAATGTTTGGTCGTTGATACTTAAAGAATTTACATTCAACTTAAAAAGCGTAAGTAATGCTGTTATGTTTGTAGAGAGCTATGGTATCCATAGGTTCAAGAATGAGAGAAGAAGAGTTAAAGAAGTTAGAGTCAAGAAGTTAAAGTCAATATGAAACCTCTTTCTCCCAAAAGCTTCGGCGCCGCAGTGGAGCCACCCTTTCACCCATTATTACAATCAAATTCCTCCACCCGCCACCTGTTATCGGGGGTGGCCTCTGACCGGAAGCACGCCCTGTACACCGGATGTGACCAAATCTCATCTGACTGTGAAATTAGTCCCGTTTATCGACACACGGGGCGCCAACGTACAGCGTGTCCGGGAAACGGTCAACTAATAAACTGTCACTTTGACTTGGGAGTCCAGGACTTCAGCATTGTCAAACTTCCCAAAACATTATTTTGGAATACAAACCCTCGGATGGACCTAGTTGGATGAATTTCTAGCTTCTAATACTGTAATTGCAAATTTAAATGTCTGTACCAAATTTCATTGACATTCAAGTTATTCACGTGATATTCATTAAAATTAAATAAAATCCCGTAAAAAGATATTTTTATTTCACATTTTCAGAAATAATAATTTTAAAATGAGCTCAAGTATAAGGATATACCAGAAATATTATATAAAAATGTTTTACAAAAGATACAGGCTAATTGATGAACTAGTCAGCTGTAGATAATATACATACAGTATCGGACGAACGGTTTTTTTGGCATCTGGAGATATCAAAATGAAAAAAATAATCCCGGGTCATGATCTTGCAAGATGACAACCGTAACAAATTTGACTTATAATAGGAAAATCATATTGAAAAATACGATACAGTAACTACTAAAGTACAAGAGAGCTTAAAACATAAATACTAAAATGGTAATGTAACATATTGCAGCAGCTGTTATCGTGTGATGGCGATCTTCCCTTGGCACAAGTGCCATCTCCCGCATACGCTGCCCGTTGCCCTCATGTCACGTTTAACAATGTGACTCATATAATCCCATTGCTTCGGGTCTAATATTTAATCGGCATATAGATTACACTCTTTGACTTAAAAAGTAGAGTACTGACTATCTTGTTAAAAATCGTGTCTTGACAAAATGTCCCTATATTAGTATTTACTCATTGTAATTTGGACCAACTGAGATACAAGATGGTCGCGATGACTATTATTGAGGCAGGGGTGATAGCAATTCACGTCACGTGACAGTTTTACCGGAGGTGACGTTATATGGTTATAAGGACAACTGTTTTAAGAGGAAGTGAAAACATTCCCTTTGTAAATACAATCCATTTTTAAGTATGAATAAGACAAATATGAGATGATTGTGGCGCGATCTTGTAGTATAGTAGCTGACCAAGGCTGACGTGTCATTAAAACAGGACTGTTAATTACAAGCCAAACAGTCAATGGAATCTGAGCGACCTACAGTTTAAAGTGTGATTCTAACCAAAATTTTGCCTCTGAATTACGAACTGGTCTAATTATGAGGCTGGTATTTGTGGATGAACGTAGTATTTAATAGTGTGAACGTTAATCCACAATAATTAGAAATATCGCATCTACCATTCTACCACCCATCCACAATTCCACAGCTATCCTCAATTCGTGATCTCCTAAGTAGCTTGAAGCAGAAAAATCCACCGTGCCATAAATATTTATAGAGTTTTTTTCTATATAACTTTGTTTTTATATAAAATTCTAGGGACCAAGACAAAACTTCGAAATAAAGAATTTTTCTAATTACAGAAGTTCGAATTGTCCAAGTTCCACCGTAACTAAAATTGTCAATAATATTGACAATTTTTACTATAAAGACATCAACATTTTTATTTACAAAATTCCTGACGGCATTAAATAATTATTATTTCCTAAAGCCACACATTACACTAAACTTACTTCCTAGTACACTTACTACTTAACTACTTACACTTACACAGTAAATAATAAATAAGTACGAACTGCGTGTCGAACGGATAAACCATACACTAAACCTTGATTAACGTAACTAAGCAGTTCGTTAAAACTTTTACCTGTCTTATTTTGCATTCGGGACCGCAACCAACGTCACCGTGTCCATCTTCTGTCTGGTTCTGTAACAAAATATGATATTTAAAGTAAGGAATAACTTGCTCTTATTTGAGTTTTATTGTCATTTCATCCACCGCTGGTCAAAGTCACTGTGCTAATGGAACAAGAACTGAACGTGTATGAGGAGCAGGGCTACCAATCTCCGAGTATTTTCGACGAGTGTGGGTATTATTCTTTCGTGGGTATTTTCAGGTAATTGAGCCGTATTACCATAATATTTAATATTTATATTCACACTTAATTATTAAACTTGACACACTTAATAATATTCTGAAACGTCTAGCTTCTTAACATTTGTTTTCAAATAAGAATGAAAAAGTTTTGTCCTCCAGGCAGAACTGAACATTTTTGGCTCGCCTATTATGCATCCCGTTTATTTGACAGAGAATGGTGATATTTTAACTTGGTATTTATATATCTAAGCTTTGGGGGGATGTCAGTAATTTACAAGACGCAGTAACTGTAACGGGATCGACGTCATTGACGTGGGCGGACATTTTTGTTTATGGTAGTCATGTGTTTAAGATTGTGTAAGAGATTTTCTTACTTAAAATTAGACGAGTCTGTCATCGACACAACCCCGCCACATTCGGGAGTAGAGAAGACTCAGGTCTTGTCGGTGGTCCTGTCTTACCATTATTTGTTAAATGTTGTGTTGTATAAGTTGAGTGAATTTTATTTATGACGAAGCTTCACCAGCGGATTATTCTGTTCGGGGTCGTTTACAATGGAGTAAGTCGAAACATTGAACTGCAGACGGAAGTATCTAAAAAGAGAGACAAAGTTCAATTAGTTGTTCGAATTGTATGGGGGTGAAATCACTCCCCTCCGGTAATACCCAGCTCTTTTGATTTGTTTTTGTTGGGTGATTTGACCTTACGCGATAGTTTCATGGAAAACGGTTGGAAAATAAGGAAGAAATTGATTTTTCAATATTCTCCATAGGAATAACATTGGGCGCTTTCAGACAATGTACTGCGTTTATCGTGGACAGTAAATTTAACTTTTCTCTGGAACCGTTAATCGTAGAAAAATAATTCAAAATACTAATTTGTTTAGTTTTTTAATCTGGTTTCAATGGTGCCAGGCAAGTTATACTTTACCTTTAATGTTTTCGCTGAAAATTTAAAAATTTGATTTTTTGACATTAACTTTTGAACCGACATTTTTACAGACATGCGGGTGGTGTCAAATTATCTAGTAGTCTGTGCACTATAACATATTAAATTTTTATCAAAATCGCCAGAGCCATTTTTGAGAAATTTGGATTGGAAAACGCATGAAGATACGGTGAATAAATACGTTTATGCCAAATTTAATCTAAATTGGACCAACGGGGTAGGCTGTGGCTCTGTACACATCCAGATACACATACACACAGACAGACAGACATCACGCCTAAACCCACTTTTTTGGATTAAGGGGACCCCAAAACGGATATATCCACTCTCAACTCAAATTCGGAAATTTTGACGAAAACAATACTTTCTCCACATACAATAAGTATAAGGGGAGAAAGTAAAAATAAAGATACAGTATTTGTGTAAGTTTTTCGATAATAAAAACCCTTCGGTCACTGAGAAGCCTCGTCAAAGGCAACAGAATCTTTGTTTACTCGTGTCATTCGAGCCCGTCGGCGGCGGCGTTATCTGTTGAGACCGCGGCCCGGCGGACGTGATGTCCCTGCGGGTCTTCCCCGGCCTGGCTGGAGGCTAGAGGCTAGTGGCGACTGGTGCTTGACGCGACCAGGCCGCCACCTGCGTCATACCGCTATTAAAGGGGTCGGCAAATCAGTTGCTGATGACATGTGGGGAGCGAAGGCACTGCGGTTCAACAGGCCGTGTCTTCCTGTCCGAGGAGTATCCGTTTCCGGAGAGGCGAAATGTCGTTAATGACAAGTCCGTTTGGAATGGTGAACAACTGCATATCCAACTAATATCTATAATATTATAAAGAAGAGGTGGTCTGTATGTTTGTTGGTTTGTTGTGGCGAGTAAACGCGAAAAATACTGAACCGACCGGTTTGAAATTTTACACAAAGGTAGATCTTAAACTCATGCAACACATAGGCATATTAATGTCCTTAAAATACCCTCGGGCTACGGCCTATGAACGTCCTAAGTTTCAATGTTTACATTTTCAAAGAATTAAAACATAAAATTACTTGAATGACAACAGCTGCGAACACTAAAATTTGACAGTTCGGGAAGAAGAAGAAAGAGCTGTTTGCACGCTGCTGCTGCTGTAGGCCCAGTATCGAACCATCACAAATTATATCAAATTATACAATTATAAGTTTTGCTCAGAATGTCGACCTTCAGATTATGATGCGAGTTCTGTAATTCTTAATCACCTATTTCGGAACTGAATTAGTTTTACGGTCGTCTTCCTCAAGAATTATTTAGACTTTCCATGTGTATTCCTCTTTACTAAATGTGATTATAAACAACTACAGTCTACTCAGAAAGATGTGTCTTTACTGGGTTCTCATAAACCTTTGAAGACAAACAACCCAAGATTCCACAGTTACCATTTGGGCTACAAACCCCCCTCTTAAAAATGTAGTCCGATTGCGGTGCCCAAAAATCTTATCCAAGATATTAGAGAAAGGATTAACTCCACCGAATTGTATAATAATAAGACAATAATTGCGGCCGTTATCGTGTCGCCACATATGGGTATGCTTATATATAGCCTACATAATATGTATATAATTTTGAATTATACCTCCAAAACATGTTCAGGGGGTTGGGTTTTGAATTTTCATCATGGTCCCGGGCTTAACTGTCACCATGCGGGTCATGTGAATAGCTCACCTTTCCATAGAAAATTCACTAATAAATCCATGATAAGCCTCCCAGAACAGCGTTCTTGAGCCGCAGTGCTGTGAACCGTGCAGAGATAGTAGATCGTGAGATAGTTCGGTGAGAAATGCATACAACGTCTAATCTTCACCTTTAGTGATTCTCACAATAGAATGCCAAAAATATCCTGAACTGATTCAGTAGTCTCAGAAGTAAATGCTCTCTGCAACTGCAGCCACATCTTTCAGTAGAGGAAATGAACATCGTAACAACAACCTATTGACGAAAGTTAAGTGCTACACATTTAGCTGATTCGCGAAAATGTTGGCGATGTGGAATCGCGTGACCAACCTCGTTTAGTGCGGCACAAGAGCCGCGAGAGAGCAGTAGAAGCGGCGTGTACTGACTGTGCGTCTGCGACAATGACAGTTGCGAGTTGCACCGCCAATGGGAGACGAGATGTCCGATGACGTCAACAATTGACCCCGGTCATCCGCCATCTGCAGAATCCGCCCGAGATTCCTCTACACTCGTTACGGAAACTCAAAATTAATCCGAATATCCTCTATAGGGGTCAGTCTACTCTAGCGACAAGAGCATACAACAAGGTTTCGAAAAATCATATTTTATGATGCTTTAAATGCATTAACATTGCGCAACTTCAATTGATACAGTTTGAAATACTTACGATGTTCTGGTACACGTTTTAATACTAGGTAGGTTAATAATACACGTTGATACTGACAAGAAAATGGTTATTTTATTTCAACTTGCACTGAAACTACTTTACTTAATAAATTTGGCTGAAAAGGCGACCTACCCAGGTAAACATTTTGAACCTAGAATGAATGAAATGTGCGTAGGAGTGAAATGATTGTGGCGCGATCGCATAGTATTGATAGGCTTGACTAAGGCTGAAATGTTTCGTAGATTAGATTAGATTGTTGAAATGGCGGCCCTACCACTAGGTAAATATTTTAAGCCAAGTATGAATGAGAAACTAGTGTAGGGTTGGATGATCTTTTTACTGACCTTTTCTTTAGACAGAACTGCCCCAACAGAATAGTCCAACAGTTAATAGCATATCTATCTCAGGGACCTACAGTTTAACGTGGAGTCCGAACCATTTTCGCTGAATTACGAACTGGTCTAATTGTGAGGATAGTCTTTGCGGATTATTCGCAGTATTCAAGAGTGCGGACATTAATCCACACAACCACTGCACCCAACAACCATCGCTCACAACTGTCCACAATTCGTGACCTCCAAGAAGCTGGATTACAGGATGACGCCACCATCCCAGCCATGCCAAGACTACCAAATTTCAGTTGTAATTAACCACAATAGTCCCGAATCTCACTACTCAAATTGAGGTGCATGAATGTATTTTGAAATAAACGGTATCAGTGGACTGACTTTTAAATGTACTTTTTATTTACCTGGATGGTATGTGAATGTAAAAACATAACAAGGGAATTTCACTCTTCAATTGCAGGCGAGAGGGTTCAAAACTACGACTAATTTAATAATAAAACTATAACAGAACCAAGTATTTTGTTGATGTCTTGATTTCGTTAGTAATATTATATTTAATTATTTAGCGAATACGTAATTATTACTATTAATTGCAGACATGATTTTAGGACAGACTTACATAATGGTAGTAAGATAAATAAATACTAGTGGGAAAATTTAGCGTGCGTGTTATTTTTGAAAGGTATTTGATAAAAAATAGAAAATGGAGGTGAAAGGAAGAGCGTGGGAATGAAGAGATTGTTTGGAAACCGTTGACATTACCGGAAGCGTCGTCTTGGTAGTGTGGTTGGTGGAGACGCAATATACAATACGAGCCGTTCTCCTGAACTGTATACGCACTTGTATTTATGTGATTTACTGTAGACCTGATGCTACGAAAAAGTTATTTTTATTCATCTGATACCTTTTTAACTATTTTCACAGTATTGTTGATAGTATTTACATCATACAATAAATATTTGTCGGACGGGAAATACCAAAGTACATGGAAAAGTAAATAAAAATATAAAGAATTAAATTTGATTTTTGTATCCATTTTCTTTGGTAATACTATTACTATTACCACAAAGGACACATGTATCCTCTGTGCTATTACCTATCAACAACACAAATAGTGTAAATGTTTATAGCAAAGAGCACGGAGTATCGAAATTAAAAGAAAAAAAACTACAAACAGAAACTTTTAAAAGTTACGAGTAAAATAAAATTTTAATTAGGCCTACAGCCTAATTCTTAGCCTATCACAAAATTGTTGTTTTTTTCACAAGAGTACAACTTTAAAATTGTTGATAATAATGGATTGTTTAATATTAAAGAAACTGATTTGTGAACAAATTTAATAGATGGATAAACTCAAACGATGTATATCTTCTGTCTGTGATATGATTAATGGTATAGTTAGCCTGCCTGGAATTCTATCAAGAAAACAATCACTAGCCTAGCTTCTAATATAACTACGCTAATGTAGTTAGTATAATTTTGAGTTTTAATTATGGCCTGCATAAGGCAATAATTAGGTCAATTGTATTTAGAAGATTCTCGTTTTACTTCAACAACACGATTTATTTGTTTTGTATGATTGTATAATTAATTGAAATTACTGTAGTTAAATTATGATAAATAAGAGCATCCATTCTTTCACAAATGTTTATTTTCAGCATTACTTTTCTCTCATTGTGTATTTGGCCTATATGTCATAGCCACTGTCTTGTCTATAATTTAACCCTAACATTGTACGAGCATTCGAACAAAATCATTGCTTAAAATTACTACAATGTATTACAGTCAATAATAAATAAGCTAGAGGGTATCTGCATCTATAAGAAAAATCAGAGGGTGGATGAAGCTAGGCCTTTAGAAACATATTTACAACTAATTTCCTTTTTCCTAGGTACTAAATACATTAAAAATAATTCATTATCAAAACTTGATAATTTAAAGTAAAACTTATTCCGTTCACTTTGTGATAGTTTTTAGCTCTGTTGTTATGAGTGAATTGTATTTAGGCTCAGTCTTACTACCTCAGTTTAGACTAGTTGTGAACAATTTAGTATGTGGCAACTAAACTGCCCACAGCCATGTAAGAGATAATGCAGAATGTAGATAAAAACAAAACATTAAAATTCATAAAAATAACACAAAAGTAACAATATGAACAATAATTTGGAACAAAATAAGAAATATGTTTGGGTGGAATTTAATAATACAATACAACATGGACTAAGAAAACGTTTGAAAAAGAACAAAATTGAACTAACTTTTAGGACCAGTAATAATATCTGCAACATTATTACCAACAAAAATAATGAACCGATCGATAAGACTGGTATGACTGGAATAAATTGTGCTGAGTGTCCGAGTCTTTACATAGGCCTAACAGGTAGGGTATTTAAAACTAGATATATAGAGCATCGCCCGAACCCGAGAACAGACACACAAAAATCGACGTTTGCCCAACACCTGATTGACAATAATCACGATATGCATGACTTATTAACCTATAGAATATTCACCTGTAAGGGGCACCTGGTTCCGCACTGACTCTCGAAATTGAGCAAAGGAACGACGAAGGCACTCGTGGAAAAAACATTGTACACTAAAAAAATCCAAAGTCGGTCCTGAACCCGCATAGTTACGCCATCAACACCACAGCTTCGGACACAAGCACAGGGGGCACAGAGGTAAACATGGGGAATGTCAAAACAATCGCGAAGCGCGGCGAGGCCGGACCGTACACACAGCTGACTCGGGGATCGGCGCGCGACTGAAACTGAAAATGGTTCCAGTCGGAGCCTCCCCTCCCTCAGCGCTGCCCCGTGCCCCGAGCTGGCATACTGGCCTAGGGGTTGCGGCCCTTGGCTCTGTAAAGTGAAATATTGTCGCGTATTCATATAGACGTAAAGAGTTCATTAAGAGTCTGCATCAGTGGTAGACATCTTGGATTTTAGTCCCGTAAAAGCAATGTTAAATTCTGGCGCCTATATCTCCTTGACCTATTGTCATAAATTAACGGAAGAGGTGTCAATTTAAAGGTATTACAGTCCTCCAGGGCACCACTTTACAGAACTTCTTATTTTCGCTCTCAATAAAAAAATAATAATGATTTATTTTGTAAAATATTCCTGGATTTTTGTTTTTATATCAAGTTAAATTTTTGAACATATTAAAAGGTCATGCCCTTGAGCCACATCTCATCAATGTACTTCCAAAGTTTTACATTGATACTTTAATAATTAACTCCACTACAGACGCCAAAGTGAATGTAAGTTCTGCCAGAATTTAACATTACTCTTACGGGACTAAAATCCAAGAGGGCTACCACTGATGCAGACTCTTAAGAAACTAAACGTACAATAACATCTGATTTTATAAATCAGCTGATTGATGGGAGTCAGCTTTAAAATCCCTACAAATAACTGATTTCCGTTAGCTGAACAGCTGATTAGAAAAAGTATTGTAGGCTATAATGCTGCTATTCTTAAGCTATATTATACAAATATCGGCTGATTTCCATCGTAATGCCATCCGTGGTTCGGATTCCACGTTAAACTGTAGGTCCATTAGTTGCCATCGGCTGTTGGGCTATTAATTAACAGTCCTGTCTAAGGAACATGTCAGCCTTAGTCAGTAACAAGACTACAAGATCGCGCCACAATCATCCTACATTCATTCCTCATTCATACTTGGCTTAAAATACCTACCTGGGTAGGTCGCCATTTCAGTTAAAAAGTATAAAAAGTTTAAAAGTATTACTTTCTCCCACTTATACAGTAAGTATTTGGAGAAAGTATTGTTTACGTCAAAATTTTCAAGTTTTAGTTTAAAGTGGATATGCCCGTTTAGGGGTCCCCTGAATCCAAAAAATAGTCGGTTTCGACGTTATATTATCTGTCTGTCCGTGTGTGTGTGTGTGTGTGTCAGTGTGTGAGTCTGGATGTGTAAAGAGCCACCGTTTACTCCATTGATCTCATTTATATGAAATTTGTTATATATACTTCACCGTATCTCCAAGCATGTTTTTTAGTTTTTGGTTTTAAAGGTTAGTTCACCCCTAAAAAGCCTTAAAGCCGAGAAAACTCCAAATTTTTCAAAAATTAGCTCGAACGATTTTGATTGAAATTTAGTAGTTCATATTGTAAACTAAATAATATGCCACCACCCGCATATCTATCAAAATAACAAGTTAAAGGTTTATGTGCTTTTAAATGTCAAAAAATATGTAATTAAAGTTTTTCGTTGAAACAATAAAGGTCAAGTCTAATATGACTACCACCAGTTTACAAAACTAAGCAAATTGGTTTTTTAATTATTTGTCTACAACTAATGGTTCCAGGGAAAAGTTAAATTTTCTGTCCATGATAAACGCAGTAGTTTGTAGGCGCTCTCAGACAACGTACTGTTCTTATGGAAAATATTAAAAAATCAATTTCTTCCTTATTTTCCAACCGTTCTCCACGAAACTCGGTACGCAGTGTAGGCCTAAGGTATCATCAACCGATATAGTTAATTCAAAAAAGTTTGGTATTACGGGGGTTATGCCCCCCAAAAATGTCTAACAAGTTTAACTTAATTTAGTTATTTCGTTTTCTCTTGTTAATACTTTCAGAAATTGGATGATTATTTTTTAAACAATCAAATTTCAAATGATATTTGGATAAACTTTAAAAAATATATAGGTTTATTGAAGGTTTATGATTATCTAAAAGACCCACTGGACTTCATCTCTATATATAAAATTGAATGTATGTCTGTCTGTATGTATGTATGTCCTTTATGCGTTGCCAAACTACTCATCCGATCGCCATGAAATTTTAGGAAGTTGCTCTATATGTGTCCGGGAAGGTTTTAGTGAAAAAATATTTTCGAAAACCCCATAAGTTTCCATTTTATGGCGTTTTAAATTTCTAATGTTAACCTTATGGAGAGTAAGTTTGTTTACAAATTGTCTACAATGAAAACATTTGATTTCTTAGCTACAGCTGATTGGTTTACTTTCCATTAGCAATACCGTATGCTTTACTATCCAAAGCCATCTGAATTATTCATTAATGTTAAACTATGAAGTAAATGTGTACTGTAAAAAATGAACAGCTTTAATCACCACGTTAATAGTTAACGGTTTTGGGGGATTATGTATTTATATTTTTATTTTATGTCTGATTAAAGTCACGTGTTTATATGATAATTACAATGTTTATATTATTACGTTTATTATAATAATCAGCTGTTGTATATCTTTCCTATAAAAGCCGTATTACAGTTAGGTTTCGTTTGGGTTTGAATTGGATTTGAAAATTGTGAATTAATCCACTCAGATTTATTTGTTTTATGGGAATGATATTAATATGTTTTATCGTTTCAGTATTGTTATTCACTATGCAGCGACCCAGAATATATAACCTTTCACAATGAAGCCGTATTGCTATTCGACTTCAGAACATGGCCAATCTTAAAGTTAACATGTGTTTACTGTGAGGCGTTACGAAGTTCGCCGGGTCAGCTAGTTAAAAATAAATGTAACAGGAATGTAAAAGGAACAGAATTATTTGTGCGATTCAACAAAAATCATACTTTCCACTCTCTTCTATCTATCTTCCACCTAACCAAAGGATAATATTTCAGTAATTGATGGGCGAACAAGGTGAGAACATCAATGTACTGAGTCGGTTGTTGTTAGCGATGAGCTAAGTCAAAACTAAATATCGGATCAGTAGGTGCGCGCGTGTTGTGGCGGAATAATGCTGCAAGGGTCGGTCAGAAATTTGAAATGTACGTTCTTTGATACAGTACATATCATGAGTTAAAAATTCAGATAAATCGGTTTATCAAAAGCAGAATTAATGGAGGGGGTTAATATTCCAAAACGTGGTTTTAGAGGGTTTTAACTAATAATTTATTTAAATAACCAATCAAAAGAATCAGCTCAAAACAAACAATTTTGTATATTGAATGTTCGCTCTATGTTAATCAGTTACTGAGATTTTAAATCTGGTAAACAGAAACACAGTACTTATGGCTTATGGACCTTCTATGTTAATCTTAGAGCGAGGAGGTAATAATTGATATCACGCTTATTATTAATAACAGGGGTTCACAAACTTCATCTACTCGAGGACACCCGAACTGTAATTAATTATGTATGTAATGGGGACCCCTACAATTACCCCCTGCTCCCTATTACCCCTCCTTAATCCCTTACAACAAGGGGAAATAATACTTTCCTGCTCAAAAGCAAGTGTTGATTTTGCTGCATATGCATTTTTTAATGGTAACCAAAACTGTTATTTTCAGAAATAGGCGCTTTCGATGTGTGTTATTAAAACAAAAATTAATTATAGTATAATGTTTACGTGGACAGTGGATAGTTTCATCTAATTAACTGTATGTTGCAAAGTCTAAAATATTTTGTTCCTCGTGGCAGCAAACCTACTTACTCATTCCTATGCTATTGTTACGAGGGTAAGTAGAGTAAGAGAGTAAGTGAGGGTATTGTTATTACGGTAAATGGTAAGTAGGTGTGTGAGTAAGCGACGCTGTTGAAGACTCTGTAGTTAGCTCGAATAATATAGTTCATAACACGGGACTAAAGTGTATTTTTGTTACTCGCTCAAATGACACAAACTTGCCCGGCGGCTTGGTTGTAAACCCTGAGGGTACGATATCACGTTCGATCAAATACCTTGTAATCAAATACCGTACCTATACTGTTTTGTATGTACCTTTTACAAACGTTTTTTTTACTTCCCTTTGGGAAATAGGTTAGATCATGGATATGTCTAAAGGGAATATTTTCAGTTCATCTAAACAGCTGTTCTTATTTTTTGTATTAAAAATTCAATACAATAGCTCTGGTAGTTTCTATGGAAACCTGTTACAATGTTTTCCATCTTACAAACCGCCAACACCCCCTCCCCCCAGAGCTAAGACATATCCATGTCAAATACCACTGGGCCAATATACTAAGATTTTCTGGTGTAGGTACTTACAACATATATATTGTGATTCGTTTAACTTTTAGCTTTAAAACTTTTTGTGTGAATTTATTAACAACTAGCAGTAAGCCCGTCCTTTGTACGGGTTGTAGAATTCAGTTTAAAGAAAAAGATATTACCATACCAAAATGTAAACCTGAAATCATAAACAAATCAATACAAAGAAAATAAATCAATACCCAGCTTTATTATTTGGAATTACTTTACAATTAAATAGATTAGAACATTTATATCATTATTATAATTAGTTATACGTTAAAAACACTTTTTAGTATAGTAGTATGATTTCGAAATGGGTTTAAAATCAGTGACCAATATAAACTAGCTAATATTAATTTGACAGCGGTTTGTTTTTGTTTCTATTAAATCTTAAACTACAAATACAACTGATTATTACCAGTAGGTTATTCATTAAAAACTAAATCAAAATGCGAGTAATATCGCGTAAAAGTAGGTTTTTAAATGCTCGTTATTTACTTTTCAAGGGGCGGCGGGCGATTTCAAGCATTTAAAAACCTTTTCTGGAATGTAGAGAATATATAAAATAAGTTTCATTGTAATCAGTTCTCCCATTTTCTCGGAGAAGAGGGCGTAAAATGCCTCCTGGAGCGTCACAAACAAACAGACAAACCGACAAACAGACAAAAATTGATATAAGACCGTTCTTCTCTAACGCACGAAAAGTAAAAATAGCTAATAAATGAATAATTCTGAGCAATGTACAGACAAACTATAATTTTATTTATATAGATACTGTACTGTACTACCAAAAAACTGAACCAAAAGTTTGCATTTACTTCCCTGTGGGAAATAGGTTAGATCATGGATAATATGTCTAAAGGACATGTTTTAAGCCAAGATTGAATAAGAAATGAGTGTAGGATGATTGTGGCGCGATCTTGTAGTCTTGTTACTGACTAAGGTTGACATGTTCCTTAGACAGGACTGTTAATTAATAGCCCAGCAGCCGATGGCAACTAATGGACCTACAGTTTAACGTGGAATCCGAACCACGGCCTGTGAATTTACGAATTGGTCTAACTATAAGGATAGCCTTTACGGATTAACGTAGTATTCAATAGTGCGGACGTTAATCCACACAAGTGAACACCACACCCACCGACCATCGCTCATAACTATCCACAATACGTGACCTCCAAGTAGCTGGATTACAGGATGACGCCACCATCCCATTGTTGCCAACTTTGACGAACACCAGATGTTTTGTTCGCATTGCATGAAAAATTAGAATGTTTGTATTTTTTGTTCTCAAGGGAGGCGCCAGAGGCCGTGGTTCTGGTCTATGTAGGTATCAGTATCAGTAGTGTGAGGGATGATAGCAAGGAGGGGGTGACTAGTGGTGATGTAGCAGCTACGCCCCTCCTGGCCAGTGTTGTCTGCTGTCATCAGGCAGCACCGCCATCTGGTTGCTTCTTGCTTGTCTCTATAATTTATTTATACAACTAGCTGACCAGTGGACTTCATAACGCCTAACAGTAAATACAAGTTAACTTTAAGATTGGCCATGTTCTGAAGTCGAATAGCATTACGGCTTCATTGTGTACATATACTGGGTGTAAATCCTCAATTAAATTGTAATTGAATATTAATGTTAAAGAAGATAAATTTGAAAATTTTTTTATAATTAGTAAAATTTTGTTCTAATTATAAAACACTTAAATAAAGTATATGTTTGAAATAGGATTAAATTATCAATTCAAAAAACTAATATTGATTCTATTTTGACCAACAGCCAATGACATATAAGGGACCTACAGTTTAACGTGGAATCCGAACCACTTTTGCCCTTAAATTACGGTCTAATTACGAGGATGGGTTTTGTGGATGAACATAGAACTGTATTCAACAGTGCGGACGTTAATCGACATAAGAGAATATATCACATCCACCGACCATCGCTCATAACTATCCACAATTCCTGGCTTCCAAGTAGCTAGATTACAGGACACGCCACCGTCCCACACCAATAGGTGTAGAATACTGTATTGAGAATTCCATCATAGCGAGGGCTCTAGTTTTCACGGAATTCAGAATATCTTGTACAGCGTCAAAGAAAGAGAGACAAAAAAAATTGAGATAACATCCGGTTTCTCTTTTCTGTAGTGCAAAACATAAAAATAACCCAAAAATATTATAATTCCAAGCAATGTACATACAAAAGTACATTGTTAAATAATAAAATAGTAAATGTTATTAATTTGTATTTAAGGCTAGATTAGATTTACATTATTTCTAGATTAGATCAGGGGTTCTCAAACTTCATCTACTCTGGGCCCCCCGTAATTAATTATGAATGTAATGGGGATCCCCTAAAATTACCCCCAACCCCTATCCCCCTTTATCCCCGATAACTCCTCTTAAAAACAAAGGGAATAATATTTCCCTGGTCAAAGGCATACGTTGAACTTGTTACATATGCACTTTGTAATACGAGCCAAAACTGTCATTTTTAGAAATAGGCACTTTTGATACGAGAGTTAAAGTAAATTTGATTAGAATGTTTTTCACGGAACCCCAAAAACTGCTTGACCACACTTTAAGAAACTCTGGATTAGATTATTATTTATAAATTACAACAGATATATAGAGTTGCAATGCATGTGACTTAGTTCTCTATTGCAGCCTTGTAAAGTATTAAAAAATCACTAAATTGCCAACATTATTGCAAAATACTAAAAACTGCATTTTTTCAAATCACTGGTAATTTATTTACTTAATTTACTCTAAAATATTCATTCATCTGTACCGTACATATAAACATAGTACACCTATGGTAAAAATACCTACTTGCTGCCATGTGACCCAAACGTTGTCCTTCACAAGGCAGCAAGTAGAATTTAACCTATATTTTATTTTGCTGACGTGATCCGGAAAAAACAACATCATTATAAAGATATGATGGTAGTTTTAAATGATCGTATATTTAGTTATACAGTACTTCAATGCTTCAAGCTCACTTAAGCACACAGACCATACAGTATTTCAAATAATTAAACTTTAAAAGTTAAAAATACTCATCTACAACTATAAAGAATTTAGAATGTTTCAGGGTGACAAACTTAATTTACTCATGGCGTTTTTGATCGCGCCATCAACAATGAGGTGCCGAGGACTGCATACAAGCGATCCGCTTTACCAAATCTAGGTATAACGGTTGTATAACAACACATCGTATAATATATAAGTATTTTATTCATTTTTGTTATTTTCATTCCGCCTAAATTGAGAGTCAGGATATCATAATCTAATTCTCGATTTCAAATATAATTCTCTGTAATGTTTGATCTGTTAGAAAAGTATTGTACAGTATAATATATGACAATCAGATTAACTTATAAACATAATTTAATAATTCTAATACTGTATAATTTAACAATATATCTAGAATAATGATATAATAATTATATTGATATAATAATGATATTAATAACAAGTGATACAGAAATATGAAAAGGTGAAAATAGGTTAAGAGCAGTTGGGGAACAGAAAGGAGGGAAAAGAGCAAATTGGCGGCAAACAGACCGTCCTTGGCGGGAGGAAACGCTCATTGTGCGCCAATCTAGCCAGCGCTGCGGCCTACAGTATACATACACCGACCCCGGCGACGACGATCATCATGGCCTACAGTACGGCCTACAGTATACATACACCGACCCCGGCGACGACGATCATCATGGCCTACAGTATACATACACCAACCCCGGCGGCGACGATCATAACGGCCTACAGTATACATACACCAACCCCGGCGGCGACGATCATCATGGCCTACAGTATACATACACCGACCCCGGCGACGACGATCATCATGGCCTACAGTATACATACACCAACCCCGGCGGCGACGATCATAACGGCCTACAGTATACATACACCGACCCCGGCGGCGACGATCATAACGGCCTACAGTATACATACACCGACCCCGGCGACGACGATCATCATGGCCTACAGTATACATACACCAACCCCGGCGGCGACGATCATCATGGCCTACAGTATACATACACCGACCCCGGCGACGACGATCATCATGGCCTACAGTATACATACACCAACCCCGGCGGCGACGATCATAACGGCCTACAGTATACATACACCGACCCCGGCGACGACGATCATCATGGCCTACAGTATACATACACCAACCCCGGCGGCGACGATCATAACGGCCTACAGTATACCTACATCGACCCCGGCGGGGACGATCATCATGGCCTACAGTATACCTACAACGACCCCGGCGACGACGATCATCATGGCCTACAGTATACCTACAACGACCCCGGCGACGACGATCATCATGGCCTACAGTATACCTACAACGACCCCGGCGACGACGATCATAACGGCCTACAGTATACCTACATCGACCCCGGCGGGGACGATCATCATGGCCTACAGTATACCTACAACGACCCCGGCGACGACGATCATCATGGCTTACAGTATACATACACCGACCCCGGCGACGACGATCATAACGGCCTACAGTATACATACACCGACCCCGGCGACGACGATCATCATGGCCTACAGTATACATACACCGACCCCGGCGACGACGATCATCATGGCCTACAGTATACATACACCGACCCCGGCGACGACGATCATCATGGCCTACAGTATACATACACCGACCCCGGCGACGACGATCATCATGGCCTACAGTATACATACACCGACCCCGGCGACGACGATCATCATGGCCTACAGTATACATACACCGACCCCGGCGACGACGATCATCATGGCCTACAGTATACCTACAACGACCCCGGCGGCGACGATCATAACGGCCTACAGTATACATACACCGACCCCGGCGACGACGATCATCATCGCCTACAGTATACCTACACCGACACTGGCGAAGACGATCATCATGGCTTACAGTATACCTACAACGACCCCGGCGGGGACGATCATCATGGCCTACAGTATACATACACTAACCCCGGCGGCGACGATCATCATGGCCTACAGTATACCTACAACGACCCCGGCGGGGACGATCATCATGGCCTACAGTATACCTACAACGACCCCGGCGACGACGATCATCATGGCTTACAGTATACATACACCGACCCCGGCGAAGACGATCATCATGGTTTCCCGTTGGCTATACCAGAGATGAACGGGTAGTGTAATCGTTTCTCTCTGGTTATACTTTAGGCCCCTACATATTATTTCAACAGAGTAAGGGGGCGTAAGAGTCTAATGGTGTGAGATACGAGCGACGTCCGAGATTTGAATCAATTCTGGTTCATTCCGGCGCCTGCGGGAACTATGAAACGTCGTCACTTGAAATTCTACAGTGACCATCAGTGAGTTAGGATCCCATTACTTCAATTTCAGAAAACTGGTATAGTTAAATATTAACGGCGAGAGATCGTTCTTAGAACATTAGACCCTTCTTAGATCTGATACTGTAATTCAATTTCAATCATACGGTACAGTGTACAGTGTCCATGAAAAACGTTTCAGGACCGGCGAGTGATTAGGTACATTCTACGCGGCGAGATCATCTGGCGATACGATCATCTTTATATATACAGATGGCATCGAGATCATTTACATAAGATGAACGGGGATCACTCTCTGGCTATATAGTCATTAATACTAAAATAAATTTTCAAATTATACTTTCATCAACACACCTTAAATAATCATTCCAGATTTAAATAAAAAGATATCATCGATGATCATAAACGATTTTTCATGATATCTCAACCACGAGATAAATCACTTATTATTGATTAATAGGGAAATATTAATGTTATTATTAAACATTAGCCCTCATACTGTAGATTTTTAATACTCGACAGTGTGGAGATAGATGAAAAACTTTAAGGTTAGTATTAACTGGTGCTGAAAAATTATAAAAAAATACATGTACCTATTTTGAGTACAGCAAACTATCGTTCCATTGACCTTTTGGTTTCTTCCACATTTGTATATTTTACCAAATTTCTTGATACAATATTACAGACACATAAAAAACAAAAAAGAACGGCCCATAATTAAAATTAATTTTATTAATCTAAAACGTTAAAAAATCAATAATTTAATATATGACGTTTTATAAAAATATGTCCATAAACATGAGAATTATTTGCCTATTCTCCATAAGATTAACATAGGAAAGAGTGTGCAGGTTAGCTGCTGTGAGGAACACTGAAATAAGTCATTTCTACCATGAATAATTTTTATCTTAATATTTATACAGTACCAACTTTCATCAACATCTGTCCATAAATAAAGGACTTTGCCTATTCCCTATATGATTAACATGGGAAAAGAGTATGCAGGTTTGCTACCATGATAAACACATAAACTATGATTTTTAAGCATAAACTTATGGGTCCCAACCACATGAAGGTAAATATCAAGTTTTATACAAAAATATTGATTAATATGGGAAATATTAATTTTTAACTATCTCATGGCTTACAGTATACATACACCGACCCCGGCGAAGACGATCATCATGGTTTCCCGTTGGCTATACCAGAGATGAACGGGTAGTGTAATCGTTTCTCTCTGGCTATACTATAGGCCCCTACATATTATTTCAACAGAGTAAGGGGGCGTAAGAGTCTAATGGTGTGAGATACGAGCGACGTCCGAGATTTGAATCAATTCTGGTTCATTCCGGCGTCTTTCTGCGGGGGAACTATGAAACGTCGTCCACTTGAAATTCTACAGTGACACATCAGTGAGTTAAGATCCCATTACTTCAATTTCAGAAAACTGGATATAGTTAAATATTAACAGGCCTGATTTTTTGAGATGCGTTCTTAGAACATTAGAGCCCTTCTTAGATCTGATACTGTAATTCAATTTCAATTCCTATACGGTACAGTGTACAGGGTGTCCATGAAAAACGTTTCAGGACATCGGTGAGTGATTAGGTACATTAAAAGGATAAAAAGGTTCCAATGGAGGTATGGCCTAAAACGCTTATTTTCTCAGATATCCGCCATTTTGTGTTTTCCACAAAATATTTTTTATTTCAAAAATTTTTAGCGGATTATTTACAAATTAATAACTATCATCATCCAAGCTTAAAATCCAAAATGGCGGCCATTTAAAATTTTAAATCTAAAATACTTTGAAAACGGTAAAAAATACAAGAAATTTAAATGGCCGCCATTTTGGATTTTTTGCTTGGATGATGATAGTTATTTTTTTAATAATAGTAATCTACTAATGTAAAAAACATTTTTCAGACGTTGCCTGTGTTGGTGAATATTCTATTTCACCATCTGGCGTTTCTGTTTGAAGACATCTATCTCTCTCTTCGTAACTTTTTCTGAAATATACGAATCATCTCATCTTTAAAGTTAAGAATTCTAAAGGCATCGATAAAATTTCCAGCATTCTTCTCAAAGCGGTATATCCTTCGATACTTTACCGGTTAGTTTATTTGCTAATTGCTGTACTTCAATTTCATTTGGTATTTTCCTGACATAAAAAAGCTAGTCATTCTTATTTTAAATTAATTTTTTCTGCTAACTTTCTTTGCACGATACCTAAAGTCCTCTTAAAAGTAGTTTACTCTAGGCTACAGTATGTTAATCCAAAATCAATATCATTTTCGATTAAATCGCTCAACTATTCAAGAAATCGTAGATTTCTTCAGCGATGCTGTATATCAACGATAATCAGCTTTAGACATATTCTGTGATCTATCCAAAGCTTTCAATCGTGTGAAGTCTTACGGCAAAGACAATTTATTTTTTAAATGGTTTTCTTATGGTGAGTGTGGGCTGCTCTGCCATGGTTTAGGTCTTATCTCTTAAATCGTTCATAGTTCTTAGAGATAGCGGGAATTCAGTCAAACTACATTAATTGCAAGTTCATCATGGTGTAACTCAGGGTTGAGCCTGCTTCTTTTATAGTACATAAAATAAATGATCTTGCGGGTCATCTGATTTTGTAAAAATTGACATTTTATGCAGATGGCACATCTATGTTTAGTTCGGAGGTTCTCTTTGTGATTTTCAGACTAAAGTTTTAGGCATCTATCTCTTCGTACCCTTCAAGGATGGTTCTCAGAAAATAAAAATATTCAGGTTTCATGCAATTTTCGACAGTAAATAAAGAACCTCCGGTGGTTTCTTTGGACGGGTTCAAAATATAAGAGTGTTGATCCATCACGTTTTTGGGAGTCCAGTTGAATAGATTATCGTGGCTTCCACATATTACCCTGTTATGTAATGGACATTGAATATCTTTAGACATCTACAAGGTTTTGTTTGCATGTATAAGCGTCACTCGTTGTCCAGTGCGAGCCCTAGTGCTTGTGCTCGTGGCGATTGTTTGTCCAGGTGCGAGGCTGTGGACACTCCGACGCGCCCTCTGTGGGCCCGGCCGGACACTAGCACTAGACAAACACACCGCCGCCGACTACATCAGGTGTTTGGGGACGAGCCGGCGGTAGAACCGAAGGACGCGATGAGCCCACAAGGCAATAATGCGCAACCAACTGCGATGTGTGTCTCTGGGTGGGCCGTACTAAAATTGTTTTTCCTGACGTACCAAAACCACAATAATCTAGTGCTGTCTCGAATCGAAAAAAGTTACATTACTTTTTAGTGTTCACGCTATTTACTAATGAAAAAAGTGAAAACTAGACCAAAAACACTAATTTCGAACATAAAACATATACGGTACGGAAAATATATGACATGAGACGTCATATATCACTAACGTCAAGGTCTGAACAGTTTAGTTTAGTCATAAGTTATAAGATTTTGTGGCTGTGGGATCTTGATGGCGGGAGGGATGACCGGGTGAGCAGTGAAGGTTCCTGCGACGAATCGGCACCGGTTGCTGTAGCAGTCGGGGAAGATCTCTTAATTCGAATACTCTATATTGTGACATACAACACACAGTAACATTAACGCAATGCTTTTTCTATTATTTTTTTATTGCGTAGCGGTATTTCAGGATATTGTTGTTATGAATTATTAGTAAAGGCGATCGTTATAGGGGGGATATCCCCCTTATATCCCCCCTCGTATCTACGCCACTGCTAGGCTGCATTACAGAGAATGGATAAACAAACATACTTACAGTATTCCCTAACTCTAAGGCTGTAAGAAACCTGTCGCCTTCTTTACAAGTCAGTATATACAGGCGAATACAGCAGAAGCTTGGTAGTAGTACCAAAGACAATGCAAAAACAATTTTTAAATATACAAATCTAATTGTCTTTGGTAGTACCAAGAATATTGGTAGGCCTACTGTAGCTTCCATTTTTGATAATTAATCTCATGTTTCATTTACTGACAAACCACCGCAATCCACGCTAAAGGATTAAGCAGACAGGCGTGCTATATTTTTAGTAAATTTGTCGCCTAAAAATATTTGCTAAAAAAATTGTATTAGAAAATAAACTGTTGACAATTCCATGGCTCTGCACAATATTTCCATTGATGATTTCATCCATGTGGCGAAAAGAATATAAAATATACTACCTATTTTAAATGGCTGTATATCAGTAAACAGATATGGTTGTTTATTTAATTACTTTTAAGACGGTAAAAACTAATTCAATATCGGAAACAATTTGTTTTCATAATATACAATAATTCCGATCTGCGGCATTGTACATATATATTCTGCGAAATAATATTGAATGCTTCAATTAGTTTTACGATATAGGTACTTAGCCTGTTTCTACTACTGTAGCAATGACACAGATATGAGGTGTCACATGAAACCAAAAATATATTGTGTCCTGCATTTATGTCAGCTGATCACCGATCGACGTCGGCGACAGTTTGACAATAGATTGTCGTCTGCTTCACCAATCAGCTGATGACCAAACAGTTTACGTCTTCTCTCACAGGCTGCGTTAGTGTTCACTTTACCGTATAGTCCGTTGTAACTTTAGTTCATTCATTCGCCGCAGAGCTGCGGTAGGAGATATAGCGTTCAATAATGCTACTGTGCTTGTATGTTCATTGGTTAGCTTCAAACATTCCCTCAAATGATTGGTCTATTCACCGGCTGTCAAAAGGTGTTTGTGTACGTACCATTGTACCTCTGTTGCCTTCTTGTAGTGCTGTGGTGCCCTTCTCTTGTGAATTTATTATAATCATCCAAGTCTTCAAGTTAGTGTGTTGGACATGAAATATTATGATTGTATTGAGTTCATTAATCTAGCATTGCAACATTAGGGTTACTTTCTCGTATATAAAGTCCCAGTCAAAAGTGATAAATATTTGAAGAATTTTTAGGTTATTGATTGAGGAAACTACACTATGAATGTTTGTACATGATCTCCTTTAGAAAGAAAACCAAAGATTAAAATTAATTTGTATGTATTGCTAATTAATTGTTATGTAATTTTCTAAATTATTAATATACATTCGTACTTATGTGTAACACAATTTTACACATTGACAAATCATTTTAGAGGAAGCTGAATTTGCTAAATTTACCATACATATACACTTTTACTATACATTAAAAGTCCAAAATTGATTCCATACTATTAGTTAAGTTTATAATTTCATTACTATAGTTTAACATCTGGAAGGTTATCAGTTGCATTTCTCAGGCCAGACTCTTGATTAAGTTAGTTCTATTCAAAATTCGATTGATATCTAGCAATTTTATTTGAAATTACTTAAGTTATTACAAAGTATGCTATAAATTTTAGTGTTGAGCATGTTGGAAACTGCGGACTGGAATAGTTCATGAATATTAAGGCCCACTAAACAAAAGCTAACCTAAAACTATTTTGATTTCAGAAGAAAATATTTCAGCAAGACTCAAGAAACAATAAATAATTTTAAGATCAAACGTAAATTAAAGATGTTACTTCATCATGTGCTCTTAAATGTAAAAATAATTCTCCTAAAGCATTCCCTGTGATACCGGTGGAAGAAGGTGATGTGTGGTAGTGATGTCTATAAGCAGTAGTAGCTCTAACTACACAGGGGCCAGTTCTGTAGCCATGGGAGTGCCATATCAAACTCGACTCCCATCTTCAGCAAATGGAGACATTGTAGATGAATGGCCCAATAGTACATTTAATGTTTCATTGATATCGTCAGTGTTTGGTGTCACATACTGTACTCACTGGGGACCAGTGAACCACGGATATTTCCAACTTGCCAATACCTTCTTCTTCCTTTCTTATCTTGCGCCAAATGGACTATATGGAATACTGTATTTGAGATGTACGTTATTGGTAGGCTGTGCTTTTTTTGCATTGTGGGGATGGGCTGTGTTGTGTTCATTTGACGCTTTCCTGTGGAATGCCAACTTTGTGGCCATAAACTTCATCCATGTGTGCATTCTGCTCTACCACTTACGGCCAATCAAATTTACAAAAGAAGTCGAAGAGGTGAGTCAAGAAAACTATTTATGAAAATCCTTATTTTATTGCATAATATTCTTGTTTAAGGATAGAAATTAACTGAATGCAAATCTTAGTTTCATCCAAGTATTGAGTTGCTTCAGAGGTTTTTATTAAGAATTTATTAGACTACATTTTTTCTTAAAAACATTTTAATATTCAGAAAGCATAACTTAAGTTATATAATAAACTAGCTAACCAGGCGAACTTCGTAACGCCTAACAGTAAATACGTGTTAACTTTAAGATTGGCCGTGTTCTGAAGTCGAATAGCATTACGGCTTCGCTGTGAAAGATTAGATATTCTGGGTCGTGGTATGGTTTATAACAATACTGAAAATATAAGACATATTTAAATCAAAGATCATTAAGATCGCTTCATCTATTTCTTGTGTTATAAATGGTGTAACTAACACAACTTTGTTTTATGTAACGTGTAATTTTTAACAATGGCACTTATTAACATATGACATTTAATTAGGCACGAAATAAAAGATAGGTACATAAACCCCCAAAACTGTAAAGTATCAACGTGGCAATTTTGTACAGTATTTATTTACTTTATAGTTTTAAATTGACGATTGATACAGAAGGCATTGAATAGCAAATCACATTGCTAATGGAAAGTAATCCAACAGCTTTAGCTTTAGAAATCAAATGTTTTGACTGTAGAAAATTTGTAAACAGGCTTATTTCCCATACGGAAAACATTAGAAATTTAAAACGCCATAAAATAGAAACTGAATTTGCCTAAAGCATGATCGAAGCAGAGGCGAATCCAAAAATTAAAGATCATTAAAACCGGTCCAGCTGTTCTCGAGTTATAAGTGTTGTAACTAACACGATTTTGTTTTAGATGTTGTACTTATTTATTAATATTTTTTATTTAGTTTCAATACAAAAAGTTAATTAGGTAAAAAGTTAATTAATTCAGATAGTTTAAAAGGATCTTAGGCGGAATTTCTCAAACAGAATTTGGTGCTGCAAGGGTCTTTTAAATACCACAACAACTAGCAGGATTAATTAGTCATACTCTGTCAGAATAATTAAAGGTTGATTCCGCTCCAATTAAAAGAACTCCCACATTGTTTTCTAACTGATGTGTTCACAGCCCAATTAATATCCGATTTGTTACGCCTCATAAATATTAAGAATATGAACACATTCTTGTGGAATCGGTTTCACGAAAAACTGAATTTTTATGGTTGGAGTGTTTCCAGTAAACTGTGAAGTATTTTAATGATTTCGTACTTTAATCATTAACCACTAAAAACTAAACCTTACCTACCCAGCTACCTAATGTAAATGTACATCAACAAAAAGTTACCAAAAGTGCCAAATCTTTGAGTCTACATATATCTATTAACCGTTTCCGTGCTATGGGACGATTCCATCTGATCATACTAATCTGAACATACTCAGAGGTGGGATATGAAATGGTGAAACATGAAAAAAATACCAGTATAGTGACTGTTGAACTAAATAATCTTTTCATTAATATTTTGTTCCCATCAAGCTAAATGTATTCGAAAGATTGTGTCTTCAAACCCCAATTAAAGTCCATTGGCCCTTGGAAAAGCAATCTAGTGACTAAATGTTAAGTGTGGCATTTTTGAATTGATAGTGTGGGCTTGTTTGATGGTTTTTGTCTCTTGAGTGGGTTGTGTGTGGGACAAGCCTTGAACTTGCTCCTTGTGCAGGTTTTGGCAGGTACATTGTCGTAAATCAACGACGACTTTATGCTACCTTTTTCTTAGACCCAAATTCAACATTTTGACATGGATATGTCTTAGCTCTGGGGGGGGGATTGGCAATTTTTAAGATGGAAAATATGTAACATGTTTCCATAGAGTTTCCACTAGAGTTATTGTATTGATTTTTTAATACAAAAGAATAAGAACAGCTGTTTAGATGAAGTGAAAACATTAACTTTAGACATATCCATGATCTAACCTATTTCCCACAGGAAAGTAAATACAAACATTTTTCCTTTCATGTTTAATACTGATAGTTTTTTTACTGATACTAAATCAACTTTGTGTTACACATTGTAATACAAATGTTTATTAGCCTAAGTAGTAAAAGTGGTTATTATTGTCAGGCGATTAAAAAAAAGTAAGTTTATATTGTTCAATTGTCACTGATAGGGCCTATAGAAGCTTGAGTTTCATTTTATTTTGAACCAGTTTAGGATTTTAAAAAATTTCTAGATTATTTATCATTTAGTAAAGATTTTATTTTAGGAGTTTTTATAAAAGTTGAGATTATAGGTTAAATTTCTCAATCATTATAAAAATTTCATTGCCTGCATATACCTAGAAGATTGTATTAGGCCTAAATATCATTTTTCAGTTTTTTCCTAAGCAAAACCAAATCCAAAATACCAATAATTGTGATATTTAAAAAATCAAAAATACCAAAATAAAATTTCCAAAATACATTTAGAATTTAGAGTGCTTATTAATTATTTTTCTTTGACTTTCTTAATTTAGCACTACTAAAGTGATGTTTTATTGTCTCCTTCCATCATCTGTAGGCTACATAAAATAGATTATTATTTGAGAAAAATTTTCTCTCCATGAGAGTAGTGTTGTGGCTTTAAAGAGATTCTGTGGCGGAACTCGCTCATAAAATCCTCTTGAATATGGTTTTACTTCCTAATTTAAAGTGTCGAAAGAACATTTTTACCCATACCCAGAGCTTGTTAAAAAGTTTAATAGGTAGGGAATTGAATGAGTCAATAAATAAAGTGAAAGAAGATTAAATTAATATCTATTTTTATTTATAAATTCACAATGTATAGATTTACAAACATTATTTTATATGAGGGATGTAAATCCCTCATACATGTAACATGGCCTTGGTTAAAATGTTCAAACGGAACTATGGTTCTTGTTATATCAATGTTTGAAAATGGGTAAATTTGCTATGCCAGCCAGCTTTCTAACGTGTTAGTTAGCATTGCATAAGAAATAACAATGCTTGTTAAGGTTGTAGTGGAGGTTGTCCTAATGGCATGAGGTGATAAAGAAATAAGATACTGTTAGTGGTTTTAACACATTGTGTTCTTAGCAGCAGATTATTACTGGTAAAATATTTAACAAAACTGTTAAAAAGTAGGCCCTAGACTAAAACTGGCTTAATAAGTAAGTTACTTAATATTTGCGTTCAACACTTATTTTCATTTAAGTATTTGTATGTTTCTTTTTAAAAATATAGTTACAAAAATGTTGTTCCTGATTGAAACTTGCAGTAGAAAAGCTAATACAAAACATTCAGATAATTTATGATAGACAAAAAAATTGTTAATAAATTAACATAGCGTTTATTGTGTTGTAGAATTTATAACAAAATAATACTGTCACATTTTTAAAAGTAAGTTGATGTGCGTATAACACCACAGCACAAGGTTTTAAATACTGTAAGTAAACTATTGATCAATGTGAAAATTTTCCAAGAGTAAGTTGAATACTGCTTTTATGCTAAATTGGATAAAAGTTAAATTAATAGCTAACCAAAATAATTAAAACATACTTGGTACATGATAAACAACCACAATTTGCTATTTTAGCTCATCAATACATTGAAACAAATCTAAAATCGAACGTTTTATTGTAGGTCCTGCATAACAAAATACTATTGGACTAAATAAATCAATTCACCCGTTTGAAATGTTTTTACACTTAGATTGTGTATTTACAAGAAGCCAAGTCTACATGAAATTTGTAATGGAAATTTTAACCCCTTTGTTTGAAATTTATTGTTAATGATGGTATATTTATGTTATTTAGATTTTTATCACACAGACATTTTCCTCCATCACGGTTTTAACTAAAACTAAGTTTCACAACGTTTCGGGGTCTGGAATCTAATCCCGTCCTAAGGTGAACCAGAACCTAAAACATAACACGATTAGTTCATGCCGGTATAAAGCTGAAAACTAACAACCAATATACCACTGCAGTCATGCACAAGAAACGAAACACTCACAAAACAAAACTCGTCACAAAGACTCAAAGACAACTCCTATTCTAACATTCACAGACTTAAATAATTAATCTCATTGATAGAATATTTCAACGTGTTGTTTTATCTATCATAAAATTAACTTGAACTCACAACTTGTAAACGATGAATTAATTATTTCACTGCAAAATTCTTGGCACGAAATGCGGGCACGACGGAAATTTGTTATTAATACGTGCACTGTTTTTATCTCTTGCTTGAAAAGGAAGCCAAAATTACCGTACTTCAAAGAACACCTCAAAACAATCGCTCGCACTCACCATTCACGTCGAACTAAAACCAATTTGTTACCATTAAATTAAATTTAAATTATGCACTGAAGCCGTGTTGTAAAACGTTGTAAAGTTATACAAAAGCCACGAGCACAGACTAATAGATTAGATTATTGAAATGACAACCTAACCAGGCAGGTATTTTAAGCCAAGTATGAATGAGAAATGATTGTGGCGCTATCATGTAATCTTGTTACTGACTAATACTGACATGTTCCTTAGACAGCATGGTATGGACATGGTATTTGCGGATTACTCAATAGTGCGGACGTTAATCCACACAAGAGAACACTACAGCCACCGACCATCGCTCACACCTTTAAGTAGCTGGATTACAGGAAGTCGCCACCGTCCCAGTCACTAATATTGTATTTTGTGGTAGCTGGTTTCTCCCCCCCGCAAATGTCTACCCTTTTCGAGTGTATATCTGTTGGACGACGAGAACCTACACTACATACCAAGTATTATGAAAAACGGTTGATAAATTACGAAGAAACTCAGTTTTTGATATTCTCTATAACAATAAGAATACCATTGAGTGCTCTCAGTCGTGAACATCCCAGTATCCAAGTTCAACAATAATTCTGCTTTTCTCGGGGACCGTTAGTCTTAGACTCATATTTCAAACTACTCATTTTTTAGTTATTAAACTGGTTTTAGCTGTGATTATTAGCTGGTTTTAATGGTGATAGCCATTAAAAGTACTGTTTGCCAAAACATTTAAAATATGATTTGTTGACTTTTAAAGCTTACAACTTTCAAACCCTTAGTTTTACAGGTATACGGTTAGTATCTGGCATAGGACTCTAATACCTACAAACTATGAAATTTTAACCCAAATTGTTAGAGTGGATTTTGATAAATTTGTATTTTTACATTTGTATTTTTTACATTTACGGATCGAAATTGTTTTACAAAAACAATACGTTCTCCTTATGGGGGAAAGTAAAATGCATAGTTTACTTGTAATCCTCCATGAGGCGTAGAAACTTGGGAACATAAACGAGTTTAACAAGGAAGTGTTGCTGAATGTTTAACGTGATTGACGCTGGCAAAGTTGGCAACTGGCTGCGTGACGTGTTGAGACTCGAAACATGTAACACATGGGTGGTGGTTCGGAAGTGAAATTAATTTTACGTTGTAGAAAGAATACTCTTGTAGAATTTAAAATGTGAATTTCGATGTCCCTTTATTCCACTTAATTCCTCATAAATAGGCCAACTATGAATGAGAAATACTTGTAGTCTTGTTACTGACCAACGCTGATATGTTAATTAATAGCGCGCCGTTTATGGGAATTTCATTTGCTATTGGACATTGAATAATGTGGAGGGGTTGGTAACACACTGATTGATCTGCGGATATGTCTGGACCAGGGCAAGGTGGGGGGGAGGTGACTATATCCCGGCTAATATCCCGGATCATGTCACGGTTTGTGAATGCGTTTCATTCCTTTCAGCAGTGATCCATCCATTCATCCAGCTGCAAGGCGGAGATTTGCCGTTGTTGGTATCCAAGTTGTGGAATTAATATAATAAGAAATGAAAGAACTGGAACAATTGAAAATACACTTACTATTTTCCGGATTATCTAAACGTTAAATTGTACTACTACTACTTTTTCGTCTTTACTGTCTTCTATGTTTTTGTTTTGGGAATACTCGCTCCATAATCCGCTCCAAAATATAATTCTGTTGACCATACTTCAGGACAGCGTTGCAATTGGGTTTCAGTTAAAAAAGGCCATTTAAGTAGTTTCAGAAAAAACACAAAAGATCAATCTGTAGTTGAGTGCTTTAAGGACCAAACCGTCATCAGTGTGCGTTAAGATTATACACTTAGGTAAACCACTGGGAGCAGGTAGTTAGGTAGTTTCTTAGCGAGGTATTCGGCCGCGGTTAAGACTCGAGTGGGGTAAAAATGATTTATTGGAAACTAGCAGTAACCCCGTCCTTTGTACGGGTTGTAGGATTCAGTTTAAAGAAGAAAGATCATCATACCAAAATGTAGACCTGAAATCCTAAACAAATCAATACAAAGAAAGTAAATGAATACCCACCTTTATTATTTAGCACTACTTTACAATTAAATAGATTAGAACATTTATATCATTATTATAATTAGTTATACGTTAAAATAAATTTTTAATATAGTATGATTTCGAAATGGGGTTAAAATCAATGATCAATATAAACTAACTAATATTGATTTGACAGCTGTTTGTTTTTATCTCTATATATAAAATTGAATTTATGTATGTATGTCCTTTATGCGTTGCCAAACTACTCATCCGATCGCCATGAAGTTTTAGGAAGTTGCTCTATATGTGTCCGGGAAGGTTTTAGTGAAAACATATTTTTGAAAACTCCGTAGGTTTCTATTTTATGGCGTTTTAAATTTATAATGTTAAGCTTATGGAGAGTAAGTTTGTTTACGAATTGTCTACAATGGAAACGTTTGATTTCTTAGCTACAGCTGATTGGTTTACTTTCGATTAGCAATATGCATTACTATCCAATGCCATCTGAATCATTCATTGATGTAAAACTATGAAGTAAATATGTGCTGTACAAACTCAACAGCTTTATTCGCCACTTTAATAGTTTACGGTTATGGGGGATTATATATTTGTATTTTTATTTTATGTCTGATTAAAAGTCACGTTTTTATACGTTGGCCGAATAAAAAATAATTACAATGCTTTTACATATTACGTTTATTATAATAATCAGCTGTTTTATATATTTCCTATAAAATTCGTAACTATTACTGTTAGGTTTAGTTTGTGTTTGGATTGGATTTGAAAATTGTGAATTAATCCACTCAGATTTATTTGTTTTATGGGAATGTTGTTAATATGTCTTATCGTTTCAGTATTGTTATTCACTATGCCGCGACCCAGAATATATAACCTTTCATAATGAAGCCGTAATGATTCGACTTCAGAACATGGCCACTCTTAAAGTTACCATCGTACTGGCATCCGTTCCTCTCTGGTTTCTATTAAATCTTTAACCCACAAAGACAGCTGATTATTTATTTATACCAATATTACCAGTAGGTTATTCGTTGGCAACTGAATATACAATGTCCTGTCTCAGACCATCAAAGGTTGTTTCATTCGTTATTCTAAATTAGAAATAAACAATTGTATTATTTCATTTTGTATTAATTGTTTCTGACATTTATTTGTTTTTTGCTATGCCTAGTTGACGTTAGTTATCTTGACGAGCAGATTTGTACTATAACAGCGCTGTTCTCATGCGACTCCTTGTCCTTGTTCAGTGGTTTGATTCGCCATATTCCGAAGTCGAATATCATATTGGCTTTTATTTGAAAGATTAGATCTTCTGGGTCGCGGCATAGTTAATAACAATGTTGATACGATAAGATATATTATCATGGATATGTCTAAAGGAAAAATGTTTTCAGTTCGACTAAACAGCTGCCCTTGATGACAGTTCCTCTGATGTCACTAATCATATGACGTCATCGTTTAAAATTTGTGTTGCCAATAAAAAAAACGAATTGCCAATACCCCCCCCCAACGGAGCTAAGACATATCAATGTTCAAAAATACTAAGGCCCGTTTACACGCTGCCAGTCAGTGTTCCAGTGGAGGTTTCCTGTCACTTTGTCAGCGGCTTACTTGTCGCTGGATACATCAAACCACTGTCACGCCAGTGGTTGGAATCGCCAGTAGAGCAAAACAATTTGCCATCACCACAATACTAGACTTGCGCCAGTCGACTGGCTTTGTTTAACAGTCCAGTTGCTGTGCTGTGAATATTGAAATGTTTTGCCATCAATCTTTTTGGTTTTTGGAGAGTTAATATTTTGTCAATTTAATCTTTGAATAAAATTTAAGTAATTTTTATATTGCCGGTTTTAAAATACATGATTGACAATTTTCTTGCATTCATTAATGGAGCTAAATAATACGCAAGTATCATTTCCAGTTTAGGTATGTCCAGCAAAACTTTACGCATAAATGTGTCATTGCAACGTATTATGCTATGTTATAACGAAAGTTGATAACAAAAGCAATAATTGTTAAAATTGAGATTCGCTTATAGATAATAGTCATTTTTATTTATTTATTAATAATTACAAGTTATGATCGGACTTACAAACAAAAGTTTATCAAATTGCCTAGTTGTTAAAGTAAAACCTTAACATAAAACGAAACTTAAATCTTTACATACAACTTTTCT
The DNA here is from genome assembly GCA_023375725.1 of Nephotettix cincticeps. Classification (NCBI taxonomy): domain Eukaryota; kingdom Metazoa; phylum Arthropoda; class Insecta; order Hemiptera; family Cicadellidae; genus Nephotettix; species Nephotettix cincticeps. The sequence goes on along the minus strand of CM041788.1, from coordinate 21,762,045 downwards.
TAAACTTTAACAAATTAACTTATTTAATCTCTTTTATACTAGAACACTGGTTTTATATCATCAGTATGATTATTTGTGGCGTTTCAGCCACAAATAATCGTAATTAATCGAAAATTTATACAAACAGATTTATATAAAAGATATATAAATAGTTTTTTCAACAACGGAGCCTAATAAAGGGCCAGTTCACTGGAATTTCAGTCACGTCTCGTCTGGCATGCCAGCCACTGGCAGCGTGTAAACGGGCTTTTATAACACTCGGACAAACCAACCAACTAGGTATCTATAAATGCTTTTTGATATGGATATGTCTTAGCTCTGTGGGGAGGGGTGGTTGGTGATTTGCGAGACCAAAATTTGAAACAGTGACATCATTCGGTCAGTGAGGTCATATGGTTAGGGACCTCATAGTTTGGTTATAAAAACAGCTGTTTAGATTAACTATTCCTTTTAGACGTATTCATGATCTGAAGCCGGGTTTACACGATGACAGTTAGTGAGACAATAGCTAGACTGGCGTCGTGTAAACTCTTCAGGACAATTGTCTAGCTAACTGCCCTCAAAATTGGCCCGAAATTCAGTAATGTCCAAAGATTTGGTGTAGCTGAGGTCAGAGCAAAAATCAAGTCTTTCCGCGGTACATGGGATGGGGAAACTGAAAAAAGAGCCAAGTCTGGATGTTGATCAGCGGATGTGTACGTGCCGACCCTCAAGTGGTTTAACGTAATGAAGAAATGAAGCTTAAAATTGTCGGTTTTGACACATGGAAAAATACTGTAAGCCCCTTTAGCTATTTCCTGTATCAAGAAAGAAAGCGTCACTTCTAATTTAATCTTGGGTGACAATGCTTTTCTCATGAAGGTAAAAAAATATCCTCTCTGGATATTTTACTTTCAACCATCTGTAAAAGTCAGCCTCACCAACTGCCATCTCGTAAACCCGGCTTAACCTATTTCCCATAAAGAAAGTAAATACAATTTTCTTTTCAAAACAATCACAATCGTCTGATGTATACAAATGATCAAAATGTACTACGTCTTTTCTTCATAAGCTTTAACATATACAGGCCAGTGGGGCTTATGAAAAGGAGTGGAGCAGTGGGGAGCAAAGACGAATAAAATATAAGCTAACTGCTGTTTTCCATGTTTTTTGATTCTGTTTTCTTATTTTTCACGTGTATTTCTACTTTTCTAAAATTGACATTTAAATGTTTGTATTCACTTTCCTGTGGGGTATAAATAGGTTAGATCATGGATATGTCTAAAGAGAATGTTTTCAGCTCATCTAAACAGCTGTTCTTATAACCAAACTATGCGGTCACTAGACTAACCATATCCCGTAACCAACTAAATGACGTCACTGTTTCAAATTTCACCTCGCAAATAGACAACACCCCCCAGACTAACATATATCTATGCCAAAAAAATCGAAGATCATTAAAATCGGTCCAGCCCATTCTCAGCCGTTCTTCTATTAGATGTATTACAAATGTGTCACCATTATATCATTATATTGTCTTTTTCAGGTAATTGACGTTTGTACAACTAGAGTTTTGTAAGTAGAGTTGAACAATATTAAAATGTAACCTTATTAAGCAAATTTCTCCTATGGGAAATCATTTTTTATGTAGTTTGCATGTTAAGTATGTTGTGTTTTCACCTTAATTTATATGTTAAGCATTGCAGAGTAGCCTATATAGCTGCCATTGGGCTTGGGCTCCCAGGTCCTTGGTGTCAAAGTCGAAGGATTGCGTTTAAAGTGGATTATGACTTCATACTCGGTTTAAAATTTACTTAAGGGTCTGCCTTACTGGCGAAATACTTTATTTACGCCCCATAGGAACACTGTTAATTTAGTGACAACGTTACTAACCTAACGATAGCCGTAAAAAGATGGTTGAGGTGACAAATTGAAGGTAAAGTGATTATCTATGGATTTAAATTATAATATTTTATTTTATTTTCCGTAAAATATAATTACCACGCAATTATATCCGATTCAGTTTTCGATATTCAATTTGACAACTCAACCATCTTTTCACGGTTATCGTTGGGCCAGTAATGCTGTCACAAAATTAATATTTTTCTTATGGAGCTAAAATTCAAGATGGCAAAGGTAATGCAGACTTAAATCAAATAACAAGGACGCCAGCTTTGGTGCTTTTTATAATTGGTAGTCGAATTTTAGGTGGTATATTTTTGAATCAATGAATGGTGTAAATATACAGATTTTCACACAACTATGTTATAGTTGATACTTAAAGTGTGAAAGCCCTACTTACTCTTATATTGGAGGCTTAGACCTTCTCCCAGTTCTCAATTATTAAACTTGTATGTGTGTGGAAAAACTTTTCCACAGGTATAATGGTTTGATATTATTAAATCATTATTGTACGGCTACAATTTTCATCAAAACATGTAAATGTTTGATTCGTTTTGCTGTTCTAAGGTCTAAAAATAATTGTATTTACTTCCCTCTGGGAAATAGGTTAGATCACGGTTATGTCTAAAGGCAATGTTTTCAGTTAATGTAAACAGCTGTTGTTATAGCCATACAACGTCACCGTTTAAATTTCTTTCCGACGGATTGCTAAAAACCCCCTCCAGAGCTAAGACATATTACATACCAAAAAGCATGACTTATTCTTAAAACTTACTGAAGTGGTCAGGACACAAGGGTTTCGTTCTCTATTTAAACGTTAAAAATGCCTCTGGTGTTAAAAATTATCATAGTAATATTGAACCGAGTTTAGTCTACAGCTACAAAACCCCCTTATTTTAAAGTTATATTTCAAATGGAGTCATTAAAATAAAGTTGTACAGTAAATTTACGTTGTCCGACACTTATGAAGGATGTAATTAAAACAAATCAAGCCCAAGACTTGGAAAGAGCACAGTTCGTTGTATAAAACTCTGAATTTATGTGTTGTTTGAATTTGGTATAAACGTTTTTATTAGAAAAATATTTCCTCCCTGAATTTGTTAGTTTTTTCGGCCATGACAATGAATGAAAGCACAGTCAATGGTAAAAACATTGGTTTAACTCTTACAAAGCTGTTAGGAAGGTAAACAGACACAGTGTTGTCAGATGTTGTTTGCTGCAAGGCTTGGGAGCCGGTATTGGCTCTTGTAGCATATGTTTGTTTTTCATCCGAGATCGTTCAATTTGTTCTGTATGAAAAAGGATATTGCCTTGTGTTGATTGTACCAGGTTGGCTTCTTGGAAATGAACTTGCAGAGAAGTTGATCTATTGGTTTGTTTTGAGTGCAAAGAGTGTTTTTTCTTACATCAATAAGACAGAGAATATCATGACGCTTTCATTTTGTACTGTTCAAGAATTATGTTTCAAATCACGCTCTTGGAGGATCATTCAAGAGAGATTGGAGAATAGGTTCGAAGAATGTTTCCACATAGGTCGGATACGTATTAGAGGAAGATTCCATTGTTTGGAAGAGGTTTTGATGAACCTGGAGGATTTTTGAAATGAATGAAGTTTGAAATATGCCCAAGAATGGTTATAGGACAATTTGATGTTTTGTGCTGAGAGATGTTTGCAGAACTTTTAAAATTCTTCTCATTTATCTTGGAGGTCAAGGACATCCACATGATTACAGGAGAATAAACGATTTTGGTGTCTAAACATTTAATATAATTACTGGGAAAATGACATTTATTACTTAAAATCAGAAAATATTCAGCCAACAGAACTGCACACTCAGTGAATAACAACGACATTGTTTTGGATTTATTTATATTGATAAAACAATAAGCTTCATCTTAGGTTATCAAAATTTAGAGTTAGACCATTTTGACATGGATATGTTTTAACTCCGGGGAGGTGTTGGCAATTTGTAAGATGAAAATTTGAAACAGGTTTCGATAGAAACTACAAGAGCTATTGTTTTGAATTTTTTATATATAAGAATAAGAACAACAGAAAACATTCACTTTAGACATATTCATGATCTAACTTATTTCAAGAAAGTAAATAAAAACATTTTTATCCATCGCATATATAACTATATTACAAATGAGTTATAAGTAATGAGTATAATTTATACCAGGTCCGAAGCACATATTATGCACAATAATTAAGCTAAACCAATTATCAAATGTTATCAAAGTATGTTTGTAGGCATAAGGAAGTCGTGGGAATTTACTAAATGTTCATGTGCATACGATAAGGAATGCTTTAGTTTGTTACTACCATGTGAAAGTAGAAAATGTGATTTTTGGATAAACTCTTTGACGAGGTTAATGTAAATTATAGTACACAATAATTTCAGTCCTCATTATTTATTTCAAATCATTCCATATATTCTTTCTAACAATCTTCATTTTAAACCCCTCAGTTTTTAACAATCTTCATTTTAAACCCCTCAGTTTTATAATTTGAGATGTACGTTTTTAAATTTTTTTCCAGACGTAAAATGCCACATTAAAGAATAGTTACCGTACCGTATATTTTAATCGTTTTAAACAAACGAAAGCAAACCCGAGCTGGGGTAAATAGTAATATTATAATATTAGGGTGAATATAACATGTTTGGTTATTGACAAATGTAGTCTATTCTATATCTGTGTTTATAAAATGTTATAACCCATATGAACGGAGACATTACTAAAATTGTAAGAAAAACCCATCCACTCCACAACAACCTACGTAATTTCAATTTCCAAAATGGATATTAATGGAATGGAGGTGTACCCATCGCCGTGATTGATGTTATGTACGTGGATTTCAACAAATTACATTTGGAATGCTCTTGGAAACTCTTCTTATAATTTGAAAATCTTGCGTAGCAAAACGTTTATTAATGTTTAAAGTTCTTGTGGATCTGTGGAAAAACTACAATTGAAAATATAACCTAATTGTAACTAGTGATATATTACTTTCTCCCATTATATGGAGAAAGTATTGTTTTTGTCAAAATTTTCTAATTTGAGTTGAGAGTGGATATATCCGTTATGGGGTCTCCTGAATTCAAAAAAGTTGGTTTCGATGTGATGTTTGTCTGTCCGTGTGTCTATGTGTGTTCGTGCGTGCGTGGGATCCCCACTAAAAAGCTTGGTATTAACGGGGGGGGAGGGGGGTGTTCCCCATAAAATTCTTACAATTAATGTTACTGTATTTATCTTTTTGTTATTCGAATTGCATGATTATTTTTGAAACAATAAATTATTAAATGATATTTAGATAAACTTTGAAGAATATGATAGTTTAATATAGATTGTCGTTTTAAATTTACTTGAGGGAGAACGTGTGTCTCATCCCACTGATACAGTTTCTTAAGTACCGTTGTCATCTAGTAGATTGTAACTAATATAATCTACCCCAGCAGATTGTAGTTTTTGTCCTTGTAATTTATGAGGACTGCTCAAGAGGAGGAAGAGCAATCTATTAATTCCTCATCTCTGCTGCAAGAAACTTCAGTAGATTCTGATTGATATAATTAATTCAAACTCATTAAACTTATTCGTAACAAGTTTTAATTAGTTATTGATCAATATCTCAGTTAATTTTAATTGCTTTTTAGCTGTAGTGATTGAATAACTTAGATTAGGTCGTTGTTCTTTATGTTATTAAGAATTTAAGATGTATACAACCAATGATTTCTAAATATTCAAAAAGCTGATTATTGATGATTGTTTGTTATGCGTTAAAGGACGCAATATATTTGCTACCGTACTTTGTCATAGTTGATGAGAATATTTTTATTAGCTAAAATATAGAACCTATTATAATCTTTTTATTAAATCCCATGTTCATCAACCCAATTAGTTCCAGTGAAGTATTGAATAGTTAAATTACTATCGTAGCAATATCATCAATAATTATAACTTGTATTTGATCTAATCACTTTGTTTATCATATCAGTTTGTCCCACTTATTTTTTGATCTTGGATCTCTCCAACGTGAAGTGAGTTAACACTACCTAATTTAACAAATAGAATAAATGAAGAAAACTAAGTTCGCGTACTTAAATAAACTGTGTCAGTGGACTGACTGACTCATACTTTCCTTCCATAAGTCAATAAAAAAACTTCATAACTAAAATAAAAATATTATATTATTCAATGTTTGAATACCATTTAAAATTCATTGCCCGCCTCCGCGGTAAAACCAAACTTTTTTATTGGATTTTGCCGGGCGATGTGACCATACTACACTATATACCAAGATTTATGGAAAACGGTTCAGAAATAAGGAAGAAAGTGAATTTTTAACACTCTTCACAAAAATAACATTGGACGCTCTCAGACAACCTACTGCATATACCATGGAAAGTAAATATAACTTTTCTCTGGAACCGTTAGTCGTAGACTTAATAATTCAAAATACTAATTTGTTTAGGTTCTAAGCTGTGTTTTATGGTGAGACTTAAATTATAACGAAATTTTAATCAAAATCGTTAGATCAAATTTGGAGAAATCTGTAATTTTTCATATTTTTGTGGGTTTTTATGGGTAAAATACCCTAAAAAAATCCAAAATAAAAAAAATGTTATGGAGATAAAGCTAAAGTGCACTCATGTACTAAATTTCATAAAAATCGGACGAGTGTGCTCTCGGGGTTTGTACACGGATAGACAGACAGACATCAATCCGAAAACCACTTTTTTACACGAGTATAGTTACAGTTTATTTTTTGTATGTACCATGACGGAAGATTAATCTTTTTTAATATAAAGAATTCTCGCTTTTCGTGGCGTGTGCGGATAATCTGCCTCGCGGATAATCAAGACTTTAGTCAATTTTAAGAAATTATAAATTGTTTGTTGGATTTAAAATTAATTTTTTGACCGTTTATAATTTTAAAATAGTCTAAATCTGACATAACATGATGTATGTTTTCCCTTTTACCCTTAAAATTAGACCTGTTGGATCTTCTAACTTTTGGACGTATTATAATGAAAATAGTCTATCAAAACTTTTGTAAACCTGATTAATAATACCTGATAACCTGATTATGAATACTACAGTTCAGCCTTGCAGCTAGTTGGTAGGTTTGAGAATAATTAATGGATGATGGAGGTAATACGGGTTTCGCCTTTTGTTTGTGTAGATTTTTGAATGTCGTTTTCTATAAAATATATTGTTTAGTTTTGAGTTTTAAACATATTAAAAACAAAACATTATTACAGTGCGCTTAAATAAAACAGGTACAGTTTGTAACTCTGTAATGTAGAATTCCACTAAACCAGTGCTATGTCAAGTGACTTAATTAAAGTGGTTTAGTTTTCTACTTGCATTGCAGTTAGACTACGGTAATTTCTCCCTTTAACGGAAGCCATTCAAAGCCAGAAACTTAGATTGAATTTTTCGTTACCGCAGACCAATTGAAACTTCATAAGAGTTGATTAGGCCTACTGTATTTAAAACAAATAATACAGCAATAAGTTACATTGACCAGTTCGAGTTAGATTATACCTCAATATAAAAAGTAGAATGGATTATGAGTCATAATTAATTGATATATCCATGTAAAAAGTATTTTATTACTTGTTATAGTTATTCTCTCCATCTATTTTTTTTATTTAATTATATAGATAAATAATTTGTTGGATAAATGTCAATTATGAATTATGCCGAATACGCTCCTAGCTTGTTTATTGAAAGAATATTTATAGTTTCTAGTTGTTTACATCATAATACTATTACGATACGATTTATACGACTCAAATACAGATGTGCACTCAAATTAAGTCGAGTGGAAATCCTTTTGACCGACGTAGTAATCCATCTTAAGACTGATGTTAGCAGGTGTAACAGAGGTTAAATACTATCAGGGTAAGAGGGTCGAGTGGAGTTTCCTCCGGCTGATGTAGTACAATCCATCTTATCTTCTATCAGTTATTGTTACTTTTGTCAGGAACAGGAGTGACAGAAGGCAAATACCAACAGGGTAAGAGCATCGAGTGGAGTTCCCTCCGGCTGATGTAGTACAATCCATCTTATCTTCTATCAGTTATTGTTACTTTTGTCAGGAACAGGAGTAACAGAAGGCAAATACCAACAGGGTAAGAGGGTCGAGTGGAGTTTCCTCCGCCTGATGTAATACTATCCATCTTATCTTCCATCAGTTATTGTTACTTTTGTCAGGAACAGGAGTAACAGAAGGAAAAAACAAACAGGGTAAGAGGGTCGAGTGGAGTTCCAGCCGGCTGATGTAATACTATCCATCTTATCTTCTATCAGGTGTTGTTAGTTGTATCAGGAGCAGGAGTAACAGAGGTCAAATACAATCAGGGTGAGAGGGTTGAGTGGCGTTCCCTCCGCCTAATATTACCCAATCTATCGTTACTTTACAAGTGTTGTTTGTCCCTAGTTTTTCACTGACGTCAAGGACCATCAAGGAAAGTTTAACATAAGAGAAGTTTCTCTATTCTGTTGCTTAAGTTTAGCGAAACAAGTGCTCATTTTTATCCAGCGGTTTTGATCAATGTTAATGTTGAATTAATCAGAAGTATTACGTTAAAATACACAAATATTAATTATATAAATACTTATGTAATTTTATTCCGATTAATTTGGGTAGTGAATTTTAGCGAATTTCCAATAATAATAGAGCTATTATAGTGGTTTTAACGACTAGATTCACGGGTCTAGATCTAGGTCCAATTTCTTTAAGTTTTCAGGTCCCAGATGTCAAAAATTCGTTCGAGAATCTGTACGTGTGTGTGTAAACACTACAATGCGTAACTCAGGGGAATATACGTAGATTGGTATAACTTCCTTATTTATAACATGCGGTAACATTTGGTATGTGGTTTAACCTTAATCAAGCCTTGATCAAGCTTAGTTTGTGTCGTCTCAAGTAATTTATAAATAAATAGCAATTCGCTGAGTACACAGGTCTACTGTAACGGGGTGTTAAAATACTCTCGGAGTGAACCCTGAACAGTCACAGTAACCGGTTTCATTTCAGCAGCACGTCTCGGACAGGACGCTTCTAATCACTTAAACTGAAAGGATTTGTTGGTGAACACCTTAAGTTAGATTTCCTGACCTCACTCGCCACCATTCTATCTTGGAAACTTTAAACCCTTTACCCAACAGTCTGCCTTTAGTACTCAGTTTAGACAGTAGTGGCAGTACTTGGCCGTGAAAGCTTTTTAGTGTCGCTACTTCTTCCCTCTCGTCTTTAATTGAGAATAGTTGTCCTTTTTATTCGTTTACTTCGGAAGTGTGTTTTGGTTATTTTTGTTTATGTCACTACTGTTGGTATTGTATTCTTGAACGTTCGAGTATCATACATTTATTTCCGTTAATATGGTCATTGATCTTAATATTTTGTTGGTATTGTAATAAAACATTACTTCGATGTTGATAATTTCTTTTAGTTTTTATTAGATATTCTTGTTTCAAGGTCTCTGAATTCAAAAGAAGTATTTTTTAAGTGACGTCTGTATGTATGGCTGTGTACTACAGAGAGCTACAGCGTACACCATTGTTCCGATTTTGGTAAAATTTGGCATGTATATGTATATCCAGGAGTTGTTTATTATTTTTTATTTTAAGGTTAGTTCCCTGCAAAAAACAGTAAAAAAACAAAAATCCAAATTTTTCTTAACGAATTTTGTTATATGTTTAGGGTTAAGAGTGGTTGAAAATTCAAATACTGTGACATCATCCGTATCAGTTTAAAAATGACTGTTAATTATTAGCCTACGATAAGCGTAAAATTCAACTGGCTGAGTGGTGTAGTGGTTTATAATACCTGCCTTTAAATCCGAAGGTCGTCGGATTGAATCTGGACCCAGTCTCCATTTGTCATTGGGCTATTAATTAATGGTGCTTCCAGACAACAGGTCGACGTTAGGTGGTAACAAGACCGGGGTTTGGACCGTTCCCCATCAAAACGTTAAAAAATGCTGAGAGGCGTGGAATTACACAAAACACTGCATAGGAATTCCAATAGATTATTGTTTGACCACTCGGTATGAATGATTCCCCGGCGATAAATTACACAAGGACTAACAACATAACATGTATCAAGAGGTTTACGTAATTGCTCATCCATGGCCGTGTGTTGGTGCTGATTGGTTTGTCAACCGTCTTGTTGTTATGATAATCAGTTCAGCCTGGTCTAGCATTAACATTGGATTGACCCCTCTCTCTATGCAAGAATTGAACATACTGGGATGGCAGTAACTCGATTATTGGTTGCTTTTTACTGTAATTTCAACAGAAAATCGCATAAATAATAATTGTACACAGTATTTACCATCAAATGAAATAAATTTTACATAAGCTACTTCCGTAGGAATATATTTCAATTGTGAACAATAAATAGACCAGAGGTAGATTAATAGATAATAGATATGGTAGTTAAGTCCAAGAGGAACGAGAGTTAGAAGGTATTGTCTTTCAAAAAATAATAGTAGTTGTTATCTTCCAGCCCTCAGAACAACTTCTTTCCTTTAAATTATGTTTCTGGTTCATTTCTTGTGTCAAGAGCGCGAAATGTACTTGCAAAAATTGTTATTAGTCAAAATGTTATTATTAGCTATATAAATGCTGTATTAGTTATAATTTTATTAGTTATGCAATTAGTTTTTATTAGTTATAATTAATTATTAGTAAATAGTTATATTTATACAGAAATAGTTGCATTGTACAAACGTAATGGACTCATGCGGTTGCACAAACAATTAAGATGTTGAGAGAATTTACGTTGCGGTAGGGAATAAAATTCCTTTTCAAACTCAACAGTATAATTGTCGCTCCTGCAGACCTGCATTCTCAGTGAAATTCAATATATTCCATAATTGCTTATTAAAACTATTAAAGGCTTATTTTTTAAATATTTAACTTTAGTGCGAACATTCCATATGTTTTAAATTCATTATTGGTGATGGTGGATTGATGTTATTTAGATTTTTATTGCGGACATTTTCCGTCACGATTTTATGCATTTATTTTGTATTATTTATTTTTATTTTTGTATTGTATTTATGTATTTATTGTATGTATTTATTTTTTATGCATATCTTTTGTTTTGCATAAAATCGTGATGGAAAATGTCCGCAATAAAAATCTAAATAACATTCCATATGATTTTGAAAATTGCACCTCTTGGTGCTAGGTTGAGATAAAGAGCAATTATTTCCATAATTCATTTTCTTTTAAAAAGTCTTTGAAATGAGCTATTGCTCGATGGGAAAAATATATAAAAAATCAGTTGCCCCAAAAATACCTCACTTGGAGACAGGTAAAAACAGTAATAAACACCAAAAACTCTATTTTCGATACGTTGCAGGTACTGTACTTATGTTCTACTATATTCTATGTATGTACTATGTTACTATGTTTGGCCAGCCTCACGCAACCCATTTTAACCGTTTTATGAAGTCAACTACACTGATGACTAACCCTGTATGTCTGATTTAGCAATTTTACGTTAAGCAAGATTTAGTAAGTTTTAGTAAGATTCAAATTACTAAATTGTTTGTTTTTTTGAGCTGATTCCAATGTTGCAATGAAACATTTACTCTGAAAATACACCATTCATTTGCAACCATAACTCATTTTTTCTATTTTACGAGATCTATATAAATAAAATTAGAGTTTTGTCTGTACATTGTTTAGAATTATATATTTTTTTGTTATTTTTACTTTTCGTGCGTTGAAAAGCCGAAACCGGTCTTATCTCAATTTTTGTCTGTTTGTCTGTGACGCTCCAGGAGGCATTTTACGCCGAAAAAACGGGAGAACTGATTACAATGAAACTTATTTCATGTATTCTCTACATTCCAGAGAAGGTTTATAAATGCTTGAAATCGCCCGCCGCCTCTTGAAAAGTAAATAACGAGCATTTAAAAACCCACTTTTACGCGATATTATACTCGAATTTTGATTCAGTTTTCAATGAATAACCTACTGATAATAATCAGCTGTCTTTAAAGTTTGAAGATTTAATAGAAATAAAAACAATCAGCTGTAAAATCAATATTAGTTAGTTTATATTGGTCATTGATTTTAAACCCATTTCGAAATCATACTATATTAAAACGTTATTTCAACGTATAACTAATTATAATAATTGTATAAATGTTCTAATATATTTAATTGTAAAGTAATGCTAAAAATAAAGCTGGTTATCGATTTATTTCCTTTGTATTGATTTGTTTAGGATTTCAGGTTTACATTATGGTATGATTATCTTTCTTCGTTAAACCGAATCCTACAACCCGTACAAAGGACGGGCTTACTGCTAGTTTAATATATTAGTAGAGTATTTGGGTTCAAACGTGATAACAACAGCTGTTTTCAATGTTTTCAAACATATATCATTCTGTAAAAATAGATACAATTCCCTTCAGGAATTTTTCAGGCTCGTGGAAAATGGAACGCAAAGTTTACGACGGATAAAATATTACAGCTTTAACAATTAAACCTGTTTGCTGTCATTCTTTCTGTACGGCTTTATGTGAATTCGTGGAATATTTTTGACGGAGGAGATATACATTTTGAGGTATCCAAGGACTATAAACCATATAATTTTAATCCAAATCGTTAGAGCTGTTTATGAGAAATTTTCATTTTACGTGTTTTTTTGAGGATTTAGGGGTAAAATACTTTTACAAATCTAAAATTCTAAAAAATAAAAAAAACGCACGGGATACCGTGTATTTTAACCTAAATACCGAATTTCATGAAAATCGAACTGATAGTCTCGTCTCTAAGCTTCTTCTGTACATCCTCCCCCCCACACACACAGACATCATTCCAAAACTAGTTTTTTATTGAGGTGACACTATAATTGATATATCTACCGGAAACTCAAATTAGAAAATGCTGACGAAAACAATCCTTATACTTCTCCTTATACTGTACTATCGTGAAGGAGGAGAAAGTAACATTAAATTTGATAACTTTATTTTACTGGGCCGGTGGCGACGTCCTAAAATCCAACTACTTAAAGATCACGAATTGTGGATAGTTGTGAGCGATGGTCGGTGGATATAGTGTTCTCTTGTGTATATTAAAGTCCGCACAGTTGGATACTACGTTCATCCGCGAAGACCATCCTCAAAATTAGACCAATTAGAAATTCAGAGGCCGTGGTTCGGATTTCACGTTAAACTGTAGGTCCATTAATTGCCATCGGATTTTAGGCTATTAATTAACAGTCCTGTCTAAGGAACATGTCAGCCTTAGTCAGTAACAAGACTACAAGATCGCGCCACAGTCATCTTACACACAATTCTCATTCATACTTGGCTTAAAATACCTACATCGTATTATGGTTACCATTTCAACAACCTGATCTAATCTAATACAGTATAATCTAATAAATTGATTGGGAGGCCATAAATCAAATAAGTAATGCAGAATAAAAAAGGATTCGTTCAAACGCTGAGGGGATGAGTCAAACTGTTCAGACTGTTTTTACGTTTTGGGCAAGAGGAAGTTTATCGGTGCACTAATTAGTTGTCGCTGCCTAATTACATTCTCCAGACGAAGTAGCGATCACTTAGCGAAGGGTGTCTGCCACTCTTGTTGAGTGGGTGACGTCAACGATGTTTACTTGAAACACGTCACCGCCGAGCAAATCTCACTTACGATATTGGAGCAACCTTATCCTGTATTTATAATAATTGAACAATTTTTTTGGAAAATATACCCCTCCTTCATATGTTTAAATAAAATTTAAGTTTTGTCTTTACATTGCTTGGAATTACAATATTTTTAGTTATTTATATGTTTTATATAACTCCGAAAAGCCGACATGGTCTAATCTCAATAATTATTTTGTTGGTATTTTGTTCGTCTTCTCCGTGAAAACGAGGGCACCCACAATATTATGAAAGTTGTTTTCCTTATTTTATACGTTTTGGAGATGGTTTCTGTTCACCTTAAACTGACCAACGCCCTATTAAAATAAAGTAATGAACTCACAAAAATCTAGTTTTGAGCTATATTAGACATACAGGGTGCCTGTTAGGCCCGTCACCAAGAATCCCTCAACTGGGAAACATTGTCTGGAGCCAATATTATACGAAGATGAATGCAATTCACGATTCACAGGATCGCTCAACGAACGGAAACATTAGAATTCACAGTGGGAAGCGCAGCAGGCCAATACCATTGTCTTCCCAGCGTGAGACCCGAGACAGGGATGCCACAAGGTCGCGTCTAATCTGTAGTACTGTACTGCACTCAGATGAAACATTTTTAGCGTTTATTTCTTAATTAATTAATTGTTTATGCCAGTAAAGTAATTGGTTAAAATGTAGAAACCCTTGGATGCCATTGACTGTTGGACTATTAATTAACAGTTCTGTCTAAGGAACATGTCAGGCTTAGCCTGTAGCATAACATCGTGTCACAGTAATCTTACGCAAGTTATCTCATTCATAACTTAGATTAATATACTCGGGTAGGCTGCCGTTGCATAATGTAATTATTTAAAACTTCAATTGAACCTGTCCGGGTATTTTAAGCCAATTATGAACGATAAATGAGTGTAAAATGATTGTGGCGCGATCTTGTAGCCTTGTTACTGACTAAGGCTGACATGTTCCTCAGACAGGACTGTTTTGGTAGCCCAACAGTAAATGGCATATCTAAGGGACCTACAGTTTAACGTGTAGTTCGAACCACTGCCTCTAAATTACGAACTGGTCTAATTATGAGGATGGTATTTGCGGACTTAGTATTCAATAGTTGCGAATGTTAATCCACGCCACAGAAAAAATACGTTAATTTTTCGTTTAGAATTTATTACGTATTTGTGTATTCGTTTATTTCCTATCATTGTAACCTAAGGAACTAGTAGTGTTCGTAACTAGGAGAGAAAGTGGCTCCTTTTAATACGCAATCGTGTTTTTGTGTGTGAGCTAGGAAATTCGATTAAGTACCAAAAGACATTTTATCTCCGAGTGATCAACTACTATCGTCATTGTACTGTAGAAATTACCTTCTAATCATAAAAATATTAGATCATAGATGTTTAGAATATGCAAAGTCATAATCAATGTTTAATTTCTGTTGTTTACTATCATAACTTAAAATATCGTGTGATTAGCAGCGTTTTCATTGTGTACTATTAAAATTATGCAGTAATGTTTTTTTAATTAGTTTTTATTAAGTTTGACTAATAAAACATTTTTAACTTATCTTTGTAATTTATGTGTGTTCAGATAGTAAACATCATTTATAATGTGCCATAAACAAATTTCGAGGTTAGCGAACCGAAAATTTACCATTTTTCTGTCCCCCATTTGGAGATATTAGAAAACGATGATTTAGATAACTAAAAACAGCTGTTTTCGGACAGAATGATGAAATATATCAAAGTTTTTATCGAGCGTTTTGAAACAACCTGTGAATGGCGTAATGTATTATTTGTCTAGTTGGTTTAAATTTCTTTTAACGTTACAGTTTTGTTTCCTCTTCAGAAAGAAAATTTAATCTTCCGAACAAAGTATCAGGGACACGCTGGAACAGCTGCTTACCTGTTGTAAGGGTGAGAGCACTTCCCTTTGACGTGACTTCGTTGGTAAGCAGCCGGTTAGTCCTCTGCGAGATGCTGTAACTGGGTTACAAACTTGGAAGCACATGGCGTTCGTGTTTAAACAGTTTTCATTTTTTATACTCAATTGCATTACATAATTCGTGATCTTTTTCCTCTATGGGGTGGCTGATTCGTTATGATGAACTGGAACTGTTCGCTCAGTGCAATTAATTATACGCAGTGAAAGTAAAATCAACACAATATTTAGCAAGGGGGTTTACATGGTGGGGGACTTCACTAACAACAGAATCAAATATTTTGCTCTCAAGTTTGGTGGGACTGGGGTCATTTTTTTCTGTAAGAATAATCAGAAATACCAAATGTTTTAAATTTGTAACGCCTTTTTAATGAAACCGTAAAATGTATAAAGCAAAATTTTAGAAAGCTTCCTTACTACCTATGTATCAAGTTTAATCAGATGCTCAACCATTTAGCACAATTTACAACATTTACCTATATTTACACAATTTTAACTTGAGAAGGAAATATAGTAAGAATTTAGGCGGAATGGGTATGTGTAAAATATTACTTTTTACACCTAAAGGAAATACCATTCTGTTCACCTGAGGACGGTACCAAATTCCAAATCCCGAAACGTCGTAAAACTTTGATTTACTAATCGTGATGGAAAATGTCAGCAGTAAAAATCTAAATAACAGTTATTTTAGTCACAGATTTTTATCAAGTATAAAGGATACTTTGTAATTCGAATCAATTGTTATTGTTTGACCACTCGGTGTAAACAATAATTATTCCCCTGCGATAAATTGGACAAAGACTAAACAACATAACATCTATCAAGAGTTTTACGTAATTGCTCATCCATGGCCGTGTGTTGGTGCTGATTGGTTTGTCAACCGTGTTGTTATGATAATCAGTTCAGCCTGAAATTCATTATTGGTGATTGTGGATTTATGTTATTTAGATTTTTATTGCGGACATTTTCCATCACGATTTTAAGTAAAACAAAGTTTCACGTGTTTCGGGAATCTGATCCCGTCCTCAGGTGAACTAATATCCATACCATAACACAATTAATACATAATCCGGACTAAGCCGGTATAAAAATGAAAAACAAAAATGTTTACAGCAGTCTAAACACCTTACAAACAAACAATTCACTAACCATTGCACACATGAGAAACATAACACGTCCATTCAACACGAAGACTCAAAGACAACCCACCCCTGGGGCTTGTCTTGATTTGTCAGCTTTGTCTGTTTTTAGGGAATGTTATTAATATGTCTTATCGTTTCAGTATTGTTATTTACTATGCCGCGACCCAGAATATCTAATCTTTCACAACGAAGCCGTAATAATATTCGACTTCACAACATGGCCAATCTTAAAGTTAACATGTATTTTCTGTTAGACGTTACGAAGTTAGCCGGGTCAGCTAGTCAGTTAAGTGCAGTATTTACGTAGGCCATCCCGAATAAAAGCTCGACGTTAGGAGGTAATAAGAGCAAGGTTTGGACCGTTCCTACCGAAACATTGTACATTATAGAAATGCCTCTGGTGTAACAAATATAAAATACAAGTTTTACAATGGTTGAGGGTAGCAGGTGGACGAAAAGAACTGGCAAAACGGAAGTGGAAGCAGCGCACCATACATACGGCGGGCGGACTGCGTTTGGTGGAGGGTTTTTGTTTGGTTCCGTCTCTGAGTTTTTCGTCTTTTGCTCTCGTCGTAAACTGCAGTAATTTTAAAGTCTAGAATTTAAGAGATGTGGTTACAGTACTGATGATTTTTGTTCCACATTTTATTATCTACACCAGAGGTATTTTATCGAGTCAAGAAGTGACATTACAATAATGTTTTTTATAAAAGCGGTAATAACCCAAATGGACATCCCGAGATTTGAATCCGTGACATCCTACACCGTTGATCAAGTCGCTAACCGCTAGGCTAATAGGAAACTAAATCATTTGCTAAAGTTTTAAGAGTCTGCATCAGTGGTAGCCATCTTGAATTTTAGTCCCGTAAGAGCAATGTTAAATTCTGGCAGAACCTTCACTTTGGCGTCTGTAGTGGCGTTAATTATCAAAGTATCAATGTAAAACTTTGGAAGTGCATTGATGAGATGTGGCTCAAGGGCATGACCTTTTAATATGTTCAAAAATTTAACTTGATATAAAAACAAAAATCCAGGAATATTTTACAAAATAAATCATTATTATTTATTTATTGAGAGCGAAAATAAGAAGTTCTATAAGGTGATGCCCTGGAGGACTGTAATACCTTTAATTTGACACCTCTTCCGTTAATTTATGACAATAGGTCAAGGAGATATAGGCGCCAGAATTTAACATTGCTCTTACGGGACTAAAATCCAAGATGTCTACCACTGATAAAAACCCTTAATTTGATTTAAGACTATTCTGTATATCGTTACACTATTTTTCAGGATATTCAAACAATTACATAGTATATTCGTTTTTAATCAGGAAGATGTAAAGAAATAGATAGAAATAACCATAAGAGGCATAGGTGAGAAGAGCATAATTGTTATTTTGAGAAACACTTAGTAAATTAACTTCATTACATAATATCAATAAGAGTTTTATGGGGTTTTGTCTGCGATCAGTAATTTATTCGATACTTAAAAAAATCATAACTACATATCAGTCCTTTTCATCTCACGTGTGCATATGTGTCAATATGTCACCAACGATGTTCACACGAGTCTAACATTCTCGCCGAGATGAAACTACTATAGTTGCTGTTGAAACTTTTTCGTATTCTCATCTTGAGACACATACCAACCACTAGTGATTTTATGATCTGTAGCTTTGTTATTGCTTAGCTTTTGTGATTCATTTGTTAGTATCATTAATTTATTAATATGGACAAAGACAGCTAGATCCAGTATCTACTAAAATATTGTTTTTAAAATTTCCTGAGAATATAACCAGATTATGGAGGGTGTACCGTAAACTCATACCAGTTTTGCTTTGTGTAATTAATTTCTTAAAAACAATTTTTTATAATTATCATCATATAAATAAATTTAACTGCGGACACTTTTGAATTCACTTCGGTCAAACTTACTTTTAGATTACAGAAATTAGAATTTTAATTACAACCTCTTTCGTTTACACTGGCCAGAAAATTTAAATTCACAGAGTGAATACAGACTGAGAAAAGTCTGCAATTAATTTACAAGTATTGCGACGAAGCCACTCTACACTAATTAAAAATGTAAAAATGAAAAGGTTTTTACCGGTTTAAATGAAAAACAATGCTCGGTTCTGTAGACACCTTTGAACGAGACAATAACTGCAACGCGCGCCCCCTCAACTTGCCCCTCCTGATTATATTTGAATTCCTTCTTCACAGCATGGGATGTCGGCAGTCACTAGTCACTACAATAACTTGATTATTTCTTACTTGGCTATTCTCAGAGCTAGACGCTCGCTCCACTTATGTACTGACTGACGGACACAAACTGTAGTTCTGAGTGAGAAATTTTAAGAAATATAATGTGTTTATTCCTTTTGGGAAATAGCTTCGATAATAGTCTAAAGAGAGTTTTCAGCGCCTTTAATACATAACCACTATGACGTCACCGTTTTGATTTAGGTCAGACGGATTGCCAATTCCCCAGAGCTAAGACACCCATGTAAAAAAAATACTTTTGGGTTTTTGATTGATGTTTTGTAGGAGAGAGAGAAAGATTGAATTTTGAGGGTTTCGTAATGATAAGGTAAAATATATTAAAAACTCAATCTAAATATATAAGATCATGACGTAAAATGCAATGTTCTATAAGTCGATTTATTAAAGTCTTCAATTATTTTAGTAATTTAAAAGTAGTTCAAAAGTTCCGGTGATGCTGAATTTTTCTAAATTCATATTTAAAACGGACCAATATTATTTTCTTAACTAGATATATCACCGTCCACCTAGTGATATGATTTGATTGTATTTAGAGTAACTTTAAAATAAAGACACAGTGGAGCAACAATATATCTTTTAAACCCCATTGGGACGTAGCTGGAATAAAGGCATCTCTCAAACCCCGGCTTTTAAAATTAGTTTACAACGAAAGCAAAAGGTGGAACACTCAAAGGGGCGGAACCAAATAAAAACATTTCTCTTGGCCACCACACGCACCCGCTACTGTGACTGTGTGGGTTGCTTTTGCTTTCCACACTTTTAAGTATCCTTTTCATTTTTCAGTTTTATATTTAACTTTCTATTTAACATACATGTTCTGAAATCGAATAACATTACGTCTTCATTGTTGAAAGGTTATATATTTTGGGTCGCGGCATAGTGAATAACAATACTGAAACGATAAGATATATTAATAACATTTCCATAAAACAAATAAATCTGAGCGGATTAATTCACAATTTTCAAATCCAATCCAAACCCAAACCAAACCTAATTGTAATACGGCTTTTATAGGAAAGATATAGAACAGCTGATTATTAAAATAAACGTAATATATAAACATTGTAATTATTTTTTATTCGGCCAACATATAAACACAGACAGAAAGTAAAAATATAATTACATAATCCCCCAAAACCGTAAACTATCAATGTGGCGAATAAAGCTGTTCATTTTGTACAGCACATATTTACTTCATAGTTTTACATTAATGAATGATTCAGATGGCATTGGATAGTAAAGCATATTGCTAATGGAAAGTAAACCAATCACCTGTAGCTAAGAAATCAAATGTTTTCATTTGTAGACTATTCGTAAACAAACTTACTTTCCGTAAGCTTAACATTAGAAATTTAAAACGCCATAAAATGGAAACTTATGGGGGTTTCGAAAATATTTTTTCACTAAGACCTTCCTGGACTCATATATAGAGCAGCTTCCTAAAATGTTATGGTGATCGGATGAGTAGTTTCGTAACGCATAAAAGACATACATACACACATTCAATTTTATATATAGAGATTTAATTTTACTTATTTTATCTAACTAGATTTTCAGGATTCATTACTTGGACGGGGCGTGTCCTGTAGATCTAGCTACTTCGAGGTCACGAATAGTTGATATTTATTAGTGATGGTCAATGTATGCGATATTCTATTGTGTGGATTATCGTACGTACCATTGAGTATTACGTTGATCCGCAAATACCATCCTCACAATTAGGCCGGTTCGTAATTCTGATCGCGCTACAATTATCTTACACTCATCACTCATTCATAATTGGCTTACCTACCTACGTAAGTTGTCATTTCAGAAAACTAATAAAGTAAATAAGAGTATACACTCGATCTCAGCTCCGAATCTTGGTCTGACTACTCTGGTAAGGTTCCTGGAGTTGACAATCAATTGTTATCAGCACTGTCCACCTCGTGCGGTGTCAGCTCATTCCTACCTTTGCTTTACACGTCCCACGCACAGATCTGTTGTCTATTGTTTTAGTGAATTTCCCATAGGGAAGAAGCTATTACCTTAGGTCTCATGGCGAGACTTAAGCCTGGGACCATGTTATTTTTTCTTCTTTAGTGTGTGTGTGTGTGTGTCTGTGAACACGATAACTCTCGTAAAAATGGTCCGATCGAAACCAAATTTGGTAGAGACGTGTATTCCTACAAATGCTCGGACGAGTTCGTAAACCAGACATATCGGTCAATGGGAACGGGTAGTTTGGGGGGTTTTGTACCCCAAAATGGGGGTTTTTGCGTTTTTCACATGTAATTTTTAAAAATTTATAATTTTATATTTCACCATTGGAATAAGCTTAAAAAACTACACAATTAAGTTCCTTAAAGTTTTTCTCTATCTCCAACGGTTACCGAGATATTAAAGAATCTAAACACAGTACGTTGTATTGTGGGGCTCCGATGTTAATCTTATGGAGGATAGGGAAAAATTAATATTTCCCATATTTATCAACATTTTTGGATAAAACTTGATATTTAGCTTCATGTAGTTGAGATCTATCCATTTATGCTTAAAAATCATAGTTTATGTGTTTATCATGGCAGCAAACCTGCATACTCTTTTCCTATATTAATCATATAGGGAATAGGCAAACTCCTTTATTTATCGAAAAATGTTGATAAAAGTTGGTATAAAT
Organism: Nephotettix cincticeps; assembly: GCA_023375725.1. NCBI lineage: Eukaryota > Metazoa > Arthropoda > Insecta > Hemiptera > Cicadellidae > Nephotettix > Nephotettix cincticeps. The sequence continues at coordinate 21,740,465 of CM041788.1, read as the reverse complement.
TTTAAAAATAAAAATTATTGGTGGTATAAATACCTACTCTCAGTGTTCCTTACAGCAGCAAACCTGCACACTCTTTCCTATGTTAATCTTATGGAGAATAGGCAATTAATTCTCATGTTTATGGACATATTGTTATAAAACTTGTCATATATTAAATTATAGATTTGGAAATTCGCTGAGTACGCAGGTCTGCTGCGACGGGGGTATTTAGTGGATGCGGGCATCGTACATGCAAATAGGCTCCCACCACCTTTAAAAATTTAATACTATACCCCGTTTAGACATTATGCTACATTCGCGCGATTTTTAGTAATTTGAAAAATGTTGCATAGGTTCTACCGTCATTAGCTCGTGGCTATCAAGATTATTGATAGAGAGCTTCTTATACTAAGACATAGCTTTCAGTCCATGTGATACAATAGCGTATGCATTGGAACATTTTTTTTATTAATGAAATGTGTATGCTGTGAACGTGAAAAAGCTATGAACGGCGTTGGCGTCAATACAAGGATTACATGAAAAGTGCTGACCTGGCAGGAATACAAGAATAACAAAGGGTTTGATTGTTTTTCAACGTGCTCGCAGCTGCGTAGTTTCAGATCCTATGATGTTCCGGCCATTTCAGAAAATCTATTGTATATGTCTTAGCTCCGGGGGGGTAGATAGCGATTTCGAGACCAAAATTTGAAACAGTGACGTCATATGGCTATAACGACAGCTGTTTAGAGGAACTGAAAACATTCCCTTTCAGATATCCATGATCTAACCATTTCCCACAGGGATGTAAATACATTTATCTTGTTCAGGACATCAGTCAGTTCGTTAAATATTCACTACGTCGATCTATTTTAAATCTATACAATACTTTGATTTTTCTTCAAACTTCATACTTATGCCCAAACCCGTAAAACATATAAAACGGTTCTCTATAAAATGGATTTCGTAGTGATGTGTTTAAGTACTTTCTCACACAGCATATTACAGCAAGATACAGAATTTAGGCTTATCCAATTGGTTAGATGTAGCAACGAAGTTGATGGCCGCTCACTGCCTGACAGTTGTTTCTGTCGTATCAATAACAGCTACTGTACGACGCTGCAGTACATGTTCGACTAACTTGACATCATAACAATTTTAAATTCAAACAATATCTGTTTGTTTTTTGGTGTCATTTGAAAGTGGGATACAATGGATCTTACTTATACTTACAACATTATTACTTATGGATTATTGTGTCTGGTTACATCTACTTCATAACAATTTCCCTTTTTATTTACTCAGTGAATACACGCAGAAATCAGCCGAATAAATAGTATTACTGATAAAATCCAAATATATTTATCAAATTTTAATCCATAGTACACTGATAGATCAATGTGAATACATTTTCAAACAGTTCCAATGTGTCTTAATTTGAAAAATTCATTGACAATAGTAATGTAATGAGTTTTTAACATTACTCGTCAAGATGATAGAGGACTTTTAGACTCACGAGTTTGCAAAGTGAATCCGCAATGTCCATGATAGACGTCAGTGGCGTCTAGTGGTCGTGAAAACGGTGGTGTTGATCCGGCTGAGGCAACAGCCATCACAGACAGGGTCAGTGTGACATGGAGACACCTACAGACAGACACTCAGTACGAGTTGTGCAAGAGATGTATACACAGACATCATAACCTTCCACAAGAGGAAGTGAGAGAGTCGTGTTAACTCTGTGGCCTTGGTCGGGGTGATGGCTTTTCCCACGCGACCGTGCTCAGGACACATCACGCATCACGCGACACCTCCTTTGCATTACGATTACATGGCGACAGCTGATCGACTACTCGTATACGAAAGAGTGTTGCCACTTCTGAAAAATATATATCCCATGTTCGCATTTAAAAAATCCCACAGCTGTTGTTGAACATAGAACAGTTGAGAATTTGTGCATGTCAATAATAATTTGTAGAAAGGAGGTAGGCCCTATAAGTTATGAATTGTAATGATTCATTTTCATTTTATTAACCTTGAAAATTTAGACTTTTAACTATCACTTCACAAAAAAAATCATTTAAGTACTTGGTAAGTTACTAGTTTTTTCCATAACCTGTTGCCAAAATATAGAGTAAAAAGTTATTGATAGAATTGAAAGCGATAGTTGATCATTATCATCGATTGAAATTCATTGTTGCATTGTTGTTGCTATCAGTTGCGTTTGATGTATCAATCACAACACGAAAGTCTATCTATCAGCTAGTTGTTAAAAATAGTTAATTGCAAGAATGAACTGGAAGCAGCTCTATCGTTATTTTATACTTGATATACATATATAATGAATAGCTGCACGCATTTGATAAATATTATGTATTTGAATCATTAAATAGAATTATTGAATTGCTACAAGGAACCTAGAAGATATAAAAACATGTAAACATAAACATTAGGAAAATACAACAAAAGATCAGCTGTTTATATTTGAATTTATAATGCAGTTCATTTGGATGGATATAACAATCGTCTATAAAACTTTTCTTTTGTTCAGTTGTCAGCTCGATATTTTATGCAGTCTAACGAAAAATATAGTTCATAACACGGGTCTTAAGTGTCTTTAGTTGAGGTTTTTGGTGACGGACTACCGTACCACGTTGACCACTTCACTATACGGCTGTCAAGCTCGATAGAATCCAGTTAATCCAGTCAATCAAATCAAATCTACCGTCAATCCAGGCCGATCTCGAACACGCGGTATGTTTATCGAATGTGGAGGACTTTGGACCTTTCGCCTTTGAGTGAGGTTATAATAGAGACCTTAAGAAATACGAGGAATCCCTTGGCGTGCCCAGGAGGATGTGGGAGGTGTGCTGTAGGATGTGTAGGCCTATTCTTCAAATCGAATGAAATATTTAGTATGCCCTCTTTGATTGGTGGACTCAAGAGATCACTAAGGGTTGCAGCCGAATCCGTCTTGGGCTCGAGCACAAATTTCCTTTATCCGAGCAGTTGAATTTTCCCAATCTTCATTTCGATAATCACCCAATTTTACAGCATAATAATATTTGTATTTTATGGTCCCCACACAGTTCTGCAGTTCGATTTCAAATTGTAACATTGAATGCAAACAAATTTATGTATTGTATTAGCTTTGTATCATGACAATGAATATAGTACAAACTATTTGGTCGAGGCCAAATTAATTGATACATACCTCCCTCTTGTTTAAGCAATTCCCGCTTGCATTTAAACTACCTCATTACAGAATTGATGAAAATTCTCTCACTTTCAAGCGAATTCTCGTTGACTTAGCTGTTTTCTCAAATAGTATTTTTTACGTAATAAATTTCTTGGTTAGTTTTTGACATGGATATTTCTTTATACTGTACTTTATACTTTTATACTTTTTAACTGAAATGGTGACCTACCCAGGTAGGTATTTTAAGCCAAGTATGAATGAGGAATGAATGTAGGATGATTGTGGCGCGATCTTGTAGTCTTGTTACTGACTAAGGCTGACATGTTCCTTAGACAGGACTGTTAACTAATAGCCCAACAGCCGATGGCAACTAATGGACCTACAGTTTAATGTGGAGTCCGAACCACGACCTCTGAATTACGAATTGGTGTAATTATGAGGATGGCCTTTGCGGATTAACGTAGCATTCAATAGCGCGGACGTTAATCCACACAAGAGAACACTACATCCACCGACCATCTCTCACAACTATCCACAATTCGTGACCTCCAAGTAGCTGGATTACAGGACGTCGCCACCGTCCCAATCTCTGGGAGGTTTATTCTTAGCTCTGGGAGGGGGCGTGTTGGCAATTTGCGCGACCAAAATTTGTAACAGTGACGTCATAGTTTGGTTATAGGAACAGCTGTTTAGATGAACTGAAAATATTCCCTTTAGACATATCCATTTTAAATAACAGATTTATCATGTAGTTTTTCTTAAAAAATATTGGTTTAGTTTACACGTAAAAGTATAATTTACTTATTACGTCGAACAATGAGGTGATATTCGTATTGCAGCTGTGGCAATAACGGAAGCCCCGCTACAAACTGGAGAATTTGTGGCATTACTCCGGCTTAACGTTATACGTTATATTCCTTTCGGTGTTAACGCCGGGCTTACGGCATGCAAAAATGAAAACGTTCCTCGAAGAGAAGATATGGAAAATATAGTTTAAAGTATTACAGTATCAACAAGTATGATATATGTTTCATAAAAACGTTTTTATCACTGAGATGTAACATTTATGTGAGTGTTCATAATCTTGTAAAAATCAGGCAATATGTGAACAAAGGCGATATATAGAGTGAAATGTTTGCTAGCTGCTAATTTGTATGAACGTTATAGGTGCTTGCCCTAAACCGCTGTAGAATGTTATGAGCACTTTTTCAATGTGTCATATGTTGTACAATTGGAATCCGCCGACAAGTTTTGAAAACGTGGTAGGGCCAGGATTGTAAACATTATTGAAATAAGTTATTTGTATTTTGTATAAACGTTTATGTGATAATCTTTAGTTATGTAACGTTAAGGGGAGTCAGGTTTTGACAATGTCAAATTCAATAAGTTCGTGTACCTTTTTTCTGATCTATAGTCTTTACCACGAGTACATTGTAAAAACATATTTTTAGCCTACTACTTAGGTAGTCATCGTATATGTTTGGATAAAATCAACTAAATTTAAAAATTTTACTTTTACAAGTATTTTTATGGGTAAACAAATATATTTTTTATTTGGGCGATAGTAACCACTCCCATATCCGGACCCTCCGATATCCGAACGCGGTTTTGAAAGATTGCAATAATTTAAAAACACTCTGGGAGGCCAGTCGTCAGGAACGGTGATTTAAGTATTTTGTAGAGCGCAAGTGTAAGGTCCCCGACAGCCAACGCATTTATCTAATTTAATATTTAATAGTGAATTGCGGATGCGATGCCAAAAAATTTGTCAGTTATATCGAAAGAAAATAGCTACATCGCAGATGGACTAGACTTTTTTGGTCTATAGAAAAAATGTACGACCAAGTTTCCTTACTAAAACTACATTCATAGTTTCGTAGAAGATGTGAAACAACATACTTACTCTGAATGTGAACTTACACCAAACGATGTACATAGCTGTGATCGGGCCAGTACAGTAAGTGAACATGGTTGTGTATAGTTTTAGGAAAGGATAAAAATAAAAAAGTCTCTTCCATTTGCATAATCCAAAAACCTAACTACAGTACATAGGTTTTCTGTCTTGAGAAATTTTGAAACTGGGATATTTTTCATGTATTGGTGGACCCTTATAGAGCTGTATACCAAGTTATATCACAGTAATAACGAAGTTATATCTATTTTTAGCTTATAGAAATCAATATAGTACTTAAATACTCTAAAGAAAAACCATAGCAGCGTACTATAATTTTTGGGAACGTAAGGGATTAGTTATATTACATAGTTTTATTTAAAAATTAAAAAAATTTTCTTTTATTTAAAAAAAACTACACAAAAACTTGATTTTATTATAAACTGTAGGATAAATGTACTAAAAATTTCAATTTATTTTCTGGATAAACAGATACTTTTGAACAAGTATTAAAACTGTAATATACATTTACTATATGTTCCTTTATAGTGAAACTTCTGCATATAAATATTATTTTCTTTTTAAAACAGAAATATTATCTGTTAACATATTGTACTTATGTTTGCAAACAGTACAGTTATAGAAAAAGATCAATGAAAAAAAAAAACCATAATTACATAAGTTCTATTATTAGTAGACCATAACTACTTGAACCTTTGTAACAAGTTTCCAGTAGTCGCAATCGGTGATAAGCCTTTTGTAGAGCCCCTCTGCAAGTGCAACGTCCCCAACGGCAAACGCATTTATTTAATTTAATATTTAATAGTGAATTGCGGATGCGATGCCAAAAAAGTCGTCAGTTATATCGAAACAAAATAGGTACATCGCAGATAGACTAGACTTTTTTTGGTCTATACAAAAACTATGTACGACCAAGTTTCCTTACTAAAACTACAATCTCAGTTTCGTAGAAGATGTGCAACAACATACTTATTCTGAATGTGAACTTACACCAAACGATGTACATAGCTGTGATAGGGCCAGTACAGTAAGTGAACTTGGTTGTATATAGTTTTTGGGAAAAGCTAAAAATAAAAAAAGTATCTTCCATCTGAATTGTCCAAAAACCCAACTAAAGTACATAGGCTTTCTGCCTTGAGAATTTTTGAAACTGGGATTTTTTACATGTATTGGTGGACCTTTATAGAGCAGCCTTGCTGCTATAATTTTTTGTATTCTATGTGCTGACCGATCGTTGCATGTGTGCAAGTTTTATTACTCTGTGTGCCAACCGATCGTCGCTAGCGTGCAAGTTATTACTCTGTGTACCGACCTATCGATGCAAGTGTGCAAGTTATTACTCTGTGTACCGACCTATCGATGCAAGTGTGCAAGTTATTACTCTGTGTACCGACCTATCGATGCAAGTGTGCAAGTTATTACTCTGTGTACCGACCTATCGATACAAGTGTGCAAGTTATTACTCTGTGTACCGACCTATCGATACAAGTGTGCAAGTTATTACTCTGTGTACCGACCGATCGTTGCGAGTTAGCGAGAGCGTGCGTGAATCGCACCCAGCACTGCCAAGTGGATCGGCTGTCGTTAAAACTAATGGTCCCATTGGCGGTTATCTGTGCGTGCTGCCGAGCCGAGCCGCACTCAGATGTGCGCCAACTCGTTCAACTCTACGAGTCGTTTTTAGTATTTCCGGAACGTAATCGCACTCACCCGCCACTCATAACCTTAAAATATCCTTTCAGCGGTTGGATCGTGATTTGATGAATAAAACAAATATAAAGTTTTAGTTCAACGAGTGGTGTTGAATGTAGTGAATGGTTTATTTCAACCTCATTCGTGAACAAATATTTTTTTAAATCGTGAGGCTTACAAAAGGATTTGTCTCCCGCTTGTCAAATCGTTTTGGTGACACCATTAGTAATTATTTTCCCTTTACTCGTAACCGTAATTTTAGCAAATTAAATCGTGTATTTTTTAACCTTTTAATTTTAACCTACAATTTCCTATTGCTTCTTTTGCGTATTTTAACCAAGAACCACAACCATGAACCAAAGCCTGGTGACATGAATCTTAATGGAAAATCTGAAAACAACTATGTAGCCCAGGTTTAACTCTATCAGACAACGATAAGAGGTTAAGTTTTACAACCAAGATGTCACTCGAAAAATTATATTTTTTCGTAATGTGTTCTGTTTTGCTTATACAGTACGTACCTGAATAAAGAACATGGTGATTGTATTGAAAATGTTTTATTTAGTATTGTCCACTTATAGCAGAAATAATAGGTAAGGAGTGTGGAGAAGTGAGGACGTGGGATATTCTGTATCACATGGAACAAGCCCTGTATGATGGCGCTGGGAGAGGTCACAGCGCAACTAATACGGCTTTTCTCTCTGTATAAATTATAGAGAAATGCTGTTGCGACGAGCGACCATACACCCGTACATAATACAAATACAGTTCGTACATTCGGTACATTCATCTCAGATACTGCTATTACCGGCAAATCGTATGTAAGGTCTGTTGTCCTCATCACGTTTACAATTTAAGTATTTGTACGAAATTAAAATTATAAAATTAGTCTTCTACGTATACGTTTAAGGACTAGTGGAGTGTTTTCAGTAGTAGTAATAATAATAATAATATTATTAAAAGGTCATAGCGCTCTCAGAATGTCACGTCTTCTTTAAAGTAATTACTCATGTGCTGCTTCAGGATGAAGCGATTCAAATTTATTGGGGGGGGGGTGTATTAATCCAATAGGAAACATTCTACCATAGATAGCTTCAGTGATTTTCACCCATTATACAAGGTGCAAAATTATTATTACTGTTAATTTTACCTTTTCGAAATGGCGAGGTACCCCTGTAGGCATTTTTAAGCCAAATGTGAATGAGAAATGAGTGTAAGATGATTGTGACATGTTTATTAGATAGGATTGTTAATTAAAAGCCCCAACAGCCAATAACATCTTAGGATACCTGAATGTTATCGTGGGGTCTGAACCACAATTTTGCCTCTGAATTACGAACAGGTCTATTCGTGAGTTCGCGTGTCCACACTAGGGTATATCGCATCCACCGACCATCGCTCATAATTATCCATAAATAGTAAAATAGAAGTAAAACATGTTTTCCATCCCAATTAAAATTATAATAACTCGAGAGCTGAATAAAACGGTGTGACTATGCCGGATATGGATTATCACTCAACACCGAGTACTGGATAGATTACTCGTGATTACAATGAGTGTTTCCTCTTTAAATTTGTTAATCTCGGATAACAGGATTACTCACTAATGACTAAGAATATTTCAACTCGGCCAAGTGTTATTAAGACTTGAGGTTACAAATTACAGAACAAACTTTGAAATACAGACACTGCCTCTTAGTAGATAACTACCAAGACACTAAACTTCCCTTAGATTTATTTAAAAAAATAGATTTACTTTAATTCCGAGCTTATACGCGTTAAGTTTCTTAATGGCTGCTGATCTATTTTTGTTGTTGTTAGGAATGTACTAACTGAAACTTTTGCGCCTGCGTGGCTATTTCCAAGCGTAAACGAAATCTTTACGAACAATCGGTCCACTGAAAACGACCGTGAATAAATAACATAGGATGTATTTATGACGTCATAAACAGCATCTGGGAACGATCGCTCATAAAGTATGTAGAGCCGGCCGCGTTGCGCGTCGCTCGTATTGATTTTGTCTGCCTTCGCCGTGATCACGGACGTGCGATTATGTGTGAAATGAATGTATAGCAGCCACACGGCCACAGTTGGTGGACCAACCCAAGGTGGAACGACGGAATTGGAACACTGGGGGTCTCGGTAATTCACCCCCTGGTGATAAGCTGGGAATAGAAACTGTAACTAGGTTGGGCTTGAAGAAGAATATTATAGGTTGATGTGACAGAATCAAGGTTGAAATTTGTTATTGTTATTAGATTAGGAGCTCCCAGCAAATGTGGTTAAGAACATCTTCCTGTGGGATAGTGTAACCGCCACAGGGAAGAATGGATTCATAAGGATGGGAAAATCACGACATGGTCAGTTGATCTATTCTGAGAATGGAAAAAGTTTAAGTAAAAAGGACCTAACCTATACAGTTTGGCGTTTGGGAAACCTCAATTTTCTACAAAAAATTTGATCAAAGATCTCCAAACCAATCTAGATCCAGACTCGAGCTTGAGTCAATGACTAAGGAGGATTCACACTCCAATTCAACAATTGCCAAAACCCCCACACAAGGATAGAGTGGACCCCAGGAGCCCTTAACTTCCGGAGCCACGCTCCACGTAACTCGCTCGCTTTACTGTGACAGTAAACGCTCCTAGACAATACATTCTCTGCCAGGCAAACCCCTGACAGCATGTCACGTAAGTATCCGTCTTCCGGGGTAGCCCTCTCAGGAATGTAGTCTGGAATACCTTAGTTAGGTATGATGCATTATTTTCTGAGAACTCTGATCGTACTGGGTGTTTCGACAGCCGGGAGTTACTCAAACCCCGAGGAGAGACAAGACTAAGATTTGAAATTCATTATTCGTGATAGTGGGATAGATAAAAGTATCTCCTTACTTAGCCTGGATAATATAGTTTGAATCTTGTATAGAAATCCTTCTTGCTTATCCACTACAAAATCAATAAGTTCTCATTTAGAAAACTCGTGCAGATGGTCGGACAAGGTAAGCCTCTGTTCCTTCGACCTTGCACTAAAATAATCAGGGTCATTCAGGCCCAGGACAAAAGTAGGTTTTGAAGGAAGTGTTCTTTTCCCAAAAGCTGAGCTAAGACGTAATTTTCTTACCTTTCCCTTGCGGTGAATCTTACAATTTTTCGCTATGATTGGAAATGTTTTAGGTAATGCCTAAAATGTTTCCCAGAAAGGTTCCACTAGATTTGTTTAAATTTCAAACCATTCATATTGTTTTCTCTTAAATTTCTACCAAGACTAGAGTTATTATATTATAATTAATACAGTATTTTATTATATACTTAATGCGTGTCACAGTTATAATGATTCTTACTCTGATTTACTTAAAAAAATTGCTAGAGATATTTCAGCAGTTTCGGAGCAGATCGGCGTCACAGATGGAACACAGCCTCTGGCACTGACACAAAGTTGTTCTCAAAGGGAACGATTCCCATCAAAGCCCGATAAAGAACAGATTTTCGGTCGAATTCTTATAAATAATATTGTCTGTCACAAGCTCTTGGAATATTGGGTGGAATTTCAGCTATAGTTTTGTCTATACGTATAAAAGGTAAACCTTTATCGTATAGTTTTTTGCCTTTGAATTATTGGAAAGTACGAAAAAGTGGTTTGCAGTACCCGTTTTTATTAATTAGTTTCCTAAATAAGTGTTAATCGTCGTTTGTGTATGCGTTCGTGATGTTTTATGTAAAACTGTGTAGTGTAATTAATAAATTCTCACGTTTTGTCGCTCTTCAAATGAAGAGAATTTGATGTTCTTATATGACCTGAAGAAAGTTTTCGATTGAATGAATCAAAACTAGTTGATGCCAGCAACAAATTTGGATTACTTTGAAATAAGTTATGGAAACCTCTTCGTAGTAAAACTTTACTCACTTATTGATTGATTCTTCAACTTCCCAACGAGCTCGAAGACTGAAATTTGGTGTTTTATAAGTTAGAAATATGAAATGTAATAGTTTTACTCAGTTGTTCCCTGAATATATTACATTGTACTTCTTATTTAAGTTCGCTTTAACCTATTTACATTAATTGTCACATGGTGACTTAAAAAAAGGTTAAAGTTGAGGGCATAAAAGAAATTACCTGACCCAATAATTTTGTTAGATACTACAATGATTTTTAAATAAACGATGAGCGTTGAAACTAAATAATTATAAAATTTCAAATATTTGTTTGAACAATGCATAGTTATAGTTCAGTGGCTACATTTTACGAGGAAATAAATTCTTCAAAAAAAGTACTACTGTACTTGTAATATGTGTAACAGTCGGCTCGCCTTAATTTACGACGTTCTGGTGACTGGTTTCCATTTCAGAAATGTACCATGTAGCTGACTGAGTATATTGTGAAGTAGGAAAGTTACTGAATATATTTTTTTAAATTAATCAAACCAAACCTACAGATGGTAGTTTACTAGTTATTGTTATTATAAATACTTGTGTTTTTAATGGATTGGACCGAAAAATGTTGTTCCATGTAGGCCTATTCTCATTTTCAATATTCTTTGATTGGAAACCAGCATTGAATCGGTAACTTTTAATTACAGATTATATAGAAGTCACAAAAATGTATTTACACAAACTAATTTTAATTTATTAGCTAAATTATTAGCGAATTTCCCATAGAGAATAAACTATTTTTGGTGTGGACGTGTCTTAGCTCTGGGTGTATCGGCAATCCATCAGACCAAAATTTGAAACGAAAGTGACGTTATATGGTTATAAGGTCAGTTATTTATTAAACTGAAAACATCCCCTTTAGGCATATCTATCATCCAAGCTATCTCCCAAAGGGATGAAAATAAATTTCAAAACTTAGCTTGAATTTGTAATTTTACGTTTTCCCATTCATATTGTAATTAGCAACTAATGCATTTGCTCCTTAGTAAATTTTGAATCTGTTTCCTATTCGAGTAATATCCATTTTGATGTGGATGCCTCAGTATTATTTTGGGCTAGTTATTAATGTGGGAAACTATTCAGAGATAAGAAGAGCCGTGCTGGAATGTGAAGGGATTGTATTTAGTACGTTTTTAAACACTTGGATGTGTTTTAGTTCGAGTTGTTTATTTGTAAACATTGTTTCACGACCGCGCATTGTTTTATTTCCAAGCAGTTTAAAACGGGATAGTTACGACCACCGAAAGCCCAAACTACAACTAGCGCTCGGTTAGCTGTTCAAATTGTGATATATAAAAAGAGAATGTCAGTTGAGAAAATACATAATGAATATTATAATTATTGCATATTATAATTATTTTCTACTCCAGGAATGTTTTCTATTGTGACAGAACGGTCTGAAAATAACGGTCACTGTTTACCTAGATATCTGTTTTGAGACTTGCTTTTAAGAGCTCAGAATTGAATAAGCGATCCTTGGATTTCGATTTGAACATATTGAATCCAAGTTAATATTGATAATATTTATTTGGTCATTGTTATTTATGTGAGACCGAAGGTCACCAAACATGAATCACAAGTTTTTTACGCTCAGTTCTGTTTCGGAATTTTCCTTTTTAGAACCTTTATTCGGATTTTGCTTCAGAGCTCCACTCCTATTCGTTTTTGTGCCCTCTTCTCTTCTCGTCATGTCCATGAGCGCTTCCTGCTCCTGTCCAATGGCTAACATATGTCGGCTCCTCGTAGACACCGCATCGAACGCAGCATTCTCCATGGCGATGAAGCTAGTTACCACATTCCCCATGCACAACATTCGATGTGACCCGTGTGGTGGAACTAAGCTTGTTGACGAACAACTATCTAAATATTCGGGGTGAAATTGGCATTTTGTTTTGAATTCAGATAATTCAAGTTCAGTTTTAGGACAGGGTTGACCGTCTGCTTTTGTTCGGTTTTCAACATATTCACCGAATGTCATTCCTGTTTGCTTTGCTCCCTCGTCCCCGTCCTGTAGGAAGTCTAGGGTTATCTTTGATCCACCCCTGCCAATGCCCGTACCACCTTCAACGTCTGCAACACCTCCAACTCCTAAACCACCTGCAACGCCTGAACCACCTCCAACGCCTGTTTGGCCTCCGACGCCTGTACCACCTCCAACGTCCGCACCACCACCTCTGCCTGCACCACCTCCCCCTTCAACGCCTGCTTCACCTCCAATTCCAGCCCCACCACCTCTGCCTGCACCACCTCCCCCTTCAACGCCTGCTTCACCTCCAATTCCAGCACCACTACCTCTGCCTGCTCCACCTCCCCCTTCAACGCCTGCTTCACCTCCAATTCCAGCACCACCACCTCTGCCTGCAGCACCTACCCCTTCAACGTCTGCTTCACCTCCAATTCCAGCACCACCACCACTGCCTGCACCACTTCCCCCTTCAACGCCTGCTTCACCTCCAACGCCAGCACCATCTCTATCATTGTATTTAGAAGATCCAATCTTGTCTTCATCCGTGTGGTCTTTTCTTCCTCGAGTTAAGGACGCTCCAGAACCTTCGTCTCCATCACTCTCATCTTCACTCACATCATCCTCATCAGTTTCCTCTTCAGGCCGTCTCCCTACCTTCGCATTTTCGTTCTTTCCTTTGCCCCTCTTACCAGGTTTGCCAGATTTAGACGACTGGAGTCCGTCAAAAAAAGGGGAAGGCCTCCCCAGCGGTATTGGCTGGCCATTTTGGTCCATGCATGATTCTTCCACGACCAGTAAAGTGTGGGTAGTCAGAGTCTTGCCTCCTTGGTCGTCCATGAGTGGATCGTCCTTGACACTTGAAATTTGGATCTTGTGAAGATGATTTTTACATTACCATGACAACATTATAGAGAATTGTCATGGTAATGTATGAAGTTGTACTTTACGGACAACCTTTAAAGAGTTTATTTTTATTTATACGAACTGAACCGTTCTAACAACTTAAAACTATACACATTTCATGTTGTTTATTATTCTCATTCTACAGGGTGCCCCGTCAGTAAAGGGTCAAGCTCTGAGAAAAGATTTTATGGGCGAAAATAAAGAGAAAATCGAGATTTTTCCAAGAACGTTTTGTTTACCAAATATCCGTCATTTTGTATTTTTTACAAAATACCTGTTATCTACGAAATTTCTCAACCGATCCGAACCGAAATAAAAGAGAACTACAGCAGAAAAAATTCAACGTAGTCCAGTTTGAAATAATTAAAAAGTGGAGGCCATTTTAAACTTTTAATCTACAGTGGTGGGAAAACGGTAAAAGTTAAAATGGCCGCCTTTTCAAATTTCAAATTGGACCAAGTTGAATTTTTCCACAGTTCTATTATTTAAACATACTTACTGAGTTTTATAAATTGGACCTAAAACTCCCTGTGTTAGGTAGGGTCCTTTTAGGTAAACCTTATTTAGGGTCCTGTATCATGTAGGGTCCTTTGTTAGGTAAGGCCCTGTGTTAGGTATACCTGTGTTAGGCGAGGTTCTGTGTTTGATAGGGTCCTGTATAAGGCAAAGCCAGCCAGATCAATGTTGTCGGGTTGGACAAGCTCTCGAGGCTTGATTGATTCAGGCGCTCCAGTGTGTAGACCAGTGCTTCTCCACTGATTTAACTGATGACCTTGGACATTATATAAAAATCCAAGTGTTTTATCTATAATGTCAGACTGTAGCATAAAAGCGTGAGTGTAATGTTCAAACCCCCCGTCAAATTCTGATCGAATTATAAAACGCAACAATTTGCATCGCATTACAGTAGAGAGTCGATTATCCGAAACAATAGGGGATTAAGGGTGTTCAGATTACTGAATTTTCGGATAATCGGTCACAGACGGGAAAATTATGTTCAATGCACATAATAACGAATGAAAATATTTTTAATTTACTTTTTATAATGTGATACTCATAAAAGATACAAAGGACTCTATTTTAAAGTACAAAAACATTATGAGCTTTAAAAAATACAATAGAAATAGCATAAAAAAGTTCTTTAAATATCAACTCAACAACGCGCAAACGCGAGTTAAGTCGGCAGCGCTGGGCCGCCGCTATCGCCGATGGTTGTTATACTCAAGTTCGGTACGCGGTTTCATTTTTTCATGTTTGACTGTGATTTGGATAACCGGGTTTCGGATAATCGACGCTCTTCTGTACTATAAAATAAAAATGCCCCCTTCGCAGCAGACATGCGTGAACAGCGAATTTCCAAAACAATAATATAACAATAATAATATATTAAAAATTTGATCAATATCTGTCTATAAATAAGAGAAAGTCTATTTTCCTTAAGATTAGAACAGGAAAGAGTATGCAGGTTTGCTGCAGTGAGGAACTCTGAAAGTGGGTATTTTACCATACACAATTTTTATTTTGACCATATACTAAGTTTTATCAACATCCGTTCATAAATGAAGGAGTTTGCTTATTCTCTTTATGATTAACATGGGAAGGAGTATGCAGGTTAGCTACCATGATAAATACATAAACTATGATTTTAAAGCATAAATGCAACTATAATAAGCTATATATACTATAGTATACACATAGCATGTATGTACCATATATACTGTAGTGTCGACTTGCTCAGGTGTGTAAGGTATTTGTAGCGCAATCTTGTGGTCTTGTTACTGACCAGGAGTGGCATGTTGCAGGTGTACCAGGCGCTGTTCAGGCCGCTCAAAGTGACGAGGCATCAGTTCAAGAAGGTGCTGGACTGCATGAAGATGATCCGCCAGCTCAAGTACCAGGAGGTCTACGCCCAGGAGAAGGTCACCAAGGTGGACAGCCTGTCGTTGGTGCTCTCGGGAAAGTAAGTGAAACTCTAACCAGGGAGGTTGACAACCTCTTTATTGCATGACTCAATGGTCTCTGTATGTGTGCGTGGAATGTATCAAGTAAAGGCAGGGATGGACAGCACTGCTAAAAGCTCAGCAACTCTGAGATCCGAACCAAGACCTTCACTGGTAGGTTCAAAGTGTGCCACACTACCAACTGCGCCGTCTGCACACTTAGTATACCCATAGAAGTCTCTGATTTACCCCATATTCATGCCGATAGATACACATTAATGTGTCACATAATCGGTTTTGGCATGCAGTCCAAACCTGATATTCGAGGTTTTTAGCGTATCCTATCCACGAATTTTGGATAGTTGTGAGTGATGGTCGGTGTAATGTTCTCTTGTGTGGATTAACGTCCGCACTATTGAACACTACGTTAATCCGCAAAGATAATCCTCATAATTAGACCTGTTCGTAATTCAGAGGCAGTGGTTCGGACTCCACTTTAAAGTGCAGGTCCCTTAGATATTCCATTGACTGTTGGGTTATTAATTAACAGTTCTGTCTAAGGAACATGTCGGACTAGTAATAGCACGACAAGATCGCGCCACAATCATCTTACACTCATTTCTCATTCATCATTTATTCTTGTAAGGTATTCTAATACCTACCTTGGTAGGTTGCCATTTCAAATGACAATCTAATCTAATTCATCCTAATTCATTTGAGTACATGATGATCACAATCACACAAGCAAAACCCTCATAGTTAGACTTTGATAACGGGTTTTTTTATATCCTATCTCTGAATGCTAAGTATGAGACGTATCACGTATGTAGAAAGACGAATCTCGTTTACTGTAGTAACATTCAGTATCTGAGTGTGTTTAATTACATTTCTGTTCATTTAAAATTGATTAACAATTTTGAAGGAAGAAGTGTCTGTGACAAATTGGTATGGAAACGCCACAGTGGAAGCAGCTGTTAATCATGGCTGTCAGTTGTCATTGTTGACAATGTCATATTGTCAGTTCGGTAATGGGAGGGTGGATCGACGCAGTTCCTCTGAAGGTTGTATCAGTAATGTCACCGCCGCAGTAAAGGGTCTCTACACAGCCTCCACTTTGACTGTGATAGGATTAATAATGTTGCGATGTTGGCCTCCCTGATGAAACAATTGGAGGGAGGCAGAGGGGAGTCGCCTCCCCCAAAACTCCCCCAGTGTGGGTTTGGAGCGCTGCCAACTAAACTGATACTTCCATCTCGACTTCGGTTAACCTCTTCATTTTACAGGCTTTAGCACGGTTATGATGTCTGATGAACATTGAATATAAAATGTTTTGGGTCCAAGTGATTCTCGCCGAGGACGTTTATGTTGACCCAACTTCAGAGTTAACTCCTCGTTCTGGATCTAGTTCTTACAGATTGTGTTTGCTTAATTTTTAGCCGAATATTACACTATACCCATGGTTCTGATTATTGCAACACTATCTTATCTTAACTCTAAAACAAGCACTGCCCTCGCAATTTTTTCTGTCCTAGGATTTATGATTTTTTGTGTATTACAGGGATTCCTGTAGGCAAAGAATGTACGTTCTTTGCTATAGATTACGAGAAATTGATTTGAGAAGGTTTCAAGACTGGGAGAAATTTGGTTTCGGTTCTTCAGTCCTTTCAGATTCCAATAGACCTTTTTTGTAGCTGCCAACAAAGAAACCAAAAAACTAAAACCAAAAAAGCCAAAAAGCTATAAAAAATAAAAAAAATACAAAGGAAAAAAGTTGATCTAGATTGGTTTTTTGTGCTAAAGTCTAAAGCTCCTTTAATGTCATCTTTCAACAACCTGTTTGACATGGAAGTTTAAATGTAGAACATATTTTTATTAAGGTGTATTAAAGCTCGTTGATTTCAACCCTATAAACCGTGTTTACCTTGAGTACATAGAATGTGTTTTAATTTAGCTAATCAACTCATCTATTACATTTTTACTCTATCCGAGCAATGCTCGGTGTCGTCACTCCTGGTACTGCCACGAAGATCTTTGATCTGGAATATCAGGACTAGTTAGGCGGACGACCAACTTACATTTTGTTAAATTTTGATCTTCCGGGAATATTTGACTGCTATAAAACATAATTAAAGCCGACGCTTGCTTAAACACTGAACAAGTCTTAAGTAAAGAGGGTTGGCTTTGAGTCTGGGATGGGATTAGATTAGATTATTGAAATGGTGACCATACTACAAGGTAGGTATTTTAAGCCAAGTATGAATACATAATGGCCCAACACGATCTTTTTTATGTTTGTAAAATGATTGTACTTTCCCATTATTAAATTATTTAAATTGATACTGAATTAATATAATTAACCTGAGAAATTATTATTCCTTTTTGATTTACTTTTTACTTACTTTGAGTTAAGGTAAATATTTATTCATAATAATAGGTATCTCTCTTCCTAACCCTGAGCCTTATAACCCGTATCTATAATTATCTGAAGTATATTAAACTAGCTGACCCGGCGAAATTCGTAACGCCTGACAGTAAATACGTGTTAACTTAAAAATGTTCTGAAGTCGAATATTATTACGGCTTCGTTGTGAAGGATTAGATATTCTGGGTCGCGGCATACTTAATAACCATACGGAAACGAATATATGAAATATATCTTAGTGGATTGATTCACAATTTTCCAATCCAACCTTAACCCAAACCAAACGTAACAGCACTATTGGTTTTATAAGAAAGATTACATTTTTTTGATTAGCGGCATTGTTTATAATAATACTCGCGTAATCCACACGATTAATTAATTGATTAATTATTAATTGATTAAATTGATTAATTCCACTAGCTCAAAACAATAAATAGCTAATAATTACACTGGAACAAACAAACCAACCAGTAATCTATAATTTTTTTTAAATCACAAAAATTCGCTGAAAATGGCGTACAATGACGTTAGCTGTCGACTGGTAAAAATAAAGCAACAGAAAATCAGCTGTTAATAAAATATTCACATTATTGATGTACGCATATGATCAAAATACAGAAGGTATTTTCCTCATAAGCTTAGCATACATAAACTTTACAAGCCAGTGGGGCTTAGCCCTAAGGTTTAATACAACATTTCAAAGATCATTAAGATCCGTCCAGCCGTTCTCGAGTTATAAATGTTCTAACTAATATGACTTTGTTTGATATGTAGATTAGATAAAAATCGAAAATTTTTATCTCCAGTAGAATTTGGTTACGTTAAGATATCTTTTGAATTTATTTAAAATCAATATAAACAAACTAATATTGGTTTTAATTTGACAGCTATGTAGCTAATATCGCTCCAAATTGTCTAAAGAATATTAAACTAGCTGATCCGGCGAACTTGGTAATGCCTAACGGTAAATACGTGATAACTTTGAAATTTGCCATGTTCTGAAGTCGAATATCATTACGGCCTCGTTGTGAAGGATTAGATATTCATATAATTGCGGTATACTTAATAACCATACTGAAACGATAAGACATTAATAACATTCCCACAAAACAAATACATCTAAGTGGATTAATTTACAATTTACCAATCCAACCTTAACCCAAACCTAACCTAACTGCACTTCTGTTTTTATAGGAAAGATTACATTTTTTTGTTTAGCGGCATTGTTTATAATAATACTCGCGTAATCTAACATTTATTAATTCTACTCGCTCAAAACAAAAAATGGCTAATAATTACACTGTGACAAACAAACCAACCAGTAATCTGTAATTTTTTTAACAATCACAAACATTCGCTGAAAATGGCGTACAATGACGTTAGCCGTCGACTGGTAAAAATAAAGCAACAGAAAATCAGCTGTTCCAAATATTCACATTATTGATGTACGCATAAGATAAAAATACATCAGGTATTTTCCTCATAAGCTTAGCATGTATAAACGTTACAGGCCAGTGGGGCTTAGCCCTAAGGTTTAATACAAAAAAATCAAAGATCATTAAGATCCGTCTAGCCGTTCTCGAGTTATAAATGTTGTAACTAATATGACTTTGTTTGATATGTAGATTAGATAAAAATCGAAAATTTTTATCTCCAGTAGAATTTGGTTACGTTAAGATATCTTTTGAATTTATTTTAAAATCAATATAAACAAACTAATATTGGTTTTAATTTGACAGCTATGTAGCTAATATCGCTCCAAATTGAATTTTAAGAGGTAATAACTTTATTTTTTAGTTATTTGATAAATTTATTTATTTAAAGAGAGAATATACAATGTGTTGTGGGTCAGATCAAAATGAAAAAAATCTTATCCAAAAGGTAATAATGAAAAAGAGATTCATCAAAGCGAGTGCTCTTGCTTCCTCGGAGAAGCGTTAAAAATATCTTGTTTAGCGTCACAGAAACACAGACAGACAGACAGACAGAAATTGTGATAAGATCCATTTCCTTTTCTGTGGTGTAAAACTTAAAAATAACAAAAAGATCACAATTCCAATCAATGTACAGATGAAACTCCAATTTCACTTTATACACATAAAAAATCCTTCGATGTAATAAGTATCAACAGGAATGATCAATTGTATAACCTAAGCGTAACTTTATAACCTACTAGCTGATCCGGCGAACTTCGTAACGCCTCACAGTAAACACATGTTAACTTTAAGATTGGCCATGTTCTGAAGTCGAATAGTAATACGGCTTCATTGTGAAAGGTTATATATTCTGGGTCGCTGCATAGTGTATAACAATACTGAAACGATAAAACATATTAATAACATTCCCATAAAACAAATAAATCTGAGTGGATTAATTCACGATTTTCAAATCCAATCCAAACCCAAACGAAACCTAACTGTAATACGGCTTTTATAGGAAAGATATACAACAGCTGATTATTATAATAAACGTAATAATATAAACATTGTAATTATCATATAAACACGTGACTTTAATCAGACAGAAAATAAAAATATAAATACATAATCCCCCAAAACCGTAAACTATTAGCGTGGTGAATAAAGCTGTTCATTTTTTACAGTACACATTTACTTCATAGTTTATCATTAATGAATGATTCAGATAGCTTTGGATAGTAAAGCATATTGTTAATGGAAAGTAAACCAATCAGCTGTAGCTAAGAAATCAAATGTTTTCATTGTAGACATTTTGTAAACAAACTTACTCTCCATAAGGTTAACATTAGAAATTTAAAACGCCATAAAATGGAAACTTATGGGGTTTTTGAAAATATTTTTTCACTAAAACCTTCCCGGACACATATAGAGCAACTTCCTAAAATTTCATGGCGATCGGATGAGTAGTTTGGCAACGAATAGGACCTACAGACATACAGACATACATACATTCAATTTTATATATAGAGATTATGGATTATTATTATTATTTATAATGTTATATAAGTTGAGCGTTAACTATAATATAAGAATTGCCTTGAGACGGTAGATCAATAAAATTGTTTTCTTAGATCTCATAGTATAAACTACAAATTGGTGGCAAAAAAATATAAATTATTTCATTTGAGTTCTCTATTATTTTATTACTCGGAGCTTTATGAAAACTCATTTTGAGCGCCAATCGTAGTCCTGAAACCCGATCCGTCTGACTTAAGTATTCAATTTATTAATATTTATATTTTAATTATTTACCTTAAGCCCATACTTTGTAAACGGGCTGTACGACTCGGTGTTTATAGTATAGAAATTATTTACAATTTATGTTCATTTGTCTATATGTATAAAACCCAAATCTGACTCACTGACTGACTGATCACAGTTTCTAAAAAACTACAAGGCTTTGGAGCTTATCAATCAAAACATATGATTTCTAAAGCTACAGCTGTTTCAATGCCTTCTGCATCAGTCGTCAATTTAAAACTATCAAGTAAATAAATACTGTGCAAAATGAACAGTTTTACTTTCCACGTTGTTACCTCACAGTTTTGGGGTTTATGTACCAATTTTTTTATTTCATGTTTAATTAGATGTCATATGTAAATAAATGTCATAGTATTGTATATTGATTGATCTATTTTTACAATCTATCTAAATACGAGTAATAAAAAGTCGTGTTAGTTACACCATTCATAACTTGAGAACGGCTCATAACATTGCCGCGACCCAGAATATATAATTCTTTCTCAACGAAGCCTTAATGCTATTTGATTTCGGAACATGGCCAATCTTAAAGTTGACACAATATTTACTGTAGGGTGTTACGAAGTTCGCCGGGTCATCTACTATAATATATCATAATTTAAAATGTGCTTAAAATAATTTATAAATCAAATCAAATTACTATCGATAATGAGTGATGGAGATAAGTTTCATCATTGTATGTGCTCGCTATCACGCTTTAAAAAAATACCTTTTTTAGCGTTACAGACAGAAATTTAGATAAGAATTTAGATAAGAAATTTAGATAAGAGCCACTTCTTTTTATTTGGAACTAGCCGACCCGGCGAACTTCGTAACGCCTGACAGTAAATATGTGCTAACTTTAAAATTGGCCATGTTCTGAAGTCGAATAGCATTACGGCTTCATTGTGAAAGATTATATATCCTGGGTCGCGGCGTAGTGAATAACAATACTGAAACGATAAGACATATTAATAACATTCCCATAAAAGAAATAAATCTGAGTGGATTAATCCACAATTTCCAAATCCAATCCAAACCCAAACCAAACCTAACTGTAATACGGCTTTTATAGGAAAGATATACCTACAACAGCTGATTATAATAATAAACGTAATATATAAACATTGTAATTACTGTATTTTTTATTTGGCCAACATATAAACATGTGACTTTCAATCAGATAGAAAATAAAAATATAAAAACATAATCCTCCAAAGCCATAAACTATTAACGTGGTGAATAAATCTGTTCATTTTTTACAGTACACATTCACTTCATAGTTTTACATTAATGAATGATTCAGGTGGCATTGGATAGTAAAGCATATTGCTAATGGAAAGTAAACCAATCAGCTGTAGCTAAGAAATCAAATGTTTTCATTGTAGACATTTTGTAAACAAACTTACTCTCCATAAGGTTAACATTAGAAATTTAAAACGCCATAAAATGGAAACTTATGGGGTTTTCGAAAATATTTTTTCACCAAAACCTTCCCGGACACATATAGAGCAACTTCCTAAAATTTCATGGTGATCGGATGAGTAGTTTGGCAACTCATAAAGGACATACAGACATACATACATTCAATTTTATATATAGAGATATTAAAATATTATAATTACAAGTACAGTATCAGCAAAGTACAGACAAATCCCCAATACTATTCCTTATTTAAGTGAGATTGAACTTATGAATGATTATCAAACACGGGTAGAAAATGATCAAATTATATGGAGCAGATGAAGTGTTGAAGTTGAATGTAACAGCTTTGTTGTGTTTTGCTGTCATCATCAGAACTGGCAACAGTCCAACGGGCGATGATTCATTTTGGGAATTCACGTTCGCGCTCAAACTGAAATGAAACTGTCATTATTGTTTATCATATGTGTAATTCCAAATGAATTATGTTTGTAGATACTGTTTTGAAAACAGTGTTTCCATGTTAACTCATTTGATTCATGTCACATTTCATCTGAGCCCAGAGATGCGTGAGAGGGAGGTAAAGTAACCGTGGTGGGGTTCCGTTTTATGTTTATATTTATATCAAATTTTTTCTTTGTCAGCCGGTAAGTAAACTACACATGGATTGACAGGGACGGTGGCGTCGCCCAGTAATCCAGCTACTTGGAGGTCACGAATTGTGGATAGTTGTGAGTGATGGGTAATCCGCAAAAGACCATCCTCAAAATTAGACCAATTCGTAATTCAGAGGCCGTGGTTCGGATTCCACGTTGAACTGTAGGTCCCTTAGTTGCCATCGGCTGTTGGGTTATTAATTAACATTCCTGTCTAAGGAACATGTCAGTCTTAGTCAGTAACAAGACTACAAGATCGCGCCACAATCATCTTACTTTCAATCCTCATTCATACTTGGCTTAAAATACCTACCTTGTGGTAAGGTCGCCATTTCAATAATCTAATCAGCCGTTCCTCCCCAGCACCAAATTTGCGTCATAGTCTACTGCGCATCAAAAACATAGAGCTCAGAAGAAACGTGACGAACTTTATATGGGATGTGGTAAATAAAAATACGTATTTTCTGTTCCGGACGAAAACTTAGCTGATGTTTAGTTTAACAATCTTCTTCTTAATACGATTGAAATATTATGTAGTATGTATCGATCCAACATATGTTGTGTGTATATTGATAGACTCGAATTGAAAGATGAATGAACATTTATTAATTGTTAACATGAATTCAATTGGTTTTGAAGTTGTTGTGCAACTGATATTGTATATAAATACATTGTAATGAATTTAATTTATAGTTTTGTACAGTAATTAACAAGTGTAATAATTCTAACTTTCATGATTTTTTTTTTGCATTTTTGCCTCAAAAACAAACATTTTTATTGTTTTAATGTACTATATTATTTTAACTATATAATTTGTATGTAATAATATTAATATATAGTTAGTTTTCAATAGTAAGAAAAATGAGCAAAGCTAAACAGTAAATATGCATTCTAAATTTACGTTTTTCGTAGTATTGAGCTTAATAAGAGACACAGTAAGATGAAAAATTTAGTTTTCATTCGGTCCAAAAATACCTGGTTCCAATCTCCGTCGTTAATACTTGATCTCTAATGAAAAATGGCACTCTAGATCCCAGTGACGTAAATTGACGTACATTTCAAATGATAATAATGAAACAATAAGGGTTAATAATTTATCATAATATAGGTCGCATACTAGCTCGCTATAAATCGCATAACTAAGACGCAGTCAAGAAACATCACACAAAACAGCTGTTTTTGGTTTTGTTGACTGTTTGAAATACGAAATTAGCATTTCCAACCATAACCAATGTTAATTTTTGCACAATTGTTATGGTTAAACAGTTTTAGAGACTTCCATGCGGAAACAAAAAGAAAGTGTGTTTACAGTCGGTTGAGTGACGTCATTTGTTTTAGTTTCTGTGTCTTCTAGAAACCGTGGCTGTTTAGGCCGGTTTATATGCACGGCGCGGCGTTGCGTGTTCCCAAACGCTAGACGTGGCGCGTCTCGCGTCAGACACGCGGTTAGCTGACGGGCGTTCTCTTTTATCGTGCTTATGATAATTTATTGAAATTCGGTCACGCCTTTATTTACTACCTCGTTTCCAAACTTGTATCAGAAGAGTCCCGATATCACTATTTTTATTCTAGTTCCAGTACTGTTGTTGCCCCCCTTGGATTCGCAGAAGGACTCCCGCAACTGTTTTCACGAAACACCTAAGGATCGTGGAAAAGGCGAAAAACTACCGAGGAAAGTAATTAAGTAAAAGATTATTATGGAAAACAAATTTTTATCTATGACTCACTCTTGATTCTAGTGTTTCGTTTAAATGTCATTTGGCATTTCGAGTGAATTGTATTCCTAACTAAAATACAAAAAGTTGCAAGAAACAGAACGGATTGTTCACAATTTCATTCAGTAATATAATTGATTAATCACTGTTTATTGTTGCAGTGTTGCAATCAGCTGTTTATGTGATCAGCTGTCTAAGTGCAGTCAATAATTTACTGTGTACTGTATGGCAAAGAGTAACTTGCTGGCTTGCATCCAGGTACAGGAAACCAGGCTACCAGGTATCAGGCTGGTTTCTAGCACAAAGTTCTACGATTTAAAATACAATTTCGTCACATTTATCTATAAATATCTATACAGGTTTAATATATTTATGAATAGGTTGTTCAGCCAAACTAACTGTACAATTACTAAGATCTTTTG
Source organism: Nephotettix cincticeps (assembly GCA_023375725.1). Lineage (NCBI taxonomy): Eukaryota > Metazoa > Arthropoda > Insecta > Hemiptera > Cicadellidae > Nephotettix > Nephotettix cincticeps. The sequence goes on along the minus strand of CM041788.1, from coordinate 21,715,096 downwards.
TACCTGTGCCTTTTTACTCACTTCCTTCACATAAGAACAATGTAAAATTCAAACAGTCTGCATAACTTTGTTTTTAGTTACCAGAAAATCTCGAACTGGAAGCCATTTTGAAAATCAATATAATGTTAATCAATCTATCTTATTAAAATTGAAATTCTTTCACTTACGCAAGGGATTAAAGATAAATTAAATAGAAAATTTTGTTCAAAAAACAGATGGACTTTTGAAATTTTTAATTTAAAATTAAAGTTCTCACTAGTAAAAATACCCCGTCACAGCAGACCTGTGTCCTCAGCGAATTTCCAAATCAATAATATTATAATAATAATATATGACAAGTTTGGTCAAAATCTATCGATAAACATGAGAATTATTTGCCTATTCTCCATAAGATAAACGAAAAAGTCGAAAAAATAACATGGTCTTGGGCTTAAGTCTTGCCATGAGACCTACAGCAATAGCTTCTTCCCTATGGGAAATTCGCTAATACGGAGGGTATAACAGAATTTAACGAAATTGAAACATAAAATGATGAACGTAAATGGAAGGCAACATGGCGGCCTCGGCGTCACCGGCTACAAAGCGAGTGGGTAACTTGATTATTGTGTGATCGATTCATTTTATCGCACAATAAAGGGAGTTCCTCCGGCGTGTTGTGCATTTACAGGGAATGTCGTCCCGCGGCGTCTCTGTGTCACTTTGCGACATCATCCTCCACACTCGCAGTACACAAAGTGCTTGCTATCTATCGCAATATTCGCGATATTTCAAATAATAAGCGATATGGCAATTTAGCCTTTTCTCCTTAAGATAAGTATTGTTGGTTCAAAAGAAAATGCATTATGTTGAACAGTTTCCATATGTCAGTAACCGTTTGGCACGTAGCAATAGTTCGAAACACAAAAGAGTTTTTTGGGCTGATTATGGTGCCACAGTATATATATAATTATATATATTTATATATAAAAACAAAGTCGTGTTTTTTACATGCATTAACAAGCGGCTACATGCTTTATTTTTCGGTTCGCCTGCTGGGTCAGCTGGCGTTTCCATAAACAATAGTTTATTTTAATTTAAATTTCAAGTTGGCAAGTGTTATCTAATAATCTTTGGAGAATAAGTTGTGTTTACTATTTTCAAAATCAAAAAATTTTTTTTCTTACTGTGTTTACTTGTTGCAATAGCTTTACTTCGCAGCTTATTCATTATTAAACTATGAAAACCCAAATATTGTGTTAAAAATGAATAAACGTTAAAGTTACGGAATTATTGTACTGTGATATATTTTTTTTTTTCTGTATGATAAAAGTCACGTATATGTTCAAAATATATTACAAAATTTATACAATAAGATTTTTTATAATAACAGCTGATATTTAGTTTCACAAAAGTTTTATTTTATGAAATGGCCACATGTAGTTAAATGTGTTTCTGTTATTGAATTATATTTATTTATACATAAATTTCTCTGAGGATTAGGTTTTTTTACCACGACAACCACAATAAAGCTCTATTTCTCATTGGGAATTCGCTAAAAGAAACTACCATACGTTTCTATAGGCTCCTATATGTAAATTTGGTTGCCGTTTACAGCTAATATCTGGTGAAAATAATAATTTTTATTGTTTAAAATATTGCAACGTGGAACAGCAAGTTTAATTTTCGCGTTAAACTGTATACGAGACAACAGTAATCTTCTAACCCTTGCATTACGGCAGAGCGCATCCATAAAGTTATTGTGTGTGCGATATTGTTACCCGTTTATGCTCTCCGTTGCTTACACTTTGTTACGACATTAAATTATTAGAATAGTATTATAAGCGTTCGAAAAACTGACAGCTTAGCGTTTTTTAAAAATAGAAGTACTGTAAAAGTCAGCAGGGATACATATAAACAATTGATATATTTTGTATATTTTAGTGGCTTTAGAGTGTGGTTCATATACACACCCTATAACTATTCAATTATTAAGTCCGAAGAATTTCTAATAGGCACCGTATTTAAAATGGATGAGTAACATTGTTTTTTTTATTTTCAAAAATAGCAACACTTAAATTACTTAGTTAGTTACTGAAATGGTAACCTGTCCAGGACCAAGTATTTTAAGCCAAGTATGAATGAGAGATGAGTGTAAGATGATTGTCGCACTATCTTGTAGTCTTTTTACTGACAAAGGCCATCATGTTTCTTAGACCTTAAGTTAATTACATTGTATAGTTTCTAAGTTGATGTTCATAGTTGAAAAATTACTAAAATGGCCTGAAACGTTCTGATTATTATTACTCTAAGTTAACCTTGATTTTACAAATAATTTGATGTTTTCCATCGCTAAATAAGAACTAGTAGAATTTTCCTGTTGCTGCTTGAACATGTTACAGTAATTACGGGTTGAATTGCCATTGTGCTTTTCAAAGGGTTCCATGTTTTTGAAATACTGTATTGAAGGAATTCCAGTTGTAATTATAAATATACAAATGCTGTACCTATTTTCTTTAACCGATATTCCTTTAACCTTGTCAAAGGGATCAGCTGGTGTTAGTCAGTAACAAAGCTGCACGAAATAAATATGAATAATATTTTTTCTATTGTTAATTTGTTGTGATTAGTATTTGTTTTCTGTATCCGGGCATCGTCAGTGGCAGACAGGTATTGTCAGTTGATCCTCGCTAATGAGACCACATACCGCCTTGAATCCAGATTAGAGTTCCAAATTAGGACTCAGCGGGTCTGTCGTCAACCGACCCCTGGACCGATTTAGAAAGATCGACAATCGCCTCAACCCGAGCAAAAACTAATTAAACCACTGTTTAATTGGCTCTATTAAGCCAACTATATCGTTAATTGGTGCTAAAGTTAGTTTAAATAATCGTCTATATAAATACGATTTGTGTTGACATGGATATGTCTTGGCCCTGAGGGGGGGATCGGCAAATTGTGCCACCGAAACTTGAAACAGCGACGTCATTGTTTGGTTATACAGTAAGAACAGCTGTTCAGATGAACTGAGACCATTCCCTTTAGACATATCCATGATCTAACCTAGTTCCCACAGGGAAGTAAATACAATAGATTTTTGTCTGCGCATTGCTTGCACGGTTACACACGACAGAGGATGGATTATTTACATTCGATTCACTTGTTTGTACCTCTTACCGTGTGTTTTATAGCTATCGTGATTGTGTTATTTAGATTTTTATTGCGGAAATTTTCCATCACGATTATAAGTCGATTATAAGTAAAACAAAGTTTCAAGACGTATCATATCGTGATTGCTTTTAGTTAAGATATTTTAGCGAATTTCCCATAGGGAATAAGCTATTACCGTAGGTCTCATGGTGAGACTTAAGCCCGGGACCATGTTATTTTTTCTTCTTTAGGTGCCCAGAGTCCAAAAACAATAGTCGTTAAAATTTATATATATATATATATATATGTATATATATATATATATATATGTGTCTGTGAACACGATAACTCTCGTAAAAATGGTCCAATCAAGACCAAATTTGGTAGAGACGTGTATTCCTACAAGTGCTCGGACGAGTTCGTAAACCAGACATATCGGTCAATGGGAACGGGTAGTTTGGGGGGGTTTTGTACCCCAAAAAGGGGTTTTTTGCGTTTTTCACATGTATTTTTTTAAAATTTCTAATTTTATATTTCACCATTAGAATCAGCTTAAAAAACTACACAATTAAGTTCCTTAAAGTTTTTCTCTATCTCCAACGGTTACCGAGATATTAAAAATCTAAACACAGTACATTGTATTGTGGGGCTCCAATGTTAATCTTATGGAGGATAGGGAAAAAATAATATTTCCCATATTAATGAATATTTTTGGATAAAACTTGATATTTAGTTTCATGTGGTTAAGATCTATCCATTTATGCTTAAAAATCATAGTTTATGTGTTTATCATGGCAGCAAACCTGCATACTCTTTTCCCATAATAATCATATAGGGAATAGGCAAACTCCTTTATTTATGGACAGATGTTGATGAAAGTTGGTATAAATGTTAAGAAAAAAATTATTTATGGTAGAAATGCCTAATTTCAGTGTTCCTCACAGCAGCAAACCTGCACACTCTTTGCCATGTTAATCTTATGGAGAATAGGCAAATAATTCTCATGTTTATGGACAGATTTTTTTTAACTTGTCTTATATTATTGATTTGGAAATTCGCTGAGTACGCAGGTCTGCTGCGACGGGGGTATTACGTTTTACACCCCAGGAAAAAAACGAAATGTGGCTCATCTCAATTCCTGTCTTTATATATTTTTATCGCGCTAAACTATGTATTTTTGTAACACCTCTCAGTGAATACGAGATCTCCCACAGTAATGAAACTTATTTTTATTATTCTGTATTCTTTGTAGAAGGTTTTTGTTTACTTTAAACTGACTAACACCCTATTGAAATAAAGTAAAGATGTACTGTTAGGTAGGTCTACCTATGTTAACTTTACCTAGTTAACTTTACCTTGACTGGGACGGTGGCGACGTCCTGTAATCCAGCTACTTGGAGGTCACGAATTGTGGATAGTTGTGAGAGATGGTCGGTGGATGTAGTGTTCTCTTGTGTGGATTAACGTCCGCACTATTGAATACTGCGTTAATCCGCAAAAGACCATCCTCATAATTAGACCAATTCGTAATTCAGAGGCCGTGGTTCGGATTCCACGTTAAACTGTAGGTCCATTAGTTGCCATCGGCTGTTGGGCTATTAATTAACAGTCCTGTCTAAGGAACATGTCAGCCTTGGTCAGTAACAAGACTACAACATCGCGCCACAATCATCCTACATTCATTACTCATTCATACTTGGCTTAAAATACTTACCCGGGTAGGTCGCCATTTCAGTTAAAAGTATTAAAGGTATAGTTGACGACGCACAGCTGTGCAGTACAAACTTCACCGTCAGTTGACGTCTCTTCGCTCTGGCGAGAAATTACAGCCACAATAGTCTCTTATCGCTCTCGCCCTTCATCTCCCAACTTCGCTCCATTACTCCTACTATGGTTCTGATTTGAATGGCGGGTTCATGTTTTACTGCCACATTTCCAATTGTTTTGGAAGTTGCTCTTTCCTCAGTACGTTAGCATTGTGGTGAGTCATATTTAACTTAATTATACATGTATAATTTTATTTGAGGAAGAACAATTTATTAATGAAAATGTATTAATTGATTTAAATAGTTCTAACTGAAATGGCAACCTACCCATGTAGGTATTTTAAGCCAAGTATGAATGAGAGATAAGATTATTGTGCGCGATCTTGTAGTCTTGTTACTGACTAAAGCAGGCATGTTCCTTAAGACAGAACTGTTAATTAATAGCCCAACAATCAATGGCATCTAAGGGACCTACAGTTTGACGTGGAATCCATACCACTTTTGCCTCTAAATTACGAACTGGACTAATTATGAGGATGGTCTTTGCGGATGAATGTAGCATTCAATAGTGCGGACGTTAATCCAAGCCAAAGAATATCACAGCCACCAACCAGAACTTATAACTATTATCGATGGCCGATGAATTCGATGCGATATTCTTGGTGTGGATTAATGTCCACTCTATTGAATACTGTACTACGTTCAACCGAAAACCGTAATGTCTAATTATGGTCTTTGTATTTATATTTTTTAACGGCAACTGTCCGTTACTGTCCCAAGGGGCTTGTGCGGTTAATTAAAAGAGTGAGGTACCGTCCGTAGTATGGGTCACTTGGGCCAGCCGGAGGTGACCGCTCATGATCTGGCAGGAGTCGTCGGCCACTAGCTTCCGGGCAACCTTTGACTTACTGGGAACATATATTGAATCAAAGTAATTGTAGCTGTTCCTGAGCTACCGCACCATTACTATGATCATATTTATTAGACCAGCTCGTGATTCAGAGGCGAAATTGTGGTTCGGATTCAACGTTAAAATGCAGATTTCTTAGATGTCAATTGCAGTTGGGCTATTAGTTAACAGTCTTGTCTGAGGAACATATGAGCGTTAGTCAGTAACATGACTACATCATCGTACCACAATCATCTTACATTCATTTCTCTAATCCAAGCCTAGTATACCTATCTGGATAGATCGCCATTTCAGTTTAGAGTAAAGTTGAGTAAGGTATCATTTTATAACATACAGTGATATCATATATTGTAACAACACTTGATGAAGCTTCCGTGATATCATCTGCACCGTCGCTACAATCACATGGGACTGGCTATGTCAGTGGTTTATTGTTATGACCAATAAGTTTTATATTGTGTAATTTCAATTATTTCATAAATTCGTAGATTACGATGGTCTGCTGCTACGGAGGAATTTTTAATTTTCATTAAAATAAATTTTTTAATTGGTTCCGTTATGTCAAAGCTATCAGTGCGGGTGGAACGTATCTGGAGTGGACCCGACTGGAGCATGGGTCGTTATTTCTGACCTTTGACATTCGTACTAACCCTCTACAAAATAAATGCTCGCTCAGTACCAAGTAGGTCATTAAACATACTCGTGTACGTTACATACAGTATTATCAATACACCGTCGAAGCAGACCTGCGTACTCAGCGAATATCAAAATCTATAATAATATATAACGGGTTTGATCAATATCCGTAATAAATAAGTGAGTTTTCCTATTATGCATAGGATTAACATGAAAAAAGAGTATGCAGGTTTGCCGCTTTGAGGAACACTGAAAATAGGCTTTCTTACCATAAACTATTTTTATTTTGACCATATACCAAGTTTTATCAATATCTGTCCATAAATAAATCAGTTTTCCTAGTCTCCACAAGATCAACATGGACAAGAGTATGCAGGTTTGCTGCTGTAACGAACACATAAACTGTGATTTTTTTAGTATAAATTTGTGGATCTCAACCACATGAAGCTAAATACCAAGTTTCATCCAAACGTATAGATTAATTAGTGAATTATTAATTTTTTCTCGTCCTCTATAAAATTAACATTGAAGCCTCTAATATAAGGTACTTATAAGGTTATTTATATCTCAGTAACCATTGGATATAGAGCAAAACTTTAAAGTACTAAATTGTTTAGTTTTTTGACTGATTCTAATGGTAAAAGAAAGATGTAAAATATAAAAAATTAGTATTTTTGGTTTCTAGGCACCTCAAAATTAAGTAACATGGTCCCGGACTTCGAAGCTTATTCCCTATGGGACATTTGCTAAAACAGTCAAATGTTTAATTATAAAACACGTTTTTTCACCATTTCAAAAGGCTGAGTTATAAACAGAAAATTATTTATCAAAAATTAATATTTTCAAACACCGCTTAACGGTAAAGAATTATTTGCGTGTTCAAGATTTGCAATGCCAGTGGTATTTTGTCAAAAGGCTTTGATAGGGAATGGTTCAAACCTTGTCCTCTTACCAACTAACATCGATTTGTTGTTAGATAGGTAATTAATTAATAGCCTAATTACAATTGGCGACTGGGTCCGGATTTGAACCGGCGACCTTTAAATTACGTTGTAACGAAATTATCATTGGGCTACTTGTTGCGGGCGGAGGGATGATTAATTGTTTATTCTTATGTTAATAAGGGGTTGGACTAAGGGTGAATTTCTTCCTAAACCTCAAAAGTAGAGGAAGGCATCATATGAAAATAACTTGTGGAATATTTTCGAAAATAAATCAAATATATTTTCAGTTTTCGTGTCGTCGTATGCGCTGTGTTGTAGTTAAAAATTTGCTATTTATACATATTTCAATTTATATGAGAGAAAGGATTGATCCGTTTACAGATACAGTTTTGATTTGCATGCAAATTACCAACCTTTGACTTCAAAGCCATAAAGATAAAATCAGTGACGTCATCAGTGATCAGCTGTTAGATCATCGGCACCGTCACAACAATCACCTGGGCGTATAGGTGATGTCAGTGGTTTATTGTTATGATCAATAATGTCAAAGGTGTTTAAAATAATAATTAGGTACTGTATAAACAAAACCCGACTACAGTCGTGATTTTTATTATCGAAATTTAGTTGTCTCTATTGCGCACTCAGGAATTTCGTCTTTGGAGTGGACAGCATCCCAACCTTAAATTATTTAATGTTTCTTGGGACAATATGAGGTTGCATAGTAATTAAAGGTGTAAACCCATTTAGTAAAATATATTATTAAAATCATAAATAATCTAAATTATTAATTAAAAGTAATAATGAGTAGTTAAAAAATGTATCATTTGAAAAATCTGTGGGAGGTGCTTAGTCCCTGAAAACTACCATTTAATCTTCAATTTTGAAATTCATGTCGATCCATCTTAAAATACTTTTAATCATTTTGAGTACATACTTACTTACTCTTACTCCAATCCAATGACATTTTTGGCCTTGCCAACAAGATGCCTTTATCCTTTTCCATCCTTTGTCAGATCCAGATCTGCACCCAATTTCCTAACATCTTCAGCAACTTGGACATCTCATCTGATCCTCGGCCTCCCCAGTAGTCGTCTTCATTCTGATCTTCCTCCCCACACTCTTATTATAGAGCTGTTCTACTCTCTCCTTCTGACATGAGTTGATTTATTATTAAAGTAATTAATTTTAAATAATAAATGGTGTTAAGCGGTGACGTGCTCGTCTCATAATCTGAAGTTCACCGGTTCGAGATTCCGTCCACCAAGTCACTATTTGTATTCGGGCTATTAACTAATTCCCAAACAACAGGTTCACGTTAGGTGATAACAAAACCATGGGTTGGACAGTTCCCTAACAAAATGTTTAAAAATTCCTCTGGTGTTGATAAACTCAAAATAAGTCAACAGAGTTTCCACATTTTGAACCATTTTGGTACCATTGCCAAACGTTTTCTTTCCGTACGAATACGTGGCAGGAACTAACATTGGTAATTTTCTTGTCCATAGTATATTCAGGTAGCGCGATCCTAAGGTTCCTTATAGTTACAGCAATTTTACCAATCAACCAGTCTGAAGGGGTTTCTCGTGTTATGTCCCAGCTATGAATCCAGGCCACGAATTGTGGATGAATATAAGCGATGGTCGGCGGGTGTGATATACGGCTTGGACTAACGTCTGTACTATTGAATACTGCGTTCATTCGCAAATACCATCTTCGTAATCAAACCAATTCGTTATTCAGATGCAAAATTGTGGTTCGGATCCCACGTTGCCCTTTTTGGGATATCAATTTCTAACAGTCCTGTCTGAAGCCTTAGTCATGTGACAAGACTACAATATGACGCCACAATCATCATACACTTAATTCTCATTCATACTTGGCTTAAAATACCTACCTGGTAAGGTCACCGGAAAGGGAAATAATGCAATACTGTAATATTATTTGGTTCCAGTGGATTTTAAAGGTATCACAATCAAGGATAGTCAAAACATGGAAGATGTAAACTCAATAATATGTAGTGGGATGTTATAATGAGTTGGTGTCGCGGGCAGCGCGTGGGCGTTACCATGGCAACTGGCCGCGGCGTGTGGGCGTGTGCGTGCGTGCGTGCGGCTCGGTGAAAGTTGTTACATCATTTGATTTAGGTCTACCTTACTGGGCCGAGATCTATATGGCCGGTATCATGTGACACAACCGACTGGTTTGTGCAACGCTCTGGCGCTGGTCATTGTCGTGAGTACGAACGATTGTCTTAAAGTGGAGCATTTGTGGCGTTGAGGCCGCGAATGGCAGAACTTGGTTGTTTAGATTTAAAATCAAAGTCTTAAACTCTCAGGGGAATAGTTAGCACTCCCTGGTTTGTTTAAAATCGAACCATCTAGGATGGTTTCAAAATTCTGTCAGTTAAAGATGAAATTACAGAGTTTAAGTTTTTTTTAAGACATAGGAAGATCGCTCTGGTAATTTGGCCGTTACTCTATATGATAATTGTCAAAGAATGTAAGGAGAAGAAAGTGTTATACAATTTCTGACCTCTTTTACAGATTTTTGTAAATAGTTATCAACTTTTTATGTTTTTTTTCTGTGCAGGGTTTGCCCCCCTTTAGTTCTTTAACATCTCAATATTTTTTAGAACTTTGGAATACAATAGTTCCATTAATATGTCATATTTGAGTTAACTTGCAGAATTAGAATGTTTGTGTACGTGGTGAACTGTTACAGTTTATTTAGAAATTTCACTTTTTCTATTGTAAACGCACTGTTAAATAAAGAAGGATAAAAAACGTTTTCCAAAATAGTATTTGCTTCACCACTGGTGGTAGCAAATGCAACCAAGCCCATATTCTGGGGTTTGGGCAATCCCGGACCGACATTTTAAAGGGTCTGCAGTAATAGCGGGTCCATTTTATCACTTCCTATAACTACACAGTTAAATTTAAACAATAATATTTTGATCTATCATTTATTAAAAATTCTTGTATTTGGTGTCTTGTAAAATTAACCACATCTAGTCGGGTCGATGCCTTATGTATGACTAACAATAACAAAATATAATAATAACATTTAAAAAATATTAAACATAAACATTACAAAAATATTTTTGAATAATTCCAAAAAAAATATTCAACTCTTCAATTACATGGGTCGCTGTTTAGTATCTTTAAGCCAGATAAATTCATAAATAGTCACAATATAATATCAATGACAGGGCCCAAATAGTTTCTAGCAATGTATAGTTTTTGAATCTACATTATATGGACTAATGGGGAGTATTAGTATTGCGTATTCCTAAACTTGAGGTATTTTTATGGCGGTGCGAGAGACATTAGGGACAACAGAAATCCGCTAGATCGGCGCTAGTGTCGCTTATTCATTACGCATATGTGATTGTTTCATGATTGCTTCCTGAGTGATTTGTTTGTTCGGTCCAGTTGAGTGCGCAGCCATCTTGGGGCAGAACTGGACCCGGCGGGTGTCAGTGGAGGGAAAAAGATAACAATTTTGTTTTGTGTACATTTTATAACATTTTTAGATCTACGAAATTTCTTATTTTATAAGAATATCGGATCAAAAATGTGGTTCTAAAAATCATTTTATATAGTATTCGAATATTTTTTTATAATTTCAAAGTTTTACATAGGTAACATGAAAAAATCTGTTATTCACCTTCCCAAAATTTCAGCTGAAAAGCATAAAAATGGTTTTGCCACATTCCTCGTATTAAAAACGCCAAATTTCCGAATTAATCACGCGACAACTCGAAAGGTTTTCGCTAAAAACTTAAAAAATGTTCCAAAGCATATTTAACATGAATATGAGTCAAGTGAGTGTGGTGAATGTAATGAATTCTTAATGACTTTGTTACTGACTTTTTTACAGCTTTGTCACTGACGAAGACCAGGTTGTCAATATAACAGGATTACTATAATAGCCCAAAGATAAAAGGAAACTGGGTCCAGTAATACTTAATACTTTAAATTGAAATCGTGACCTACCCAGGTAGGTAAAAGCCCTGTATGAATGAGAATCTTTTACACTTCTGTGCTGATTGTCTTTCTGTAATGTTAGTATTTATATTAATCAGCTGTTTGTATTTGGATTTGTTTATGTTTATGTTTAGGTTTGATTAATTCTGTAATGAAGTGTTTCTTTTAATATAACTTTATTTTATTCAATTGAGTTATTTATTTCTTAGAAATAGAGAATAACACATGGTGTCAGAAGTGGGATTAAGTTTTCAATTGCAATTGGGACAGTACCTCTTAGTTTTCTGCCCATGAGCAATTCTGAGGGGGAATATCCGTAACTTTATTTTATTCAATTGAGTTATTTATTTCTTAGAAATAGAGAATCTTCGAGATTCGAGTTTAAGCATTTCCACAGGATTTGGATTGACGAGATTGTAAGCTGAATGTGTCCTACAAAAATAAATATTTAACTAAACCGTATTTAACCAAAGCAAGAAGAACAAATGAACGTAACGGGGGTTGGCAGGGATTTAACAAGGGATTTACTAGCGGCGACGTCGCTGCTGAATGAGAACGTGGGGCGGCTGGCACCTGGCAGCGAGCAGCTAGCAGCCAGCAACCTCCCTCGCGGATTAAGTATTCAGTGTTCTAATTTCACCCTCCCCTCCCCTCCCGCCACACGCGGAGATGAGTTTATAGGCAGGATATGGCCCGCGCGTCTGTGATTGGCTCGTTGGGTCTGTGACGTAATCGAGTCATTAACCTATCAGAAAATACATTCATGACGCCAAATGTAGTAAATTAAGGTTTGGTTCGTAATGGTGTTGAACTCAACTTCAAAAGATACCTTTAAAATAAATATAATTTCTTTGTAATCAATTGATTTCAGATTGGAATAATTTCCGGAGAAAAGTTTGGCTTGATAAAAAAACTTGTTAAAAAATAATGTTAAGTCAAAATTTTGAAAAATTAATACTTCATCAACAAAACCTAAAGGCTAACTTATTTTTAGGAGCTGGTTTTATAGAATGATCGAATATCGGAAGGTAGATTTAGGCGAGTGTTATGTCAAACTTAAATTAATTTATTATTATTTATTTATTATTTAATTTAAATTTTTTTTTACAAAAATTAGTCAAAGAAAAATTCCGATTGATGATTCAAATTCCTGAATGAAACTACTGTACATACATTGGTTGTAAAACAACCAATATCTATAAGTAAGCTTATATCAGTCGTAGATCTGATATCAATTTCTTTTACAATACTAATTTCATTATACGTCTTACAGTTCACACAAAGCTTCTGTCCACTACATGTTTCGCCTGAGCGGCATTATGAAATTGAAATGAAGGGATGTTTTTGACTCGTCAATTGAAACATAAAACACGAACACTGACGAGTTTGTCTCCAGCAATGACTGCGTTAAAAGTAGGTCTGCCGATTGTTTTAACGTTTTCTTTTTCCCATGTGTCAGTGTGTGTGCAAATGACGAGTCGATAGCGGATAGAACGTCCCTGCATTGACTTGACACTAGGTAGGTAGTGCCGTTCAGGCGTAACAGAACCTGTGTGAACCGTGAATAAGACGTTAGTTATTATTAAGTTAATCTAAATACCCAGTTCCGGGGCTTAAATAATGGCTTTCAATTTCTTTGCCGATCGACTTCAGTGAACATCGATTTTACTTCTCGTTTAAATTTTAAAATAAGTACTCTGAAAAGGGTTTCAACCAAGGTATATAAAATTAAAAAAAAGAATGTCTCACGAACAAACATATCTCCAAACATGATAGTTTGACAACAATGACGTACGCATGAGTCCTGAATCATGTAAATATAAACATTCTTGACACCAATGACATCAGTATTGTTTATGTGACACTCTTTCACAATAGTTCTTGGTTCCAGTTACCGTTTTCAACATTTTTTTGCAATTAAAAACTATCGATTATCTGGTTTGTGTTTGAGTTAGGATGCACCATATAATAGTGTAGTATTCTTGGACTTAAAAGTATCGGGTGCTTGTAAAAGTAGAGCATCTGTTAATTAAAATCGATCGTTATAATCGATTACCAATCTAATGTATTAATCAGTTCCGAACTCGCAACGAAAGACGATGATGTTGTTCGCGTCACGCAATTGAGACCGATAATCAGAGTGTACGATTGTAGAAATGTTTCGATGAGTACATATCGATAGTTTCGATAATACAGTATATCGGATCTATCAATTTGATATTGCGTAATGTTTTAGTTTTAAACAATAATACTGTTTGGTTATAAAACTACAATTTATATTCACATTTTAGGTATATTTAATGGACAGTAGGAACTATGCAGTGTACCAACTTAAAATTGAGAGGTAGACTAATCAGGCGCTGTCGAACTGTCATGTTACCAAGCATTCACGGCTTGGCAATTCGACAAGAAATTCGACTTAAAATAAGTATTTGCATAAATGATTGCGTATTTTAGTTTTTACGGTGTGAATACGAGAAATTCTTTTTTAAATGTATTTTGATTTAAGATGTTTATAGTGCAGTGGTGTTTTTCGCATATAGGAACATAAAACAGAAAATACACTTGGTCCCGGGTCTGATTATTGTCATGTCGACCACAGTATTATTCTAGTTTCATTTCCTTTACATAGGTAAATCACTAAAGATTAGGATAGTTGAAAAATTCAACTTAGTTTCACGTTTTGCCGGTTTTAGCCAGCCCATTCAACAAACCTGGAATGCTCTATTATTCTCAACAGCCCGTAAATCTCTGAGAGGTTGAGGTGGTGCTAGGGGGGGCTGGTAGGGGGGCGATTATCGCTGTACTCCGCAGCCCCGACCGGAGTGGTGGCGCCCTCCACCGTAAATTACATGTACTAGACCGCAAATCCGATAGCTACTGGGTAGTAATTAATTCGCCAATAAAGCATAACTATCACTGCATATAGACTATGGTACGTGTTGAAAAAATCAAAATCCAATTTCTTTATGAAAGTAAATTTTTGAATTTAGTTAACAATCAAATCAATGGTCAAAATAAACGCAACCTCTGTTGTGTTAAGTTCATTTTTTGTCTATCACGGGCGAAGCAAGGTGGAATATTTCCCATATTTGAGGCATCACAACTCCTCCATATCGACCATAGTATGGAGGCATCTTAAAATACCTTATTACCTCTCTGAAATGGCGACATACCCAGGTAGGTGCATATGCCAAGTACTAATGAGGATTGAGTGTAGGATTATTGTGGCGCGATCTTGTAATCGTGTTACTGATTAAGGCTAAAATGTTCCTTAGACAGGACTGTTTATTAATAGCCTGAAAGACAGTGGCATCTAAGGGACCTACAGTTTAACGAGTGGTCCGAACCACAATTTTGCCTCTGTATTACGAACTGGTCTAATTATGAGTGGTCAATAGTGTGGACGTTAATCGAAATCAGGGAATAACACATCCACCGACCATCAGTCATAACTATCCTTAATTCGTGGCCACTAAGCGGCTGGGAATGGTGACCGTCTCAGTCAAAAAGTGTAAATGAGTTAAATTGCACGTTTAACAGGTATAGGTAGGGAGGTTTTGTTTAAATTCATTGTAGCCAGCATAGCGGGGTTAGGTAACGCTTGTTGTTTACTATGGGGATTATTGGGCCGGGATCTTATCCCAACCAAGACGAAAAACCCAACACACGTCAACCGAGGCGTATGCCAGCTCCGATAGGAAAGTGGGAACTTCAATTATCGCCATGCCTCCGGTAGGCTTACGATAACAGGAGTGAGATAGGATGAAAATGTGGGTTATCTGGGTGAGGACAGGCTCAAATGTCTGGCCGTACCAATTCGGGAGGTAGGCAGCCCGCCCTCCCGAGCCCTTGACTTGATGGGAGCGTGGGTGGAGTCTTCGACTAGGCCACGAGCCGTAACCACTTGAACGACCGGGACGGTGGCGTGTTCTGTAATCCAGCTACTTGGAGGTCACGAATTGTATATGGCTATGAGCGATGGCCTGTGTGGATTACCTTCCGCACTATTGAATACTAAGTCCATCCGCAAATGCTGTACTCATAATTAAACCAGTTCATAATTCAGAGGCAGTGGTTCGGGCCACTAGTTAAACTGTAGGTCCCTTAGTTATACCATTGACTCCTGGGGCTATGAATTGAGTGTTCTGTCTAAGGAACATGTCAGCCTTAGTGGGTAACATGACTTCAAGATCGCGCCTCAATAATCTTACACTCATTTCTCATTTATACTTTGCATTGGACTGGTTTGTCATTTCAGTAACTAACTAACTGACTTGATACTCCTGCACTAACTTCCCCTAGTGATCAACAAATTATGTTCAATTGGAGAACAACTGTCCGCTTGTGACACTCTTTAATGTACCTTAGTATGAATTGGTATCTGGATTGATAAAGGTCAGCTGTTGTACCACTGGCGGTATAGGTTTAATAACATGTTGGGAAACAAGTTAAACGAGAATCGGGTGTCCCAATCTCGGTAATGCTAATTTGGTATACATTCTAGGTTAACTTTATAGAAAACCGTTCAAAATTGGTTTTGGTTTGGTATTGGTATCTCTTTAATATGAACAGGCAGATCCTAATACCTAGTAAAATAATATATGCACATTTTATAAAATATCATAATTTTAATATACTGCTTCAAGTTATTGACATGGATATGTCTTAGCTCTATGGTGGGGGGTGTTTGTGATTTTTAAGTTAGAAATTATGTAACAGGTTAAAAAAAATAAGAAAATAAGAACAGCTGATTATAAGAACTGAAAACATTCCCTTTAGACATATCCATGATCTAACCTATTTCCCACAGGTAAATACAAACATCTTTACACAATGCTGTTAATCAAACTAAAAACCAACGCAGATTTCCTCTGATCATATTTAAACTACGTTAGTAAGGAGTAAACAAATATAAAAAACAGAATGAAAATTTCTTTAAAGGTATTCAGAAAATGAACTTTTTATGGTGAAAACCCGATTTTCGGAGAATCGCAATTAAATCAGCTCGTTCGATTGTGCAAAATAGGCTAGACGACATACCTAACATAAACAAGGAATAAAAAAGCAGCCAGTTGACAACAACTTGAAAGCCAAAACATGGGACATTTGATCTAAGCAAAACATTGAATGTGATTCTTGTATAGAGGTCATTGCAACGACTGTCACACTAGCGTTTCTAAAACTAAAGCGAGAGAAGCGAGTTTAACAAATACGGACGTTCGCATGTTCCGAAATATAACATTGTGTCCAAACAACCGTTCACGAGTTCATTCTCTGCTTTTTGCTATCTCTAGTTTCTCTTGTGCTGACTTCATTGTAGTTGAACAATATTGTAACAGAATTTCATTATTGTAACTTACATTAGTTAAGCAATAAACAAGCAAAACTCATTCTACGCATGTTTGAATTTTATCCAACAACGTTTAACTGAAAGAATAAATCATAGATTAATTGTGTAAATAGAATTTGGGCTATTAATGTTAACTTTTAATTCATGTTAATTTAATTATTTTTAGACTACTTGTACTTTAGCATAGAAATCATGTTTGCTGGTGTTTTAAATAAAATATATACGGGGTACAATCAATTGGATTATATTATATTATTGAAATAGCAACTATACCACAAGGTAGGTATTTTAGGCCAAACATGAATGAGGATTGAGTGTAAGATGATTGTGGCGTGATCTTGTAGTCTTGTTACTAAGGCTGACATGTTCCTTAGACAGGACTGTTAATTAATAGCCCAACAGCCGATGGCAACTAAGGGACCTACAGTTTAGCGTAAAATTCGATCCACGGCCTCTGAATTACGAATTGGTCTAACTATGTGGATGGTCTTTGCGGATTAACGCAGTATTCAATAGTGCGGACGTTAATCCACACAAGAGAACAAACACTTCATTTAAGACCATCGCTCACAACTATCCACGTGACCTCAAAGAAGTTGGATTACAGGTGGATTTTTTGTTGTAAAATTTAGTTCGTATTACAAGTTATACTGTGCAAACCCTTTCATTTCGTTTGAAGAAGGCGGAAATACAATGTGGAGGAGCTACAGCAACTACATGGCGTAATACTATTTAGTGAAAAACATTAGTGCAACTGTATCTTCATGTGATTTGTATAATAAGTTTTGCGCTGAAAGTTTGATAAAATTGGATGCATTCTTAATTTTGAAAAAAATCCACTACCAGTATGTGAACTTTGATCTTCTTTACTATGATGCTCACGGGACATTCGGAATTCGCGTGTCGAACGTGCGGAACTATAATTACTGTCGGGTCCATCAAGTATTCAAACCACACAACCAGATCACGCCACTCCAAACATCACTAAGCTGTTTCCCCTCTAATCCGTTTCAGTTTATTTTCATGCCTCTCTTATATGCATTTTCAACTCAAATCTGGGTTTTAACGTCGAACTTTTCGTTTCTTAACGCCGGTTTACATTCTTTCTTTACAAGTTTATAGAGACAGTATTTTAAAATTTGTGTTGTGAGTATAATTAACTTCTCTTTAGAGACTACTTGAACAGATGAACAAGATCGGACTGGTCGTTTGCCAGTATGTGCACTGATCCCGTGGCCACATTGATGATCCGAGTTGTATTAAATTTGGTGCAAGGGTGTACACTACCAGGTCATATATCAAGATTTTTCATTTTCAAAGGCATCTTATCACTGAAAAATCGGAAAAACAAAATTTCCGAAACGGTTCTAACTTTTTGATCAACAACGATTCAATGGTTATGAGCTAAAATAAAATTAAAGTGGGGGATATTTCGATAGATAGACAGTTTATCGAACGACGACCGGAACAATGGAGGCGGAGAAAGTTGTCGGCGGATATATGTGTTTTTCAAAGGAGGCCTTGGCGAAAATATATACAGAATCTGCAAGAGAGGCGAGCTACAAACCCTTCAGGAAACAAATCCTCTTTACAAACGAGCCGATCCTAACAAGCTCCAACATATCGGAACCGCGGCAAAGCGTGGAATAATAATGTTGCGAAATCATTTCAAATCTTATGGCCCGGGTAAATTATGAAGAACGGGTCGATCATATGGAGCAGGATCGGTAGCGAAAAGCTGCCAGACGTTTAGGAGAAACATTTGCAACACCTCAAAGTTACAAATTCAGCTAATTAACTTATCTGATACATGCTTGCTCGGTCCTTCGGTACCTTTCTCCAAAGACGATCGTGGCAGTGGCGGTGGGGGAGGGTGTTGACGGATATACAGTTTATCCAGAGATGACCGGGTGAAGGTTGTCAATGGATAGACACTTCATCCAAAAACGATTGGAGCGACGGACGCGGAGATTGTCGAAGAAATTAAGCACCTCGGGCGCGTTCAATCTCCTTTGATTATTCCAAATTGGATTCGGACTTGAATACAAATCACAATTAATTACCTTTCAAAGGATTTACCTCTTTTATTCGGTTCTATTTAATTGATTAGCGTAATGCAGGTCGGAGGTGGCCGCAGTAGCTGTAGTTGCTGTAGTCTGTAGATCTCCCCCGTGCTTCATGGTAATGCAAGATTTGAATGCCATCATCAGAGCTTTGCCACATACATTATGTATTGTTCCCCCTCGCCCGCTCTGATCTCTTGGTTTGCGACATACGTTTTATAAACTTACAAATTTCCCCTTCTTAAACCTAAACTACCGTCGTTTCCAATTTTACTTAATCTATATAAATAATACCCCCGTCGCAGCAGACCTGCGTACTCAGCGAATTTCCAAATCAATAATATAATAAAATATGACAAGTTTTATAAAAATCTGTCCCTAAACATGAGAATTATTTGCCTATTCTCCATAAAATTAACATGGGAAAGAGTGTGCAGGTTAGCTGCTGTGAGGAAAACTGAAAGTAGTCATTTCTACCATAAATAATTTTTATTTTCACCAATTATACCAAGTTTCATCAACATCTGTCCATAAATAAAGGAGTTTGCCTATTCCCTATATGATTAATATGGGAAAAGAGTATGCAGGTTTGCTGCCATGATAAACACATAAACTATGATTTTTTAAGCATAAATGGATAGATCTCAACCAGATGAAGCTAAGTATCCATTTTTATCCAAAAATTTTCATTAATATGGGAAATATTAACTTTTCCCTATCCTCCATCAAGTCGCATGCCTTTACATACACTGCAACTAAGCTCTAGCGGTCACCTATCACTAAAGCTACCATATCTCAGTTAATATTTGTCTAATTTAAAACAATTTGCTATCAATCGATTTGTAATTACATTACCTAAAATAAGTTATTCCTGTAAATTTTCTTTTAAATCAACGGTTCACAAGTTATTTGAGAAACAAAATTTTAAATGGCCGCCATTTTGTTTTATGGATTTGAGAAATTGTCATAATTTTTTTGTAGCTTTGTCTATTTGCCATAAATGTTTGTGCAAAGTTTCAATTCTGTACGTTTAACCATTATTCAGAAAAAATATTATAAGTGAAAAAAACAAAATGGAGGCTGAGTGAGTAACTAAGGACTTCCGGACAATTTAAATATGATATTTAGATATGTTTCTTACCCAGGAACAATGCCCTAAAGTATTGGTAGGGAATTCTGAAACACCCTGTATATAAGTAAGAGTAGAGTTTTGTCTGCACATTGCATGGAATTTTGATATTTTTTGTTATTTTTGTGTTTCATTACCATGAGAAGCCGTGATAACGAGTTATAAAACTTATTTTAATTATTCTTTACCTTTTGGAGAAGTTTTTTGTCTACTTTAAACTTACTTACCTACAGATGGTGCCATTAGTCTGTGCTCGTAGCACCCTAGTTATTTGTTAATAATTTAGCTCTAAGGAAAATAAATATTTACTTTCTTAGTTGGGTGACTTAATTTGTTTATTTTAGCTGAAAATCTTGTAGACGAGGCAAATTAAGAGAGTGAGCCAAACATTTATAGAGCGGCTAGTAGTGTCAGAGCCGCGCGCACCGACTAATGCCACTGTCTGTACTATGAAAATAAAATACTCAGCTCTCAAAAACGTCTCGAGCAATATTAGATACACTGCACAGTTATACAGAGGTTTTACAGAAAACGTGAGCTATCTAAAATCATTATTAGTTTGTTTACATTGATCATTGATTTTCAATATTTAGTAATAATACTATATTAAAATGTTATTTTTATGTATAACACATTTAATAATAAAAGGAAATTTATAATTTTTTCTAATTGATTGTAAGCTAATGCTAAATAGTCAAGCTGATAGTTTATCTTTTTCTTTGTAATCAGTGTTAAGTGTCTTTCTTCTTTAACACTGAATCCTACAACCATTATAAATGACGGACTTACTGCTAGTTTAAAAATAAAGGTTTAACTTTGTCACATTACTTTATGAATTAATTACGTTTTTTAAGATTCACGAATAAAAACACTAACTGCAAGTTTTTGTCTTCTCAGTGAATACGAGAGTGCCTGTGATAAAACGTTCTTCATTTTATACACTTTTAGAAATTGTTTTTGACACGTTAAACTCAACCCAGATCCCTTGAAAAAAGATTAACAAGCTTTCAAAAACGCAGACAAATTTATCTACATTTTACTGGTACAATTGTTTTAAAGTTATTAACAGTAAATAAGCTATCATATTGTCATATAGCTATCATAGGTTGTTACTTTATGAAAAAAATCATTATATTTTTGCTTGTATAACCTCCTGGGTTCTGGATTCCTAATAGTTTGTACTAAAGCTCATCGTCATATAGTCCTGAGCAGTTTTTGAAATTATTACAGATTAGTGCCGGAATGACTAATACTTAGTACCTAGTATGCAGTACTCAGTTAATTAGTACCTCAGGAATGACTAATACTAGGTACTAAGTTTAATTCTCACCAAGTGATGTGTGTTTTTAAACAATGCGAATAAACGCCAAAGTATTTTTAGTATTAGTCACTGTACTTTTAACATATGTTGTTGTGCTAGTATATGTGAAATTGGTTGCTAGAGTCAAAGACAATTATATTCTATATTTCTATATAGAAATATAAATTGTCTTTGCTAGAGTGTATCATCTCATTAGTTTAAATACTTTTTCTTGGTTTGGTTCTTGAAAACACTACACGTCACTCAGGATGTATCGTTCTAGTGAAATGAAGTGCCTAATACTAGTCACATCGGCTTTTGACCCAGGAGGATATAATGAAATGATTTAGGTTATTTTGATTTTATACAATTTTGGTAATTTCTCGTCAGTTATTCTTTTGATCGCAGAACGTATATTGTCAGCCAGCGCAACCTGGTGGCAGCGCGCCCGAGACAGACTAGTGTCTAGTGTTTCCCGGGGGTTCGCTCTAACACGTTACGACTCCATTTCCTTCTCACTTTGAGTGTAAATGGGACTGACTGCGTTTATTTCCCTATACAGTAATGACTCTTTGACTTTAACTTTGTTCAATGTTTTCGTGGTACGTGTAAAAACTATCTATATTTTTATTTCTATTTAATTATTTCCAAAATCCACCCTCAATTGTTTTTTATCCTAAAAATAGTATTTGCAAAAATTAGTAACGGAAGTGACGTCATTAATCACGTGACCGGATATTTTTGTTTACGGCAGTCAAATGTTTTATCTATAACTTCATACTTTTAACTGAGTGTGGATTAACGTCCGCACTATTGAATACTACGTGAATCCGCAACGACCATTCTCATAATTAGACCAGTTCGTAGTTCAGAGGCAGTGGTTCGGACTCCACGTTAAACTGTAGGTACCATAGATATGCCATTGACTGGTGGGCTATTAATTAACAATTCTGTCTAAGGAACATGTCAGCCTTAGTCAGTAACAAGACTACAAGATCGTGCCACAATCATCTTACACTCATTACTCATTCATACTTGGCTTAAAATACCTACCTTGGTTGGTCGCCACTTCAAATGGTTGTCTAATAATTATCTGTGTTAATAGGCTACAATCAATAAAACCTCGATATTTGGAATTTTACGAGTTTTGAATTATTCAGGAGTGTTCTTCATCATTTTAGTTATTTTTTAACCTCACGATCGGTTACAAGATTTGATGTAATGAAGTTGATGGTCTGTATCGTTGTTGCTGGCAAATATCAGCTGACTGTTTTGTTAGAACAGCTGGCTCCAGTATCGAACTATCACAACACTGAGAGCTTAGGTGACCTTGAGACTATGAAGCGGCTATTATAACCAGCGGACCTCAAATTTCAGGTTTGAATTAAACTCGTTTTCTTTGAAATATATTACGTTTTCAATCAGTGAGTCGTAAGTCAATGAACGTGTTGTGTCGAGGGGGGATTTAACGCGGTGAAGTGGGCAGATAATATAAGAGCTCTCGAGTCTGGGGAGGCTTGAGTATCAATACACTTCGACACCTGTAGCCACTGGCAGGTAATCACTAGACACTAGTCACTAGTCTTTGCTTTGATCCACTCCTCCTCGCGAGATGAATTATTGATCCTTTGATCCACCGTTCCTTGTCCGATGACATATTGATCGTGGCCACCACCTTCGCCGATTCTAGCTCCTCGATATTATTGGAAAAATGAAGCATGGCCAGCCTACAACGGTAGGACAAGTTTTGATTCATCCATCAATTTTCCTGTCTCTCAATAATTCAATGTTATTTTTCCACAATTCCTTTTTCTGGTGGATTTAGTGGTGGTTGGAATTTTTTCATGAATATGTCTAAGCTCTGGGCGTGTTTGCTATTCGTGAGACGCAAAAAGTGTAACGGAAGTAACGTCATTGATCATGTAACAGAGTATTTTTTATTTATATTTGTCATATGTTTAATATTTTGTAAGAAAATCTCTGAAATACTGCAATGTTACGTTTTATTCCTACCAATGTGCAATACAAATAAATATTTTGTTCATTGAAACCTTTAGATACTCTTATTTCTTATCACAAATGGATGACTAATTAATTAATAATATTAGTATTATAATCATCTTTATGATCCATAGCCTATTTCCCACAAAGAAATCGTTCCGCTTTGACATGGATATATCTTAGCTCTCGGGGGAAGGGGTATAGTCAATCCATCAGACCAAAATTTGAAACGGAATGAACATGACGTTTACAATAAAAGTGTAAATAACAATAGATGATTTTTTCAGTTATTTTTTTTACTTTTTGGTCAGTTTATTAGTTAAAATTGCGGCATTAAAATTTTGTACGCTCGATTTGGTATAAATTTTCGTTAATCGGTTTTGCTTATTTTATACTGTATTATACATGACAGAGGACTGAATACGGCTTCTTATACACTCAATTGGGTTGTATGGAGGTATTATAACAAACTATTAGATTTTA
This sequence comes from Nephotettix cincticeps, assembly GCA_023375725.1. Taxonomy (NCBI): domain Eukaryota; kingdom Metazoa; phylum Arthropoda; class Insecta; order Hemiptera; family Cicadellidae; genus Nephotettix; species Nephotettix cincticeps. The sequence continues at coordinate 21,691,399 of CM041788.1, read as the reverse complement.
ATTTAATTTATCTCTGGTAATTTATCTCCAACCTAGAAGGTGCTTGTTTAGAAACTGCGCAACATACCAGATAGTCCGAGGTACGTTTTACTTCCACCGAGCGGAGTGCAGGTACAAAAACATCGTGCTAGTCCACAGGTTAGCGTCTTGGACTTCGGTGCAAGAGGTCACGGGTCCGATCCCCACGATGTCTACGAATATTTTATGGATTATTTATGGACCTCTTTCCCTCAAAAGTGTTCATGCATTCTCTTGTAAAAATCTCGTTGGCGTTGACACACCCAAAAAACCCGTCTTCATTCCATGTAATTGCATAAGCAGACTACGTCCACTAGAGTTGGTCTCTGATTACTGGTATTTCTTTCCAGGTATTTCATAATCTTATTGGGAAAATTAAGCATTTTTAAACCGTATATAACAGTAGGAGGAGTTTGTTAAGTTTATTACTGGGACGGTGGCGTGTCCTGTAATTCAACTACTTGGAGGTCACGAATTGAGGATAGTTGTAAGCGATGGTCGGTGGATGTAGTGTTCTCTTGTGGATTAACGTCCGCACTATTGAATACTACATAATCTGCAAAGACTGTCCTCAAATTTAGACCAATTCATAATTCAGAGGCTGTGGTTCGGATTCCACGTTAAACTGTAGGTCCATTAGTTGCCATCGGCTGTTGGGCTATTAATTAACAGTCCTGTCTAAGGAACATGTCAGCCTTATTCAGTAACAAGACTACAAGATCGCGTCACAATCATCCTATACTCAATCCTCATTCATACTTGGCTTAAAATACCTACATTGTAGTATTGTTGTCATTTCAATGATCTAATCTAATAATTGTGGATAGTTATAGTCGATTGTCGATGGATGTGATATTCCCAGGTTTGGATTAACGTCCGCACTATTGAATACTACGTTCATTCGCAAAGCCATCCTCATAATTAGACCATTTCGTAGCAATATCATAAACCGTTTACGTACACCACAGCCTGTGTAATTTATCTTTCCAGCTCATTGATTGTGTTATTGGCAAAATAAAGGACGTCTCCTACTGGTGTAGAGAGAAGGCGGAATTAATTGTGGTTAAGTTTTGATTCATTGATCAAAGTTTCTCTTCCTCAATAATTCAATGTTACTTTTCCACTGTTCCTTGTCTGGTAGATTAATGGTACTTTTGTTGGTTAATCTGTCTAGCTTATAGTTTCTAGAAAAATGAAGGTCGATTAACATTAACACACGAGGAGTGGAGGAATAAAATTTATTCTTTAATTATAATAATTCACTGTTCCTTTTATTGTCACATGAGTCATTAGTCTTTGCCATCTTTGTTGGTTAATTAGAGTTATCATAAGAACTTAAAACTGGCAAATGTTGCAGAATATTTTCCGCATATATACATGCAAAGCACATTCGTGACAGTAAGAGTATATTAACTTTATAATATGAATGTTCACAGTTTGAAAGTTTATGAACTCAAATCAGTATGGATTTACATGAACAGATTAATATTAAAATAAAGTAGCAGCTAGTTCGTTCTTTATGCGGATTCTATAACTCCATTTCAATATAAACCATTCCAATAATCTATTCGTATATAAATTCAATTATTATTATCAACTCAATTATTATTGAGTTATTTTTGCGTTTCGTACGTTAGAGAAGCCGAAACAAGTCTTATCTCAATATGTGTCTGTTGATTGATTTAATAGAAAGGAAAACAAAAAGCTGTCAAATTAAAATCAATATTAGTTAGTATATATTGGTCATTGATTTAAAAACTCATTTCGAAATCATACTACTGTATATTAAAAAGTTATTTTAACGTATAACTAATTTTAATAATTGTATAAAATGTTCTAATCCATTTAATGGTAAATAATAAAGCTGGATATTTATTTATTTTCTTTGTATTGATTTGTTTAGGATTTCAGGTTTACATTTTGGTGTGGTAATCTTCCTTCTTTAAACTGAATCCTACAACCTGTACAAAGGACGGGCTTACTTCTAGTCTATAATAAATTAATTAATCAATGTAAACAAACTAATATTAATTTTAATTAGACAGCTGTTTATTTCCTTATTTGTTCAATCACTTTAATAAGATCACACGTTCAGTAAAAAAAATTACTAATATGGTTTAAAACTGACTTAGTCTACGTTAATATTAAGACAGGCGGACAGAAATTGAGATATGACCCATTTCGGCTGTTCTGTTGAAAAAAATGTAAAAAAACAAAAGTATCATAATTCCAAGTATTGTACGGAAAAACTATAATTTTATTGTTATACATGGGATTTATACAGGATCTAGTATTTAGTCAGTGTACTTTAATTTTTACTTTGTGAAAAGTTTTCAAATAAATTAGGTGCATTTACAATCTGGTGTCTTTATAATTAATTCCGTTGAAAGATTATCTCCAGGCTACAATTTTATACCAGTTCCAGTGTGCTTTGAGAGAAGGGGCTTTACTTTTATGACAAAATAATAAATTTAATTTATTTCTTTGAAAAACAAAACCGACTGAAGGATCTTTATTAAAAGTGAAGCGAAGCTTTCATCTCCTTGCGATGTAGCTTCAGAGATCCTGGGCTTTTGTCTCATGTTGTCATTTACAAATAATACCTCCGCTGCACTGTCCCTGCTAACCTGGATTCACAGTTTCAATGTAACTCTTATCACTATTATATCATTGTTATTTACAATATATATGCGTTTGCTATTGTGCTTTTTAGGTGCTATAATCATTCTGTCAAAATTTTAAGATTTATTCTGAACACAGAACATTTTTTACTGCAATATGTGATTTCTGAGTTTTGCATGCTTGCTCGTACAACATTTTGAAAATCGCTTACAACGAATTGAAAAACTAGTATCTTAGTAAAAAGTCTCCAAACATAAACACAAAGTTAATTGTAATAAAATGTAAAACAATATTACAGTTGTCTTTCAAAATGATCAATTGAAGATCACAAAATTTGAAAGTTATAAGCAATGATCGGTGGATTTGATATTCCCTGGCGTGAATTAATGTCTGCTCTATTTAATACTATATTCATCTGCAAAGACCATCCTCATGGTTAGACCAGTTCGTAATTCAGAGGGAAAAAGTGGTTTGCATCCCACGTTAAACTGTAGGCCCTTTAGATGCTATCGGATGTTGGGCTATTATTTAACAGTCTTGTTTAAGAGACATACTGTACCAGCATTTGTTAGAAACAAGACTACAAGATTGTGCCACAATCATCGTACACTCATTCTCTCATTCATATTTGGCTTAAAATACATTGCAAATTCCAATATATATATATCCAATATATATGCAAATAAATTGGCTCTATAACCTGGATAGATCACCATTCTAATTAGAAGTATTTAAATCAATTCAATCTCTTCTCATAAATAAATTATTATTTTTATAATAAAAACATGCATATATAATTTAGTTAAATGAAGATTCATGAATTTGTTCACGTTATTCACCTGAATATTTAAAAGTCTAGTTCATGAATATGCCCTGATAAATGTATTATCAAAACAGGTCATCAATGAAATGATCATTTATTTGAAAACCAGAATAAAGCATATTTTATCATTTTAAGTGTCTTTGTTGTTTAAGTTCCTAGCCCACAGTATTCTATCAACAAAGGGTCTTTCAGTCTAAAATATATGTCAGTATATATTTCAATCAGACTTAAAGATTTGAAATAGTAAAAATGTTTACTATGTGTTGATATTTAAATAATTTAAGTTAATAGTGTTTATTGAATAAGGATTGTACTCTGGAAAATCAAAGCTGTCTGTAATTATAGAAAGCATCAGCTTTTATTTGTATATAGAATTGCAGCTTTGATGTTACATACAATTTGGAACTCTGAAATGTTTACATTTTCCTTGTGTAAGGTTTACTAGTTGTCAGGTAAATTTAAAACTCTGTTTACAAACTGTCATTTGAAAGAGCCAATACACTCTAAAACTCTCAAGTGTAGGGAGCTCTTTAACAAAGATGAAACTGAGTGTAAACAGAACCATTAGATTGCTACATCAGATTGTGTTTGCTATTTGCAAAGTTCTAGGCCAGACAATGCAAAATCAATATGAGGTGAAATCATGAAACTCCAAACGGCTCTAATTGATTAATAAATGTTGTATAAGTAACGTTTATGTATGTCGAGTTATAACTTCTAATGATAAATTAAAAAATATATAATTTTTTGTAAACATTTTTAATGAGTAATTTTTATAGTTCTCTGCTGCAATTTTTCATACCTTATAACTACAGGGTTCTCAGTTAGTTAAACACATGCGGTCACTGCTAACATTAGTGCGAGTTGTGGTACACAAAACTCGAACTTCAAACTAGTTGTGGCGACAGTCAACTTAGCGACTTAGTTGCAACCCCAGCTGAGGCCGTGATGTGGCGACGTGGTCGCTGTTCTGTTTAGTCTCAACTGTGAATGTGCAGTTATGTTTACTTCTAAAACGACGATTAGTGTAAAAAAAGTGTAAAAAAACAGTTTCAGTAACCTGACACATACTTTCTCCCTTAATTAAATCTTGAAATTCTAACCTTGAACAAAATTATCATATTATTTAATGTTTCTTGAAATATAATTTATTTTTCCAAAAATAATCATTTATTTTCTTAAACTAAAAACTTAAACTAAAAGTATTTTTATAATTAAAAAAAAATACTTTTTTTATAATTTAAAGCCCATAACTTTTGAAAAATCTGTTCTACAGACATATGGGTGCATATTATTTGGGACCTATAAATAAATTTTGGTGACCCTAGTGATCATGAAATGTTAATCAAAATCTTTAGAACAGCTTTAGAGAAATTTAAATTTCCTAAGGGATTTTAGAGATGAACTATCCTTCAAAATAAAAAAAATTAAAAAGTGGAGATATAGCAAATTGAACCTATGTACTGAATTTCATAATAATGGGACAATTAATGAAGTATTCCCATGTAAAACTACTGTAATCCGAATTAATTGAAAATTAATGTTTGAAGAGGGGCAATTCAGAGTTCTTAAATAATACTCGTAAGGCATTAAAAATCTGCAATGCTGGTGGTACTTAAAGTATTATTAAAACTCTGTAAAATAAAACACCCTTTTAATTTGACTTCTCCAAACTACAAAACCAAAACATCAACATAAACAAACAACATCAGCTGATAATTTTACAATAATATGTATAATTTGACCAGTTAATTGCAGCAAACTGGCAGAAGGTTATTCCTACACTACTGGAGACTGAAAGGATGTTAAAGTATGGTACACATTCTTATAACACATTTTGAGCTAACTTTCTGTATTTAACATTTTTTAAGTAGAAATTGTTATTTTTTGATTACTTTTTATAAAAGGAAAAATTCACACTATTAAATCAAATCAAATATTTATTTAACTTTTCTATCCCTTTACTAAATTTATTTAGTTTACAGAATAATTTAGGTAATATCTAATTGAATACGTTAAATAAAAAAAATTTCAACATCATGTAAAAACGTACAGAAGTGGGCAATTTTACAGTTAACGGGCAGGTGTGTTAATATGAACAATTAACACACTGGAGGATTGGTGATCCTTACAAAATATCATCAATTATATTAGAAAATATTTTATAGGGTATATATACTGCTATTTTATTTTGTAACGCTGGAAAAATGCCTCTGGTATAAACTGAAAAAATTCTGGTGTATTTGAAAAGTAATTTTATTCCAGTTGTAAATCTTTATAAGTGAGCCACAATAACCTGTACAAACTTTATCCTTGAATCATATTTTTTCTAGTTTACCTCTTATGAGAAATAATGTCATATTCATGCAGATGAAAGGATAAAACATCATTACCAGAGCTCTCCCCTAGAGGTTATGGGTAGTAAATTTGCTACAAGATTAGGATCAGCTAGCTTTCATATAAAATGGTGATTTGTTTTGCTTTCCCGTTAAAAAATGTGGAAAATGTGGATCAATTTAGACTTTAGTAATATTGATGGTAATAGATTAAAACTATACTATCTAGATTGAAAATTGTACAACAGACTCTGTGGTAAACACATCATAGTACAAACCTGGATTCACCTGTTTGTGAGTGTCTTAATTCTTCTAATTGGGCTTTTAGTTTTTGTAGCCAGTCAATAAATGTTATAAATGTTCTTTTTGACATGGATATGTCTTAGCTCTGGGGGGGGGGTGTTGGCGATTTTTAAGATGGAAAACATGTAACAGGTTTCCATAGAAACTACCAGAACTATTGTATTATTTTTAATATAAAATAATAAGAACAGCTGTTTAGATGAACTGAGACAATTCCCTTTAGACATATCCATGATCTAACCTATTTCTCACAGGGAAGTAAATACAAACATTTTTTACCAAGTTTTCAAACATTCAACTGGCTGGTGTGTAAAAAAATGAGAATTAATTTTAGTATTAAATATAGTTTCAAGTCTTCATTTGTTCATTCTTTGTGGGGTTTGTAGTAATTTGACATTTTAATAAATCTTGATTTACCTAAAAATATTTGTAAGTTTTAATATCATGGTGTCTACCAACCTGGAAAGGTCGGGGTAAAGTCAGGAATTTGCCTAAGATCCAGTAAAATGTTAAAGTGGACTTGCAAAAAAAGGAAGTACATGAAAACTTTAATAAATATCGTGAATTTTGCTTTTGTTCATCAAGATCACTTAGTTAATTTTATTTTTGGTAATTCTGTGCAAAACCTTTGTTGTCAGTTCCACCAGGGAAATTTGAAAACAATTTCATGAGAACCACTGTTGTGCTTTATGTCGAAAACCTGGAATTTTCCAAATACTGGTATGGAAAACCTGGAAAAGTCAGAGAATTTTTGTAGACACCATAGATATGAATAAGATCAGGGTTTAGTCAATTATGTAATTTTCTTTGAAAACATTAAAAAATACACCGGTTTAAAAACATTGTTGATCCCCACAATTGGATAAGAAGGTTTGGTTTCGGTTTATATGGCTCATTTAGTATTATTAACAACAATAATAGCATAGTAAAAGGGGTGAAAAAGGGTAATATAGGCAGTATGAGAGACAGAGAAGGAGGGGAAAGGTGACGGCGGGTGTCATGACAACTCACCCCCCCCCCGTCAATCGTCCTTCATGTTATTCCATCAATTAAATGGGTTAAGGTCCTCTGATCCATTTAATTATTGATTACCCTATTTATTTGTTAATCTGGAACTTTCCTGTGTAATTTCAAGTTGTCAGTTATCTACTTGCATGTCTTTAAATATTTAAAATTCATTTCTGGACCCAATAAATAATTGGAAAGATTCTCTTGATGATTTCATTTCCATTTAAGGTTTTAGTGAAAATATATTGCAAGAAATCGTTTTTCGCATTGTCCTTCATTAAAACATAATGATTTGAAGGAAATTAAAAACTTTAACTGACTTAATTTAGCAATACTGTTAGAAGAAACTACCATAAATATTACACATTTTACAGATTTTCGCACATTTACATTATTAAGTTTTTAACATAGAAATAAAGAAGAGAGGACTACATGTATTTAGGTTGGGGTGATAGTCCTTGTCATTGATCATGTAAAATTACTTTATTTGATCAGAGATTGTCAATGACATTATTATAATAGAATGAAAGTGTGATACATTTAAAGCTCAAGAGAGATCAAAGTTTCTACAACAAACTGTTCAAATATTGTCTTTATTTAGTTGCTGGCTCCCACAGCTGTGATATCCCAGTATGTAGCTGGTTTGTTGTGGAACAAATTTTATTTAATGGTTCACTTGTCAAGACCTTCAGCTGTTGTCAAGGCCATTGTATAACAACCTAGCACCATATATCAAATTGTCAAAGTCAGACCTGTTCATTTACATTTTTCTTAAATGTATAAATTCTTCTACTGAGAAGAACAATAAAAAAATTGCAATTTTTCCTTTCTTAGTTACATAGTTAAGAGAAGGTATTTTCATAAAAATTTTGAATTTGAATTGAGAGTTGGTTTGTTTCATCAGAATTTTCGAATTTGAGTTTCTGGTGGACATATCCATTATAGTGTCCCCTCAATTAAAACGTGGTTTTAGAGTGGTGTTTGTCCGTGTGTCTGTGTATGTGTGTGTGATGATGTGCAAAAGCCTAGATATTATTACCCCCTGAATCGAAAATGAGGGTTTTTTAGTGATGTCGGTGTGTGTGTTTGTGTGTAGGGATGTATGGAAACCTAGAGACAAGACTATTGGTCCGATTTTCATGAAATGCATGACTATAATCCACGGCATCTCAGGACTTTAAAAAAATTACTTTGGATTTTTGATTTTTAAAGGTATTTTACCCCTAAAACCCCCAAAAACATATAAAATTTAACGAATTCGATAAAAATTATATGGTTTATAGAACTTTATGAGATGAACAAAATGACACCACCCGCATTTCTCAAATCATCGGTTTCTAAAAGTTATAAGCTTTTAAATGTAAAAAAATCATTTTTTTATTTTTCTGTGAAAACAATAGAGGTAAAGTATAGTTTGACTGCCACCATTAAAACCGGCTTAAAAAACTAAACAAATTAGTGTTTTGAATCATTAGTCTTCGACTAATGGTTCCAGAGAAAAGTCAAATTAAATGTCCATGGTAAACTCAGTACCGTACATTGTCTGAGGGCGCCCAATGTTTTATTCTTATGGAGAATATTAAAAAATCAATTTCTTACTTACATCCCAGCCATTTTCCATGAAACTTGGTATGCAGAGTATAAGGTCACAACATCTAACAAAATCACTCAATAAAGCTTGGTATTATGACGGGAGGGGGGAGCGTGTATTCCCCCCATGAAATTCTAACAATTGATTTTATTTTATTTAATCTAATTGATTTGGTTTCTCTTGTTGTTATTTTCAGAAATTGGATGACTATGTAAAAAAAATCTAATTATTAAATAATATTTAGATAAACGTAAAATAATATGTTGGATTTATTAAAGATTTTCTTTTAAATATACTTAAGGGAGAAAGTATGTGTCAGTCCACTGATTCTGTTTTTTTATATAAATTTTATCTGCAGTGTAGGGTCAAATTACCAAGTTTATGCTCCTGAAGATTCTAACTATTATTATAACTCTTTTTCTCACATTCTTTGTTTGGATAATTAATTTGCAAAGAAAAATAATCAAAACGATATTTAAATAAACATTAAAGAATATGATGGTTTTATTAAAGTTATAAAGTTTTTAAATTTACTTAAGGGGTGTGTGTCAGAACACTGACACCGTTTATTAAATAATGATGTTCAGCAATTTTGTTCTCCTATTTTATTTCAAATCTTCTGTTCAGAATTTATGACATTTATGTCTAGTATAGAAGGATTTGTTCTATATAGAGGGTTTGATTATCTTCATAGCGGGTGGTTGGTAATACTGTACCTCATAACCTCATATCTAAAGTAAATTTCTATGTTTTCTAAAACAAAGTAATGATATTCTTCTCTTGTCTTTGGTTTATCCTTAATGTCTCTAAAATAATGTATTAGTTATAGCTGTAAAATTCAATTCAGTACCTACGTGTAAATAATTGTTTACATTTTAAATTTTTTTGGTTAGGAGGGGTGAGTAGTCCAAACGACCCCCTCTCTGTTCCCTCTGAGAATAGTTACTGGAGTAGCCCCTGAAGCGAGGTTAAATCTTTCCCATATTTTGAGGTATCTTAACCCCGTCTTTATATTGACCATTGTTAAGGAATTTTAATTGTATTTCATACTGAGTATAAAGTAAGTTTTGTTTCAACTCCTGGAATCCAGCACAGTAAATTTTCTGGCTTTCTAATCTTTTCCTCAACTACAAGCTGTATCCATATTTTGTAACTGTATTCATATAATGTTTCCAGGCTAGTGGTGTCGCAGAACGGTCGAGCACTTCACATTGTGTTCCCACACCAGTTCCTCGACTCTCCCGAGTGGTTTGGAGTCTCCACTGACGAGTATTTCCAGGTTGGTAATTTAGTATTGACCAAAAATAGATTCCTTGAACAGTTTTGTGTTAAGGAATATGGTGTGTTTTATCGAATTCCCCTATAAGAAATTAAAGACAGCGTTAGCTTGGTCGCCTTTATTGCCGCTGGACTAATACCTGAATAATATTTTTTGTTTTTAGGTCCCCAGATACCAAAAACACCATTCATCCAATACTATTCACAGACAAAATATGTAAATACGATAACTCTGATAACTAAGAACAGGGTTTTTTGACACAGCTCAAAAAACCCAACAATTTAGTTTCTTGAATCTTGCTTTATGTCATGCGGTAACTGAGATATAGTAACTGATAAATAACACTGTACGTTGTCTTTTGAAGCTCCAATGTAAATCTTATGAGCGAAAGGTTAAAATTTAAATTTTGCTTATTATTTGAAATATTGTGATGAAACTTGTTATATAGCTTCTTATACAGTAGTTAAGATCTAATAATTTATGATGAAAAAATATGAAGGTTTTTGTTCCTCATGGCAGCAAACCTACATTCTCATTCCCCATATCAAAGTTAAAAGAATAATACGTAAATTAGTTATTTATAAACATATTGTGATAATATTTGGTCCGTTATCCATCATAAAGCTTTGGTTTTATAATCTTAAATAATTCATAAATGAAAATCGTTTAGTATGCAGGTCTGCTGCTATGGTGTATGAAGGGAGGAGATGCATTAAATATGTAACGTAAGACACACACCTAATAAAACTTCCCCATTGGCTCTACCCAAAACTGCTTAACACATTTTCAAGGCTAAGCCTAAGTGGGGTTGGCTTAAACAGTTACTCAAAAAAGTTATTCAATATTGAAACCGATCAAGATTGGACTTCTTGGCCTTCAGAACATAGTCATCCAAAAAATTTAGGCTTTTTTACCTTGATGAAACGCATGAATTAATTCCAGGACTCAGTCCCTATTGCAGTATTCTGGTCTGAAGAACTGAACTCGCACACCAGCGAAACGGTGTGTTCCACTTGCCACTGGCAAAGTTGGTGTGCTATTCAGTATCAGTTATGACCGCAAAACGTATTCAAGTAGAGCTTACTGGCTAAGAATGGTGTGAAAAACCAGTATATAATTGAATTTTGCAGAAAATTGACACTTATGGCTGCAACTTAAGGTCCTAAAGGAAATTCGTAAAAGTCTTAAATATCCCCATGAATGATTGCAATAACAATTAACTAAATTTCTTTTAACCACCCTAACTATCTTTACACAAGTGTGTTTATGTCATTTCAACCATTTACTGTACCTCTATCCTCTAAGGCAACAATCAGATCATTTACCATGACACTAGGAATTTCTGACAATAAGAATGGTTAATATTAAGTTATTTATTCAAATAAATTGATGTATACAGGTGAGGTAAAGCCTTCAGTTCGGTCTTGGTTGTGCAGGTTTCAGTGACAGCCATGGAGGACTCACGTGTGCTCCTTTGGCATCGTGACAAGCTGAAACTGTCCATCATCACAGATCAGTTCCTGCAGGCCGTGTTTGACCATATCCTCGGCCGTGATGTGGTCAAGAAGCTTATGCAGGTCAGTGGGTACCAAAGGTTAGGTTAGGTAGATCTGTTCATTAGATTAGGTCCTGGTAGATTAGCTTATGTTATATTTGTTGTGGGTAGGCTAGGTCAGGTCAAACATACCCGATGGAAAGAAAAGTGACACTAACAGTAGAGTCTTAAAAATACAAATTACCGATTTGGTCAAATTTTCAATCATAATTTTTAAATGCCTCTTGAACACGTAATTAGGCCCACAGTATTAAAAATGCATTTCTAATACAGTAAGAAACGAACAATAGTTTTTTTGTACTTAAGTACAAAATATTATTGAAGTTTGTTTCTTGAAACAAATATGTATGGAAACAAATAAATACTGATTACATGTAACAATACTCAAGTCATGTACTCTAAATATAACTGTACAAAATCACTTACAGTATAGAATAATTATTCTATCTTCTATCAAGCGCTAATCTTTAGCTGTATCAGCTTTGATACATGTTTTCTGCCAGCCAAGACCTTCATTTGATTAAGCAGTAACAGTTAACCTTGATTACATTAGGCTGTGTTTTGTATCGAGACACCACTGTCTCAAATGCCTTAAAAGCTTCGGAATGCTAAAAGACTGTGTCATCGTCTTCTGGATCGTCTAAATCCTTGTCAATGCCTACATTATTTTTTGGCTCTGGAGATGAGATAGTGGTACCATTGTCATCCAGGATCCGTATCTATCGCTCTGTCGCTCACTCATGCCCCGCAACACACCGGCAGTTTCTCATACGAAATTTAAACATCTGTCGTTTCTGTGATAATTCAGTATACATATTTAAGGAAACCTGGTAAGAAATTTTTGAAAATTTAAAAAATGTTTCTACGTGTTTTTTTGTAGAGCATAATTTTACAAACATTTAGACGTATAATACATGACACTTTGTATAATATTTATAAAAGTAATAAATATTTCTTTAAAGGCCTACATGTGCAAATCAGCTGAATTGTACAGCTAATTTCTTGCTCTTCCTGAAAACTTACTTTTTTAAACTTTGTGCACTCTTTTATCAGGAACCAAAGAAGATAATGAAATGGGATCTTCACCCGCTGTGTCCGTGGTTACAGAAGCACATTTTGACACAGGATTTTTTATTATGAGCCTTAGTTTTTTCAAGTAATTTAACAGGTTCGCTACAGTTATGTTAAAAAATATCGTTTGTCACGGACCAGTGTCAACTATAGTTGACAAATCATTAAGTAGGCATAGACCGTCTATAATTGATGATCAACTATAGTTGATGCCTTAACCCTAGAACTGCCAAAGTCGTAATTCACGACGCATTTACATATTCAATAAGAAGTGGCAGGTGGAGGCATCTGTCGTCAGTTTAGTGAACTTGTTAGACACTAGCGCCTACGTGACCGTATTGCCCTCTGGGAGCAAGCAACCGAACCTGCTCTCGTAGTGCACTAGACTGCCACCGGGCATGTCTATGACCAAGTAAGCGCTTTCTATTCCTATGCACTGAGTGGCTGAACGCGCTACGCTGACGAGCGTAACGTTCTAGTCATTCGGAAGTGCTAGGTTTCGAATCCCGACCATGAGCAATCCCAATTTGGCTTGCAAATGTGTGGTATAGGAGAGAGGAGGGCCCACCTTAAATAAACGGTGGCCGGCTTGGGTGGAAGTTGATGGCATTTTTAGGCTTAATTTGGATTGCAGTAGACACCTGTTTTGCTTTTGTGGTTAGTGGTTATAAGGGGGGGAGCATGTTTTATGCTTTTTTTGTTTAAACTTTGATATTTCAAGAAGATATTAGTAATTATTTTTATGTTACAGTTAAGAGTAAAAAGCTTGCCACTTCTAGGGTTAACTCCCTGGCCACAACAACAACAAGATAAAGTCCCTGGACTTAAAACATCCTTATGGCCAGTTATTAATATAAGGTTCATATTTTCGGTTTGGTTACTAGTTAAAGGTCTACAGGGATAACCTGTAAATAAGATGGGGAGATTGGTTTCCATGTTGTGGGGTTTCCTCCATATCTTTGGGGGTATTTTTACAAAAATTGCATTGGCAAAAATAATTGGATTTAGAATGCAAGATGGCTGGTTTTCTTGCTGGTTTATGTAAATTACTATTATTTACAACCTAATTGATGAAAAAACTTGGTTTCTGGGCAAGTTTTTATTTCAGTTACATAGTTTCAGGAGGTAGTCTAGCCAGCAGATTAGAGCTCTGACAGTTGTCTGGTGTCAACTATAGTTGACGATCGGTAGTGTATAAGTGTACACCAATAGCAGATTTAACATGTACAGTGTAAGACTTACCAGGTCCCCTTAAAATAATCCTATGGAGTGGTTCAGATTTTTGATACTCTACTGTATTCTTGATACCTTAGTTTTTTTGGAGATTCACTAATAGATCAATCTAGATTTAAAAAATTCTAAATAAATCATTCTGATTATAAAAGAACTAGCCAAAGTATTTCTTGACTAAAAAACAAAAGGTGTAGGCTCTACTGATACATATGGTATTGTTAATAAATACTATTGTTTACAAAATGACAAACAGGATGTCTACAACATTTCAAAGTCGTCAAATATTGGGGTGTATGTAATAGGACAGTATTAAAAATAAATCTACCATTGCTATTTTAATAATTCAATAATTCGATCCAGCAGTTTATCTGAAAATCAACTTTATTTCTTTCTTGCTGTATATAGTAAAGACATTATTTAAAAATTTACATTGAAAAAACGGTCACAGCAGTTTTCTTCTCTTCTCCTTTCTCGAACTGTCAAATTTTAGTATTCACAGCTGTTGACATTCAAGTAATTTATGTTTCATTCTCTAAAAATGTACATTGAAACTTAGACGTTACCATCGAGAGGATTTTAAAAATTATGATTGTTCAGATTTTTGATCTATTTTGATACTCTACTATTCTTATTTTTACCTTAGTTTTTTGAGAACACTAATAGATAAAAAAAAAATTCTAAATAAATCATTCTGATTATAAAAGAATTACTGGAATGGTTTGAACTATTGTTGAACCTATTGTACTAGGTCCTCATGGCAACCAAAATGAATGTTCACATATCTTTGAGGGAATATAGTAAATGGCTATGATAGGAAAGAAATGAATATGTAGCTTTACATCCACTCCCAATCTGTGTACGCTTAGCCTTGACAAAACACCTCAGTATTGTTGAACGTAACACGAGTGCTTGTAGTACTTTCATTATAAAGTGTATATCTTAATTCATCAGTGCTACTGTATTTTTAAATCCAAGAAATATTCCTAAGATGAAAATTATCTTCATCAAACACTAATTTATGCATATAGAGTATGTATGCATTGCTTCAGAGTGGCTTTAAATAGGTGTAAAACACCAAGATCCACAGTACAGTAATAAAAATTAACTGTTAATAAAAATTTTAGCTTTTTGATTTATAAATGAGGAAATAAGTTCATTAATCATATGAAAATGCATTGTTGTAGGAATATGTTTAGTTTTATACAATTAGAACGTGTTAAGTATGTTTATTTCATAATTAGATTTTGTAAGAATCGATCTATTAATCTTATAATTATTCCCTATGTTTATGGCTTTGAACATTTGTTTAGTTAATGGAAAGTTTTTGTCATTTAATTAGTTTTTTAGAATTTGATTATCTTGAGTAGTTCAAAATCGCTATCTCAAAAAACATCAATAGTATAATACTTTGATCATAGATTCTTAAAATAGCATGAAGTGTTTTGGTTTGCTTGCAGATGCCAGTTCTTGCCTCTCCGAGTTTTAGCGAGGTCTGCGTTAAGTTATTTTTTCTGTTTTATTACTCTAGAATCAAGTGCATTTTGCTCGCTCTATTTTGTCTTCCTCTAACTCAATTGCACTGAAAAATTAACAACTGAATAATGATTGTCCATGTTCTGATTCTTGAAAATGATTCTTTTTGTTAGCTGTGTGCTCCTTTTAGAAAACCTCTATTTTCATTCTGTGTTAGCTCTAAATGTATCTATCTAGGTGTTTCAAAACTCTTCAATATCATAATCATGAAATTTTGTTGATGTTTCAACTAAATTCCTATTAAAATTAAATGTTAGTTCCTGAAATGTTAATTTTATTGTTTAGTTTGATTGGGTTAAATTAGGTGTTTGAAAATATTATTTTAGTTTCATATATCTATCTTATATGAAGAAAAATTATTTGGTTATTAATAATTAGTTTTTATCCCATTCTTTGGTGGATGTTTCACAGCTCTTTTATGGAAGTATTGGTACAGTACTATATTTTGAATCATCTGAGGCCCTGATATCTTAAATATGTTTTATGCTCCAATAAATATCACAAAGATTGTTTGCTACATTTTTTGATTACAAAACCAGAAATAGTAAGTATTTTTAATCAACTCAGCTTCCAAATATTTTTAAAATACTATGAGTTATATCAATTATAGATTTTACTCAAAAATTAGCTTTGCAAAGCTTAAGACTAACTTTCCACATTGCTTTCCACCGCTAAATTGCAGTTTGCTTAATTATGGCACCGATTTCTGTACATTAAATTGATTTAACTGTAAATTCAGCTCACTTGAACATAAACTGTAGAAATACACCAATTTCTGTTTGGAGAAAAATAAAACTTTGATGAACTAGAATTTTTGATAGCACATTTCTAGAGTAAAAGTCAAGTGTAAAAAATGAAACATATATACCTTACTTTGTGCTACAAATAAATGAACATCAAACAGAGGATTTATCACCATAATTTTATAGCACTTTCTTTTAGTGGTACAGAGACAATCTCTTGCCACTTAATTTCTTGTAAAAAGTGGTGATCTGTCGCCATTTCCTATTTTGTTGTGTTTTTAAATAATAAGTACTTAAGTACATGGATGATTTTGAAGTATTGTGGTCCATTATATTCTGTGATATTTATTCATTATCACAAAAATTGCATTTTAAGAATTATTTCTAGGTTGCTAAAAAATCACCATTGGCTATATGCTGTTCGGATCTTCAGATATTGATGTTCAGCTGGTTTTGGGTTACAGTAGCTACCGAGATACTGTACTGATTCAAGTATAAATTTTTTTTAAATTTGCACACTTATTCAAAACAAGATCCTCCTCTAAATAATAGTCTTTACCATGGGTTAAGTTTTTACCATTGAGGTCAGTAAATAAATTTCCTGATAATAAATTTAATTTAGTATTTTTGTAAATCTGTATCTAATGATTTGTAAAGACAATATATATATATATATATATATATATATTTCTCTTTTGACATCTTATTGTAAAGATATCCACAAGTCATCCAGTCGTGTTTTAATTAGAACATGTAAACGTTTATTTTTGGTGCAACGCAAACTTTTCCAAATTTTTTTTAAATCACTTCCATCCACTTAAAATAAATTGCAAGCAATAAACATACTTTGAAAATTAAATAATAATTCCCTCCAATAATCAATATTGAACAAGTTGCTTACTTTAGCAACAGCTGGCGTTTTAGAACTAAAACTGCAGTGCAATGTAGGGTTGTCTTTATTGAGCTCAATCATGTTTTTTATTGGTATGTTTTTGTACAAGGTATTGGTAAGAGATGGTTGCTTATGTGTGGAAGAGTTCTTACTTTTATCTAATATATCTGAACATTCTTGAAGTGAACATTTATTTTCTACATGCATGTAAATTTGTTTGTAAACTTTTGATGTTTCTTTAGTTGTAACTGATGCTGATGCTTCATAGAAACTATACACTGTTTTTTTACCATTAAACTGTTTTGAAGTAACAAACACTTGGTTGATGCAATGGCCCTTTTGTGCATAGTTACAGCTACAACTTTTGAAACAGTTACAACAAAAGAAATATCAGAAGGTTAAAGTTAATTTTATCAAATAAGTAATCATTTGGGAGGAAATAATTTCCTTTACAAATCTTATGCAGGTCACCATCAATGTTTAACTACAGGTGTTACGATTCACTTGCGTGTGACAGCCATCTTGTTATTTTGTGATAAGAAACGTTATCGTTGACAGGTGAGTGAGACCATGTCAGCGACCAACTCCCACAACGGACATCTGGCCAACATGGATGACGCAGACGACAAGCCGATGCTGATCGTGAAGAAGACGGGTGATGGGCCTGGCATTACAGCTCTGATAAATCGGCAGCTCCAAGGTAACCTGTATATACATCCATACCGTAGGGGACACAACATGGTGTGCTTAGCAAATCGTATGAAGCAAGACGGATTTATTGACCTGAATTTAATGTAAATACTATCTGAAAGTGGACTTCAATAGCCCTATGAGGTGAAAGCTTACAACGAAAAACCGTAAGAAATATTGTCGAAAGTTAACATTTTGTGTAGTGAAAATTAAACTTTTAAAAATACCTTTTACTTTATGTGTTTCTTGCAATGAAACAACAAATGATAGAGAAATTAAAGAAAACTGAATTTCCAAGTTTGAATTTTTTTCCAATTAGGATCAAATAAACCATTTGGCACTTATTCACTCGGTAAGAAAAGATAGTTACGATTTGGTCATATTTTGAATGTTGAATTAGATTAAATTGGGTAATATCAAATATTTCTTTCGATAATAAGGTGCACATTTCTAAAAGGTAAGGAATATAGTTAAGTGAAAAGAATTTTGAAGGAATTACATAGTAAAAGCAAATACTAGTGATGCTTAAAGTGTATTTTGTACAAGTATAAATATTTCTGTTTTGAACAAATCTGGGTACCTTGCAAATATTTACTGAAGACGTGCAATCAAAAGCCAGAGACTCAAGAAGTTATTCATATGGGACACCCTTTGCCGTTAAAATAAAATTTTGTAAAAATATATTTTTAAATTCCAATTTGTCTTTTGCACATGAATAAATTATTATTGTGACACACTGTTCCCTTGAATGTAATATAGTGTGATTTTCATATTTCAACCACAAAATAAAGGTTTTGTTGGTAGCAAATTAAAGGATATGGTGCAGTTCAATATAATTTATGATAACAAAATGTTTGCGGTACTGCAGTGTAGATTCTTTTATTCAGTTCCCTTTCCTGTGTTTCTACTTTAGGTCACATAATTTCTTCCTTGTTTCATTGTGTATATTTTTAGTTACAATAATGTTTTTGAGTAAAAATTAAAGAGATTATAAACTAGATTTGTTTAAAAATATACTTGTCGATCGAATCATAATTAATTTTAAAAGACGATGCATAATTCAATTTTAAATTAAAATTTTCATTATTTAAGAATTTTTGGGTAGTATTTACAAAGTCAAAAGGCTCAGAACTTCTAGGAATGCTTCAGTACAGAGGTAAGCAGCTTTTGTGTTGTTGGTTTTGGCATGTTTATGTTTGGAACATCAATTTCCGAAAGCAACACCAACAGTTGTGTTTTCCAAGTCAACGTAACTTTATTTGTAAAAAGATTTTAGACCGTTGTAGAGTCTGATCTAATTTAACCAAGGATTGACTGTAGCATTCTTGATGTGGTGATGAGTTGCCAGTTCCTTGTGAAATGGATACCATTCAGATTGACATAATGAGTTTGTTAGAATTTGTCTAAACCCATTCTTTTTTAAATTACATGTGCCGCTGATGGCCATGATACTGGATCGAATCCCGCAAGGGTCGAATCTGGACCCAGTCGCCATTTGTCATTGGGCTACTAATTAATGATGCTTCCTAACAACAGGTCGACGTTAGGTAGTAACAAGACCGGGGTTTGGACCGTTCCCCATCAAAATGTTAAAAATGCCACTGGCGTAGAAATACACAAAATAAAAAAAAAGATACAAATATTGTTATGCAAATAGCCAGTTATAGGTTTTACAAAAAAAATATATATATCAAATCTGTGCAATCTGTAAACATATGTGCAAATTTAATGGAAAATGGTTGTATGTACTTCCTCATGGGAAATAGTTTAGGTAATAGATATGTAAAGGTATATGAAAAGATATGTCTAAAGGAAATGTTTTCAGTTAATCTAAATAGCTATTGTTATAACCATATAATGGCTCTTCCGTTAAACACTTCCGCTGTACTTTTTGCATTCCTCAAATTTGCTAACACCCCCTCCCCTAGAGCTTAGACGTATCCATGTCAAAAAAGAAATATTCAGTGAACAGTAAAACGTCAATAATATGCAACCATCAGGAAAACCATGAGTGGTAAAAGAAAAAAATTACGTTTAGTAACCTGAGAAGTAAAAAATAAAAAAAGCTTGATCTAAAAAAATATGATAACAATTTTATTCATATTATTAGTTAATAGCAATTTACTGATTCTGTAAGCAAGTTTATGTTATAAAGTTTTATGTGCAATTAAAAAATAAAACTATAATTTTTATTTTTGCTAATTTGCATTTCATAAGATTACATTTAAACTGTTATAGAACATATATAAAATAATACAAACATAACAATTATTATAATTTCCTAAGAATAAATGATTATGTAATTAATAATAATAAAACAATTATGTTTATCGAAGAACTGACAAATTAACGTTACTTTAACATAAACAAAGAAAATAAACACATATAAAGTTCTGTAAAAAATGTAACAAGGAAATAATTATGTAAACCAAATATGGGATCATTAACTCTAGAACTGGGAAAGTCGTAATTCACAACGCATTTACAAATTCAATAAGAAGTGGCAGGTGGAGGCATTTGTCGTCAATTTTAGTGAACTTATCACCTTTGTCACCGTGTTGCCCTCTGGGGGCAAGCAACCGAAACTGCTCACGAAGTGCACTAAACTGCCACAGGGCATGTCTTATAACCAAGTAAGCGTTTTCTACTCCTATGCAGCAATGCACTGGTGGCTGAACCGGTTAAAGCGTTATGCTGATGAATGTAACGTTCTAGCCATTCAGAATTCTATGGTTCAAATCCCGACCATGAGCAATCCCAATTTGGCTTGCAAATGTGTGGTGTACAGGGAAAGGGCCCACCTTAAATAAACGGTGACTGGCTTGGGTGGAAGTTGACAGCATCTCTAGTCATAATTGAGATTGCAGTGGACACCTATTTTGCTTGTTTGGTTAGTGGTTATACGGGGGGGGACATGTTTTGTGTTTTTTATACTTAATATTTTAAGAAGATATGAATAATTATTTTTATGTTACAGTTAAAGGTAAAAAGCTTGCCACTTCTAGGGTTAAGTATCATGAAGTAATCATGGTAAAAACTTTTTTTACAAAATGAGTGAAGTTCTTAGAAAAACTAAACAAAATAAAACAGTAATCGATCTATATCCAGTAAACCTGGTTATTGTATTATCTTTAGGACTACGGTAATGTAGTATTTTTTTGTTCAAGAAGGCATTTTTAAATTTAAAATAACATTTTCTTAATGCTATGAAAAGATTAGCAGAAAAGAAAAGGACTTTTAATAAAAAATATTATTCAGCCGGGTTGCTACTCAAGCCTACTATAAAACTTTTGTCGGGATTAAAAATATAGGTTAATGTATTACTATTACGATCATTATAATAATATTTATTAATTGTTACTCTAACTACTGTGAAGATAAGAAACGTTTCTGCTTAAACAATGTTTTTGCATAACTGCAACCATTTAACGGAGAGAAATGTAAATTGGAGGTCTAATGTAGTTGCAGGCGAGAGTTCTTTTGTAAAAGTAATTGACTCTTGGAAAGAAAGGATCTGGTTATGACTCTGTTACATACTCCTGTTGTACAGCTGTAGAACCTTTTATTTAACTTGAACTAATTATATTACAGTAAAATTATACTAATTAGTTGGATTATAAACTACCAAAACGTTATAAAACATTTTTTGAAATATTAAATATAAATATACCAGGTAATTGCTTAACTATCGGTGTTGGAAATTATTTCATAACCAAACAGTTTTCTGAAGACTATAATAGTTGATTAAAATTTAATTCTAACAAAATAATTCTTAACCTGCTCAAAAAAGTTATCAACAAATTCAAGCGAACATTCATTTTAACACTTTACTTTACTACTACATTGTAACTGGCAACTATCATTCACAACGAGTTCAAAGGTTTACAAATGTAAGTATTTATTTACAATCTTTTACATCTATCTTGTGCTTTGATCTTTGTTAACTTTGTTGTAATATTCTCTATCATGTCTTTTAGAATCTTAATAAATCTTTAAATGTGAATCATGTTTTTATTTTTAAGTACATTCAGGTTGTTAGTACTACTGTAGTTTATTAATTGTGTATAAAAGGAAACAGACATTTACTTTCACCTTATATATGTAGTTTATAGAAATTCTTCAACATTTTCAAATTTGAGCTGAGAGTGGAAATAACCATTTTGAGGCTCACTGAACCCAAAAAGTAGTTTTTGGACAGATGTCTGTCTGTCTATATACCGACCCCTAAACCATACTGATGATAACTATTACATGGCCCTATCTCCTGAATTGTTTTGAAATTTTAATTTTTTAGGTTAGTTAACACTGACGTCTACCTTGCCACTTAAGTTCATATTTATCTATTTTTTGTGAGACTAAGCTGAGCCTAAACAATGTTTGACCGAATCCATGGAGGACTTAGTGTATTTTCTTTAAATCTATAATATTATAAAGAAGAGGTTTCTGTATGTTTGTTTGTTGTAGGAAGTAAATGTGAAAAATACTGAACTGACTGGTTTGAAATGTTACACAAAGGTAGATCTTAAACTCATGCGACTCATATTCATTTCCTTAAAATCCCCTCGGGCTACTCCTCATGAACGTCATAGGTTTCAATGTTTACCTTTAGTAATGTCATCATCTGTGTACACTACATTTTCACAGTTCGGGAAGAAGAAAGAGACTTCATTTTTATAGATAAGCTGCTGGATCAAAATTAGTATTTCCGAAAATGGAAGATTTTAAGTTTCCCGATTCCTGTCTTTATCTATTATTCCTCATACATTCCCAATATTACTTAACAAGAGGTTATTACTTATAACGTATCAGTACAACTCTTAGCCTTTTGTCACCGCTGCGAAGTTTTATATAAAGTAAAACAATCTGGAGTTTTTTTTAGGAGTGATGAGTCATGATTTTAGTCAAGTGACGGAGTAGGTACCGTGTATTACTTTTCAACTCAAACTCCAAGTCCAAGAGGTTCTCTCAAAGTATTGAGCTCCTCAGTTTTGTTATTTCATCGTTCCTTGTAGAGATCTGGATTAGTATTTGAATTTTCACCCTTCCTAGGGGCTAAGCAGACTGTCTTATGTTTTCACTCTTCTTTTTGAGTGTTTTCTAACCAGGAAGACATTCCTGAATGGCTTTAAAATTTATGATTAATATACATTTGTTGGATTAAAATAAATCCAACATTTTAGGTTTCAATCCAATATTTTCCTCCCTCTTTTGTGCTTTAATTCAGTATTATAAATTAATTTATTGTTATTATTAATGAATTGTAATTAATACAGTTATTAGATATTCATATTTTTAATATTCTTTTCAACATAAGATATGTATAAGTATACTTACAGTATACCTGGAACAGTATAAATACTTAGGTGTGCTGATTGATCATAAGCTCAACTGGGCTCCACACGTTCAGTATGTGAAATAACGCATCCGTAGACTAATATTTGAAGGGTGTCGGGGAAAAACGACTTAAGTCCAAAAATATAAAAAGTTCAGTTCTTTGCATGAATTGATAGCTTGATTTGAGTAGTATCAACATGTGGAGCGTCGCAGCGCAATAACGAGTACGGTCAAGATATGAAGTAATAACAAAACTGTTCCGAGAGGAAGAATGACTAAGCTACACAGCCAGCCGTGTATAAATGACTAGTCCAGTTTTGCGCATGCGCCGGCGCTATGCTTTCACCCAGCTCAGGCAAGTCCTGTCCGTGGACCAGTGTAGATCTGCGTACTATGCGTTTGTCCACTCCATCTTGCAATACCCGCCACTACCCGCAATACCCAGGACTCTTCCTGGGGTGGGGGCTGCTTCTCCCTCGGCCACTGGATGTTGATCAAAGAACTATCATAAAAACCATTTTGAACAGGAATATGAGATAACACAAAAATAAATTGCTTCATAACTTTGGATGTTCACACAGTCAGAAGCCACCATATCCACGAAACTAGAAATAGATTAAGATTTAATTTCCACATCCCAAGACTAGAACACAAAACCTCTCTAACTAATTCTTCATATCTTGTCCTATTGTACTTCAAAATTGTCCACCAGCAATATTTGAAGATGTCTATTGCAGCGTGAAGACAAAAAGCTGTGGCCATGTTAGCCTTTCTCTTATTCCTAATTTATCTATTGTTTGTTTTGTTGAACTTAAATAACTTCTCAGATATCGAATTTTCCTCATAATGTCTTATCTTTTTCTTTTCTTTATAATTTCCTCTGTAAAAATCACTCTTTAGTTTAAGACGGAAATCGATTTTCACTTATTCTTAATTATTTTTTTTCAAATTAGCCAGTTTAAAAGGACTCTTCATACTCGCAGACAAGTAGTCATGTAGGAAGTAATTCCTGTAGGCCTATACTTTATAAACATAATGATTAAATCTTTTGTGAGCTAAGTATTAGATTAACAGCACTTTTTTGCTTATGCTTAGAATTTTTTTTAAATTTTATTTCAAAGTGTTTTCTTCCCTTTTGCATAAATATGATATTTGATTGTATTGTCAATGTTTTCTATAATTTGATGTGGTATTTTTCTAAGAATCAAAATATTATATGCATGCAAAACAAAATTGTAAATCTGTAGTCAATGTTTATTTTCCTATTATTTTCAGTTTGCTCTTAAATTTATGTAAACTGATTTCATGTGTATTGATGAGAATATTTGTCAGGGTTTTTACACCCAGCAGTTGGCTGCTCAGTGTGCAGGTTGGTGGTGTACGTATGTATGTACGTATGGATGTATGTTTGTACGTATTGCCTGCTGTGTTGTAGATGATGAGCATGTCCCCTTGATTCGTAGAGTCTGCCATGAACGTAGCCTAGAAATGGTTAACCTCGCTCTTCACAATCCTGTTCCTTGACAGGTAAGTCTGATCGTTAATCATATCTTAGGCAACTGAATTGTGCCAACATTATCCTATTACAATGTGATTATCCTTTTACGAAGTTCCACATTTTGTTTATACAGTAAAGTCTGGTTTATCCGGATCTGAATCATCTGGATTCTGTATCACACGATCAGAATTGAATTGAATTGAGATTTGAATTTTATCACAAGCTTCAAAATTTCAGAAGCAACCGCAGTACCTTGCAGGATGTGGCAAGTGTTACTAACAATGAATGCGTAACATGATAACACACACTGTGTATATGGGGAGTGTTATCAAGTGGAGTGCTGTTAGCACTTAGCACATGCGGGAGTGGTCACTATTTGACATTTCAATACTGAACTGTCAAAGTGTAAAGGTTTGAGGTTAGGTGTACAGTCGTTGTTTGTTTCAGAATTATTTTTACGGTCAAAGTGCACACTGAATCTAAAGTGACGAGTGGTTTTAAAAGGAAGAAGGTTGTTTTAACGTCTGAAGAGTGTTTTTTTCTTACCTAAAACTAATAATAATTACTTTTTAACTAAAGGTGAAAACAAATTTTTGACAGGTTGAACGCTTGCGATATTTCGCGGCTGTGTTGTTGTACAGAGGGTATATTCAATCTGCAGCACTAATATTGCGCTATTGACGATCGTTATCTATGTCAGATGTTTATAATGGTATATTTTTAGGATAGTTTTAGATCATTCGGATTATTGGCTATCGGGATCAGGACCTTGCCACATTAATCTGGACAAACCGGACTTTACTATATTATACGGTTTAGTCGGTATCGTAAATAATAGACTAGTTTCTCTAATGACCCTTAATAACTTATTCATGTTTTAATGTTACTAGCTTAACATGTTCTTTTTGAAGGATGGCTACATGAGCATCCTGTGCATAAGAATGTCAAAGTTTTTGTCTTTGTTAAACTAAAACTTTTATTCTAAATAAATAGAAACATAATAGCACGCAATTGCTCATTATTGAACAATGTTTGGACTTGACTTTTTCAGTTTTTCTAAAAACTGATAAGTGTGATATTTTGGTAAAGATAAGTAATTATAGCCAAAGAAAGAAGAGAAAACGCTGAAAATAAAAACTTCAAAAATCATAATGTAGGATATTTAAAAATTTACTATTTGGAAATCATCCCCTTGTTAACAAACAAATATGAGTGACAGACACTGGCCAAACAACGAATCGAGTTTTTAGAAATTCTTTACTAAACATTTATTCTAATAAACGTATAGTAGGTATATTCTCAGTTAAAGGTTAAGATTAATCATTTGATTTAATATTTTATTTTCTTATTTAGATGTTGAATTTAATGTATTTATCTGTTTAATTATAAGATACAACATATACGTCCAATCATATTGTTGCATTGTATATTTATAGCAAAAAACATTTTTTTTTCATACTGCTGCAAAAACGTCTATTTTTAATTTATTCTTTACGGGTCGGGTTGGAAGTAATCCATTCCCACACTAAGGAGGGAAAGAGTCTGTTGAGCTCAAGGTTTATCAGCTGTTCACAACATAGAACAGATTAAAATATGTTCATGTCAGTCAATGGTAGGTAATAGTATTGAAAGCGACAATTGATAATTAGCCAGATTTATTTTTGCCAGATTTCGTTCGCATAAAAGTGCTAAAAAAGGGCCATTGAAGTGATACATCTTTCCGCAGTAAAACTACATTCTGTGATGATATTTTCCACAATCACTGTAATTTGTTAGTTCACCACTAGAATGTGTTTCCATTCATTTAGGAACTGTTTCCTTATGCTTTTGTGTTTGTAACCGACGTTACAGATGACTCGAAACAGAAACAGCTGACTGCTGCGCAGCTGTTTGTTTCATCTTGTGACCGGCAAGGTTCATTAGCGTCATGTTTCATTATTGGTTTTATGAAGTGTTATTAGTTTACTTACAGTTTGGATTTTATCAACTGCTAATAATTAGTTTTAGAAGTGCATTATAGTTTATTTTTCTCTTTATAATCTATCCCTAAAGTAGGCTATTATGGTTCATTTCTTGGTTTAGGAGACAAACAAATTTAAGTTTAACTCAATTTGTACCAATTAAAATAGATTTGATAAATGGTTTTTTTAACCTACTTTTCTTAACAAATACAATAAGAATTTTGGATAAAAAAATGGGCACTTTTGGGACGGTTGAGGTCAAAAAAAGAAACCGTTTGTTTCACTTATGCAGTTAAAAAAAAAATGTTAATAATGGTTGTTTGGTGTTTTTGTTCATTACTCTTATCCAGCTTTTGAATAAGTTCAATGCTCAGAGAATTCACAGGCTCCAGAAATCAACTCTAAGATTTGTTTTCCCTTTGAGAAAAAGAAATCACACGTCAGCACATCTTTATGCTGTTGACGTACAACTCATGGGTGACCAACTGCATGACTCATAATACCTTAGCATTCAGAGAGCCCCGTTGCTTGGGTGAGAGGCTGAAGTATCACAATAAGATTTCATGTGTATCATTCCTGACTCCAAGCTACACCTCTATAGATTGAGTTTTATTTATTCATCTACTCAATCACAGCAAAATATGCCTTACAAGTTGGATTGCTATATGGCGATTTTAAGTACACCAGAGTTTCAGTAATCCAAACTAATTGGGACCGAACCTTTTCCAAGTTTGGGGTCGGATTACCAAGTTGTTTGGATTATCCGGAAGTACATTGTAAAATTGCATTAAAAGTACTAATAAAATCCTTTATTTTAGACCCAGACTGTGAATTTACACTGATTAACTTTTGTCTTATGACAGTTATAGGTTATAGGTTTGTCCACTACATGTTTTGCCTGAACGGGATCAAGTGTTCATGCAGGGATGTTCTATCCGTTATGGACTTGTCATTAGAAATATAAAACACGACAAACACACTGACACATAAACACGAATAATGATAAAACAGCGCCTTCTGTAGGACCTTTTATGCGATTTTGGTCATTGCTGTAGATGAACTCAAATGTTCATAAAGTAGTTTCTCAAAAAAGTGACAATAAAGAGTCAGACCGTGAGATTTGATTCTACTGTGAAAGTGATAGTATTGTGAGTGTAGCTAGACATCGCCCTACGCTATCTCAGCACTGTTACTGTTACTTACTGCATGTGTACAATTATATCCATATACATGATGTTTATGAGACAATGACATTAAGTGAATTCTTAAGTTACAAAAATTAAGTGTGTTTAATTAATATTGTCAAAGTAATGCTGTATAATTGATGATGCTGTAGATTTAACACTTAAAACGAAACATCGGCCAAAGTGACCGATTGATAATTTTAGTACGTAATAGTGGCTAAACTGCTTGACCTTGACTGGGGACTGTCACCCCCAGTACCTTCCCCCCAATCCCCTCTCCGTAATATCTGGTCATTTCCAACTAGCTGGCGCGACAGTGTAGTACGTATTAGACGCATTGTGTGAATACGGTCCGTCAGATTTACCACGTGTTTCGCTTACCGGCTGGCAATCGTCTGTCAAATATATCTTGTATTATACCTGTATAATCGGTAAAAGATCGTGGTGAAACGCAACAAACAAAAGAACATCTGCTAGAAATAAAATAACAACTAAATTACACGCTATGAAACCACCAGCTCTGGCCTTGGGCAACAATCCTATACAGATTTTTCCCGAGGCGAGAGCTGCTCGTCTTGGAGCGTAAAGTTTAGGGTTTAATTTTTTTCTGACACATGATTTTTGCGTAATAAATATGATTTGTCATAAAATGTTGTAAAACATCATTTGTTACTCATGTGATTGCCAAGTGATACATAAAATAATAATAAACACGCTAAACACCACTAAAACACAGTAACGGTCAAATTGACCTTATGTTTCTCTTAGCGTTTTAAAAATTATGTTTCGTTATAAGTGTTAAGTTTTATGATTCAGATTCCTTTCTCCCCATCAGGTATTTCGGATTAGGCGAACGTCCGGATTACCGGGGTTCAGGTTACCATGACTCTGGTGTGTGTACTTTCAACTTATCACAGGTCAAGATTACGGAATATTAAAAAAACAATATCATTAACAACAGTAGGATGATATACCTTGAATACAATCATTGTTAATGTATTTACTACGTTAAGTTACAGTGGCAGTTAGAAATTGCTGCATTAATTAAAAATGCTGCTAACTATGAGGTACTTACAATAATAAGGTTTCTTACTTCAAAAGACTGTAAACCGATAGAAATTGATCGGCCGCTTTGTGAAGTGTATGATTTGATGCCAGATCGATGCACCTTTTTTAATCACTATTAATTAATTACCATTAAAAATTATCTAACAATAGGGTAATATTAACATGTAACAGGACCAGAGTTTTGATCTTTTACTTTCAGATCATTAAAAAAATACTGCTGAAACACTGGTATTGAAAATAAAAAATGAATAAATTTTATAATTTCAACATGTACTTTGAAGTTCAACTTAATCGTGATGGATAAAATGGGATCTACAGGCCTTGGTCTGCCAAGCTCAGGGTTTCTCACTAGGCACTGACCTAGGGGTGGTGATGTATGTGTACTGCTGCTGAGAACTAGCTACTCTGAACTATCAACACAGTGTGGATGGTTGTTGAAAAATAAAATCTTCCTCATTAACGAAATCAATTTTGTAATATTTTGAGTGTGGATGTTTATTAGCTATTTTACTGTATCATGTTTATGTTATCCAAGCAGTTATCTCAGTTAACCAACAGCTGACAACAAGCTCTAATTTTTTTGTGCTATCAATACTAAATTTTTTTTTCAAATTTAGACCTTATATAGTTTATGTTTGTCAATGTTGAGAATCACCTCTTTTACTTTCATCTACATCATTGTATATAGAGAGAAAGTATTGTTTTCGCTAACTTTTTTAAATTTGAGCTGAGATTTAAATGTTTTTTATCCAACAAATTGGTTTTAGGACTTAAGTTTGTCTGTTTGTCCACTGACTCCGAGATTATACTAAAGATTTTTACTAAGTGTGCACTTTGAAAAAATCTCCTAGTGTTTTTTAGTTTTACAATTTTCAAAGGTAGTTAACATAAAACCCCTAGAAAAACATGGAAAGTCTAAATTTCTTTTTCGTCTCTATCTCTGTGAAATCAACGTTCAAAAATTGTAGAACTTTAATAATCAAGAAATTATTTTTTAGGATTTTAAGGCAAAATAATTGTAATAAATTTAGTTACTTCCTCTTGGTTATATACTGGACAATATAAAAGATCCCAGTTCAAATCTGTTTACATTTCTATCTTGTACTGTACCATGAAATTAAGTCTTGAGACAAACATTTTGTTCTTCGATTTTCTAAAAGAGAATGTTAGTGGGACGAGTAAATGTTGACAGATGTTGAAAGATATTTAGAAGTGTTGTTGTCCTTAGGTATTCCTCGGATTAGGTACTATTACTGTGGTGAGTACAGCCGCATGAGGATAATAATTTTCCAAAATTTATCTCTTGATGTTTCTCTCGTGCTTTTTCTAACCCTGTCTCAATTTTTAATGTGAAATTTTTTTTGGCTAGAGGAAGAATTGTTTTATGTGTTTTTCAATTCTAGAATAGTGCTAAAATCCCAAATGTTCTGTGGCTTAAACCTCTTTTGATGTTAACGAAAACTTTTTATTTTGTCTTCTGTGGCACGTGGCAGTGACCTTTTGCTTGTCTTACTTTCATTCTGATCAATCTACTGGATTTTGATTAGGTTTTTTAAATTTTTCTAATTTCATGATGAATTAAGGATTTCATATTCACTTAGTATGTTAGTGATTTAGGATTGAATAAATACCTTGATATAAATACTTAGTATGCTAGTGATTTAGGATTAAATAAATATCGGGTGTCTTTGATATTCTTGTTCGAATTGATCAAAAACTATTGGTGTTGATATATGTTATCAATGTTGTTATTTGCTTTATTAGCTTTTTATATTGGTAATTTTTATAACTATGTCAAACAAGTTAATATCTCAAATTTATAAATGTTGATTTAATCTCACTGTATTGCTAGCTGTGTGAGAAATAAATTGTATACACATTTGATGATGCAGAGCTATTTTGGGGCCATATTTTTGAGGTTTTTGATAAAAATTAGTCTAAACGTTATAATGTTCTATGCACACGACATGACTTATATTATATCATAGGACAATATCTATTATCAGTTCATTCGGTCAAATAGTCCTACTCGAATATCTAATGACAGCACTAAACATTTCTCATCATGTTTAGAGCAGGTGAATTGATTGAGCTTAGTTGAAGTTCTGTAGCTCATATAAGTAGGGACGTTGCGATACCATCAATCTTCCGATGCTTGGCATCGATACTCGATACCATATCGAATCTGTGGTATCCATATCAGTAAAGTATCAAATAAAAGTGTCGATACAGTAAGTTTTAATGAAAATGTATGCCATTATTGTGAGTTATTAGGAATTAAAATATATATAATTAAAAGAATAATATATTATTTTATGAGCAAGAACTATATGAATAATTCGTATTGTATTACTAGTGTTACCCGTCACACGTTGCTACGATGTACTAAACAGATTAACTAGGTTTACATTCGCTGGCAATTATGAAACATGATAAAATTGTTATTACCTTTCTAAAATGGTGGCCTATCCACCAATATTATTATATAATTTATATTTTGAGTAAAAAATATACATTGATTATTATAATAAACAAAATATGTATAAACATTGTAATTATATTTTTATTTTGCCAACATATAAACAAGTGATTTTTAATCATAATACATAATCCAAAAAACTGTAAACTATTAACTTGGCGAATAAAACTTTTCATTTTATACAGTGAATATTTACTTAACAGTTTTATATTAATGAATTATTCAGACGGTATCGGATAGTGAAGCATATTGCTAATGGTTTATATTTGAACAAATGAAAGTTTAAAGAAAATTTAAAGAAAATTTCAAACTATTTAATCACAGCTGTTAATTTTGTAAATACCAAATTTATAAATCTTGACACTGCACCCTTTTATATTGTCTGAGGCGGAGCCCTTTGGACGGATTTGCACTGATTGTGAATCAAAACCATTCCCAAACCCCCTTAAATACACAAAAGTATTTCATCAGAATCGGTCCAGCCGTTTAGAATGAGTTTACTTATTGAACACATGTACAGAGGATTTTTATACATTAATATAATGAAAAAAATATATCGCTAAGAAATTGTTGTTAAATTTTTGCACATGGCTTTCATGTGTCTTGAACTAAAATTTTATAAGGCCTATGTTATTAAAAGATATAAAGTAAACTGCTTGATGAGTAAACTCAAATTTAACTAGTAAATTGAAATAAGTTTAAATTCAACAGCCTTATTTTATTGAAATCGATATGAGCCTTCGAAAGATATCTACCTGTAGATTGGATAAAACATACATATTCATATATTGTAAATTTTGGAACTACTTTTTCGATAATGATACTGCATATTTTCTTCCGATACCGATAAAATACATCTTCATTCGATACCGAGACCGATACTGCAAGTATTGAAAGAAAACTATTGATACTTACTGGTATTGATAGTATCGCAATGACCCTATGTATAAGCATAGATTTACTAAACTAACCTGGAATCATGCGTAGGAATCTATGTCAGTAAGCATTACCAAATATGTATCTCAGCCTTATAAAACAACTCGTCTAGGTACATTAAAGGAAACTAATTTTTTGTCACCAGATCTGTAAAGTATAATTCTTCAGATAGACTTTGACCAATGACTGTTTTAGGCCTGCAGTCACATGGGAATGGAAGAATATGATTTTGCTATTCTTGGAATTCGAGCTTGGCTCATATTGTTGTACAATTCAATTTCACTTCAGATACAGCTATCTACCTTGAAGTATCTGATTATGTTATATTTCACAACCTTGTTTGATATTACAACAAACACCATCACTTTTGTATTTTTCAACTTTATGTACCTCAAACTACAGTAATACCTGCAACTTACCAGTATTTTGTTAATTGTAAAAAGTTAAATGTCAAAGGCATTTAAAATGATACAAATATTTCATAAGCTTTTTAGAATTTCCTCCAAAACTTTTCGATAGTTTCCATTAACCATTTATATTTTATTTCAGTTTTACTTGAATGTGTGATAGACTCGAACATTGTTTTATTTCTTTTTTTACCTCCATTCAATATGTTTGTTACAGAATCACGTCTAACACTCTGAATATGTGTTTCACAGACTCTCCTGTGTGTTTGTGTGTTAATAGTTTTTGCATGGTTGCTGTTTTTACTTAGTGTTCCTGCTTGGAGTTCAAAGAAAATATTAATTAATTTGGACTTTATTAAAATTTAAGGATACTGTATGATAGTTTTCACCCAAAATTAATCAATTTAGTTTTTAGAATCCATCTTTATCCTGTGGAATTATCGTCTAAAATATGCAGTTGTTTTTAATCTTTTAAGAGATCATTAAACATTTTATATGGTGTATTACTTCCACACGGCAGCATTCTTCTTCAATAACGGAATAAATGAAAGTGTTAATTTGGTCAAATGTAAATTTACAAATGATCAATTAGTTAAAGAATATAATCAACTAGCTTTCAAATTACATTCCGATAACTGGTGAATACTTGATCTGGTTTGATCTCCAAATTTAATTTTATTTAGTGTAATACCAGAAATACAGTATGCAGTAATTTTTCAATGAAATACTGTATGTAAATTATAAAAATTATTTTGATATTGGTATATATACACATGTCTGTATACAATCATCAAAGTAATTAAAAAAGTAATGTAAGTTTTTACATGATTAGAAGGTATGAGTGAGTATCCTTATTGATGTCTCCTATTTAACCATGTGATTGTTTATTTAATTATTTATACTTTTCTTTCCGCTTCAAGTGTTTAACTACACTATGTTTCGAGAGGTAAGGAAACTCCTCATTATCAAGTGACCCCAATTAAAATCCACATTAATCTACTTATCATACATTTTTTTTGGTTAGGTTTAGGGTATGTTAAGTAGAGTAATATAGATTTTAATTAGGGTCACTTGATAACGGGAGGAGTTACCTTACTTCTCGATACATAGTGTTGTTAAAAACTTGAAGCGGAAGGAAAAGTCCAAATAATTAAATACGTAGTTACAAATCCTCTGCTATTATGAGTTTTAAAAATACAATTTATCATGTCTTTCTACTTCTAGATTTCCTACATGACTTATGCCCGTAGTGTAGTACCCCTCGGTTTATTTAACAAAACTAATGCTGACTGAATGAGGTTGAATTCCTTTTTTGTCAGTAAGAAGGTCAATAGAGGGGGTGTGGTATGGCAAATAAGCTATCTCATCTCCTGCTAAAAACAATTAATGTATGTGGATCGGTTATTCACTGAAAGAGACAGGATAACCTGGTGTACTGTCGTAATGTGATGTTATCCTTGTAGCCTAGTCAGTAAAAGGTCTGAAATGAGTAACCTCGGAAAAGAATTATCGTAAGGCTCGATTTTGTACAATCATTAGAGTACTACTAAAGGGTCATTTTAACAAAAGTTGACAAAAATGCCATTGGAACTTTCACCAAAACATTAGTTTCAAACTTAATCGAACAATAATTGCACTTTTACCTTTCTGTAAAAAATTTCAACAAGATTCTAGTTTAAATAACTCGATAATGGCCCTAGCCATGCCTCTTAGGCATGGCTTGATTTTTGGCATTCATTTCAATATTGGCGGCACAGCACCGACTCTCACGGCGAACTTAAACACAGTTAAGTTTCTCTTGCTGAATATTTTAAAATATAATCATATGATATGATCAATGATATGATATGATAATGTTGATATGATGAATCATCAATGTTCATGAAAATATATTCATATAATGTATAAAAACAATTATATTCTTAAATTATAAAGGAAAAATATCTTTTGATTCTTGCATACTACAGTGAAGGTTCTGAACGAAAACTAATAATACTTGCTCCTAAAACATAATTTACCCTAATATTTCTGGGAAACTAAGAGGTTTATTGGAAAAAATACCAAACAACTTCTATAGAAAGATTTAATGGTATTTAGGGTAAAGTTTTGTTCAGTCATGTTAAGTTAGTGGTAACGGAGATGTAGCCATTTACGTATAACCTTATACATTTAAAATTTAAAGGTTGGTACGGGTGAAAGCTCCAGTGGAAGTTTTGGAGAGTTTTGTCAAAATGATCCTCTAGTAGTACTCTATGGTATAAAATCTTGCCTTACGCTAATTTTTTTTTTTTTGAAAGCACTATTGATAACCGTAGACCGTTTTGAATGGAATTGAGGCCCTTTTTCTTCTGATGACCTTCACAAGCTCATGTGACTGTTGCAGCGAGCGACCCTAACGCCTGGAGATTGGGCAGGATCGAGGAAACTGACCACGAGACACCTGTCTGACTCCCTCCTCGGAACTCCGGTATGAATTGTCTTGACAAGTTCTGAGAACATCTGGGACATTCATCTACTCATGTCAAATATGATATTATCATTTAAATGTGTGATATAGTTGTATTTTTTCTGCAGGATGCTTATTTTTCAAGCCAGTCATGTTTGTATGTGTGCAAATGGTTTTTTGTAACTGTAAACCTGAAGAGTATTGTGAAAGCTAATATTTTGTTGGATAGTTTTTACTAAAAATACCGCAGCTATTGCTTTAGTAAATTTAATCTAATATGTGGTAATTTTTTGCTGTTAAGTTATTTTATCTGTAGATTTTAAGTATTAAATTGCTGGCAGCTTAAAAGAACAACCGGTATAGTACCTGTGATTGCATAGATTAAACTAAGAAAAAATCTACATATCTTAAATTAAATTTGGACGTAAAAAATTTACAAATACCTATACTTTCTTATCAACAAGAACAAATCTTACTTAGTAGTTGAAAAACTCATATCACACTTTTTACCTAATATGATATTTTTATTTTTATTTAAAGTATTCAAGGTAATTAAAATTTAAAAGTATATTTTTTCAGTCATGAAAAATGTGGACAAATAGTATCCAGTAAACAGTGGAACAGTTTCTCACTGTTCCTATTTTTCTATCACTCCTACTGAGAATCTTGTGGTAAGCCTCATGAACAGTTGAGTGAAATTTATGTATTGAATGCAGTAACCGAGATATGAAAAGGAATTAAACCCACTGTGAACTGTGCAACATTGCACAGATTGTTTAGTTTTTCAACGTATGTATGATTTCCTATATGTCGGTACAGATAAAGCAAAATATATTTGTAATCTCACCATCAAGGCTTTCCGATTTTGGTGGCTTGTATGATTAAATACAGTAAAACCCTTCTTATTCAGTTTTGCACAGCTTAATCAGAACAGCTTAAAACTCAGTAAATAATTAATTAATAAATGGTTTAAATACCTCAACTGTCAATGTGATCCTATAAGCGGTGGTTTTACAACTCACTACTGCAGTTTCGACCCATGTGGGGTCTTCATCTGGTGAACTGGAGGGCGACAATTTTATCCAGAGGACGTCATTTCAAATAAAAATAAAAACGAGAGTACAAACACATAACAATATGAAAAATACATGAAAAACTACACATATTAGAAACTTTGAGCGGTACTGGAATTGCCGCGTGACACGTACAGAAGAGAAACTAGCCCGGACTAGTGTTATCGCAGTTATCAGGGCTGTATGTGGTCCTTTGTTGACCCCCTCCTCTATCAATTGTTGACACTTGTTGGGCCGATCACTCAGTTAATTTTATTGCCGATTCATAAACTAAGTTGGATTTAAAGACTCTGTGTTCATTTAATACATTATTTGGTTCTTTTTCGACCACCTTATATATCTCAAATTCTTCCATAGTGTCCATGAAATTTATTAATTAAAACTATGTGATTCGGTCAGTCAGTAAATAAATACACTTAATACTAACTCCTAAGGAGAGGCTGGAATTATAAATAAAATTTTACTATCTTTGAGAGAAAATAAATGTACAAAATGTAATAAAAAGTCACATATCTCACTTTTTGACTACATTGAATAGTGATCTATTTACAAGTTAAGTTTACAACAGTTACGTAAATAATTGAAAAAACACCGACCCGATCGGTTCGGCATTTTTATGCCCAGTTTACAAATGTCTAATGAGAGCTGTGGGAGTGTAAGGAAGCTACGGCAGCGCTATCTGTGAGTAGGATGTACTTTGTCGATTAAGTTTGTCAGAGAGCCGCTAGAAGTCCACCAGTGACCTCTACTGGCGTTTTAGTGAAACGCTGCCCAACAGTTGGTTCCTACGTTGCTCTGCTCGATCAACCTGTGCCAACCCGATCGTGACAGCGTGGCACTTAACGTGTTAAAGTGAGAGATGTGGCTATTCTGAACATTGTAGTAACGATTTGTTGAACATTTTAGTATTTTAAGGCGGTGTGAGCAGCGTTAGGGACACTGAAATCTGCTAGGTCGGCGCTAGTGTTGCTTATTTGTTACATATAATTATCTGTTATATGTTATTGTTTCATGCAAGTTTCCTGAGTGACCTGTTTAAGATAAAATTTTTTTTTTTACATTTTCAAACAATTTTAGACCTCCAAAATCACATATTTTAAAGATTATCTGATAAAAAATGTGGCTTTAACATGTTCAGTGCTTGATTTCGTTTAGCATGTATTTTCTAAAGTGTGCCGTCGAGGAAATAGCAAAAACACAAAAGCATCATAGCATGGAATGGCCGCCACAAAGATAAAGGGTACCAAAATTTGTGGCAAAACACACATAAAACGCGGCAAACAGATCAACGTTCCCAGTACTGAGCTCTCACACTTAAGCCGGGTTGTTGACATCGCTCAAGGACGATATCTCCTGCTCCGTGGCAGTGGTGCCATTAACGTGGGGAGGATATATCCGCTCCGCTTACTCAAAAATCATTTTCTGTAGTATACAAACATTTTTTTTAGATTTTAAAAATTCACAGAGGTACCGGATCATGAGCGGTCACCTATGACTAGTCTTGGTAAGGTACACAAAAAGGTCTGTTATTCATACATGTTCCCAATATTTCAGCTCAAAAGCATAAGTAGTTTTCCCACATTTCTTGCATGAAAAATGCCAAATTGCCGAATTAACCACCCTGCACTCTTTTCAAGTTTTCTTTAAAAACTTGCAAAAATTTGCACAATAGCATAACGTTAAACTTGTTTAACGTTTATGTTTTTTACAATTTTTTCGCTTGCACCACCTAAATGTGTTTTTTGTTTTGGAAATTACTGGGAGTCCAGTTACAATGGGTTTTATTGTAATAATCATACAATGACAAATAATTGAAGGGTGAGAGAAAAGTGTGACCTTTCATTGATGTTTTACTTCGTAATTTTACATTTTTCTCTAATATCTAATGATATTTTAAATATATTATTTTAGAAGTCTTTTTGAGATAAGTCTATTAAAATTCTTATGCTTTAGTTCTTCATAAGTTTAATTTTATGTGATTAACAATTATATATTTTTATTTACTCTTAATCGTGTGTTTAATGATATATTTTTAAAATCTTATCTTCATAAACTGCTAACATGAATGGATATACCCTCATATTAATTCAACAATATTTGTTCCTGTTATATTGGCCTAACATATTTTAGTTTACATATACTGTATACATTTTTATGACTTAATTTTTGTCGTAGATTTCTAGACAAGGTTTCCGTCTAGTGCCTTCCCAAGTCCTATCCTCTGCCTTTAGACAAATCCAATGAACTTTGTACATGTCAGAATGAACATAAGAAACTCTTTATGTATATAGAAAATGTACTATATTACAACTGTAGAGGAAGCTTTACGTTTTATATATGTACATAACAAATCATGGATCTAATTCATTCATGGAGAAGGCAAAACATTTATTGATCGTAGAAATTTTAGATGAATTAACAATAACTGATGTGATGATGCGAGTAGTTTTTTATTGTGATAAAACTTTACCGAATTCACTGTAATTTCATTGAAAGTGTTATTATTAAGATAAATGGTTTTTAAAAGTTGTCGCTGGAAGTAGTACTAAGATGTACATTCAGCAAGATGATGTTCCTATGGTATAATTTTAAAGATTGCATTTTTAAATGATATAAAAACACATATATGTATCATTAAAATTCATTATCTTCCATAGTTTTTCTAATTTTACAATATTTGTAGCTTTATTTATAATTAATCCACATTAGTGACCTGGAAGGTCCAAAACCTTTTAGAATAGATCTTGAAAATTCTTTTTCTATAATAAGAAAAAGATTGAAATAGTGAGAACTTATATTATAATATCATAGCATTACATAATTTTAAAACATTGTTCAGAAGACGATGAGATACAAGTAATTTTTTTAAAACATAAAACTAATGTAGTTTCTTAACGTTGGTATTTTTAACCTCATCTTAACGTTATTATTACATCCATAGTAACATGTTATAGCCCATTGGATGTAAGAAAATGTAGTCACGTAATTTTCAAATTTACCTATATTTATTTTTTAAGTGAACATATCAAATAATTTGATATTTTATGTTTTCTATTTTTTAGACCTTTATATCTATATTAAAATTTATTTACCTTTAATTGTCTGTAGATCGAAATAAATCATATTTTCCTGAAATGTACGTTGGGAAAATAAGAACATTTAGATCTACAGACAATCAAAGGTAAATAAATTTTTCTATAAATTAATTTCAATTATATAACTTTTATAATATTTGAAAGACTTCACATTGATTTTCAGTATTATTACTATAGTTGCTATATCATTATTAGTTAAGTTGTATGAGTAAGAAGATAATTCAAGCGTAACATTTTTAAGATTTCTGTAAGTTTAATGGAGTATTTGATCGATTTTAATTCTACCCGCATATAATTTTATTGCATATACAATATGTTGTTCTACTATTTTTATGCAATTTTGCTGAAGCTTTTCCCTTGGAAAGTGTCTTGGTTCAAAACTTGTGCTGTATTTCCTGTCATTTTGTTCGATTTCCGTGTTGGTGTATGTAACAAATAATATGCTCATTGGTAATAGCCTTGATTTATTTATACAGGGTGATTCAGAACTTTCTATCAACCTTTTGAGGTATTTCTCTTGGGTCAGTATAAGATCTAAACATCTTTTTTCAATCGTCTGGAAGTCAGCTACTCACGTAGCCATAATTTTTCTCAAAAACTATTTAACTATAAAAACCTTTATGTTTGGTATACTCCCAAAATACCAAATTTGTAATAATAGTAGTATTACTTGTAGTAATAATAGTAACTTATGGAAAAAGTTGAAAATTGTTTCATTGTTGTGTAGAGGAAAGTGCCAGAAATAACAACTACAGCAGAGAGTCAATAATTCGGGCATAATCAATTGCGATATTTAGATTTTATACTGAGCCAGGTACACTACCTCCTAAGGTTAGTAGACAGTTCTAAAACACCCTGTATAGGTGTGCTAAAACACTAGGCCAGCAACACACCTATTAGGTTTTGGTATAAGAAGTATAGGGTTAAAATCCTGAGATGTCCATTTGGGTTTGGACGACTGCAAAAAATATCACTTTGCTTAATATCACTCCTTGAATCAATGAAAATGTCTTATGTAGATACAATAAAATAAATAGATGTAGTATGCATACTTAATTGTCTGAACCAAAAAGTATGGTTGGTCATAATTTGAGTATCAGGCTCTAGGTGTGTTACTGTAAGACTTAGCACAAAAAATAAAATTTCAGCTTAAGTAACTGAAAACATGATGTTGAAGTTGGTGGTCTTACAATTGAAAATAGAATATGCCTAATTTCATTTCTTAAATGGTGTTGAGCTATTAACCCAACTTAAGTTGACCTTAACAGTAAACATGCTTTTCCATTTCCAGCTTTCCCTACAATTATTACAAAAAAAACTTAGAATTTATCTATTTAACGATATAATAATTTATCTATGTAAATAAAATAAGAATTTTGTCTGTACAATTGGTTTGAATCTTGATTTCTGTCTGACTCTCTGTAACACTTCTCCATGAAAATGAGAGCACTTATTATAAAGAAAATGATTTTCATCATTCTATATTTTTGGAGAAGGTTTTTGTGTTCTTTACACTAACCCAAAACCTTATCAAAATAAAGTAATCAGCTCTC
Source organism: Nephotettix cincticeps (assembly GCA_023375725.1). NCBI lineage: Eukaryota > Metazoa > Arthropoda > Insecta > Hemiptera > Cicadellidae > Nephotettix > Nephotettix cincticeps. The sequence goes on along the minus strand of CM041788.1, from coordinate 21,650,668 downwards.
AAAACCCCGTTTTGAGCTATTATAGCTAAATTCATCACTAATTTTATAGAATGTCAAGTTATTATGGTGATCTAACAGAAAGAAATAACCAACTGTCAAATTAACATAAGTACTAGTTTCTTTACATTGATTTTAAACTTATTTTAAAATGGTGTCTTAATGTAAACAAAATTTTACTAATTATACACATTTTCCAATTTAAAATATTAATACTGTACAACATTTTTTATTTAAATTAAGTTTGTTTTTATTTCAGGTAAATATTTTGCCATGATAATTGATGCAATGAGTCATGTAACCTAAACAGATGGGCAAACGGCTAGTTAACAACAAAAGTAGAATGTCGGAAAAGTCAATGTTTTGTAAACCTAGTATCTGTTATAAATAATTTATTTTACTAGTCAGCATGTAATGCATACTACAGTGCTGTGCTATTCTTACACAGAGATTAGATAATGTATGTTTGTTTGTTTATTTCATTTAATGCGGAAGTTTGGGAGATGTTCATAAGTGTTGTTGATAACCTTGAAACTAAAACTCTGGTATTGTTGATATTATAAATCAGCTGGTTGAAAGGTATTCTGCCTCTCATGAAAAGAGCAGAATTAAAGATTTTATTCGAAGTGTTTTTGTACAGTTTTGATATATTAAACTTGATTTATATTTATTTGTTTAGTTAGGCCATTAGAAACACATTAAAAAATGAACAATTATTTTTATAAAATTTCAGATTGTACTTATGGATATTATTTTGATATAAATGAAGCATTTGTTTACTGTTTTTCGCCTATGTATAATCTCTATTTGCTGCTATTTTGTCATTGGTATATTAGGTAATGTAATATGTAAGGTAACGCTTATATAGTTTAACTGGAAATATGTACTTAACACCTGTAGTTACCATAATTGTATTTTTTAACTGGAAAGATTTATAGATGTTTTCTTTATGAGAGATTTTCACCTGTGTTGAAAAGGATAACTTTGACAAAGGTACTTGTGTAAATAAAACAGTGTTTCTTGTAAAAAAAAACATGTAAATATAATTTGAACTTTTTTTCTAATCTGTTGTTATTTTTTCTTCCTTACAGATTGTTTTAGCTATTAATATTTTAATTCTGTAGTTTTCTTGGAATAATTAAGTTTTAGCATTTTCTCACGTCAATCTTTAGCTCAAATTTTTATCTGCCTTTAACGCTTTTTTTTTGCTTATCACATAAAAACAAGAGAACTATTCAAGCTTAAACTAGTACGGTACTATTTCATAATTCATAAACTCATATGGAGATGTAAATTAAAAGGTGAGCTTTGGTAAAACTTTAATTTTTAATGGCTTGAAAAACTTAGTTTTCTTTACATGGTTATGTGTGTGTCATTATTATAAACGTTCGTCCCAAATTATATGAATGCATTGGAAGGTGTTCAGCAACTTCATTTTCTAAATGTTTCAAAATTTTAATGGATTATTTATTGTCATTTATATTTTTTTAGAGAAAAATTTATTTTCACTAGTAAATGGCTACACAACTGCATGGGTGAGTTAGGTTACAGGTTGGAGGGGTAGCCTATAGAGTTAATTTTCTAGTTTTCGTCTCAATATAGCCTAAAAATCGAGAAAAAAACATTTACTACAGTAAAAACTCATAAAATTATGTGTCAAATTAAAATTATAATAGATATGTTAAGATTGGTAATAAAAATTCAACAACTTTTAAGAGGTCTTTGGGGCATCCCCTCGCACTCCTCTCCCATTTAACTCCGCCATTGCACAGCTGAGATGATTCAAGTTAACTACTGAATGAATTGAAAAATGATTTTATTTCCTTCAAAAACTCATGAGAAGTTAAAAGACCATCCAAATTAACTAGCGTTGAACCTGATGGACAACACAGAAACAATTTACAGACTGAAGAGATCTTCAATCTAGGACTTGCCATAAGATTAATATAAATAGTTGTTAACTTTGCAGTTAGTGCGTAGCTGCTTCAAGTTTCCATGTCATGTATAATATTTATTTCCATTTTCTCATCTGATATTTTGTTGTTCAAATTACTGAACAGATTTTGTTAATGTAAAGTTAAATTAAAACTTAGTTTGTTTACAAAGTATAAAGCTTCTACAAAATAACATATTTCAAAAATACAACATAAACATAAACTAAGATAAAAAACAATTGCATTATAAAAAATAAAATGGCTTCCCCAGGCAATGTTTTGGGATTCAAACACATAGTATATGTATACCTACAAAGAAAAATGAAAAGTTCATCCACAGTGTTTAAAAATATACACTAGAATAGTGTTCAAAAAATTCTATAACTTACAGTAAATAATAAATAAAAACTAATAATAAATACACTTAACCTTGTAAATCCATACCAAAAACCAAGACCAAGTAGTCATCAATAGAACTACCACATAAAAACCCAACTGTTTTAGTATTTAAGAAAAATATAATTTTAAATAGGTTTGATAAAAATAAAGTTTAAAATATCAAATAACAATAATTTTGTATAGTAAAAAAAGATATTTGTGGATATAGAATTATTATATTTAAATTAAATCCTTAGCTTATTTCAACTTCTATTGATATTGGTTTTATGCAAGATTGAGAGATGTGGAAGGAGTGACAAGTTAGATGGGTTGTGTTGAAATGTGCAGAGGAATTAGATTTCGACCTTGACACACAAGGAGTGGAAGGAGAACTCCTAATAATGTTAACAGAGTTGAAGGTGCTGTTAGTGAGCTGTAGATAAGATTGTATTGCCAACTTGACTTTGTTTGTTTTATTTACTTTGTTAATTCATTGAATTTATCTCTTGCACTCCAACTGATTGAATTGCAAGGTAGGAAACCTTTAATATCCAAAACAAGCTTAAATTTGTAATTTGGTTAAATTGATGTGGGTGATTCTGTGAAGGATGTTTGTAAACCATTATTAAAAAATATTGTTCAATATATTTAAACCAAAAATAATTTTAAAATCTAGATAACATATGACTATAATATGTTGTTGGTTATGATATCTTAGGGTTTTGTGTTTGCATTAATTTACCACAAAATAAAATTTTTATTTGTTCCATTGGAATCAGCTCAAAAAAACTACAATTAAGTATTTTGAAGCTTCACTGTGTGCCAATAATTGGTTACTGATATATAGAAGTTTGTAAATACAGTAGGTTGTCTTTTGAATCTAGAATGTTAATCTTACGGGTATATGGTAAAAATTGATATCACGCTTATTATTTGAAATATTGTGATAAAACTGGCTAAATAGCTTCATATAGTTAACTATGTCAATAATTCAGTTTTAATATTTCTCATGGCAGCAAATCCACTTACTTATTTCCCATGTCATTCTTATGGAGTTTTGATGTAACTTCCTTATTTATAAACATACAATGATTACTTTTCCTATATGGCTTAACCTATGAAAAAGCTTAGCTTGCATGATCTCAAGTAATTCTTAATTGAATTGAAATTGAGTACAAAGGTCTGTTCAAAATTTACTGTGAGTAATTTACTACTTAAATACTTTCTGTTTCAAAATTATAAGTTTAGATCGTTATTTTGAACCTTTCTCTTAAAAATTTATTAGTTATGTTTTTTTAAGTCATAACATGCTTACTCAGTGAAAGTAAGTTAACTGAAACAATGACTTCATTCAACCGACTAAGCTTGTATTAATACTTTCATTTTGATCCAAATTATGCTTTAAGTTTTAAAATATAGAAAATATTTTGTCTGCACATTTTATTTATCTTGAACTGCCACCATAAGAATCATAAAAATGACATCCATAAGACCCCAAACATAATGTTTCTTATAGTACCAAATTTACGTACTCATTGCCCATGTTTTTCTCAGGGCGAATATACAAATTGGTTTAACTTACTACATTATGATATAATTGTATAACATTTGGTAGGTGATTTTACTTAGTTAACAGACTTTGCATGTGTATATTACCATGTATAACAACCCTTATTACAGCTTACCTACATACTCAGAACAATTTGATTAGGCTACTATGGTGGGAATAATTTAAATTCTATGAAATCTCACACCAGCGTGTGCTGCACGCGACCTTGTTTAATAAGTTTAATTATTAATGGTTAAAAAAAAACATTTGTACCAGTGTACAGATGTTTTTTTAAACAAAATTTTTTAGTTTCATTGTGGATAGCCTCTGGATCTTTGAACAAAATTTTGGTTTAAAATCTCTCGATAGTGATCTCTCAGACTGGTATTTCAAACCACAAAATTTTTTGGCTATAAAAGCCCCAAGAAGCCGTTTTCTTGGAGTCAATTGGGTGAAAATGTTTTTAATTTACCATTTTATCTAGATTGATTTCTCTTCAATTAATTTGAAACACTTAAACTGGGACACCCGGTATAATATAGATACAAGGGGTGTTCAATAAAGACTGACAGTAAACATTCAATACTTTTAATATAAAAGTTTAGACTTTTGACACTTGTACCTCCAACGAGCACAGACACATGACATATTAAAATAATCGTGCATAAGTATATGAACACTGCTAATTGATATGTCTAGCATTATAGCAAGCTGTCTAATAGTTGAATGTGGATCAATGTGAATCATAACACCCCCAGTGTTGATTGTTTCTTCGGTAAGGACAGAAACAGGGGCACCAGGGCCACCTTCTAACTCACATGATTCCCGTCCGAAGTCTTTATGCCATGTAAAACAGGTTCTTTCACTCATTGCAACAATACCAAAAGCTTTTTTCAAGTCACTGTAAGTATCTGTAGCACTTTTCTCGTTGTACACAAAACTTTATCGCATATCTTTGCTCTTGAAAAAGCAAAAATTTGCAAGTGTTTATTTATTAATTGACATGACAACAATGAGTATGCTATAGTGTTGACAGCTGATTTTATTGATGCTAATACTACAATGTTTCATACCAACTTTAGGAAAACAAATTATTTTACTTTGTTTGTTTACATGTACGCTACTGTCAGTCTTTATTGAACACCCCTCGTATATAGTAGAACCTCCCATATCCGACCGGGCCATGGTCGGATTGGCTAAAAAGGCGGATAAAAAGAGAGGTAGAAAAATAGATATACAGTATTGTAATAAAACATTATTGTACCTTTAACACGTGTAAGTTTTTAAATCAAGATATAAACAATAACTGAAAAATGGTAATATTTATAAAATGGTATAAATTCCAAATGATATAAAATGGTAATGGTATATATATAAATGGCAATATTCATAGGTAATTGTAGAATAAAACTTACAAGTTTCAACATTATCAGCAACAACAGGAGCATGGGAATGATAGAAGGTTGCACATCGGGAGGAGTCGGTTATCAGGAGGTCGGATAATGGAGGTTCTACTATAATAGGCCTACTAAATAAATATCTACTTTAATGTGAACATAAACCATTTTGATTTGATTTAGATAATATTAGGATGTGTATCAGGTTTTATTACAAAACAAGTTTTATCACAAGAATAACATAAAAATATCATCATAATGAGTAAGTAGGTTTGCTACTCCGGGATACAATAAAATTTAGATTATTTTTGCAGTCATTATTAGATCTTAACTCTTTGACTCTGCATACAAAGTTTCATCACAATATTTTCAATGATTAGAAAAATATAAATTTTTATCTTTTCCACATAAAGTTAACATTGGAGCTCCAAAAGACAATGAACTGTGTTCACCAGATTACCAGTATATCTCAGTAACAGCAGTACTCGGACAATAAATGCGGCTATTACGGTATATGTATATATACATATATATGTGTGAACTTATATTTTGGTCATTAGTGTGACCGTAAAGGTCTTGTGAATCTCTTTTCCGAAGGAAATTTGCTAAAAACTATGAACGGTAGTTCTTTAAAGATAGTATGATAGGAGAAAATTACATGTTTAGTTACAATGGAGAATGTGTTATAATGCAAAGTTTTCTACTCATATAAGGATGAAAACTATCATTTTCACATCACTTAAGTAAAGGAATAATCTTCATTAAAAATATGACGTAAAAAGTATTTGTTGGTTAATGCAGTTAAAAAAACTGGTTCTGTTTTCTGCTTTATAGCTAGCTATGTTGTCCACCGGCTCCTTGTGGGTGGATGTGCTCCTGGGCTTGGCATCTCTCTGCCTCCTCTTCTACTGGTACATGACTAAAAATGATGACTACTGGGAGAAGCGTGGAGTACCATATACTAAAAAAGGTCTTTTTATGGAGAGCCTACTGAAGAGAAAACCTCAAGCCGATATATTAAATGGTTTTTACAAAACATTCTCCAAGGAACCGTATTTTGGAGTTTTTCAAGTCAATAGACCAATGCTTTTCATAAATGATCTGGAATTGGTAAACAGGATTTTAGTGAAGGATTTCTCTCATTTTCAAGACCGAGGGCAACCGGAGAATGCCAATGATCTTCTCTCCAAAAATTTGTTTAACTTAAAAGGTCAAATTTGGCGACTAATGCGATATAAATTAACTCCAACTTTTACAACTGGAAAAATAAAAAGTATGTTTGAACAAGTGTCAAATTGTGGGTCAAATATGATAAAACATATAAACAATGAGTCAGCAAAAGATCCCAATGTCAATTGTAAAGATTTCTTGTTTGAATTTACATCAGAGGTAATTTCCTCTTGTGCTTTTGGAATTCAGTTTGACCCGAATAGTGAAGATTTTAACAAGTTTAAATCTATTGTTCAAAAAATGTTCAGACCATCATTGGTAACACTTTTTAAATTTATTTTCATAATTGGATTCCCTAAATTAGCTGAGAGACTGAACTTCACTTTTTTTATCAGCAAAGAAGCCGGTAAATACTTTCTAAACGTCATCAAGTCAACTATCAAGTACCGGGCTGATAACAACCTTAAACGTAATGATTATCTCCAAATGTTAATTACACTGAAGGAACAAGAAGACAACAACCAAAAAACAGGAATCCTAGCAAGTGATACTACAGAAGATGACAAAGTCATCACTGATCACTTGAAGTTCACTGAACATGACAACCAACCTACAACCAATGTAAAATGTAAGGAAATTTGTATTTTGTTCCATTTAAATTATTTAATTTTATTTGATATAGAACATTTTAATTCAGAATAATCAACAAAATCTAGGAACAAAATTTGGCATGTTTCAATGTTAGTTTTAATGGAAACAAAGAACTAATGAAGAACTAGTGACGTTTGAGACATTTATACACTTCATACACACTCCAAAATACGCAAGTGGGATCTATGCGATCGCCCACCGTGACAATCACCCGCCCAAGTTTTTCTCGTTATTCCGCCATGTTTTTTCGGAGTCTCAGCCTAGCCACTGAGGATTCCACTTTACAGCAAGGGGGAACTTTTGTCAACACAAACTCCATGACGACACGGTTTACGCCGAAAAATCAACTTGACAATTTATATTTTTGTTTGTTTATATATTTTTAGGTTTTACCATTAGCATGTTTTACACATGGTAATTGAACTGTTAGCGAACAAGGGTTTGATTAAATATATTGTTGAAATTTATTAAATTAATTACTTAATTTAATTGTTGGTTCGTTTCTTGGTCCCTCGTCTATTACAAGTTCCCTATGTCAGTGTTCACAGAGGAGTCAGTAGCTGCCAACAGTATAATCTTCCTGGTGGCTGGTTCTGAGTCCACCTCCAACACCACCTCTCTAACACTATTTGAAATCGCTCGTCACCCGGACATCCAGCGGAAACTACAACAAGAGGTAATGCCTCTAATGTTTGAATGCATAGAAACCTGTTACTTTTCTATTTTCCTTCTTCATTTCCCACCTTGACTGCTCTAGATATCTAGTATATAATAGGTAGTTTTTATGTAAATTTTGATATGGTGATTTTTGGTTATCCAGTGTGATGTACCAACAACTCCAAATACTCCCAGCCCCAACTTTATTCCTCCTCATTCATTACTTGACGGGCTCTATAAGTCCATGTAGGTCATACATTCCTAGATCATCCAAACCTTTGTTAGGTTTGTCTTCCCCTAAATTCCTTTTTTCCCCAAACAAAATAATAGGAATATTGTAGAAAAATCTCTAACCTATCCAGCATTTCTAAGACTTTCTAATCTTTCAATTTGACATTACCATTTAAGACACTGACCAAAACTAGGTGTCTACATTAGTCAGACTGTAATATCAGAGTATAAGAGTGGGAGACCCCAGCAATGTTGAATAGACATTTTCATATTACTGTATATTTGTGAATTCCACAGTAAAAAGGAATTTACTATACTAAACTAACTATATTTAACCATACAAAGATGGTAGTTGGACTCATGAAGACAGAATCATGTCCTTTATCCATATTATAAGTGAGAGGGTTCTCATGCAGCCATTTCTTAGTCATCTGCTGGATTCTAATACCCACAAATCTTCAAGCAGAGTGTTACATAAATTCATGCTACATGTTTAATACATTTTGTCTAGAGAAAGAAACATCGGTTACCTCATGATCAAATCGGTGAATGCAAAGTGGGAATGCTAGGGTTTTTTGTCTCATAAATGAAACATGCTCTGTAAGATGGAACTACAGTGATCGTTCCAGCCTGAACAAGGGACAATCCTAAATACTCTCTCCAGAAGCTTGAAAACTTGTGGGCTCCAAAGGGAATTATTATTGAATCAGGTAATGAGGTCTATATTCTGAATTTATTAAGAATACAAAATGACAGATGTTGATGTTACTTTTCAGGTGGACAATGCCTTGGCAGCACATGGTGGTTGGTCTTACCAAGCCCTCAAGGAGATGACATTTTTGGATCAGGTTATACAAGGTGGTTATTTAGTCTTTTTAATTTTCTGAATATAAGAAATTGAACTAATACCCCGTCGCAGCAGACCTGCGTACTCAGTCAATTTCCACCTCAATAATATGGCAATAATAATACGAGTATTTGACCAGATTGATCAATCAATACCTGTTGGTAAATTAGAGTATTTGCATATTCTCTGTAACATTAACATGGGAAAGAGTATGCAGATTTGCTGCTTTGAGGAGTAGTGAAAGTAGGCATTTTTACCATAAACTATGACCATATACCAAGTTTTATCATTATATGGACACAAATAAAGGAGTTTGCCTATTCTCCATTAGATTAACATGGGGAAGAGTATGCAGGTTTGTTACTGTGGGGAACACATTAACTATGATTTTTTAGCATAAACGTATGGATCCCAACTACATGAAGCTAAATACAAAGTTTCATCCAAACCATGGGTTATAAGGGAATAAATTTTTCCTTATCCTCCTAAGATAAGCATTGGAGCCCCTAAATACAATGTATTGTGTTTAGATTTTTTTAATATCTCGGCAACCGTTGGAGATAGAACAAAACTTTAAGAACTAAATTGTGTAGTCTTCTGAGCTGATTCTTATGGTGAAAGATAAAATTTGAAACTTTTAAAAATTACATGGAAAACCCGAAAAAACCCATTTTTGGGATACAAAACCCCCCAAACTACCCGTTCTGATGTCTAGATTATCAACTCGTCAGAGCAAAATAGGAATACACGTTTCTACCAAATTTGGTTTCGATCGGACCATTTTTACAAGAGTTATCGTGTTCACAGACATATATATATATATACATAAAAATTTTAACGACTATTGTTTTTAGCCTCTGGGCAACTGAATACAAAAAAATAACATGGTCCCGGGTTTAATTCTTGCCATGAGACCTACGGTAATAACTTCTTTCCTATGGGAAATTAAGTAAAACAACCAAAAATTGGTAATTTTCGCCATGAGGTTTTGTAGTTATTCATTTCAAAGCACAAATAAACCAGTTGTTGGTAAGTTATAGGCAGACATAATTTATGGTGTCTTAGTCACAGCAATAAATTCACTTATACTTATAGTAAAGATATAATAATTTAATCACTCAACATTGTTTCTATTCTAAACTACTTCGCAGAAGAAAGAAAGAACGGTGTTTCATTTCAAATTATTTTAGCTACATTTCAACAAACAGTCATTTAACAAAACACTACAGGAACAATGGTCCAAAGACCGTCTGCCCGGTTGGCAATTACAATAATTATAATTACAATTCACCTTACATATTCAGTACTAGAAATACAATAACTAGTAAAAGCTAGCTGAATCTAGTTTTCTCTCTAGTAAGGTTATGATCTAAACATTTTTCAGACACACATCAGATAAATAAATAAACATTGACAAATGAACAATATTAAATAAATAACCAGATAAATAAATATAATATATTTAACACAACAATACTAACTTCACAGAGTGAACTTTGTTGATGAAATGATAAATATTTTTTAAAATTTTTATTTATTTTTTACAGTACACCAGTGTCCCGATAATCCGACACTAATTACTAATTAAGACTGAACCCTGTTTTCATTGTTGTTCGAATTATCCAGAAATGCAGGTAAAGTTTCATTAAAAGTACTAATAAAATCCATTAGACCCAAAATGTTTATTAGGCCAATTAACTTATGTCTTATTACAGATCACACATACGTTTGTCCACTATATGTTTTGCCTGAACGGCATCAAGTGTTCTTGCAGAGACATTCTATTCGTTATGGATTCGTCATTAGAAATATAAAACGCATTGGCATATAAAAACGAATAATGATAATTCAGTGCAGTCCAGAGGCCTACTTTAGGCAGTACTTTTAAAGTACTGTAGGTATTTTTTTTTGTAGGGCTAACTTAATTCTCATGTTTCAACAAGCTATTGTATATTATTAACATTTTGTACGTATTAATGTATAATTAGTGATACCGTGCTGTAGATTAAAGTTTTATAATTGAGATTACATTGTTTCGTTTTTAATATCAACTCAGTAACCTTTTTCCCCATCAGGTAGTTCGGCTTAGCCGGACGTTGGATTACCGGCATCTGGTGTACTATTAATTTATAAAATATTTTTTACAGAGGCACAGAGAATCTATCCGTTGATTCCACTATTACAGAGAGAATGTGTGAAGCCATACAAGATGCCGGGATCTGATCTGGTGATAGAGGAGGGAGTGTTGGTGTCGATACCCGTCATCGGGCTGCAGAAGGATGCTCAGTACTATCCGGAGCCGGAGAAATTCAAGCCTGAGAGATTTGAAGGAAACAACTTCAAACCATCTCCAACATTTCTACCTTTCGGAGATGGCCCTCGGATGTGCATAGGTGAGTGTAAATCAGAGGTTAACGTGTCTTGCCTTCTTGTGCCATGTGTTTACTATTTCTACAGTGATCGGCTCAAGGTCTTGGACTGGAGCCAAGTGTGAAGCAACAGTAGTAAGAGTTTATTCACTATTCAAATATGACACCAACTCACTCTGGTAGGTATTTTAAGGTGAGTGGTTTTGTGAAAGGTTGTGTAATGGAAATGATGACAAATCATGTACTATAATTATTTAGAACATTAATAATGACAAATCTTTGTTACTGTTAAGGATTAGCTTATTTATTTCCCAAAATTATTCATTACCTAACAAACAAACGTAGCTTGGCTTAGAATCGAACCATCAGAAACAATTTTTTTTTAATTTTCTTCAACTGGAAATCTTCAAATAAAGAAATAAATACCATAACCACTGAATTAGCTATCCAGCTTCATATGTACCTACACAAGGTGGGAATTTCAGAGATATCAACTGATTTAATTTCCCAAAATCATTAAATGACAATTTAATGAACAATAAGTGCTGTATTAGACTAGGTCACCTGGTGACTGAACAGGCAGCCAGCCGTGACACCAGTAAAGTCACCAGGAGTGAGGCCAACACTTCTGGCAAAACACATTTCCTCATTTATATTCTCTAAAAGTTATAAAGTTAAAATTTACAAAAGCCACAAGCACAGACTAATGGCACCATCTGTATGTTTTAGTTTTAGACTACTTTAATTTGTTACTGATATCCATTCTTCTTGGATCTTTTTTAACTAAAAGTTTTGATGAGTAACAAAGAATGATTATTAAAATATGTTTCATTTCATGAAGACAAAATCACTTTTCCAGGGTTGTTACCAAAGATGAACCTATAGTTTTTTTTAATTTTCAGCCATGAGATTTGCAGTGATGGAAATGAAAACAGCGATATCGAGGATTGTAGCAAACTACAATGTGGCTTTGAGCCCAAAAACCAAGCTTCCGCTCAAAATGAGCGCTCGGTCTTTTGTCCCTGCACCAGAAGGTGGGCTTTGGCTCAATTTTGAAAAAAGATCAAAAAAGGACGTATAACTGATAGATAAATATATTTTGTACCACTTATTTTTTACATTTTATATATTATTAAAATACATATAAATTATGACAAAACTAATATTTAATATTAGGATGATTTTAATCAACTTGTATATATATTTAACATGACTGTGTATTTAAATGCAAGAGGTTTCACACACCAAGTGTTACCAATTGATTTGTAAAATGTGGCCATAGCTGAATCACAATACACAATAAATTAGTACAGAAATGAGACTACAGACACTAATATACACTCCTACACTAAGTAGTCATGCCCTTATCTCAACAAAGAATGAGTGAATGAGTATAATTAAAATTTTTGTCAATTTATTATTTAGCTAAAACTAATTTAGGATTGTAAAATATGTATTTTTTAATTGCATCAGTTCTTATTAAATAGTTTGAACTTACAGATAGTGAGTGTATTTGTGTTTTATTTATAATTTGCCAACTTGGAATTATTTTTCTAAGCTCACCACTTCCGATTTTCTTAACAGATTCTTTTCTTTACAACAATAGCTGAAAGAACATTGGAGAACATTCCAAGATAGGCCAATATATCTCTAATCTCAACATTTTCAAAAGTCATATAATAGATAGTACTTAGCCAGTTTCTACACCCCTAGAACAGCAAAACCTTCTAAACAAGCAGCAACATGGGTTCCTAAAATGCAGATTGACACCACAGCCCTAATCCTATTGACTGAACACATTCTAGAAATGCTAGAGGAAGGCTGCACTGCGACTAGCCTTTTCCTCGATTTCAGTAAGGCATTTGATTGCCTGAACCATGAGCTGCTGCTATGCAAGCTCATAAACCTGAGGTGAGAGGGGGAATAGCTGACTGGTTCAGCAGCTTCTTAAGTAACAAGTAGACAAGTGGTTAATTGGTCCGCCGTAATCAAGGTACGGTACGACATTTTAAAGAATAAAGGATTTGAGTAACTGTATAAATTGAATTACACAACATAGTGTGTATTTTAACTAGAATGTGAATGAAAGAAAAATCTATACAAATCATGTTACTTACAAATCATACTACTGAACTCTGTAGGCCTAAATTCAAAGTTATAATGTCATCTCCACTTTCGAACTAGGCAAAATTAAGTTTAAATCGGTTATCCGGATTATCATTTATCCCGACACTTTCATGCATTAATTAGTCCGGATAATCGATGCTCTACTGTATACCACTTAGCTAATATATGTGCTTAATTGGAAAAAATTGTAATGGTGAATAAAAAATATGGAAATAGAATATACACTTAATACACATATACACAAGAATATACACTTTACCCAAGAGGGTAGCTGTCTTATACCTTCAATCTATTTTTATAGCAGAAAGGAAATGTAGTTACTATTTTTTTCTTAAAACTGAATAGAGTTATATAAACACTTACCAAATGCACGGCAATTGCCTTTCAGGAGTCAAAATTATTTATTCCTCACAGGACATCTGAAAGGCAATTGCCGTGCATTTGGTAAGTGTTTATATAATTATCTAGGTGTCTAGGCTTTCGAAATAATGAATAGAGTTGATTTACATAAAGGAAAATAAAAATCATGAACCATTTTGAAGCATAAATTAAAAAACTTTATTAGATAAAGGTAAATTAAACTTAATAAATAATTACTTATAATTGCTTATCCAGATTGGGTTGTTTGTTGCTGTTCAAACTTGGGGAACTTTTTCTCTGCATCTTCCCAAACCAATTCTCCCATCGACAAAGACCTCAAAAGGGGTGCAACCTCCGACACCTGGAACATTTGTTTCAGATGAGAAGTCTCAGAGTAATAAGGAGGTTAAAGGAGCTATAGACACAATTTCAACATTTATAATAACATGATCTTTATAGCAAAAAACTTTAATTTTATTTAAAATTTCAGTAAGAGAACATTTTTTTACTGTTCAAAAATGAGAATGATAGCCTCTATAGCCTCAACGTTGCCCAGGAGTGGTGTTAGATATGAATGAATCTCATACAAACATTGCAGTGGTGAAAGGAATGTCTTCTTCCATGACAAGTTTTCATGAACAAACAAAATCAAACTTATTATCAACAACTAAAAAAAGACATATTGGAATTGCAAATTATGTAATTTTAAGAACTTGTCCTACCCCAGCCGTGCTAGGATTAAAAGAGTTCTAATAATTCTGTTTCAAAACATAACATTTTGTATTGTGTTAAAGATAGTTCCTTCAGGTTTATTATATTCTGAATATTATAGGTGAAACATTTTAAAATACTTGGTTGTAATTATTGAAGAAAAAGTTGTTTTTCTTTCAACTTGTAAGCCTAACTCAAACTTTTTATTGAAACGGAATATACGGCACCAGAAGGTACAATTTTCAATCCTCTCCAATCCTAATTTGATCGCATTGTGCAATGCGATCAAACGCAAGCAGGATTATTCTTCCTCTACTTTTCCTATCCCAGCGATGTATTATGTAGATCCGAGCCAGATTTTCCCATGGGGTAGACTAGAATGCCGCTGAAACATCTGGGGATACAGAAATTCTCTTACAAACAAACCCTGCTTGGTTAATATTTAAAATTAAATTTAATAAGGGAAGGGGATCATTTAATACACATGAATTTGAATTTAATTTAATTTTTACACTTACCTTAACCCTGATCTGAGTCATAGTATCGCGGTTACGCACAGTAACAGAAGGAACGTTGTCAGCTAAGCTGTCAAAATCAACAGTGATTCCAAAAGGAACTCCGATCTCATCTGTCCGAGAATAGCGCCGGCCGATGGATCCGCTCGAGTCATCCACTTTGTGCGCCAAGCCTTCCTTTGTCAGTAGCAACGCTGAAAGAAAATATTTAAATTTAAATTAAGCTAAAAAAAAGTAAGTTTCATGTAACCTTCACGCCTAAGTCTAGTGTTAAGAGTTTTCTGATCACACTATTGACTTCACGACTACATTTAGCCGGAGCCAATGGCTAATCACGCCTTTCGAAGAATAGTGGCAGTCTGAGAAATTAAATTTCATCTGGTATTTTGGGTTGTAGGCCAGTATTATACCTATCACTGCAATTAATGAAGCACATAATGAAAATATATGTTAGGTCTAAATCAATAGAACATTTTTATAAGAATTCCACCATCATACTGCCACTATAAAAATTCTAAAATTAGTTTAGGCTTACCAAATGTAAATAAACCAGTGTTAGTGTGTTTTCACAACACAGTTTTCATTGGTTTACCAACATTAAAAACTTGATGCATTTTGTGAACAACCACTGTAAACGGAATTAAACATTTTACTGGGTTTCTACCCATTAATATGAAGACATGTTGGTTAAGTCCCTAGTTTAGACTCACATCAACTACTGTGATCAATAACATGACTGTGCAGCCGTACAACCGGCTTCAACTTGCTCAAAACTACTGCATTCAATTTATTTTTTATCTCATTTTAGGACAGGGTGGTAGTTTAGCGATGTAAATAAACCAGTGTTAGTGTGTTTTAACAACACAGTTTTCATTGGTTTACCAACATTAAAAACTTGATGCATTTTGTGAACAACCACTGTAAACGGAATTGAACATTTTACTGGGTTTCTACCCATTAACATGAAGACATGTTGGTTAAGTCCCTAGTTTAGACTCACATCAACTACTGTGATCAATAACATGACTGTGCAGCCGTACAACCGGCTTCAACTTACTGCATTCAATTTATTTTTTATCTCATTTTAGGACAGGGTGGTAGCGAGCGATGTGTATCATTGTTGGAACAGGGACTTTCCGACCAAATTTCACCATATTTTAACACTATTTCATTAATGAGGCTTAAACAGAGGTGAAATGTCAAATTTTTAGGTTGGGTGGTTTTGAATGTGTGTCTTTGTTGTTGCAAGAATTGGGGTGACGGTGATTGAGTAATTGTGCGTTTGTGTCACTTAGATTTTTTTAAATGGAATGTTTGTTTATTTTAAAGTTAATTATTTATTACTTGATTTTTAGCGAATTAACAAGTTTCTTCTAGGAGTTAAGAAGGACATAGAACTTTTTATTAACATGAAGACATGTTGGTTAAGTCCCTAGTTTAGACTCACATCAACTACTGTGATCAATAACATGACTGTGCAGCCGTACAACCGGCTTCAACTTGCTCAAAACTACTGCATTCAATTTATTTTTTATCTCATTTTAGGACAGGGTGGTAAAATTAGTTTAGGCTTACCAAATGTAAATAAACCAGTGTTAGTGTGTTTTAACAACACAGTTTTCATTGGTTTACCAACATTAAAAACTTGATGCATTTTGTGAACAACCACTGTAAACGGAATTGAATATTTTACTGGGTTTCTACCCATTAACATGAAGACATGTTGGTTAAGTCCCTAGTTTATGACTAAACAACTACTGTGATCAATAACATGACTGTGCAGCCGTACAACCGGCTTCAACTTGCTCAAAACTACTGCATTCAATTTATTTTTTATCTCATTTTAGGACAGGGTGGTAGCGAGCGATGTGTATCATTGTTGGAACAGGGACTTTCCGACCAAATTTCACCATATTTTAACACTATTTCATTAATGAGGCTTAAACAGAGGTGAAATGTCAAATTTTTAGGTTGGGTGGTTTTGAATGTGTGTCTTTGTTGTTGCAAGAATTGGGGTAACGGTGATTGAATAATTGTGCGTTTGTGTCACTTAGATTTTTTAAAATGGGATGTTTGTTTATTTTAAAGTTAATTATTTATTACTTGATTTTTAGTGAATTAAAAAGTTTCTATATGTTAGGGGTTAAGTAGGACATAGAACTTGTTAGTCCTAACTTCACCTCCTAAATTCATTTCCATCTCATTTCATTTCTGTTTCATTTGATTTGATTAAAAATGTTACCTACAAATATCACCTAAAATGTCTTTAAAAAATCATCCAACACACACAGAAAGTTGTCAAATTCAGCTAATGAAAGAATCTTTACTTACATAACGATCTCACAAGCTCATCAAATTTTTCATTGGAGCTCAGAGGGAATATTGCCACCTTCAGAGGAGCTATGACAGGAGGTAGGCTCAGGTACTGAAAATACATCACATATAATTTGTACATTAGTCATTATATATATATAATTAGTCATAGATCTCAATGTAAAAGATCTCAAACCATATTCCAAGAGCCTACGTGTTGCCATAAAGACAGTTATTTAACAATATTACTCACTTAAATCTGACTGTTTGTCATCTAAAACGAAAATAAGGTATATGAGACTCGGAATATTGCCTTATATACTGCACTAGAAACAAGTGACTTCAGTTTGATTTAAAAAAATATTTGCTAAATTTATTCCAAAAGAAATGATTTTTTCAAACAATATTTTTAAATTATTCTTCCATTACACTTTACCGTAAACAGCTGCTATCAACATTAGTTAAGACTACAGAATTTAATGTTTTCCCAGCCTAGGCTGAGTAAATCAGCTGGAGATTTTACCTACACTAGTATTAGTTATGATTTATGACACTATTAGCTCTCAGTGCTAGTAGCTTTAACAATAGTGCCAGTGAAGGATGTAAAAAGTGAAATCAGCTGTAAAAACAACTGTACTGTTGCCATTGTACCGATGGTGAGGGAACCAAATGGGCATCTAAAGGTCAGTTTGAAATTTTTATAACTTAATTAGTTCTCTTAATATGAAAAACACTGTAATGAAAAAAATCGTTCATAACTTGGATTAAAATTTTTCTATGCTTTGATCTAATTCCACGCTCGGTTAAACACCTCGCATGTAAAGTTGATCGTGGCCAAGAAAAAAACCACTTTCCTTCCATCCTTGTAATGAAATATACTATTTCACCATCCCTGATTTTATACACAAGATGCTAAGTTTGCAAAAGTTAAAAACATAATTTGGTTATGGATTTTTATCTGCATTTTTACAACACAGTATAAAATACAATTAATGAAAACTACAAGTAAGATTACCTAGGATAAGTTAGATTCACATAAATAACAATTATATATTGACTTCACTAACATTTCTCTGCTCATCATCAGGCCTGATATGGAAGTTGTGCTCGAATATAGCGTACATGATACGACCGATACCAAAGGACGGCTCTATCACATTGGGAACTATCTCTTCAACGTGCACTAACTTTTCACCAGAGTTCACTGACACCAGATCCGGCGTAAGTTTGAACTCATTCCCATTCACTTTTAATACATACTCTCTGAAAACAAAGAATAAAATATAGTTTACAATTAGGTAGTTTCCATAGTATAGCTTGTATAACAATTTATTACTTGGTGGTAGATGTTATTATTTTAGAAAAAACCTCAGGCCTAAATCCGTTAAGGTTAAATAATTTTTATCTTATGTTGTGTAACCCATGTATGTTGTCACTTGTGTAACCCATTCATAGAGGCCAACACAATCATTGCTGATAACTAAGAGGAAACATTATATTTATAACAAAACATATTTATACCATCGATTTATGATGGAATATTATTTGATTAACGAATTGTGGATTAGTTTGAGCAATGGTGTGTAGATCTGATATTCTCTGGTATGGATTAACATCCGCACTATTAAAACCCACATTCATCCACATCCTCATAATTGGATTAGTTCGTAATGCATAAGCAAAATTGTGGTTCGGATCCCTGTAGGTCCCTTAGCATTGGTTGTTAGGCTATTAATAAACAGTCTTGTCTAAAGAATAATCTCAGCCTTAGTCAGTAACAAGACTACAAGCTCGAGCCACAATCATCTTACACTCATTTCTCATTCATACTTGGCTTAACCCTTACCGGGCGGCTGACGAGTTTTCTCGCGGCACAGTAGGGTCCCACGGCGCGGAAACCGAGTTTTTTCACTTTCAGCCATTTCGGGACATTTACTGCGCTGTAGTTCGCGAAACAACCAATAGAGTGCATGGTAATGTTGCTTTAACCTCTATGAACTCACAAAACCAATATGGCGGCTTTGATGGAATTTCTAGTGACTGAGATTAGATGTTATGCAACTTTGGCCTGTATTCTAGCGCTCCCGTACTGCTTTTGACGAGAAAATTAACGTGCCACTACGACCAGCTGTATTCACTGTTCCAATCGTTGTTTGTTGACATCCATTGACGTGTGATTATTTGTGTTGTGTTTGAGAAGTAAACAGATAATGTAGTGTGAATATTTGTGAATCTAAAAAATAAAATAAAAAGTGAAACATGGCTCATCCAGACGATCCGGAATTTGATGAGTTCGTGAATGGACTTATGACTGTTTTGAGGCTTATCATACGACGCAAAACTATGTTTAGTGGTAATGTACATAATATCTTTTTACTTTATTGACATGTTTCTTCTCACTGTTTTCATGTTTAGAATCAGTAATTTTTCATTTATGTAAGCCTACAAGTTTTATTTCAAGCGCTCAGAATTTTTGGCAAAAATAACTTTTTTTAGATACCTGAAAAATAGTGTCAAAATGTTCAATAAATAAAAATGAAGCATATTTCTGTTTTTTACTTTATTCAAGCTACCTAAATCCAAAAAGAACATTGGGAAAATATAATTTTGATTTTTTCAACCTAAATGAGCAGGGAGTGTGATTTTCAGTAGCGCTTTAAGGGTTAAAACACCTACCCGGGTAGGTCACCATGTCAGAGAGGTCATAAAGGTAAGGGAAACTGTTGGGTTTGTTCCTGAATCACCTGAAGAAGCAATCTAGTTTACTTTGTTAAAAATATAAGTCGATTAATTTGACTCAGGATCATTGTTAGGTCGAGGTAGTTCTTGGCATTCATCATACTAATTCTCAGGTTCTGCAACATTTCCTAGTAAACTAACAGTTTTTTTAATGTGCACCCTTTCATTCAAGGGTCGAAGGGTTGTAAGTAGGCCTATCCTGATAAAATAAGAAATGATCATACTGACCTTTCAAAATAATAACAATAAACTTATCTAATTTTACAAAATAATAATTTATGTTACTAAGACTAAGAAAAAATGATGTTTTTATATCCGGAAGTCATTAAAAAATGATAAATTAACCAATGAGAGGATTGACTGATTTTTAATCAATTGATAATTTTTTGTGAAAATATATCAATAAAACACGAGTCACTCTTCTTTAAATTCCATACCCCCTTTGATGTATTAAAACTGATTATTCACTGTGAACTGGCTGGGTGGTGTAGTGGTTATAATACCCGCCTTCAAAACTGAAGGTCGCCGGATCGAATCCCGCAAGGGTCGAATCTGAACCCAGTCGCCATTTGTCATTGGGCTACTAATTAATGATGCTTCCTAACAACAGGTCAATGTTAGGTAGTAACAAGACCGGGGTCATCATCATTCATCATTCGAAGGGGCGGATTTCCCAAGGCGCTTCAGCCATTGCAGCTTTTTGCGCACCCCTAAAATTCTCTTTCCTGGAGAATCAGGAATCTTCTAGATGAAGAGACCTGTAAAACTGCAGCATCCTGTCAACGAGCTCGTCAGGAGGCAGAAAACTACCCCTTACCAAGTTGCCCAGAGTGGAGGACCTTACCTCTGCCAGCTCTGCGCAATCAAAGAGTAGATGATCTGCAGTTTCCTCCTGCAGATAACATTTCCTACACAGGGGGTCGCCGTTGAAGACCCCCATACGTAGTTGGTGCTTCCTCAGATTACCGTGACCAGTGACGATACCTGTGACAAGTTTGGCATCCTTCCTGCCAAGTTTCAGGAACCTCTTTGCAACTTGACTAGAAGGAGAACGAAGATTAAGCTTACTAACTCTATGCAGGGAAAGTTCAGCCCATCTTTTCTTATGACAATCCCTAGCCCAGGAATTGATAGTCTGAAAAACCGCAGCGCGGGAAACACCACAGAAGGGTTGAGGACCACAAAGGGGGGATGATGCAGCCCTATTGGCCAGCCCGTCTGCCACTTCGTTACCATCCACCCCTGAGTGCCCTGGAACCCAACAAAGGGTGACTTCATTGTGTCTGCTAACACAGGACATAAGCTTAAAACAGTCCCACACAACCCTAGAGTTGAACTCTACCGAGTCCAAAGCTCTAAGAGCCGCCTGACTGTCAGAGAAAATATTGATAGAAAGGCCCTCATGACCCAGCATCAAGATGTCTCTGGCACATTCCATAATGGCAGTGATCTCGGCCTGGAAAACAGTGGGGAAGGTCCCCATGGAAATACCTGACCGTACGTTGTCCTGCACCCCGTAGATGCCTGCTCCTGTGCCCCGACTGCTCTTGGACCCATCAGTGTACCACTCCTGATCACAGGGTGGTAGTGGGCAGGCTCCATCCTTCCATTCGTCCCGTTGCGGAAAAAGAACTCGGAAAGACCTGCCAAAAGAAAAAGTTCTCGGAAGATAATCAGAGGGCATACCTAAAATGTCGCTCTGAACTATCCCCGAAATTCTGGTATGACCACGTAATTCACCTGGCCTATTCCAGAGGCCTTCTCCACAGAGACGGTATGCACCCATTCTGGCAGTCATCCTGATGTGAATGTCTATGGGCAAAAGATCAAGCAAACAGTCAAGAGTGGCCCCAGGAGCGCTGCTGATCGCCCCTGTGATCATGAGACATGCCAGCCGCTGAACGGCTGCCAGCCTTTTCACAGCAACACCTGAGTCCATCTTGGTCCACCAAACCAGAGACGCATACATCATAGTTGGTCTAACTACTGAAACATAGAGCCAATACATTAGCCCCGGTTTCAGTCCCCATGCTGCGCCGACCATACGCCTGCATGCACACAGAGACCATTTACCCCGGTCAATAACCCGTTGTAAGTGAGATTCCCAGCAAAGCGTCCGATCCAGAACTCTGGTTTCCCTTCAAAACGAATACATCTTTCAAGACCGGGGTTTGGACCGTTCCCCATCAAAACGTTAAAAATGCCACTGTCGTAGAAATACACAAAATAAAATGAACCCTACCCAGCTTTCTCCAACTCCTTTTGCATGGACGACAGTTCAACCTCATCCATGACTGCTATTGCTTCATTTATGACCTTGGCATCTTTCTTGAACAATTTCCCGATAGCTGCTTTGTTGGGAACAGCCTCTGAAAACACAGAGTTCAATGCTACAATGCTCTGTTGAAAATATGCAGGGTGTATCTGAAATACATCGAAAGCTTTGGGATATTGTTCTTGAGATTAAAACAAACAGAAAATGACCCATGAACATTTGGCCTATTTTGCTCCATTTTCCCTCTGTCAGTGTGCATGTGTTTTTTGCATAACTTCCTATAACTTTAGAACCACTTGAAGTACCAACTTAAAACTTGGTACACGTGTATGAGTACTAATAGAGAACAATTTTAAAGAAAATTTACTACACTAAAATAAAACATAACAAATATAGATTTAGCTTAATTTTTAAGGAGTCATGCCCATTTATATGATAACAGCATAAAATAGCTCAAAATAGCTTAGGTTTCTTGGGTATGAAGTGAAAAGAATAAGTGGGCCTCTTAGTGTCACACTTTGCAAAGTAACCTGGGTTACCTCAGATCAAAAGTAAACCAAGTCCATTGGGACCCATAGGTTTACAATTTTTAGAGATATAAGATGGTTGTACTGTATAATAGTTGGTTGTAATGTTTTGTACTGTAGTTAGTTATACTGTAGTTGTACTGTATAGTTGTATTTCAATAGATCATATTCATTAGAGATGCAGTATACATACATATACAGGTCACATACAGGTCATACATATATAACTACATAGGCCCCCTAAATACATGCAATCTCACAACTATTAAATGTGCTTGGGCAACAAGGAAAAGACAGCTAGGTCAGGACTACCCAGGCTAGCCAAGAATATATCAAACTCACCAGTAAAGTTAATTTTTTTTGCTTCAGCAAGTTTTTTTTCCGCTACCAGCTTAGTTCCCGTTGCTTTGTAATGCTGACTCAGGTCGTACGCCGATCTGTCCGCACAGCCTACACACTCAATCCAACCCTGGAGAGAGAAATCAAGCACCATTAGAGTATACAATAATTGTTTTAAACTTAATAAAATTAAAGAGAATAGGCTAATAAATAATTAAACAGAAACTGTTGAGTCATTAGTGGAGAGGTGGGGATGAGCAGGGTTGACGACCACCTTTCTTTTCTTTCACCCTCTTGTCATAAGTCATAAGTCTTTATTCAGCCAAATTAACAAAGTATACAATTGCATTAGCCAAGTCAACAATGAAAATTAAACGCTGCCTGAGCAAGATCTTATAAAAGAAAAATTTTTTTTTACAGGAAAATACCATTACACCTTCAACGACTTGTGAACTTGTGAACAGTTCAGTCTCAACTCTCGTTGGGCACAGGTGTGCAGTCGCTTTTAGGTTAGATTTCAGTTTACGGTACATTACATGAACATTTATTGTTGATTGAGTTGAATTTTTCTAGTTAAACTTGTTTCATTCGTTTTTTCTTATTGACAGGCCATTGATTTTCACGTACAGACCACTAAAATTAAACTAAGGTGTTGTATAAAAGCTTTGCTAATTTTCATTACTACCTTTTTTTATAATAATTTACTTAACACACGGTTCAAGTTTGCTTCCCACAGCAGAAATAAATATAAAAAAAATCAACTATACGACCAAAATAAGTTGAAAACATTATAATGGTGAATTAATAAAATTTAGGGAATGTAAATAAATGTAGTAAGTGAAAGCTTACGTAAGATGTGAAGCACTCAGCGTCCCAACAGTCGCAAGCGTAATGAGCCATCTCATTGCCCATGTGTTGTCTGAACCTGAGACGAGCCTCATCCACACCGACGTTCACCAGGAACCTGTGTATCCTGGCCATGAAGTAGCCGAGAGTCTCATTTGCAACTAGTCCCTGGCAAACCAATAAATATGTAACACATGAAGTACTGCACAGTGTAATTTACCATTTCAAAACTCACTGAAAATTAAATTTAGGAATTAATTTTTCAGTGTTACAACTTACTCTTACAACTTTACCTCTCTTGAAACTCTTGTTTAACTTACTCTTAATTAATCTATTAGATTAGATTAGATCATTGAAATGGCAACCATACTACAATGTAGAAATTTTAAGCCAAGTATGAATGAGGATTGAGTGTAAGATGATTGTGGCACGATCTTGTAGTCTTGTTACTGACTAAGGCTGACATATTCCTTAGACAGGACTGTTAATTAATAGCCCAGCAGCCGATGGCAATTAATGGACCTACAGTTTAACGTGAAATCCGAACCACAGCCTCTGAGGATAGACTTAGCGGATTAATGTAGTATTCAATAGTGCGGACGTTAATCCACACAAGAGAACACCACATCCACCGACCATCTATCACAACTATCCACAATTCGTGACCTCCAAGTAGCTGGATTACAGGACGTCACCACCGTCCTATTCACCTAATGGATAACAATTATCCTCTAAAAAGTATTTGAAAGATCTTGAAGTGGTGAACTTCACTACTTCACTAGTGTTTCCAGACATGGAAACACTGGATTCTTCCCTCAAGTGGTGGAGCGGAAGCTTTAATGGAAATACATGTAAGTGTGTGGTTTTCTCTTATAATCTTAAAAGGTAATCTTATAGTATTGTATTGTTACGAAGGTGATATTCATTATCAACAAATAAGGCAATTTTTTTACATTTTAATGTCTAACAGTACCTAAAGAAATTGTTAACATTAGGTTTAAAGTAGAAGAACAACCAACTAAAGATACACTTTTAGATTTATCAAAAGATTAATTTTATAAACTTATTGAATTGACAATTTTTAAGAACAATAAACACTATTTTTTTTACTCTTTTTTACAAGAATTTTTTCAACAATCAAAAATTAAAGGCATGAAAAGTTTCTGCAAACATAATAACAATACAATTTGAGCCATAATATTCATGATTGTAATACTCAACTATTACAAATGTTAGTTTGACAATACTCCTCACATCCATATTTTGGAACACAGAAACAATCCCTCCTCTATGTCTTGCTTCCTGCTTACTGCACAGTCTCATTTTTGTTAGATCCAACAGTGAAAAATTCTTCAGAAATAATCATATAAAAATATATTCTATTAGAAACCTATCTAAACTTCAATATCTGATAGACAGAATAACTGTTTTTGAAAAATCTCCATCTTGAAGATTTTCAATAAATGTCCAAGGTAGATCAGGGATGGGCTTTCTCCATTGAATTCCTGATGAAAAACTGCTTCTACAGTTCTTCTTAGTTCTTTCAATTTCCGGACGTACAGTCCGAAAGTAAAGTAAATATCCCCTAATGTAGGCTTAACAGTTAACTTTCTAAGTTACTTTATTAATATTTGTCTAATTGTGCTTGTCTTATTTCAAATATATTAAAATTACATAAGCTCTATATTTAGATGAAAGTTATACAGTGTGTACAAGTTATTGTACACTGTGTTTAGTTCATAGTTTAAATCTTGACAAGTCTCTAGCCCTAGTAGGGGATGAAGACAAGTTAATCATTTAGGTATTGATGTAAATAAATAACATATACCTTGAGTATTAAGACCTATTTACAGCTTAATCATAGATTAATTTAATACTGATTGAATGAGTACAACATCATGACATTTCTTTGACATGGAGAACTTAGATTTGTTTATCACAAAAATTGAATTGCATAGTAAACTCTCTGAAATATATAAAAATTTACAGATATAGTATAATATTTATTCTTTAAAAAAACTTATTAAATCAAATAAAGTATGAGTAATGACAATACTTTTCTCTAAGTAAAATTACAACAATCTTAATAATAAAACTAGCTTATTCTTTGTCTTATCATGTAATAATTTTTGTTTACAAAAAAAAAATTCATTTCTGAAAAACAACAAGAGAAACAAAGTTAAATAAACTTAAATTTTTTGAATAATCATCCTCCCTTTAATAATTTTTTGAATTTTTTTTGATGAGATCTCTAAATTCTGAAAACATTAAATAAGGAATAAATTGTTTTTTTATGTTAATATTCCCCATAAGAATAACATTGCATGCTCTCCGACAATGTACTGCTTTAATCATGGACAGTAAATTCAACTTTTCTCTGGAACCATTAATCGTAGAAAAATAATTCAAAATACTAATTGTTATTTTAAGCTGTTCAATACAGTCAATTTATGCTTATACTTTAATAGTTTGCGGAAAACTTGAATTTACATAAAAGCCCACTTTTGAACAGCTTTACATTTTTATGCAGTCTGTCATATTATTTAGTACTTAATATATAAAATAAATTTTAATCAAAATAGTTAAAGCCATTTTTGAGTAATTTGGATTTTTTACAGGTTTCAAGGATTGTTAGGGGTCAACCATCCGTAAAATAAAAATTTTAAAAATGCCTGGAAATACGGTGAAGATATACATACATATCAGATTTCATCAGGGACCAACGGGGTAGGCCTTGGCTTTGTACACATCCAGACACACACGCACAGACATCATGTCGAAAACCACTTTATTTTATTAAGAGGACCACAAAACGGATGTATCCAATCCAACTCAAATTGGGAAAACAAAACTTTATATACTATGTACAAAGAAAATAAAACAAAGAAATAGTAAAAATACTCAAATTTAAATAAATATAATTATAATAATAAAAAACAATTAAGTTCAAAATTGTTGATGAAATGTTATTTATAATTCTCCATAAGATAACAATGTAAAAAATGTGCATTTTGCTGGTAGACTAAATTAAAATTAAAAACATTTTTTTTAAAATTCCAACATAACAATTAAAATAAAATTGCATTTTGGTTTTAATCATGGAAAAAAATTCAATTTGCTATGATAAAATAAATAGTTTTGCAAAATGGATATGGCACATAAAGCTAAATTACTTTTTTTAATATTTTAAAATTGATATATTATTTTCATTTTATAAGATTACATTTATAAAATAATATTTAATTTTTTTTTATACGGTAATTAAAAAAAAAAACTTTAAGAAACTTAATTTTTAGTTTTTTAAAGTTATTATAAATATAAAATTTAGAATATAAAAAAATTTTTTAAGTAAAAACCAAATTTTGGTCAAAAATAAAAATAAAACTGGTACGAATGAACATACATTTGTGATACGTACTCACAAATCGCACCAACGGATTTATTGTAAGACACACACACACACATCATATAAATATATAAACAACACTTTATTTACCAAAAAAAAAAAAAACTTCAAACTTTAAAACTAGGAAAAGAAAGTAAAAGCAAAGAAAAAATCAAAAATCAAACTCTCTTTAAGAAAAAAGTAGTTTGTCTTGTAATCATGTTACACTAAGTGGAAGTAGGCTATGTCTACTAGTTCAATGAAAAGAGTTTATATACTGCTGCCCTACACAGGAACAGATTTATATACTTGGTCCTCAGACTAACTAAACATACCTAACTCTAATAAGGCCAGATCTTGGTGAGATTTCATTGCGGAATGCATTTCCGATCTGCGCAGCTGCGAAGGGTAGTCGGCCTTGGTTGAACTCCAGCAATCTCTTAAAATTGACGAAGATACCTTGTGCAGTCTCAGGCCTCAGGAATCTATGGTTCAATAATTGTATTAAAACAGATTAATTAAATCATGAAGTTTATTCTAATGATCAGAAAATTATACTGGTCTCTTTTTTGTGATAGTTGGCATGTTTATAGATTATTGAAATACCTAAATGTTATAAGCATTTACTACAGTCATTGCCATATGGCTTATCAAGGTAGCGAGAGCTCGGTTTATGGTGGTTAATGAGACAATGCTAGCTCCACTCTTCATCTGCTTCAAAGAGTATATAGTTTGCAATATATATTCCTTAAAAAAGGCCAAATTTATTAACAATTAATTAAAATTAATTCATAGAAAAAAAATCTGTATTTTTTTATTATAACGACCACAGCCATACGTTTTAATGTATTTTCCTTCATCAGCGCCCTGTGGAGCTACATTAGGTTGGTTATTGATAGTAGGCCTATACTTTTTATAGTCGTAGTATATCAATAACCAATCAAACTTAACTATGAAGAGATACTGGCGCTGTAGCTCATGTGTATGCTCTGGTCTACTAAAACAGAGGTTGCTAGATCGAAACAGGCGGCCGGCGACTACGGCGAGCCATGAGCGGTCACATCTGGTCAGCACATGTGACTTATGCCGCTATGGTACCTCACTGTCTTTAATGCACAGCACAGGCTCTACGCCTCTTGTGATGGGCAATTGAGGTTAAAAAAAAATAAAAGTGCAGAAATTCAGAGTACAGAATGACGGAATATACATCAATGACGTACAAATTTTGCCAACGTATGTTGGGGGTTTCTGTAGTAAAATAATAGTAATAGGATGAAAATATCAATAACTCACCTAACTTAACTTCGCAGAGTGCTGGATGTCAGAATATTCGATACAATGATTGAATGTGGTCAGTACAATACTAAAGTACCAAAAAATCTTAGTTAGAAACCAAATAATTATAGTGTAAATGAACTTAAGTTGAAAATAGGCCCAAAGCCCTATATTTATTCTATCATACCCTTTAATGAGTCCAGACGGTCCAATCTGCGTTTGAAACATCAAGTTGAACTCGATAGGTTCAGTCAGCTCATTATTAGTGAGAGGGGAAAGAATATGGAATTTCTTTAAGATGGCCGCCATTTCATCCTTGGTCATTCCATCTAACTAATAAACACAGAACTATATCAGTGGAAAACATAGTTTACTATGAAAAATTGAAGTTCAAATTATATTAAGTGCTTAAAAATAAAATATAAAATACCTAGCTTAAAAATATAATTGGCTCTGTGTGCTTTGGTGAGAAGATAGTATATAAGTTATAATAAAACAGAATATAAAAAACTTCTAAAAAACACTATAAAAATTCTCCCAATGACACAGTTCATCCAGCATCTTATTAATAGGTTGTTTTTAGAACAAATATTTAGTTTAATTGAAGGATTTTTTTTAGAACTGGCCACTATTTGTAATTTAAGGTTAAATTTATTTTAAGGTTTTCATATTGTGTAATGGTTTTGTTTAATTGGTAATATTTTTGGTTTTATTATTCTTTGTTATGGCAAGATTTTTTAGTTTGTAATTTTATATTTTATTAATATTATGTAAGCAGCCAGGGTGGAGCGAAACCCATGCGCAGGTATTTTACCCATGTGAGTTTCTTTTATATGAAATTATTGTTAACTGCTATATGTGTTTTATTTTAATAAAAATTATTTGATTTGATTTAAAAACCAGTTTGATTATCCTATACAAAAAGTAATTTTAAACTAAATCTTACCTTAATTAAAATATCGGAAATTTCATCCCGTACTTCATTTGACGTTTTTTTATCATGAGAAATCTTCTCTAAAGCAGATTTTATAAGGTGATCAAGACGGAAACATTCACCTGTTTTCATATCTTTAACCATCAGATCGGCGAACCTGTCTACATGCCCTGAAGCTCTGCAAACAAAAAAAATAAATAAACATTTAAAAGTGATCTCAATTGATTTAAATATGAGTTCCTAATTTTACAAAATATTTTGTTATGTTAATTAATAATAACTATTGTTATTATTTTAGTTTAGCTGTAACTGCTGGTCTAACCTACAAACTTTACTACTGTTATGAATTATCATAAAGTTTGACTTAAGTCTGTAGGCCTACATGCCAGAAGCTCCAAAGAAAGTCTTGACAGTGAATGACAGGAAAACAGCTATGACAGCCACAGAAGCAGTGAGTTGATACAACACACAAGTGAGTTGAACACACACTAGTAGGCCTACTCTGCTGAACACCACTGTTGTTGTGAGCAACATAAATGTAACTCAGCTCAGAGGTACCAAGAGCTTACCAAGTAATTTCGAAGGTTTATGGTTTGATTCTGGGCTATTAATTAATTACTTAATTAAAAAATGTATGAATTAAAAACTTGGCAAGCAGATAAACATATTCTATGATACAAAAAGAAAGGAATTTTGGATTGATTCTTCCTCAAATTATTTGAAGTTTATAAATCATAAGCAATACAGTACATATAATGTTGGAAATAATATATATACAGTAAACTCTTGGTTATCAGTAAGGCAGATTTTCTGTGCATGCAACAACAAGCAAGAAAATATGCCTAATTTTTAATAAAAATTATTTGATTTGATTTAAAAACCAGTTTGATTATCCTATACAAAAAGTAATTTTAAACTAAATCTTACCTTAATTAAAATATCGGAAATTTCATCCCGTACTTCATTTGACGTTTTTTTATCATGAGAAATCTTCTCTAAAGCAGATTTTATAAGGTGATCAAGACGGAAACATTCACCTGTTTTCATATCTTTAACCATCAGATCGGCGAACCTGTCTACATGCCCTGAAGCTCTGCAAACAAAAAAAATAAATAAACATTTAAAAGTGATCTCAATTGATTTAAATATGAGTTCCTAATTTTACAAAATATTTTGTTATGTTAATTAATAATAACTATTGTTATTATTTTAGTTTAGCTGTAACTGCTGGTCTAACCTACAAACTTTACTACTGTTATGAATTATCATAAAGTTTGACTTAAGTCTGTAGGCCTACATGCCAGAAGCTCCAAAGAAAGTCTTGACAGTGAATGACAGGAAAACAGCTATGACAGCCACAGAAGCAGTGAGTTGATACAACACACAAGTGAGTTGAACACACACTAGTAGGCCTACTCTGCTGAACACCACTGTTGTTGTGAGCAACATAAATGTAACTCAGCTCAGAGGTACCAAGAGCTTACCAAGTAATTTCGAAGGTTTATGGTTTGATTCTGGGCTATTAATTAATTACTTAATTAAAAAATGTATGAATTAAAACTTGGCAAGCAGATAAACATATTCTGAGATACAAAAAGAAAGGAATTTTGGATTTATTCTTCCTCAAATTATTTAAAGTTTATAAATCATAAGTAATACAGTACATATAATGTTGGAAATAATATATATACAGTAAACTCTTGGTTATCAGTAAGGCAGATTTTCTGTGCATGCAACAACAAGCAAGAAAATATGCCTAATGCAGTTTTTGAGTGAAAAACGCTAAAGTGTCTTCTTTGAATTTTCACAGTAGGCTGGTGAGCAACCTTTTGCTCAGTGAAATCTGACATCTTTGATTTTTTAACACCCAAGCCAGTTGCTACTGAGAGTTACTTGCTGACCAAACAATGTTTCTGTTGTCTCATGTGTTAGTGTTTAATGCTTTAGTTATATACCTGGTTTAGGATTTTTTCCCGATTTCAAATGGTTGAAAAGTGGAACAAGGTTGTGTTGACTGTTGTGCATAGACTGAAAATGATTTTTTATGTAGAAAATGCATGAAGGCCAAAGTGAAATTTGTGGGTTTAATTGTTACAGTAAGTAAAATAGGAATTGTACAAAAACATTCAGGCTAGCTTTGTTTGACATTGCTGTTTGTTTAGTTTACGTTTTAAGATAAAAACTAAATAAATGTTTTTTTACAGTTAAAATTACTTTTTTGTTTAATATTACCCTGTGTCAGTACTTTTGCGGATTATCAGGATATTTTACTATCCACAATAGTTGCGCCACTCAATTCCACTGATAGTCGGAAGTTCACTGTAGGCTTACCAAATGGTTGGGAATTTTCATGTAGCCTACCGTACTTAATACTTTAAACAAGACAAAAATCATGAAGTACATGGTTAGTAAATTAGTTAAATAAATAGCTGTTAAATAGGCTACTTGTCTGTTAGTTAAAAAGGTTTACCTTCTTACTTCCTTTAAATTTGCAACAGTTTAAATAAAGAAATACTTACTTGAGAACAGGCTCTGGTGTTAAAATTGAACAATCTACTTCTAGCATTTGCTCTTCAATAACAAAAAACCTCCGCCAAAAATTGAGCATATTTACTTTGAATGCAGTCCCCATTGGCCCAAAATCAAATTGCCCAGTAATTCCTGTAAATCAAAACCGATAAAAGTCATCGATTTCAGTTCAACATCAGAGTAAAAAGGAAAACTATGTGCAAAGTTTAAAAAATAAATGTAATTAATAATTAAAATTATAATTTTTGTCTCAAACAGGAAAAATTGGTCTTTTGATCCAAGTTTTTATTACAACCCAGTAAAAGCCCTAACAGTAAGAAAAAGATTTTTGTATTTACTTCCCTGTGGGAAATAGGTTAGATCATGAATATGTCTAAAGGGAATGCTTTCAGTTCATCTAAACAGATGTTCTTATTCTTTTATATTTAAAATTCAATACAATAGTTCTGGTAGTTTCTGTGTAAACCTGTTACATGTTTTCCATCTTAAAAATAATCACCAACACCCACCCACAGCTAAAACATATCCATGTCCAAAATTCTATGAGGTCAACATGTAAATATAATGTTTCATTAATTCCAATAGGTTTAAACATAAAATACCCCCGTCGCAGCAGACCTGCGTACTCAGCGAATTTCCAAATCAATAATATAAAAATAATATATGACAAGTTTAAAAAAAATCTGTCCATAAACTTGAAAATTATTTGCCTATTCTCCATAAGATTAACATGGCAAAGAGTGTGCAGATTTGCTGCTGTGAGGAACACTGAAATTAGGCATTTCTACCATAAATAATTTTTATCTTAACATTTATACCAACTTTCATCAACATCTGTCCATAAATAAAGGAGTTTGCCTATTCCCTATATGATTATTATGGGAAAAGAGTATGCAGGTTTGCTGCCATGATAAACACATAAACTATGATTTTTAAGCATAAATGGATAGATCTCAACCACATGAAGCTAAATATCAAGTTTTATCCAAAAATATTCATTAATATGGGAAATATTAATTTTTCCCTATCCTCCATAAGATTAACATTGGAGCCTCACAATACAACGTACTGTGTTTAAATTTTTTAATATCTCGGTAACAATTGGAGATAGAGAAAAACTTTAAGGAACTTAATTTTTTAAGCTGATTCTAATGGTGAAATATAAAATTAGAAATTTTTAAAAATTACATGTGAAAAACGCAAAAAACCCATTTTGGGGTACAAAACCCCCCCCAAACTACCCATTCCCATTGACTGATATGTCTGGTTTACGAACTCGTCCGAGCACTTGTAAGAATACACGTCTCTACCAAATTTGGTCTTGATTGGACCATTTTTACGAGAGTTATCGTGTTCACAGACACATATATATATATATACATATACACAAATATATATATATATAAAAATTTTAACGACTATTGTTTTTGGACTCTGGACACCTAAAGAAGAAAAAATAACATGGTCCCGGGCTTAAGTCTCACCATGAGACCTACGGTAATAGCTTCTGCCCTATGGGAAATTCGCTAAAAAGGAAAAAATAGAACGGAAATAAAAAAAAATTGTAATTTGCAATTGATGATTACTTTTTGAGGCGGGCTCGGCTCTAAGAGCTGATAATATTGATAGAAAATACATTTGATATTGCTGTCACATTTATGAATAGAATTTTGCTGGAAAAAAATTCAGTATTTTTCATCCTACCTAACATTTTAAACAGCAAGAAAATCTTTAAAAAAATCTTTCTATAATTGACATGGGGTCCATTATTAATAGTTTTAAGTAACAATACTCAACTAACAGTACCATACTGTAATATGTGTATTAATATTATCATGATTTATAGACCATGTTAAATTAACCTATCGATTAATGGTTAAAAAGAATAGTTACTAAATTGTGATGAAATATTTACCTCCATAAATAGCAAATGACTGATCATAAAAGAATCTCCTTTTCAAAAGATCTTCCATTTTGGACCTATCAAATGTTGCTGCTGCTGGAGCCAGTTCAAGTTCTTTATCTTCAAGGATCTTTTTACGAACCTTCAGTTCTGCAACAGCTTTTTTGACATCTAGCTCTGGTGCCTTGTTAGCTTTCAAGGATCTCACCAAATCTCCCTATAAAATTAAGATATAAAGTAAAATGCAACATGAAAAATAATTACTTACACACAATAATAACATTCTAAATAAAATGAGATCCCTGTCCATGGTTAATCCCTTGTCGTGAACCCCTTGTGACCTTGCTTATGTCAGTAGGCCTTGCAAAGTTGTCTGTTTTCTTCTCAGACTTTCTTCAATCCTAAGCTCCTTTAATCATAATAGTAACTATGACGCTCTACTACATTCTACTAGTGACATTTTTCCGAGATATTATGAAATGTTGGCTAGTTTGTAGAGTTATTACGACAGTACCACTAAATCCCTGTTTGCAGGGGCGATCCATAATAATAAACCCAGCTTAAAATGTACTCCAGTAAATGGAGATAACAGATAATGTATGCACAAACAACTTACTAATATCTGATCCCACCAAACTTCTAAAACTGTATAAACCTAAAAATTTGTAACCTGAGTCTATAATACATAACTTATTTTTCCTAACATACCTGTTCTTTCACTTTTTCTCTCAAAGGAGCCAAAATTGCTTCAGTTTGTGGATCACCCATGGTATGCCAGTCCAAATTTATCTTGACGTTTCTATACTTCTTCTTGGTCCCCCAATTGGAGGCAAAGTACCGCTTTGCAGAAGAGGTATGGTTTGATATAGAGGAACTGGGTCGTGAGATGCGGCAATTACTTCCTTTCACCAGCTGACGACACACCAGTGGCGTAAGCAACAACGTGGATAATAGTCCTAACCTCACCATGAAAACACGCCGAGTCGGTCCTTCCTCACTGACACTTCTTCCACCCCAAGGCGAATCTGTCAGCTGATAGCAGGTTGACACTCTTTGGTCGACATTCTGAAAAATAAGTACTGTAAATTAGTAAGACAACACTGCTGCACTACAAATTCAAAGTAAGATACATGCTTGAACAGTATCTAGTCAATACACTTGAGTTTAATTAATTAATTAAACTCAAGTTTCATGAAAGAGAATTTTTCACGCACATAAAACATGAGGAATTGATTATTAATTATGAAATGCATGCTGTTTAAATGATGATATGATACTAATATGTGGGATGATGTAATACCTAGATGAACGGATGCATAAATTTTCGACCACAATTAATTATCACTCTCACATGAGTTTTGGGAACAAAACATGAAAAGCGTAAAATAATCTTCAAAATATAAATATAATATATAAACATGGTATAAAGTTTTAAAATTACAATTTATGGTATATAAATCATTAATTAACTAGAAACTTATCATATAAAAATTTATAGCAACCAGGTTCATTGCATCAGTGTAATAATAACATAATATTTACGTTTCTTTGATAAATGCTAGGAATGTTTTTATATTTATGAGTAAATACCGACTTAAATTAAGGTTTTTAATTAATTTAATATCACCAAACATGAACGGATAGTAAAGTAGTAAACTTATAAATTCGTTCCTCTTTAATAGTTCTTCATTAAGCTGGCTTTTTGTCTAATTAAGGCATTATCATAGATGATAAAAGAACTTCTATTTATAAACAATGGCATTATCATAGATGAACGGATGGTAAAGACTTTACTATCCGTTCCTCTCTGGCTCTTTCTAAAGAGAAAGAGAAGAGGAACATCGAAAATGAAAAATGAAAAATCACAACTGAACCTGTAAATATATATATCTGTATTCTATAGGTTATGAACTTCTAAAATTGTGAAATTTCACTCGATAACATGAAAATTTAGTTACATTTGTTGACTGCAACAGTTCTTGTAAGATAAACTCTGTAACTTGGCAATTAATAAAATATTGTGATTTAATAGGCATGGAATTGCGATTGAGGTTATTCCAGTGAAATAGGTTATGTATAATTTTAAGCATAGATTATATGCAATTCTTTTAAAAAGCTACACTCAGTTGTTGTGTGAGACATAAACATGCCTCAGTTTATGTCAGTCAGTATTTTTCAGTTTATGTTTAAGTATTTCTAGCAGATTCTATCCCAACAGTCTCTGGCGGGTGACCAGTAAAGTATTGTTTGTCTACTACTTTAATTTTTCTATGCTACTGATGAGTCTACCTCGGCATTATTATTCAAATCTATAAAATTCCGCACCTCATATTTTCCAAATGTTATTAAATTGATGTCCGATGAACTGTTTGTATTTTATTATAATTAAAAGATCAGTTCCGCTGAAGAATATTTTGCTGATTTTATCCTGCAATTTGAGGCTCACATATGATAGAGAACTTCCAGCAATCGGAATTCTGCGGCGGGGGGTAGAAAATTCACTTAATCCTTTATCCGTTTGTGCGAGGCAGCAAATTAGGTACTGCTTTTTAAAGTTTTAGTCTGTATTATGCCAGTCAAAGTCATTAGGAATTCTAGGACCCCAGCTGTATAGTAGTGGGGGGACCCCACTACCAATGCGACAAGAAGGGAGTATTATATTCTTACTGTCGCAATATCGGTCCCAGTGATGGGTCATTCTGACAAGAGGGAAAATATGTTAACAAAGATCACTGGCAGTGTTACATGTTACAACTGTAACAAAGAAGTAGACCGTAAATGAAAATGTTGATGATGGAAACCAAGACAAACTGTAAATGTAAAATACTTCCGTCGCAGCAGACTTGCGTACTCAGTAAATTTACAAATCAATAATATGACAATAATAGTACAAGTATGTGACGAGATTGATCAATCAATACTTGTTGATAAGTTAGAGTATTTGCCTATTCTCCGTAATATTAACATGAGAAAAGAGTATGCAGGTTAGCTGCTGTGAGGAACACTGAAAGTAGGAATTTCTAGCATAAACGATTTTTATTTTGACCAATTATCCCGAGCTCCATCAACATCTGTTCATAAATAAAGGGGTTTATGTATTCCCTATATGATTAACATGGGAAAAGAGTATGCAGGTCAGTTGCCATGATAAATACATAAACGATGATTTTTAAGCATTAATGGATGGATCACAACCACATGAAGCTAAATATCAAGTTTTATAAAAAAATATTGATTTATAAGTGAAATATTAATTTTTCTTATCCTCCATAAGATTAACATTGGAGCCCCAAAATACAACGTATTGTGTTTAGATTTTTTAATATCTCGGTAACCGTCGGAGATAGAGAAAAACTTTAAGGAAGTTAATTGTGTAGTTTTTTAAGCTGATTGTGATTGTTCAAGATAAAATTTAAAAACCTATTTAATTACAAATGAAAAAAGCGAAAAACCCAATTTTTTAGTAAACCCCCCCCAAAACTACCTGTTCCGATTGATCGATATATCTGGTTTACAAACTCGTCTGAGCAAATGTAGGAATACACGTCCAGTGGTGTAGTGGAGCCGGAGCGGTCCGGCACAGCTTTTAGAGCCGGAGCGGCGCTCCGGCACAGTTCGTACAGCCGAAACTCAGATTTTTATACTTGTACTTTGCCTTTTTATAGAGAGTGGTAGGTAAGCGAGTCGCTCGCATCATTTCGTTATCAACACGCAATATCGAGGCAATTTTAGGCGTTCTACATTAATCCTAACCTAACGACATCGTAACACCAGAATCAGACACTAGGGCTTACTTTAAGACCATACATCTTTTTATAGTATCTAGTTTTTTAATTCGAAAATACAGTATATTTATTTTTACAACAAACTTGAGGCCGATTAAGAACTGTTGAGATTATTTGTATTTTCAGACTTCAACCATTTAAATCCTATTCATTTTAATCTCCATCTAAGATATTTATTTCAACACACCCTCTTTCTACAGAACAGCCTTTAATTTCGATGGCTATAAAATAAAATTTGAGGATTTTCCTTCGTATTATGTAGTGGGAAACTCATCTGCAAATATGTTCTTCTTCCTTGACCTGCACTCGCCAGTTTGGGTTGAATAAGAAAGCGAACCCTTACTAAAAAGGGACCGTTTGCCTTCGACTACAATACTTTGCATGGATACAACAGATACCCCAGGAGCATCACTAGTCGCTTTAGCAAAATTAAACTTCTGTTTCATAAATTCATTGTACACAATTCTACTAGTTTAACCACACAATGGCCTTCCTGAGGAACTTGCAGACTTTGACTACCCATTCCCCCCCCCCAAAGAGCAATGGCTTTCCTGGGAAGGACCGCTCCGGCACAGCTTTTTTTAGCACTACACCACTGTACACGTCTCTACCAAATTTGGTCTCGATGGACCACGAGACCTCTACGGTAATAGCTTCTTCCCTTTGGGAAATTTTCTAAAAAAATTAAGTAGGCCCTATTCAGATAAAGTATTTGGTTTTTATATCTTAATCTTATGTAAATTTATAAAATTTTGTGAAATTGCTTAAAAATATCTGTTACAATATTTTAGATATCCTAATCCTAAGTGTAAATACCACCATTGTTACATGTTATTAAGGGTAAAATACCTTCAAAACCTATAAATTTTAATGGGCTTTTTCAACATTATTAAAAAATGACTCTTAAAAAAAATTAATTTTATTTAAAAGAGTGGCGGGATACAGGGTTATTTGAAAGGAAACCCGGAAATCATGGGCAATCCTAAGAGTAACGAGATGATTATTTCTTAGCAGGGTTTACATTTTAACATTGTTGTATACAGCTGATTCTAGAATAAATAAAACATGATTGTCTAGAAAAAGCCTATTATGCCTACGGTACATGTTTTGCCTAGCCTAAACATAATTGTATATTTAACTTGATGGGAGTTGTTTGGTGAGGTTGATAATGCCTTTTCCTTATCAATAAAACTTTGATGAAAGTAAGTTTCATTACCATAATATTTTTCATTTACAGGCTACTTATTTGATTTGTCAAATTAAGCAAATGGCGTTTTAAATATTATTTTATTTTTTAGAGATATGTGTTCATCGTTCAAAAAAGCAAAAGAATCAATCCACGGCCAAGTAGGGATTGGTTGTGTCTGTGACTAGCCTATAAAACCTACAGTTTTAAAATGTATCCTCATAGAATTATCAGTAAAGTACCTGGAAATTTACCGACAGAACAAAAAAAGGAGAAACAAGGATATATAGGAGATCTATCCCAAAAAACGATTCCGCAATTGAATGAATTGCTGGATAGACAGCTTAAACTTCTGGCAAACAAGTAAGTAAAATATTAAAATCAATTCATACCACTTAATATGAAATATTCAGTAAATAATTTATAGTTAAATGTCAAGATCTTCTCTTTTTTTGTTATAAACTAAAGAATTCATAATTCTCATGAATGATAATGAAGACATTATTCAAAACTTATTTAAAAACTGTTCAGAATCTATAACCTTTCCCATTAGCAATGTACAGTATGTTAATTTAAACAGCAGCATTTTTACATAAGAATAGATGTTTTTACTTTTTATAAATTCAGATAAAATTACCACATTAATAATTTACCATTTACTCGTGTACATTTTCAATTTACAAACTCTTAGTACTTATATTGATTTTCAAGTATTTTCTCCTATTCAATATTCCAGTTTTTCTTGGACATCGATTGAACAATGACCCTGAATTTCATAAATTTTGTACGCTGTTTCAGATCGTTTATCAGTAAACTTGCAGATAAAGGTGAGAAAATAACAAAGCTAAAAGTGTCCATCGTAGAAGAACTGAAGAAGCGTAATGAGAGTGAAAACTTGTCCCGTATGTTGTCAGCCTTATCAGTGAACGGGAAAGAGGACTTGGATGCACTTGAGTGGACCGGACGCTGCGCCCCTGGCCACTTGACTGACCCTGATACTGATGTCATCAGTGATGATGAAATCGACCCCTTCAAGATACTTGCCACTCACTCAGGCGCTGGTTTCCATCAGAAGAAACTTAGGTAAAGTATTTTTAGGCAAATTAGGATATCGCCATAAGTTTATCATGTAGCTAATTTCAATCCCCGGTAGTAGATATTTGTTCCCAAATAGTATGATGAAAAAGTAATTATGTACTGCAGACCTATATTTGTACTGTAAAATGTATTTGGCTTGACCCAAGGAAAGGAATAATACAAATAATAATGTATGTTTGTCCATAGAGTTATGAGACACTCTGTACAGAAAATATTAAAGGTTACAAATGTTGTGGAAATAGGTATCATCTTGGACTAAATATAGTGGATGTAGACTTCTTATGGTATTGTAAGGAATGAAGATGGGTTTTTGTACCTCCACTCGGCCAGTGTTAATGTAAAATTTACTCCAGACTATCTGCCATTTTGAACTATAGCTACACAATTACCATCTAGGTTGTAGGTATACACACAAGTTAATTGATTATTTAGTACTACGGTATTCTATAATGATTAAATATTTTATGTCAAGGAAGCCCTTAACAAAATTGTGTTGATATTTTTTTAATAATGCTAATCATTAGTAGATAAGAAATAATCTAGTTAGATAAGAATGCCTAATTAGGTTTTTTATTGTTTAAACCTTTGCTATCATGGAGTATTTTATAACTTATAACCTGTGCACTCGGATGGCCAGCTGTACTGGCTGTCACCATTTTCCTGCCAAGTCAAATTAAATTTTAATATGAGCTGTCCTCGCCGCTCGGATGGCCAGTGGTACTAGATGCGATTAAATTTGAGTTGCTGTCGGAAGGCCAGCAGTAACTACCCACTAAATATAATCTGTTCCTGTTTTAGATATTTTGTGCTAGTTTTGGTATGTGCTGCATCCATTCGAGGAATTAATGAACTAGCGAATCAGATGAATTCCTGCTTCTAAAACCATACATGTGTTGGAAAATACGGTTATGCTTAGTACGTTGTTTCCCTATTGCGTTTACTGAGAAGTGGTGATATTAAGTGCTAATAACAGCTGGTTATTTAGTAATAATAATAAATCTTTATTTCTCCACAAGAATAGAAGAATATAATACAATGTGAAATAATAAATTACAATGATTTAAGGATTTGTAAATAACTGTACATTTTATTCACCCAAGAACTAACAAGTCTTTTCCCCTTTAACTGTACGATTCACTAAATTACGTATATTTCCTTAAAATATTAAGGATAAACAAAAAAAAGCATAAAACATGCCCCCCTTTTTCCCCCCTTACTAACCACAAAAACAAAACAGATGTATTGCAATCCCAATCAAGCCTACAAATTCCGTCAACTTCCACCCAAGCCGGCCACCGTTTATCTAAGGTCGGCCCTCTCTCCGCTATACCACACATTTGCAAGCCAAATTGGGATTGCACATGGTCGGGATTCAAACCCTAGCACTTCTGAATGGCTAGAACGTTACACTCCTCAGTGCAGTGCTCTAACCGGTCCAGCCACAAATGCATAGGAGTAGAAGTGCTTACTTGGCTATAAGACATACCCTAGTGGCTGTTTAGTGAATTGCATGAGCAGGTTGGGTTGTTTGCCCTCAGAGGGCAACACGGTCACAAAGGCGCTGGTGTCTAACTCCACCTACCACTTCTTATTGAATTTGTAAATGTGTCGTGAATTACGACTTTGCCAGTTCTTGGGTTAATAGTTTATTAATTTTCCTAGTAGTAACTACAGTTTATGATTGGTGTGTACTCTCGCTATGTTTTCTGAGAAGTGGTGATATTTAATGCTGATAACAGCCCTTTTTTTGTAAATAACTGTACATTTTATTGATAATTCATTATTTATTTTAGTAGTTCCTAACCACAGTAGAAAATGTAAACATAACAATGGATGATAATTTAAATTCAGATGACTGTGGCAAATTGGAGTAGTATGACGAAAATGTTTATAATTGTGAAATATATTCAGTAAAAGTTATAATTAATAATTATATAATAAATAATTATAATAATAATAATATAAATAATATTAAACAATAAATATTATAATATTCTATTATTATATTAATGTAATATAATAAACTAATGTATTATTGAGTAACAACTTGTATCATTAAAATAATTTTGTAATTGACATTATTTGTTGACAGTGGCTTTTTATTGTTTGCTTGTCTGCAGCATTGGCACGGCCAGTTAACTAATGACCATCGAAGTGCAAAGGGTTAATGTATGATTTTGACTTAGTTTTGTTGGTTTCAAAATTTTATGGAATCGATTAGTTTCTCAGATTTAATCATTAGTTGTTACTTTCATATTTAATTGTAATATTTCAGAATAATCAAAGCAGGAGAACCCTCGATAAAACCTTCAGACTTGGAGGACATAGAGGATGAAACCAAAGAACATGGAAACAAACAAAATACATCTGAAGATGAAGTGTTGGACGAGTACGCAAAACAACTTTGCGAAAAAATGGACTCGGTGCAGATGACAGATCAGAAGAATAAATTTATGCCCCATAGAACTTTGAAATCATTAAATGAGAAAAGGGACGGGGAATCCAAAAAAGGCGGGAGAGTAAAATGGGAGGTCACCGCTGCTACTCCTCCCCCTTCCGTCCATGGGAATGTGAAGTTGGTCAGCCTTCAGGAGTCCATTCAGCTGCAGTACGAGCAACAGCAAAAACTGAAGGTAGTCTCCGGATCACTGAATAATACAATAATACTGAATAATATTAACCATCCTAGTGGGGGAGATTTTGAACTTAACTAGTATTTTTTATCTTTTACTTTGACTTTGCAACTCTTCTTAAAATACTAAGTATAAAATAAACACTAAACATATCCCTATCCCTTGATCATATGGTCGTAAAAAAAGCAAAACTGGTGTAACCCAATTAAGCCTACAAATGCCGCCAACTACCGCCCAAGCCGGTCACTGTTTATTTAAGGTGGGTGCACCCACTACTGGACTACACATTTGCAAGCCAAATTGGGATTGCTCATGGTTAGGATTCAAACCCTCTTCCTTCCGAATGGTTTCAACTCTTGCACTCGTCAGTACAGCGGTCTAGACCACTACACCAAATGGATTATCGTCTTAGAAAGCGCTTATTTGGTGGCTCTAAAGATCACACTATAAAAGCATGTCAGTGAATTTCTTGAGGAGTTAGTTCATGCATTAGCATGCAGATGGCAGCACCGTAACGGTAATAGTTGACCAAGCATCGCAGAATATCATTGCGTTAAATAGACGCTACTAATCACTTATCACTGCCATCGAAACGGGCGTGTCGAACACCACTCGCAGGGTTAAACCGTTATCATACTAAAGGATTTAAACCCATGTGATCATTCATCTCTATGTTTATATCCAGCCACAAGATTTTGAATCTATTAAAATTAACACAATATTACCGGGGGCTTACATGATAAAATAAGTGCTTAAAAATATTGTTAGAGCATACATTGCTCCGCTTTGGCCTAAATCACAGATTGTTTTGACCTTTTCAAGATTGTACAATACATGCATTCTTC
Source organism: Nephotettix cincticeps (assembly GCA_023375725.1). Lineage (NCBI taxonomy): Eukaryota > Metazoa > Arthropoda > Insecta > Hemiptera > Cicadellidae > Nephotettix > Nephotettix cincticeps. Next base: position 21,607,163 of record CM041788.1, on the reverse strand, counting down.
TGATGTCTATGTATAGTCATCTCAATTGTGGTTTCATAATCCTACAAAACCTAATTTAATTTAACCTTTGCTGCCAGGAGGTTCAGATGAGGCATGCTGCGGAACGGTTGGCAGCAGGTTACAGCCTCAAAATTGGCCCAGCTCCGCAGAACGTGGGACACTACCGAGAGCCGACATCTGGCACCAGCTCCGAGGACGAGGGTAGTGAACATGAGGTGTGTGATTGTCATGAGATGGTCTTAGGTCGTTATTTAGTAATTTAATAATAAGCCGCTACTTATACGACTCCATAGCTCCTACTAGATAACTCCTTGGGCAACTTAATCGGGGCTATGAGAGGCCATTTTTAAATTGTATTCTTTTTCAAACTTTTAATTGCATAAATTCCATCAATAAATCTGCTAGGTTTCGTCTCCTTTAAAGTTTTACAAATCTCATCTCTGTTCATTTAGACTGGGACGGTGGCGACGTCCTGTAATCCAGCTACTTGGAGGTCACGAATTGTGGATAGTTGTGAGGGATGGTCGGTGGGTGTAGTGTTCTCTTGTGTGGATTAACGTCCGCACTATTGAATACTACGTTAATCCACAAAGACCATCCTCATAATCAGACCAATTCGTAATTCAGAGGCCGTGGTTCGGATTCCACGTTAAACTGTAGGTCCATTAGTTGCCATCGGCTGTTGGGCTATTAATTAACAGTCCTGTCTAAGGAACATATCAGCCTTAGTCAGTAACAAGACTACAAGATCGCGCCACACTCACCCTACATTCATTCCTCATTCATACTTGGCTTAAAATACCTACCTGGGTAGGTCGCCATTTCAGTTAAAAGTATAAAGTATAAAAGCATTTTATTCATCAGTAAACCTGAACAAAACTTATGAACAACAAGACTCATAGTTAGCCTAATCATGACATCACATGTTATCTGAGGAAGCTAGAGCTGCAGAGCAGCTGTGCAGTTCAACAATTTATGCATGCTTTGACAATTCAAAAGTACAGTAGAATGGAAAGACCTCAAACAAATATCAATAATCTGATGTTATTTATCCAAGTTTTTTCATGTTACTAATAGAAAGAATTTTCCTCTTGCTAAAATCCCTCTGTTTATTTAAAATTCCTGTATAAGAATTTGATTTTGTTAACATTTATTTTGATATCCAATACGAAAAATCGTCTTAAAGCGTAAGCGTAAGTCTAAAAGTCGTAAGTGAAATGTCATATACCGTGGTGCGTCTTATGGTGTAGGAAAATTAAAATTTACATGTAGTTGCATAGACTAACTATAATAGATGTCTGTCATGCTGTTGTCACCTCCACTGGGCCAGTGTCAACTGAAGTACATCTCAGGCCTTCTATCGTGTTATTCCATAGTGACACAAACCATCTTAGATGGAGGTACATACTACCAGATATCAATCACTTAATCACTCCTCCGTTGGAGTGGAGGTATAAATAACCGTTTTTAGTCCTTACAGTAGCAATGTAACTTATTTTGTGCATTTTGATTATTCTGTTTAGGTGTTAAATAATTAGTTTTTATTAGGTTTTTGTTTATTTTGGTGAAGAATATTTATTACTCACTCACCAAAATTATTTGTATTATTTTAGCGAATTTCCCATAGGGAAGAAGCTATTACCGTAGGTCTCATGGCAAGAGTTAAGCCCGAGACCATGTTATTTTTTCTTCTTTAGGTGCCCAGAGACCAAAAACAATGGGAACGGGTAGTTTGGGGGGGGTTTTGTACCCCAAAATGGGGTTTTTTGCGTTTTTCACATGTAATTTTTAAAAATTTCTAATTTTATATTTCACCATTAGAATCAGCTTAAAAAACTACACAATTAAGTTCCTTAAAGTTTTTCTCTATCTTCAACGGTTACCGAGATATAAAAAAATCTAAACACAGTACGTTGTATTTTGAGGCTCCAATGTTAATCTTATGGAGGATTAGGAAAAATTAATTTTTCACTTATTATCTAATATTTTTGGATGAATCTTGATATTTAGCTTCATATGGTTGAGATCCATACATTTGTGCTAAAAAATCATAGTATATGTGTTTATCATGGCAGCAAACCTGCATACTCTTTTCTCATGTTAATCAAAAGGAGATTAGGCAAACTCCTTTATTTATGGACAGATGTTGATGAAAGTTGGTATAAATGTTAAAAATAAAATTTTTGATGGTATAAATGGTTACTTTCAGTGTTCCTCACAGCAGCAAACCTACTCACTCTTTCCCATTTTAATTTTATGGAGAATAGGCAAATAATTCTCATGTTTATCGACAGATTTTGACCAAACTTGTCATATATTATTATTATTTTTTTTTTATTTGGAAATTCGCTGAGTACGCAGGTCGGCTGCGACGGGGGTATTTGTATTTATTTTAAAATTCATTTTACAGTGGAACCTTTTTATAACGAACCTCAATGTAATGAATTACCCGGTATAACGTATTATTTTTCAACCCCCTTGAAAACATATGAGACTCATATAACTTAATAGAAAATTTACCCCTGGTTAGCGAACAAAATATGTAAAAAACTCTCTATATAACAAATATCTAGGGTGTTTGTTTGTTGCCCAAGGTCCCGGGTTCAAATCCTGCCAATCACCAATGGCTTTTCGCTAAATAATAATGTTGCAACCGACTAGGTCTGGCTTGAAGTAATGTTCAATATGGTTCCGGGCGATGACCTAGTTCAAAAATTCATAGGATGAGAAGGTCGGACAAAAAAAGTTTGTTAGTAATTTTTTACCACTGTATAAGAAATATCCAAAGTAAGAAACCCCTCAATAACAAACATAACCAATATAAAACACATTCCCATGATCCAGACTCCGGTTTTACGTATTTTATTCTTATCTAGGCCTACTCAAACAAGTCTAGACTTAAAGGTTTTCACTAACCTTCCTTCCACCCATCGCTGTAATATTCGCAGAAGGTGCACATCTACCACAGTGTTAAGACCGTGGAATATATTGTTGTAGTTTTTCGTGTGTAATTGAAAAGTTGGTCTGTTTTTGCGCTGGTGCATCATGGCGGTAAAAAGTAGTAGAAAGCTCTAACTGTTGAATTCAAGCATAAACTTTTAAAACTCTAGAAGAAAACCCACATAAGAAGAAAGTTGACAGTGCAAATGCATTTAAAAATACACCAGCAAATCTTAAAACAATCGTCAAAATTAAAATAATGACTAATGAAGACGAAGATAGACTTTCTTATCAGTGTAAAAAAAGCTAAATGACCCGAATTACAGGATGTTGAAACTGCTGACGTGCGAATAAATATACAATAATACTGTGTACATATTTACTTTTCACAGATAAATATTTTTGACAAATCTGAAGCAGTAAAACATGCATATAACAAACATAGCATTTGCCTAAAAATCAGATTTCAGTATTCTTTACTTGGAGGTTATAACTAATCCCTATATCACGAATTTCGACAGAATTTAACCTCAATATAACGAACCTTGTTTTTAAGAATACCCTTATATAACGAATATATTTGTTAGTCAATTAAAATTCGTATTTCGAGGTTCTATTGTATCAACTTTTTTGTAAGATTAATATTGAATAGTAGAGGTTTACTCAAAATCAAATTATATTTATTTTTCAGGTCCATGATGAGGAAGAGCCCGACGGAGGAGGAGTCGTCATATACAATCTGGTGGATGATCCTGAAAATACCTAGAGCACAATTTACTCCTTTTTTTATTTATTTTCATGTATATTTGTGTAAATAAAGAGCTTTTATTTTTTTAATTATTGTTCTTATCCAAATATATCTACTATAATAAAATTATTGAGTTAAGAGGGAAAGTGTTTTAGTTGGTTACAGTTGAGGTTATCAAGAAAATATTCATCTTGTTTAAATCTAGTAGATTATTCTTCTCAGAATTCTTGACATTAGTTTATGCAGAGATGAAAGAGGTTCAAATATTTGACTAGACTTGCATAACTATTTAGGCTAAGTCAACCGTTTCTGCTCAGTTGTCTGCTTCAGAATGGCGAACCTTCGTTTGATTGTTTTTTGCTTAGGTAAGGTTAGGTGAAAGATTTAAGGTTTTAGGAATATCTGCGGTTCACAATAGTGAACCGCAAGTATGATTAAGACAATCAATTATATAGTATAAGTAGTATTTATACCAATTAAAGTCGAGAAGATTGTTAAAAATTTAATTAAGGAAAATAAACCTAAGTCAACTGCTGTATCAAGTAAAATTAAATGTATTAAAAGTGATATTAATTTAAAATATGAGTTTGATATATGATACAATGTCAAAACCGTTGTTGGTTGATTTATGTTGCATAAATTTCTGAACAAAATGTAATTTGATACTAGATAAAAATGTTTTAAGCTAGATATTCAGAGTCAAAATACTTTATTCATATTATACAAGAGATATTTAGAATATTATTTATAGCTGGATAATTTCTAAGGTGGTATTGTTATTTTGATGTATCTCCATTTGAGGAAGGATATCTTTAGAATTCTTTTACAGACATAATTGTTTTGAAAATACATTTTCCATAAGCTATTATTATAATATTTTGCTGACTGAATAATTTAAATAATTTTAAATTAAAAATTAACTTATTTCATGATAAAACTCGAAAAAAGCCATAATTTATGTGTGCATTTTGAAAATAAATAATTCATCTCAGCCTGTTTGTTTATAACATTTAAATTAATTTAATTTAGTGGATATTATTTTTATCATAACTCATAAAAAGTTCAAATGTACTAGTGTATGTCTTGAAGTGTAAATTGTGTGTCTTGTAGTGTGTGTAAATTGATAAGTTACACATATTGCTTTAAACAAAGAAAAATCTGTTAAAACAACAAATAATATAAATAAGTTTGCAAATATTATATGACATTTATAATGAATGTATTCATATAAAATAATAATTTATATTTTATAAGTGTTGCTGATACTTGGGCCAGATGTGTCCCAGGGCTGCGGTGGATTCTGCCCCTCATACAATAACCCTGTCTGCTGTTACGACGATAGTTTTGGATTCTACCAATTTCAAAACATCTGTTTCATGCGATTAGCAAACAAGTGTAGAGGTACAGGTCAGTGTACAAGCATATTACTTATTACTTACTTAATATTAGTAATGTTGCCACTGGAAGCGCTGCTGCGCCTGGAAGTCAGTTTTTTGTTAAGTTTTAATTTTATGATTCCGCCAAAAAGTCTTCAATTTAAAGGATTTTAAATTAACTTTTTCTTCACTTTTACTTTAAATGTTTCCATCGAAAGCTCTTTCTTGATTTCCTTCGGCAACTTGTTATAAATTTTGATGCGTTGATAATGTGGACTGTTTATTGTTAATGTTAAATTAATTCGGGGCACATATAAATTGTTTTTCTGTCTTGTATTAATGTTATTATTTTGAATTAAAATTATTATATTTTATTATGAGTTCATTGTTTTTGCTATAATTTTAATTTATTTAGCACTATATGGAAGCAAAACTTCATTTTTATACTGTGCACTGAAGGAAAGGAAATCAGCTATTTATTAATTTTAAGTATAATTAGTTGAATTTTTTTAAACTACACAGAGTAGTATTTTTATCCATTTCAAGGTATGGACAGTATAATTTTACAGGATTTTCTATCATCATTTGAAAGGAAATCTTGACAAATTGAAATAGTCTTGGTAGAAATGGAAAAATTCAATTCAAATAATTAAACAAAGTATTGTTAAAAAATAAAACTGCCATCAAGTGATTATGTATTGATTTAAATTTGTAAGTCATATCTTGCTTGGGTCATGGGATAATATTCCTTAAGTTCTAATATTTTCTAGACATAACAGTGATTAGTGAAACAATTAATTACATAAAACAACTATTAATTTCCTTTTCAGGCTTCTATCCTGTTGATCCATCATATTGCGGTTGGTGAAGAGATTTAAGGTGCCAAAAAATATTCATTTTATGCCTATCATGGTGGTATCCCAATTGTTGAATAATTTTATCAAGAAATAATGTTAAGTTACGTTGAGGATTAGACTGGGATACTTCCCAATAGTACATACAAATCTAGGATTTCTCTTAATGTTTAAGAACGGTGAAAAATAGGAACAAAAAAACTAAAATTAGAACAAATTATTGTACAAAAATAAGTTTAATGCTGTACATAAAATATTTACAAAATAAACATAGTTTTTTACATAAAAAAGTTATTTGTTGGGCAAAATGTTAAGAGCTTTTAGGCAGACCTCAGCAGCTTCTGCACGAGCTTGTTTCTTCTTTGGACTTCCGACAGCTGGCTTGTACTCTACCCCATTCACCCGTACCTGCAAAATCAACCATTAAAAATCAAATCAAAAATTAAATATACATGATAGTGATCAGATTATTGAATAACCACTATGTGTTTGAGGTAGATATTATGAGAAATATAACCTTCACAAAATGAGATAAGTTATACTTCATTTTTAAGTATAAATATTTTTAGGGAAATATCTATAAATTATTAAAATAAATTGTTAATTGTTATTCAAACACTTGGTTACACAATTTTTATTTGAAGATAGGCTGCTTTGTACCTTTTAACACTGACTACAACAATTGTAACCAAAACCAGCAGCAGATGACTCCTGTCGGGCTAGCATATGTGACCCTTGACACTAAGGCACCTGGCTGACTTTAATTCACCACACAGGCCTTAGGTTCGTGGCGATAAACAGTTAGGTTTTTATAAAAAAAATTACCTTGAAGAGAAAATTTTTCTTATGATCTGGTCCAGCTTCGTCTACCAATTCAAAATATGGAGGTCCAAGCTTGCGTCTTGAGCAGTATTCGTTGAGAAGTGACACAGGATGCTTGCCTAAACAGAGTTCTAAGTTAGTAACTGGTAACTAAGTTTCCAGATGTTAAATATGTTTGAACCAATATAATAAAGCTGCATTAGCACAATATAACATTCAAGAATTTATTTTGTCCATAAGTTTATTACATATTGTGTAGTTCATGTACTTAGTCATTACACTAGGACTATAAAACCTCACAGAGGACTATTTGATTTAACGTAAGGAAAACAATTTTAATTAAAATAGCAATTACAGCCGCAGACTTTTTAGTTAAACAATAATTGTATCCAAGTTTATAATTAAAATTCTTCATTTTTAAACTGATAACAATTTTCTTGGGTCCTCAAATATAATATTTATAAAGTATGACTAAAACTTCTTTACTGCAGATACAGACGAAGCTGTATTGATAAATCCTAGAGAGAAAAAAATTACATTTTATAAACCAAGATTTGGGTAGATTTTTTAAACATAGATTTCACCTTCCAAACTGCGAGGTTTCCCTCTGAGTATCTGATGCGGCTGTCGGACTGGCATTTCTTCTTGAGCGACCAGACCTGAAAATGTTAATACACCATTTATAGTTAGTATAATTATTTTATTAAAATAAACAAAAACCTTTTTGGTTATTTTTATTAAGACAGCCCAATTTCTATTAAACTGCAGTTTCTCACTCGAAATACTGATATTCAATCATTAACCTTTTAAGGAATACCGCTGTTCTGGGTTATGCTGTGCTAAATGAGTTAACGGTTTGAACTTAACTGTCCAAAAGGAGTAAGGAATTTTTTTAAACTCTTAAAATCAAACTGGTTTGTCTAAAATCAATTTGATTTGTATAGGTTCAAGTTGTGAAGTTGTTAAAGTAAGTTTGTAAGTTCTGGAACGGTGGTACTCCTTAAAGGGTTAACTAAAGTTATAAAATTAGAAATGTAACTAAAATCAAGATTTAAAGGAAATGATGATTGTGATTAGAAAGACATACAGTGTGACTGAGATGTTGTAAAGTATGAGATTGAGAAAAAACTCTGTAATTTGAGTTTAATTGGTGTAAAGTGTATTCCTAAACAAATGTGCATTAACATCATACAGATTACATTAAAGAAAATAAATGTTGAATAGCCCTTCAATCTTGCACAAATTGAGGTGATAGTCACACCTAACTTCAAAGGAAAAGATTTATATTTTGTTGTTAAGGAGGTTTTAATTGGACAGAAATTATGATGAATGACATAAGATGTAGAGTGTTCGTTCCAACGGTAAGGTTCGATGATCCAGACCATTTTGCTAGGTTAAAGTTTAGTCAAGAGCTAGTGCTATCAGAGAAGCTAGCTATTTAGCTAGCTAGTTCATCAAATACAGCATGACTAGTGGTTTGAATATAGATAAAAGTATTATGACGGGACCACCGATTTATCAGTAGGTTTAATTAAGGGGATTAAGATTATCCCTATAATTCTCAATTCATAAAATTAACTTATGTATGACACACATAATCAATCACAATAAAACGTTCATTTGTATTTTGTAACTAACATAACCAAATAAAAAACTGATTTAGGCCTAAAAATGTTACCATCAAACTGCATCACTAAACCACTACTAAGCACCAAGCATTCTTTTTGAAGGAAAATTTATGTTGGAATAAATCAAGCCATATTACAAACACCTGATTCCATATTATAATAATGTTATTAACACATTACCAGTGATGTTTTTAATGCTGTTCCGATGAGGCTGTCACCAATCGGCGACATTCCGATATACTCTTTAGAAGTCCACCAGCGTTGTAAGAAGGTATCAGTTGACTATTGCCGCGTTGATGGTATGTGCAGTATGTGCAAATCTTTTTTCCATACAATTGAAAAGAAACAATACAATTGTTGGCAAATGAAGTATTAAGTGAGTATTACTCAGCGTCCTAGTTACCTATGACCGGTGTCAGTCACAGTGAACGTATTAAAAGCAGTTGATAATGAGTTTCAGTTTAATAACAATTAATTGATTAAATGATGGAATGATAAAATAGTGAGCCTGTTTAAGACTGTTTACATACATTCGTGCTACCAATTGGAAAAATTAAGATTAATTGGTTATTTCTTCAACAGCCGCTATTCCCATCATTATGTAGTGTGAGGGCGTAGTTAGTTTTACACTTTGATTGCATTCAGCTCTCCTCACACAACCAACCTTTCTTATCCATCTTGACCTCAAGCAGCAAAGGCTGTAGCGTGCCCTCCTTGTTCTTGCCCAGCCCCTCGCCTGGCCGCCAACCCATCTTCTGCAGCAGCGTCATCCCCACCCCGTTGTTGACAGGGGCTGCCGCCTGCAGCTGGTCCTGAACACACAACCCCTCTGTCAACACACCCCTCCACAACACTAATAACCACCACACACCCAACATTACAACATTCTGACCAAATACCATACAAGGAAATCCTCAATAGATGTTTAACTTTTCTGTATTGTAAAAAAAATTTTAAATGTTCTTCAATAATAAAATCAATTTATAATATTGTCTTCTTTGATCATGAATTAAATGTTTTAAATACCTATATCTGTAGCAATCCTAGTAGTTGCAACTATAGTTTTGGCCTACATTAGGCCATCATCAGGCACAAGGTTATTTATTTCTTGATTTCTCACTTCATTTTGTTTCAACTTTAAACAAAAACATAATCCAAAAGGTAAACAAACAATATTAAAAATAATTACATAACTGACACAATTTTTAAACAGCTGACATTTGACTACACAGAGTATCAGTATGTTCAATCGGTATGTCTGAATTTACGAAAGAAATAAATATCCTTATGCCTGATGATGGCCGAAACTATAGTTTCAACTACTTCAACTACTAGGATTGCTATAGATAGAGGTATTTAAACCATTTAATTTATTCTCAGCAATCCGGAGGCTTCATAATATCATAATTTAATCATGAGATTAAAACCAAAATAAGTAATAAGATAACTTAAAAATTTGTATTATGTATTATGTTTTTAACATTATCTTATTGAGAATAAACTTAAACAAACTGTAGCAAATTTTTAGAAAAATAAGTTTAATGTAATAAGAGAACCATTTAACATTGCAAATGTTAAATGGTTAAATGTTAATATGTTTAACTGAAAAATTTTTATGAATAAAAGAACAATAAAATGATTAAGAATTTTTTGGGATGGTGAGTAATTTTTTTCATATGTGATTACTGATTTTAAACAAAGCATTTTTTTAACATTCTTCTATGTTCAAAACTTCTCAACCCAGAACTCTCTAGGCCATCGGCCAAGATTTTTTTATATTTCATTACTTCTGGCTAGACCTTGTGGGTTGTGGAGTAATCAAATAGCAAAATACCATTGATGATTGGTGCAGGATTTAAACCCAAGACCTGGCGGCCATATTCCCTCGCTCCCCGGATAATCCACAGTATAAAAATTCACTTTTCAGAAAAAAACTTATGAAAATGGATATTTTACTCTTTAAAGAACAAAGAAAAATTAATTTTCAAGTCTAAAATATCCAAAAGAAAACTTGTATAGTTGATTTTCACTGATTTCTCTTCTATAGACACTACAGCAGACTCCATCTTGACATCAAGACTTTAACGCAGGCTGGACCAATAGTAGCTAAATGGCAAATTTTGCTTTCATCAATACAAAATTGCTTTTTGAAATGTAAAAAAACTAAAAATATTATAAGTAATCCAGAAAAAAAACTTTCAATTAAAATTTTTCATGGATTTTTAAGTAGAAACTCTTATGAAATTTCACTCTTATTATGTGGTGGTGTTGTCTTTTCATTGCAAGAGGTCTATCCAAGATGGAGTCTACTCTATGACCAAAAAATGGCTACCCTTACAATTACAACTAATACTACTTTTTGAAACATATTAACATTTATGTTAACATCGGTCTTTGACCATGGTTCGTCATTTTTTAGTATTGTTTTTGACAATATTATCAGGTGTTCTAAACTTCCTTAATCTTTCATTTGTTCTTTTTCAGACACCAAAGAATGAAAATATTTTTAATGATAACATTGTAGTTGAATACAATCATTAAAGTTCTAAGGTCTACAAAAACAAACTACATTTATTTCGATGCCCACAGTATTTTTACATTTCAGCTTAACAAATGCTTCCAGAAAGCAACCCAAACCCATCAATTCATGGTTATCCTGGGGATTGAACTCATAACCTCTTGCAACAATGTTCAAGACAATAGCCATAAGAGTAAATGGAACCTTTTGAACCTTAATGTCATTTCAACACCATTTCTCTGCAAAAACCCCAGCTATTTTTTTTTTAGTTTTTGTAAGAGTAGCCATTAAACACTATGGAGCAATAACCATAATTAATGATATTTCTATCTGATCGAAAATACAGATCTATTATTTATTATAAACAACTATGCTGAAAATAATGGAAATTATAAGTTTGCTAATAACAAAAATCATCTTGACGCTACTCACGATACAAGCGGCAGGATTCAGCCGGCGGACGAACGTAGCTGTGTTCTACCAGCCTGTAACAAACTCTCAGGTGTTCCCTAGCTCTGCCAAGCCTGCCACTAGTACTATCCTACACTCAGTGCTGCTCAGGAATAAGGAATACAAACAACCCCCCCCCATAAATCAAAGACCAATATCGGAAACAGTTTTTCAAATAAAATTAAGCAAAGCCGATAAAGAAGTCATATTATATGAAACAATTTATTGTATTATCTTTTGAGGCCTTTGTCCTTGTGGAAGATGGTATTACTCCGATACAGTTCGCCTCAATTGTGGCGTCTTCAGGAAGTTACACTTAAAATTAAATTTAAATTACATGTTCACCACTATTTACATTATATACACATTTATACACTATTTTAGTTGATCATGTTGCGAGGTGGCAGCAACGGCGTGAGTGCCTTCGCAGTTTAATAAAATAAAGTTTCAAAATGTTTCTGGGTTTTAAATCTGATCTGATCTGGACTAAGCTGATTCTGGTATTGCATATTATGTATCTTTCGTTGTTTTTGGCATCTTTTATAAGTTGTTTGACTGCTATAAACTTTTTGTTTCAGCTTATTGCTAGCTTAGTCCGGATTATATATCAATCTTGTCATGTTTTCGATTCCAACTCATCTGGGGATGGAATCAGATTCCAGATCCTGAAACGTCATGAAACTTTGTTTTGCTAGTTGTAATAACGAAAAATTTTAATCCCAAGTCTTCTTGTACTTGTTTATTGTAGTAATTTTAGTTTGATTACATTCAAATTAACAGTTTACTAGTCGATATGGTAAGTGTTACGATGCCGACACAGTGGGATTTTTAATGTAAATTAAGATTTCACCCAACTAACAGCACTGGTTGTAGTATATTCAAGTTCATTTGATATTATTACAATTAGCTCCTTTCATTGTGCTATTTACATATATAGAAACCACAATTCAGTAAGTACAAACATTTTAAACTTTAAATATACTGAAATTGTTAATCTCATCAAGATATTTAAATTTAATCTTAATTTATGCCATACTTATGTGTATTGACAGTAAAAATGTTACAATGTTACGAAATGTTAAGATTGTAATTTTCTAATATATTTTTCAAATTTTAGCCAATAAAAGAAGCAAATAAAATATGAAAGCCACTAGTTTAAAAACATGCTAATATTAAGTCTTAGAAATTTAAAATTAATAATATTGATGAACAAATTATTTAAGTGTAACTTTAAATGGCAGCTTAATACATGAAGACTTAAAATTTCAAAGAGCATGGTGACACCTGAAAATTTGTTATCAGGCTTTGAATGTAAAGAGTCATTTGGGAAAAGGCTAGTAATCACCAAATTATCGACCTATCTCTTACACACACACAAATCAAATACTAACCAACAAAAAACATTATTTGTGATAGTGAAGTTGGGATTAAAAAGACCAAAGGAAAAAGTAGAACATTTTTTGTTTCATTAAACAATAAATTATATAAATTTTCTCTCATGAATTAACTGTAATGTACATTTTTCAATAAAATTTCTATAAATGGTAAAAGAAATATTAATTGCTGGAGTTTAATAATGACGATAAACAATAATCTGTTTATGCTTATGCTGAAAGCTTATTTGTTACTATAGTGAACACTATAGTGGCTGGGTGGTGTAGTGGTTATAATACCCGCCTTCAAAACTCACGGTTGCCGGATCGAAACTGGACCCAGTTGCCATTTATCATTAGTCTATTAATTAATGATGCTTCCTAACAACAGGTTGATTTTAGGTAGTAACAAAAACGGAGTGTGGACCGTTCCCCATTAAAACGTTAAAAATGCCTCTGGTGTAGAAATACACACAAAATATTCTTGGGTAAAACCTTAGATTAGATCAGATCATTGAAATGGCAACCATACTACGATGTAGATATTTTAAGCCAAGTATGAATGAGGATTGAGTCTAAGATGAAAGTGGCGCGATCTTGTAGTCTTGTTAGACTAAGGCTGACATGTTCCTTAGACAGGACTGTTAATTAATAGCCCAACAGCCGATGGAAACTAATGGACCTACATTTTAACATGGAATCCGAACCAAAGCCTCTGAATTACAAATTGGTCTGATTATGAAGATGGTCTTAACGGATTAACATAGTATTCAATTGTGCAGACGTTAATCCACACAAGAGAACACTACATCCTCCGACAATCTCTCACAACTATCCATAATTCGTGACCTCCAAGTAGCTGGATTACAGGATGTCGCCACTGTCCCAGTCAGCCGTTTCAGTATTAACTGTGAAAAATTTTCAGTTAACGTCCACAGAACAGTTTTTAATAAAATGTAACCGATAAAAGTGTTATTTATACAGCTATTTGTGTAACTAGAGCGAATATCGCACGAGAGGTTCATATGACAGCACAAAGCATCAGCTGAGTGTTGCCAGAACTTCGAGGGGGGCCTTGACAGTTTGTACTCGTATTACAGACAAGATTTTTCCAACAATAAAAAAGTCATTTAGGCTATGTTTGATTTACCCGTTGGTATAAATGTAAACATAACTTTTAGATTTCCGGTAGGTAACCTCAGTTTCATTGCGCAAAACCAGAAGTTAGCGTTATAGGAACGACTACTGTTTATCAGCTGACTGAGCGCTTAGCGCATGCTATTGGTTAGTTTCATATAGATTTGGAGTGTTCTGCGCATTTGATTGGACGGTTACTTATCCATCCTAGGGGGGATATGAGATCATATTCACCCTATAGCGGATATGTACTGCTTATACGTTCTGCCAACAGTGTGAAATGTGTCTGTTGTAGGAAAAGTAATTTTTGAAACAAATCAAAATATAAAGGAATTTAAATATAATATCAAGCATTATTTCCTGATTTTAAGATGAATATATCGAATTCTCATCTGTAAATCTTGGATAAACGTAGCACTTTAATAAGTTTCTAGTAAAGTGTAGGATAGACTAACTTAACTGGCTACACTAGATTTGAGGTGAATTTCAGAAACAAATCTTAAAGTTTCAAAGTTCAAGTTGAAGAAACATTTCTTCCCTCAAAGGAACTTTTTATAGAAGATGGCCTGAGAAAAAGCGGAAGTTTTGGACACAAGCTGCCCTCAATTTTATCAAAAATTAACATTTCCTCTTTGTCCCTGTTATAATAATAAGTATAGACACGTAAAATGCATAATTTTTTAACATGGTACTAGGGATCTACATTCTACCCAAAAAAATTAAATATCTCCCTTCACCTATATCAGATCACTAAAGACTACAGCTATTCGGAATGAAGAAAAGCTAAAAGTGACACTAGCCTTTTTCCCATTGGACTCTTCATTTTAAGAAATTTGGTAAACCTTATATTCCTCGTGGCCTCGTGCCACAATTGTGGTCCGAGGCCAATCGGAATGCGGCGCAGCCTCGGCCGATCATCAACTTGCGTCCTCTTGCGGTCCTTCCTGCGTGACCTGCTGTTGTAATAAAAACCCATTTAACATTCTGCCGACTGAGTTGAGAAGAGACATGGCATCATGACTGCTTGAAACTGACTGGTTGTGTCCACATAGGTAATGGAAAAATGTTACACCAGAGTCCCAAAAATCCAAGTTACTTGGGATCGGACTTGTTTGAATTACGAAGTTGTTCTGATTATTCGGGAATGCAGTGTAAACTTGGATCACAACTACTGTTATGATTGATTATGATTATTATCATTGTAAATGGTCATAGTTTGTCCAGAAATAGGCTAGCTTTACGTTTTGTAGAAGAATATCTATTAAACTTAAGTAGGTTTTATAGACAAAACTTAGCCTAGTTGTGCCTATCTACACACACACACACACACACACACACATATATATATATATATATTTGGTATTTAAGTACAGTAGTTTACTATCGCCTAAAAAGCAATGATAAAGAGTCGGACCGCAAGAATTGAGTCTACAAGAACAAGTGGATTTTGGCTGTTGAGATGGAATTGATGTCGAGCCCGTGTGTCATTTGGTGCCACAAATTAATTGGTTTGTTACAGTGGCTTCAAGCAATGGATGAATACACGTTTTCTATCAAAACTCAAACGATTTTGGAAATACTTTTCTCTGCTTTTATTTCGCACAGTTATTTTACCCTTTAGCTTTTAGAAATTGTTTGGTAATTTTTCATTTATTCATAAAATAAATATGAATGCAAAACCTCTATTCACATATTGTTCACCACCATCTTCAATCAACAACTGTCAAACAGTTATAAACAGATTTTTTGATTTGTATTGTTTACATTTGATTCTCCATAAGCGTAATGTTAATTTTGTTTAGATTTTAAACTTAATATTACAAGAAACCCGGAATTTTCCTGGACATTAGACCTATCTTGAACTTATTTTCTACTCGAAAATTAGTTATTTCCAAAATTTAAATAAATTCCTTAGAGCCGTTTTCGAGTTCCGTGTGCAAATATATATACAAACATTGCTCGTATTATAGTATTGGATACAGTACAGTGTTGTAGACTGAAGTTTGAGATTTCAGATTTCATTGCCTAGTTTTTCATTTAAACTTAGTAACCTTTTTCCCCATTAGGTTGTTCGGATTGGCGGGACTCTGGTATTTTTTTTCAATAATAGCAATGAGGACAAATAAATTTTAATAATAATAAATAAAAGTAATGAATAACAATAATAATTAATAACAACAAAAATTTTATATTCTTCTAAAGAGTAAACTGCTGTGTGTGATGAGCCACCCTGGTACATCATGATTTGTAGGTGAATTACTTATGAAAAGAATTCTTTAAATATTTTAAGTGTTTTTGAAGTTACAAATAAAAATAGACCACTATGTAGTAAGACCAGTTTCAAGAAATTTCAGTCTGACTACCAAATGAACTGTCTGCAATCAACTCAGCTACTGATAAAAACCTTTTATCTTTGCAACGTTATATACTTTCATCTGAAATATAATTGCAAGTATTTTTAAAAGATTTCTATAAAACTATGACTCAACAAACAACTATCAATAGTCAACTAGACTATCAATACAATATTTCTTTGTTGTTTCTATTTTTATAAATATGAAGAATTGGAATCAATACCCAGCAATACTTTAAATACATTCACATATAATTAATCATTAACCAATGTGAAATTATTGATTGAGAGGTGAATGAAGGGTTTAATTTTTTTTTAAATAAGCTTAGATGCTAATTTATAATTGAAAATAAATGATTTTGTTATGTAAATAAATTGTATTTATATTTGTTCAATTCTAGTTGAAGTACTAAGTAAAATCATATTTTATTTTGTGCAACCTAGTTAATTACAAATTTTGAAAAGGTTTTACTAAAGATTTAATGGGCCAAAAGAAAGAGATTTTAAATCACTTCCAATATAGTGGATGTGTTTTCGGTCCAGTTTCCTTGCTAATTATGGAAAAGTATATTTGGATTTCAGATAATTTCAATTTGACAGGAAATGGAAGTCATAGAATTAAAAATAAAACAAAATGATATATTGTACATTGAACCTCTTAGCTAGGTCAATTAGGGAGAGTTGTCGTAAGACTTACTTTGCGGGCCCAGGCTTGGTATCCGGAGGCCAGTTCCGCTTGACTCAACACCTTGACTCCTGTAGAGCCCGAGAACTGTCCAGGAGGCAACTGTTTAGACTCTGCCCACGTCTGCATCTGCAACAGAATAACGTTGAATGACAAGGGTGGGGGCTGAAAGTACAATAGTTCTAACTGCGGCAGCACGTCACTGGGATGGTAGCAGGGCCAGTGTATGGACGCGTTGATGGGATTCAACAGGTTAAACCTTAAAGCACTACTGAAAATCACACTCCCTGATTATTTAGTTTAAAAAAATCTAAATATTATTTTTCTTTTTGGATTTAGGTAGTTTGAATAAAATACAAAACAGAAATTTGCTTCATTTATATTTATTGAAAGTTTTTAAGACTATTTTTTAAGTAGGCCTATTGAAAAAAGTATTTTTTTCGTCTGTATGAGCCATTTCATTTAATAATAATTAGTTAATAAAATCCTGCACATTAAAAATATTCTCACAACATAACATACACATTATTTACTGCTAAAACACAATGGAAAAAACACATATTGACAAGTGTTAACAAGCAAAGTTAGCGAAAGTGAAAACAGCTGGCCATAATGACTGCCTTATATTCAAGTTGTAAGCAGTACGGGAGCGAACAAATACTGGCCAAAGTTGCCTAAAACAGATTTCAGTCACTAAATATTCTAACAAAGCCGCCATACTGGTTTTGTGAGTGCATTGAGGCTAAAGCATGATCACCACACACTCTATCTGTTGTTTCACAAACCATAGCGCAGAAAAAATGACTAAATGATTGATCGTGGGTAAAGACGTTAGCCGTGTCGTGCGAACCTACTGTGTTTAAAGCCGTCAGACGTTTGGAAAGGATTAAAATTACAAAAGAAATCAGAAACGACATCAGTAGTAACAACGAACTATGAAAAACAGTGATTGATAACATTAATAAAATGTATAAATACAACAACTAGTAAATAATTTGTACTGATAATACTGAATACAGAAAATCCAAAAACCCAAAGGCCTTGTTATTATTATAAAAAGGTTTTGCAGAAGGACATAAAACCCATTTGCTCCTGAATAACCCTTATGGTAGTGATTTTGATTGACTGTGCAATTCTTTGTTTGAAATTCATTATTGGTGATAGTGGATTTATGCTATTTAGATTTTTATTGCAGACATTTTCCATCATGATTTTATGTAAAACAAAGTTTCACGACGTTTCGGGATCTGGAATCTGATCCCGTCCTCAGGTGAACTAATATCTAAAACATAACACAATTAACACATAATCCGGACCAAATAACCGTACCATAATCCAGTGTTATGTTATTAAATAATACCACCAAAACACATAGACAATCAGTCAATCAGTCCAGATTAACTTGTGTATCAAGTTAATCCTATTTGTAATGTTTTAGATATTAGATCACCTGAGGACGGGATTAGATTCCAGATCCGGAAACGTCGTGAAAGTCAAAAGCCAAAAGTCACAGCAGTAGTTTGCCGTTTCGATAGGAGTATCCATTTTTATTTTATTTTTATATAATTTATTAGTAATATAAATACATGATTTTTGTATCCTACGTAAAATACTTTTAAGTTTGAGAGAATGTATGATTCAGGTGGTTTCAAACAATATTTCAATAATAAGATAGCCCCTACTTTGAAAAATAAAATATTTTTTTGTTTTTGTTTACTTTAAACATTTTTTTACATTTAATAACAATTTATTTTGGAAAAAAATACTATGCCCTCATGCTATTTACCACATACACAAGAATTTTATGCAACCTTCCTTAAAACTCTACAACATATCAATTGCTACTTCAGGGTCTGTCCATTTTCTATTAAATTATTACCTCAATGGGTTAAGTTATTCAGACAATTTTTTACATATATTTTCAGTCTTATCTAAATCTATCTTAATAAATTTTGTGCCAAGGTAATAAGTGTAGGTTGATGTGTTAGGGCCAAGAGTATAGATCCATTCCATCCAATCAATCAATCAGTGCCATGCTAATCAAGACATTATAATGGTTATGTTTTATCTTTGTGAATGAGTCTCTGTATAGGATTTCTGGGCACATAGTCAACAAGTTTAAGGCAGTACAGAAACAGTTAAGCTCAAGACTAGAGGGTATCCCTTTTGTAGACAAGAAACCAGACTTTGGGGTGAATGATGGTATCTTAACAAACAACCCAAAAAGGGGGAAGAATTAATTAGATACAGGAAGTGGGTAACTGTCTGTAGTAATTTTTCTAGAAGAATCACTTGGAGAACCAAAATCTTAGAAAATGAGGCTAAATTCAATACACATGATGCCAGAAATTAGTAAGTAACAAGATCTGTAACTGGAATCTGTACACTTGAAGGAAGAGACACCTAAAGATAGTAAAACATGTGGCAGGACTGCAGATTCTGTCAGGGTGCAGTAAGAAAGTTTGACACATCTCTTGAAAAGAGTCAACTATTTAGGATGGTATCAAATGTAGTCAACTTTTTAAATTTATTTGGCTGGAGGATGTGCAATAGATGACAACATAAAGCAAGGACACTAAGAGCACAATTTTATTGATTATTTAATGTTTTGGCTAGGTAAATTCCAATGCCTTTGGTGATAACTGTATTTGGTGCAAGAAAACAGAAACTGGTACATTTATTTATGTTTGCCAAAGAAAATTATCAACTGAAATGAGGTGTCACTCACATGATCCTGTGCGGCCTGCATCTGGGTGAGAGCATCTGAGTCCGATGGGTTTTCTTGCAGCCGCCTGATTGCATCCAGCCTCTGTGTCACTATCGAACCTATGTCCATATCCTGAAGTAGAAAGAATGAAATAAGTCATTAGATTTTGCGGTTGATTATGATAAATTATACTCATTTGTTCGTTGAATGAGATTCTAAAAAATCCTGGAAAACATCAGGACAGTAGCTCATGTGTAACACTCTGGCCAAATAAGTCAAAGGTTGACGGATTGAATCCGGCGGCCGGTGACTCCTGTTTAGAACATGAGCAGTCAGTCACCTCTGTTTAGCGAGCCTGTGACAATTTGTAATGCCGCTACTGTACACCGCTGTCTTTAATTCAGAACACAGGCCCTAGGCCTATACTGATGGGCAGTAGAGGTTTATTTAAAAAAAGAAAAAATTGTGAGGGATTAAAAAATGGGGGTAGGTATGTCTGGTGAGGAAGTGAGTTTTGAGTGAAGGATGATTTCAAATATGGCTTTGTTTCTGATAAAGACCTGATGTAGTTTCTAAGTTCAAAAATCAATAGCACAGTGAACATAAACTTGTAATACTGGTGAGGATAGAAAGAGAGAATTTAGAATTTATGCTTGTTTTTGTCTAAACTAGAACCCCATTTGGCCAAACTAATAAATGAAATTAAGTACATTAAACCTTCATTAATCTGGACTAATTGGTGCTCTTAAAACTTCCAAATTTAAAGAAATAACATTAATATTAACATGGGTACAAAAGAAACACTCTTTATTGAAAACAAAGAAGTATTTTGAATTTAATTGTAAATATTGACTAACTTTTATTCATAAAACATGTAGTATTTGATGTATTGCACAGTGAATATGAACAGTTCATTATGCGCCTAACACATTCACTGCGGCGGGTCCACCGTTGGACCCCGCGTGTCAAGACTGGTGGCGGGTCCACCTGTGGGGGAGAGCGTCATGTTATGTTATTGGCTTCAGTGTGGTTCAGCCACTCATAGGAGAAGGTTGGTTCTGAGTTACATTGTTCTGTGATAATGTCCCTCACATTTGGCATTGACAGTTTGTGATTACCCGGATGCGGTGGGGTCCGCCCGTGACCCCCATATTATTATTGCTTGCTTTATGTAATTAAACAGAGTTAAGAGTTGATTAACTATAGAATACGGTGCACCAGTTGAACTAAGTACACAACTAGGGTTAGAGCTTAGTATAAATTTTTACCAGCGAATTTGTTAAGACATTACTGGCTGAATGTAAACTTTATAATCTGCAATCAACTGGCTGACAAGATTCATATTATGTTATTCATATTATTACGAAGTTCATATTAAATGTGTTAACAGAGGATTGTTGTTGATTGGGAGGATTTGGAAACTGGGATCTTATCCCAAACCTAAATTTAAAAAATCCTAAATAAGCCACAGTTGATGTAAACTTCAGAAATTGAGTACAGTAGAACTCCAACTATCCGAATTAATGGGGACCGGGACCCATTCGGATAATCAAATATTCGGATAATCAGAGTTTTTTTTAAAATAGCCATTAGAGAGAAAAAAAAGCTACGTTATGATATTGCACTATTTTTTTTATTGAATTAAATGTAAGAAACATGATATTTTCACATGTTTTAAATATAAATAAAATGTACAGTAGAACCTCGATTATCCGGGGGTGGATCAACCGGGCGGCGGGTTAACCGGGGTCCAAAACTGGCAAAAAATTATTATTATTTTAAAAGAAGTTTTTCATTAACAATTTTCTCATGAAATCTTTTTACATCTCAAATACGTGATAATAATACTCTATACTAATGTAAAATTAGTTTTGTAACAAACTGAACATTATTATAATAATTTTACTGAAAATTGAAAATATTCTGGGTATTAACTAAAGAGTAGATAAACACGAACTTGAATGAAAAATAAAATATCGATCAACATTCTGACGAAATAAGCAAGCGCCAGACTATCAATATTCCTTCATTACACAGCTGTTCACAACACAACTCAGTATCTGATTGGCGCGTGGCCATGACGACACATGCACTAGATTGCGCAATAGATACTGCGCATGTGTGTGAGCGGGGAGAGAGAAGACGGACAAAGGAAGAGAGATAAGGAAGGAAACTGCCAGAAAACGATGAGTCATCACCCCTCCTCTCAGCCGTGTTTTGTTTGAACAACAGCTCAGCTGACTTGATTTTTTAGTTGCCAGTTTTGATTATTCTGTCGATGAGTTACTGTTTTGAACTAGTTTTTCAATTCATTTCATTAAATCTATTGTTTCAATTTAACTGTTAGTTTGTCTGTATATTGCAATATTTTTAATTAAATTAAGTTGTTTATAATCTTTGTAAATAAGATAATGGTTTGTATGCGATAACAAAATGCCCGCATTTGAAGTTATCAGTGACGAAGATCTGTTTAAAGCATGCTGACAACTAATGATGTATTAATAATAAACTAGGGCGGTTTTTACGTGAATACTTTGAATTATTTTCTTCGTTCGGATTAACCGTGTTTTCAGTTATCCGTGCCTCCTCTCCCGCTGATTACCCCGGATAATCGAGGTTCTACTGTACTTACATTTTAAACGCAAACACTGGCTTCGCGGAGGGAAGAATAATAGCGCACTTAGACTTTTTTTGGACAATTTTTTTTCTGAAAGTGATTAGGATAATCGGCGATTCGGATAGTCGGAGTTCGGATAATTGGAGTTCTACTGTATTCTCTTTATCACCGAGCCTTCAGTGGGCTTACGATAATATGAGTGAGATTGGAAGAAAAGGATGAGTTACATGGTTGAGGAGAGGTTTGGTCGGGTGATCAAACCACAAATTGTGGGATAGCCCTCGCCCTGCCACCAGCCCTAGATGACTAAAACTTGGTGTCTCCAGCAAGCATCCTCTTCTATGTCCCAACTATGACTTGGACTTATTTCAACAACCTCAGGATATCTCTCAGGAACCTGAAACTTGAGTCCGGTTCCGATATTTATAGATCCCTTCTTTCCAAAGGCTCTACAATATTCCACTAATGAGGACTTTGGTCAACGACTTTGCTAGGGCGTTAAAAAACCAGGAATCTTATAAGTCTATCAATTAGTAGATTGACCTCTATTATCAAGACTGATTATCGTCAATTCTCACCGGTGTTGGGGGCGGATCCTTGAACACCCGC
This sequence comes from Nephotettix cincticeps, assembly GCA_023375725.1. Taxonomy (NCBI): domain Eukaryota; kingdom Metazoa; phylum Arthropoda; class Insecta; order Hemiptera; family Cicadellidae; genus Nephotettix; species Nephotettix cincticeps. The sequence continues at coordinate 21,584,346 of CM041788.1, read as the reverse complement.
TTAGTGGTGGGTTTGACCAGAGCCACCTGGGTAGAGGTCGGAGGGTCGGGTCTCTTGGGCGACACCGGAATCCACTCACTCTCTGCAGCAAACATTAATTTAACAAACTAAATTTGGCAATGACACAAAAGTTTCTAGCAAGTAAGTTTAACAATTTCTATCAAGAAAGTTGTTGGTTTCCAAGTTACTACTGGATATCAAATCCAGTGTCTGAAATAATTAAGATTGGAGCACCTATAGCTTATGAACCAATAGCATTTCTAAAGGAATCTCAATAAATCGGTGAGTACTCTAATCATACCTACCCACACGAATAATAAATCTTACAAACAATGGACCATCCTGCAATTCCAGGATGCTGGGCTCATCAGTAGCAACTTTGGAATATATATGAACATCTCAACTGGTGTAAACCTTCAATAGTGTGACACTTAGTGGACTGCAGATGTAGATGTGATGAACTATGCAGTGTACTGTATATGATATATTTGTTGGCTAGAAGTATTATTTTCATCTCCGACTTCTTCAACCCTATTACTGTTAACCGACCAGGACTAGAATCATTCACAATACTTTTTTCCTACGCCAATCCAAGCTTCTAATTTTGTATTAAGCATTACATTACCACAATTTACCTTTTTCTGTACAGTAGAGATTTGATTATCTGAACGTCAATATACCACATGCGAGTTTATGGTGTAAATATAAGCATGTTTAACAGTTGTATAGTAATTATTAATTATACTGTTGTAATAAGAAAATGTGTGTGTAATATTATCTTTGTTACGTAATTCTAATTCATTGCAATGTTTGGTGACAAATGCGATTTTACCTGAGATACAGCTGGCATTTATGTAGTTTATTTTCAACAGCTGATCTTTTATTTAATTCATTTTCTCTGGAGATTAACTGTCAAGTTATCCTTCTTACAGTCAGTTAATATTCAACTGGAGTCCTCACATAGCTGTCAAATTGTTCTTTTTTTACAAATTTTTCAAAATTATAATGTTTTCTCATAAAACTGATGGTAAATCTTGTAAAATTTGTAGCATTGTTATTTACTCTTTAAATTCATTTACTCCAATTTCCTCCTGTCTTGAGACATTCTCATGTTGTACAATTAATTACGAACAAGTTTGAATGCTATTTTGTTCCTTTAAGAAGTTCTCACCAGTCTTTCGATGCTGCTGGCCACTGGACACTGGAAACTGCAGCCGCAGTTGCCTTGACTGCTCCGCAGCCTTCTCTTGCAGTGACTTCACTGGCAGCGCAACAGAATTCTGTAAGAATAAATGTTTGTTCAAGCCTTATGGGCTTTAGTGTATGTGATGGTATTATACACTTCTACAACTATACTTCAAGTAATTAGATACACTTTGAGATATTTTTGCAAAACAATTGCTTCTCAAAATATCCAATGAACACCAAGTATCCTTAAAAGTTTTTTATTCCCAATTGTAAAAATTTAGCGGAAAACAATCCGTGATTATTTTTGCGAATTTTCGAATGAGAAGCAATGTTAAATTTGAACTGCCATAATTACAAATATTAGTATTTGCAGATTTACTGCATACTTGATTTTTATGTGCTTAGTTAGTATTTAGATCCATGTCTAATGGCAGTATGAAATTTGAAATATTGTATGTATTGTTATGTATATGTATGTAATAATACAGTATGAATTCCAGTTGCTATCATATTTGAAAAAGAGTTAATCATTATCACCAATGTGAGTTTTATTTATCTCAAAATTGAAGTTTTCAATTACATTAATTGTTTACAGCCTAAGTATTTAACACACTCAGATTTTAAATAGATATGTTTTTCAATAAATAAAATCATCTCAGTAGTTTAGATTCCAACAGTGAATATTTAAGTTATTTTAATACCCTCTTTTATGAATTTGTCTCCAGTTTACAATACAACTAAAAGTTAGAATAACTTTCTTTCAAGTTTCCAAACCAGAGATCATTTTAGAAAGTTTAGATTACATGACGGAAATGTAATTTTATATTAATTAGTAATTATGAATTTCTACTTTATTTCAGTTGGTTAACAGTACTTACTAATAATATTTTTTATTAAGAGTTGTGGCTATCAAACTATACTAAATGAGTAAAATATGGTATGTGTGAGTGTAGTATTTTTTACAACCGAATTTAAATGTTACCTTGGTCTTAAGTATAAAAATTAGCATTAGCCCAGTATTAAAAATTACAATTAATTGATATTATAAATTAAATTAACCAGTCTTCTTTGTTCCATATGTTTGAAATTGTTTGTTGTGTTGGGAATAAACCAATTGAATCTGTCCATTATTGGGATCAGTCTGTGTTGAAAAATAGGAACCTATCTTTAAATTTCAATCTGTATCTTGTTATAAGTAGAGTCTGAGGTATATATATTTATTTATTTATATCCATATTAACAATCAACATTTTTCCAAGATTTATACAACCTTTTTTATTACCCAACTGTTAGATTCTTGTGGTCACCAAAGCAAAGCTCTGTAATAATTTTAATACTGGTACTAAATTCAGGGTAAAAATGGTGAAAGGAGAAAACTGAGTCTACACTTCTAGTTTTATTCAAATTATCTACATATTAAAGCCTATTTTGACTTATAAAGTAAACTTTATTTTTTACATAGCACATAACAACTAATATAAAACATTGAAAGAATGTTAAACTAAAATACCCATTAAACCTTAAGTTAAAAAGCCATTAAATTTTAATATTCAGTTCTAAGCTAATTTTTGAAAGTTTATTTTGAACACACTCAATCAAACTCAAATGAATTAAAAGACAAAAATTCAAAAAAATATTGTAAACGACAGAGGTTAAGAAAATTTCTAGACTTTTAGGCCAAAACTTAAAACATTTTCAACCAGCTTAAGAAAAATAACTTGCCTTCACTAAGTGAAATTGTACTAGTGAGAGAATGAAATAGTACCCCATATTAACTAAATTCCTAGATTAAAATATATGGTGAAAATTAACATGTTCACTGCTAAAGCAACCCTAGGCGTGAATTCATTCCAAAGCAGCATACTTTCAGCTCCCTGGGGTTTTATGATTCCCTACTAACACTGGTGGAGGTAGAAGATTTGCCATTGGAGTTGTTTAATACATCAATCCACCTATCCACTATTGCAATCCTTCTCATTTTTTATTTTAAACCGCTGTGTCATTGTAATTATTTACCAAAAACATAATTTTATCTGTACAGAATTTTTGTACGCTATACTTGTCAGATACAAAATGATTGGTGACGATTACATTCAGTAAAGAATCAAGTGATGGAACAGATGTACGATCCCTTTGAACCATTGCATTTTAAACTTGGTTTAAAATCCAAGGGCAGCAAAATTTAAATGGTGTTGGTGCTATACTTGACAAGTTGGTCATCATCGTCACTTTCCTCCACAATCCCACAATTAAGGATTTACCCCTTTTCAACTTGTAAATACATCTACCGACCCGTCGCAGTGAACGTGTTAATGGGTAAACTACAATGTATAATGAGTTGGTGATTGGAGGTGGTCACGTCAACTGACTCGGATGTTCAGTACGATGCTGGAGGGTCGGTCCTTGATCTGGAACGGGTGGTGGAAGGGTTTCTCTGATTCGCTCTCATCCCCCGATGTGTTAGAGCTGATGGACTCATGACCATCTGCATCCTTCTTTGACAACAGCTTACAGAAATCTGCAACAACATAGGTTGACTTGGATAGGGGAAGTAACTTTAAGTATGTATTTATTGGTTATTGCAACTTTTAACTGCTAACAATCAAAGTATAACTTGTTTGTCATACGTTAAGACCACCTGCTTAAGCTAACGATCTTATTTTAACTTCTCATATTACAGACACAATTTTAAACACTTTTTGGCATGATCTGAATACTTAACAATATCTAAATTATTAATAACTTCAAATCTCAATAAATGAAGTATTTGTATAAGAAACCTTAACATATAGCTATTTAATGTTATTTTGATTTTTGGTGCACAAGCTGAAGGATTTTTAGAAGTTTACAGTTCAACGTATTTCAGCAGTCTGTTTAGCGTTAATGTCCATCATAAAGAAATGTATTTTATATGATATGCCCTTTGTACATTTTTTATGATACAACAGTGGAACCCCTCAAATCGAAACCTCGGAAATCCGAAATCCTGGAAAATCCAAACATGTTCTTGGGGGGAAAAAAATGGCTGGAAATTGAAAACAATTTGATTTTATCACAACGATTTTTTTAGGTTTGACACAAAAATTCAATAAAATATTGAACAAACACAAGTTTTTAAACTTGTTTTATTGTTCAATTGTTGCATAAATATCATGCTCACTAGACAGAAGACAGGCGCGAGAAACATGAACTTTGAACATTCTTGTAAGGGTGGGAGTAGAGGGAAAGAGCACATCATTTTTAGCACATCAAAGACCCAATAAATCACGTCAACCATCAATCATGCCATGGGACGTACATCCACCCGCCAAGGTCACTGCCCTTTCGAACACTGAGTCACCCAGCCTGTATAACCTCAATTGCCACGTCTCCTGTTGCTTGCCGCGAATACAGTGACAAAATAAGTGTTTAATATTATTTCCTGGGAAATTCAAACAGGCTTCAGCCCCAATTAGTTTGGATTTCAGAGGTTCCACTGTACTCAACTTGTATCATACCCACCTGTAAGTTCATTCACAGTTTTCCCACCAGAGGTGATAGCCAGTTTTGTCTGATCTGCAGTTCCTAAGGGATTCTTTAGCATGTTTAATGCATTCTTGCGAGCGATCTCCAACAACTTCTGTTTGTCAATTTTCTCATCAGGACTTCTGCAATGTATATGGACATTTTAATAAAATAGGCTATATACAAAACAATATAAGCAATATAATCTTATAATTATTCTATCATGCATGTTATAATTAATTCATTTCCATAAATTGGTATCATATTCAACACTGTACAAAATAAAACTATTAAGTATAGAATACGTAAAGAATTTTGACTGTTTAACATCCGAAAACCAATAAATCTGAACCAATCATTAAGAAAAAGTATTTACATAAACAAACCAAAAACACAATTTGATACTTAAGCGCCTTGAATTTCCACAGGAAATTTGTTGATTGCAGATTTGTGGAATGCAAAAGTCCAACGGAGGTGTTTAACGGAATTGCCTTATATGGTTATATGGTGAATATGGTTATATGAACAGCTGTTTAGATTAACTGAAAACATTTCTTTTAAACGTATCAATGTTCTAATCTATTGCCCACAGGAAAGTAAATAGAATCATGTTAACCACTTACCTTCAAACATAAAAACTAAAATTGACAATACATGTTTTTAAAATTTTTTGATAAAGAGCAGCTCTTCAATTGTGGAATCTTTCATAATTTCATTTTTATAAAACTAATGGCAGGATAAATAACTATGTTGTTTAAAAATTGTGGTTGTATTTTATTATTTGGCAAGTTTGTAATAATTTTAAATTTATTTTATCTTCCTGGATTCTTCTTTAAAAATAATTCTTCGTCTTCTGCCTTAATACTGTAGTATTAAGGCAGTATTAAGTAACTTAATTCATAGTATTGACACTACATATAGATTGTATGTATAATGAATAAAGAATATCTGATTTGATTTTAATAGTGATATTCAGCTGCTTTAAACCATCGTAGCAGCTCCCCCAAAGGGTTTTAATAAAGTAAATTTATATTCAGAATGTTAAAAATTATTGGCTATAATAATAATAATAACAAGCAATTTAAGGGGATCTATATATAATAAAAATAAATAAAAGAACAGTATAGAATCCTAAACAGAAACAATAAATGTAAGATTTTTTTTAATTTCTCGTTATTGCCTGTGCTGTCAACTAGCCATAATTAACATTTGTTAGATTTTATTAGTATTATTCTGTATTACCTTCACTAAACAATCAACAAGTTTCAACTCACCTCTTTTCCCTCTCCCGTGAATGAGTCCTGGTCCGTTCATGTCTCCTTGCATCTCTATCTCTACTCCTCTTCCTCTCTTTGCTTCTTTCCCTATCTTTCTTCTTATCCCTGCTCCTACTCCGAGGTTTCAATTCAGTTTTTGTTCTATCCTTGCTTTTACTCCTGCTCCTCCGTCTGCCCCGACTCCTCGATCTGCTCCTCGCTCTATCTTTGGTGCGCTCCCCACTTCTGCTCCTATCCCTAGTCCTGTCTTTACTCCTCTTCCTATCTTCGTTTTCCCTTCCTCTGCTTCTTCTTCTCTCTCTATCCCTGACACGATGCTTCTCTCGATGGTGGGATGAATGAGATCTTTCACCACGGGAATTTGAACTGAGCTTGTCATGGCTTCTTGACCTGTGAATCAGTCATTATACAATCGGGTTGGTTTGCTATACCGCAATAAGACTAAATAGGACAAATCTGTGTCTGAAGTTAAAATCAGTAGAGACTAACGTAAACATTTTTAGCTACATTTATCATTAGCTACGTCATTTTGCTTTTGCACTCAAGATTTCAAGAGCTACATGTTTTATTATACTTAACAATTAAGATATCAAACATTGAAAATTTTGATCTTGGAATAGGTGATTAGTTTATACAGCTGAGATTGTTTAAATGATATAGTATTACAGATTACAATCCTTCAACGAATTTCCTACAGGAAAATAAGGTACGGCCACAAGCCCTATGGAAAAATCTTGACCCGGAATAAATTTTTTATTATTATTATTTCGAAAGCCTAGACACCTAGATAATTATATAATCACTTACCAAATGCACGGCAATTGTCTTTCAGGTGTCAATTATTTATTCCTCACAGGAACCGGTTTCGGTCCATCACAGACCATCATCATGTCTGTGATGGACCGAAACCGGTTCCTGTGAGGAATAAATAATTGACACCTGAAAGGCAATTGCCGTGCATTTGGTAAGTGATTATATAATTATAAAATTTTTTATGTTAAGATGCCTTTAGTGAATGACACCAAAGTAGGTATCTTTAATGGATTATTGTTTTAAAATAAACAGTGTCTCACCTATGAGTACTACGATGCTGATGCCTATGGTGGTGGTGACGATGATGGTGTTTCTTTTTATCTTCTGATTTATTTACACCTTCTAATGAACCTAGATAATAGATTGTTTCATTAATTAATATGATATAAACTTATAATCAGCAAAACAGATTCGCAGCCCTGGAATCCGGATCAAGGCCATCGCTGACTCAGGATTGAGACTAATATACAACTAACTTCACCTCTGACTAAATTCGGTTAGTTGCAGTTCTGTCACTAACCAAACTGTAAATATGATATTCTCTAATCGGAATAAAATGAAATATGGAGCAACTCCCTTACACAAAATCATACTAAAAAGCAGGTGTTCGTGGTATTTTTTTAAAACCCTGGTGTAGTTTAATTATAACATTTTTTTAATAAAAAAATAAGTAATTAATTATTACAAATGACACTATTATCTATCATATTATTCAGACTAATAAAAACTAAATTTTTATGAAATTATAGACTTGTACCAAATGATCAGCAATTCAACAATAACAATTATTCAATAGTGCAGCACTGTAAAAAATCTAAGTAGAAACTTAGATTAGTAAATTGTTTATATCGTAGCATATCGTTTTTCATTTGACATACCTGATGTGGATATATCCGATGGTGTTGGACTTCTTTCCTCCTCCGTACTTTCGGAAATTTCTCCCTCTTCATATTTCTCTGCCTTGAGTTTTGCTTCTTCTTCAATTTGCTTTACAGTAGCTTCATAAACTTGACTAAACTTAAGGTTTGGTATCTTAATTTTACCACAAATTTGTTTTTGTTTGTCTGAAAAAATAAGATAATTTTAAAACAATTTTTGATGTGGGTAGGCCTATGTCTAAACTCTGAGGGGATTTTCCACTTGATGTTAGCGGCTTACTCCTGCCCCTGCTGAATTGTGTGACTTAAAAACGTAACAATTTTCTAATTCAATCGATGTCAATATGCCAGGTACAGATACCAGTTTTCATTGGTTTCACAAAAGGTATTTGTTTGATTTTTCTGGAACCAGGAATTAAGAATAGGGGCCATTAATTACAGATGTTTAAATTTTAAGGCTTAGGGGCCTAATAAGGAAAAATGTAAGGACTTCAGTGATTTTCACAATACCGGTACAATTAATGTAAAGACAAAAGTCTTAAAATTTTACAAAAGTTTAAACAAATAAAAGAAAATACACAGATATAATTAACCCGCTGTTTATCGAGGTTACTTGTGTTACACGGATGTTCGAGGGGTGATGCTCACCTTTTTAAACATCTTATTAATGATTTATATTTCCCGAATTTTGAACAACTTGGGTTCAACTATTTTTATAACCTTATTTTGAATTATATACAAAACTAAAAATAGCTAATGTCACAATAAAAAACTCTCAAACTATCAACTTTTTAATAAATAATTTAACTATTGTTAATTAGTTATTTAAAACATAAGACACTATTAAAATGCTAATACTAAGTGTATTATAACAACAACAAAAATAATAAATATACAAAACACATAATACATTACTAAATCAAAGGTCTTTTTAATTGTGCTTTCTGCACTGTAACTCGTCACAAAACAAAGGTGCAAGACAGTCACCTCCCCCACGACTGACATCCCAAATAGAAGGTACTCTAAGTTTCAGGCTGATATATTACACAATATATTCCTTCATGTTTTGTAAAAACTTAAACGCTGCGATCACCCCTCAACCATCTGCGGGTTCAAAAATTACTTAACAACAAAACAAACTTTGTACAAAGGAAGTACCTCTGGCTTACCTGTATTCGTTTTCAGCTCGTCCTTCTTTATACCGCAGTCAATGAGATCCTCAGTAAAAACATCAGCTACCGATAGAGACTTAGTTTGCTCGACACTTTTACTTGTTTCTTGTATTTTATCAGTTTCCTTATTTTCTTCAGGGATTTCTTTACCTTCCACTTCACATATTTTACCACTTGAGATGCTAATTTGTTTATCCTGATATTTTTTTGTTGTTTTATCGTCTGGTTCTTTCTTTATTGGTTTTGAAACAAATTGTGACTCGTCATCATCAATTGATGAACTATTAGATGATAATTTAACACCATTAATACTCTTACATATTTCTGAAGCCAAGTCAGTGCTTCTAATAACCTTATCCACTATTTTGCTAACAGCTTGTTTTAAAATATTTTCACGTATTACTTCAGGTACAGTAGAAACAGTAGATTTTCCATTGACCTTTGGTATTTTACAGTTATCCACTTCTTCTTTCACTTTAATAGAATGTTTTTTAGCAGTTGATTTATCTTCAATTGTGGATTTACATTTTTTGGATAATGGCCCTTCGTCATCACTGTCCGTGTCATCACTTGCACTATACTTCCCTAATTTCCGCTTTTTCTTTTTCACACTAACTGAATCTGAGCCTTGACTTTCATGTTTAGAACTGTGTTTTTTATGTTTTTTACTAGTACTACTTTTTTTCTTTGATTCTTTGGTGACACTAGAGTCAGAGTCTGATGAGCGTTTCCTTTTCTTCTTGACTTTCTTGTGCTTTTTCTTACTATGTTTCTTATGCTTCTTATGGCTTTTTTCAGACACTGTACTGTTTGAATCTGGAGGCTTCAAATCATCCAAGGGTGGAGGAGTCGCATTGAAGGCTCCAAAGAGCTCACTCAGGATTTCATCCGACGATTTTAAAACTTGTGGGTTGGGAGGTACTGGGATACTCTCAATAGAATCTCCTATTGTACCTTCAGTCAAAGGTAACTCAGCCATAATTTAGGAGAATGCACTCTGTCAACAATAAAACATTTAAGATGTAACTAAATATCAACATAATGTTACATTAGGTTATGACTGTAAATGAAGCAGTTCTAAAAACTTAATATAATTAGGAGTTTGGGAAATCTAGAAATAATTGCATGGTAAGTTAATGTAGTAGCGAGTGCTTGTAAGGTTTTGATGATCATTAGTTCAAGACAAGAATTTTTTAAGCCTCAGAATTCCATAAAGATTAACTGAGTGTCAGAATACCATATAGTAGTTTTCATAATATTCTAAAATCAAGATGGTTTGATGAACAGTATTTATAGAAAAAACTGTCAGATATGAAAACTGAACCCAATTTGACATCCACTCTTCACTTGTGATACCAGGTCAACCTAGGATAGTTTAATGTGCGGTCAAATACAAGAGTCTATGACACCTTGGCAGTAATCAAGGAGAAAGATGCTGTCAATCTCAAAGGTAGCGTGCTATTTTTCTAAACAAAGTTAGATGTGTAGTTTGAAGAAAATGGTCTAAAACTAAATTTTATAACAAAAAAATTATTCCAATAAAGACAAATAAAATCTCTCCAGCAACATGATAATCAAATAGCTAAAACATCTATGTTTTTGGACTCATTTTAGAATCTGATCTAAAATTCACTGATTATGTAGATATGTTGGCTGAAAATTCAGTTTGATATGAATTGACAATTCAGTTAAAAAAAGGATATAGATTAGATTAGATTATTTGAAATGGCGACCAATTTCATATATATTTTGAGTAGGCCTACATTGAGAATGTGTTACATTATGGTCTTCTAATATGGGACACAAATGGAAACATTAAAAGAATATTGAAAATTAAAAGAGTGTTAAGAATAATAAAGAAAAAGCCCTCATTTGATCACTGGAACCCTTGTTTGAAAGATCTAAAATTTAAACTCTCACAGGCTTTTACATTTAAATGAGTTCTGTAAATGGTATCATAAAAATTCTCACATCTTTAAACTCAGATCCAAAAATAAATGTAGTACAAGAAGAAACTTGTAAGAATAAACAAGAAGAAAAGGAGTTTAATTACCAACTTATAAGACTAGATTATAAGGTTAATACCTGCTGTCTTCAATCAAATGTTCTTTTTAACACGACTAGTTTCGGGAGCAAAATGTTCCCATTTTCAAGTGTACTTCAAGCGCGTCTTTAGGTTCAACTCAAAATTTGAAGACCCTCTCAGGACTGTCTGCAGTAAACCCAGATGTCTGGTAACCCCACCCTTCACTCAAAATCAACCTAAAATACCCAGCAAAGTTGCTGTTTCATATTCTCTATGAATATTAACCTTCATCCGCTCGTAAGGGTGGCAGATTGCCGCCTTTTTAAGTTTTAGTGTTTATTAGGCCAGTCAAGGTCATCAGTAGCTTCAGCCCCGGATGTATTCCTCGCCCACTAACACTACGACAAGGAAGTAGTATTTTATCCTTTTTATCGTTGCTATTTCACTCTAAGAGATGGCCATTAGTTCACTGTGTCCTGAATTGCGGCTATACTCGAGCGGGAAAATATGTTTGTAAAGGTCACTGCAGTGTTACATGAACATCTATAATAAAAAATTAGATGAAAATGTCGGTATATAGTGGACATAAAACCCAAAACAATCTGTAAATTGACAAAAAATAACAGATGACATATTTTGCTTTGATATCCTAATCTCTTGTAAGTTAATAAAAATGTTATAGGTTGAAAAAAATCATTGAAACATTATTTTTAATATCCTATGTTTAAGTACCCAATAAATATAATTTAATTTAATATAATTATATTAAATAAATATAATTGAGTAAAAAAAAACTTTCAAAACATACAAAATGCAATAGGCAGAAAATTGCTGCCGCGCTCGCGCTCCACGAGCCCAAGTGAGAGGATGAATGTTAATATGAATAAACACTTAAACCTTACTTTTATCGTCAACCCAACTTGGAGTCATCACCAAAATTCATAGTGTTGATGAGGATTTTACAATTTTTATTGTTAAAGTTAGGCTAAAGTTGTAAAAAGTGTTGGGTGCAATAAGAACTAGACAAATGAATAATTTTCAATATGGTATTTTTATAGTTGGTGTAATTTAATTTACTAGGCTATTAATTTAAGTGTTGCAGTTATGGCACCAATGTGTTTCTGTTTAAATGATTTTGTTTATGGTTTGTAAAATATTTCTATAAAGTACAGATTACGGTATCCACTTTTTTTCAAATCAATCGTAAATGTACTTTTTTCACTTTATTTCACTCTCTAATAGGTAATGAAGAAGAACTACACCGTGGAAGAACGCTTATCCGACATTTTTTGACCGAAATAGGCACACTTCTACCATCCAGGCAAGCAAAGCGATCTGCAGGAATCAGGGGTCTGGATGGGGAGAAACAGGATATTTTAGGGAATCGAGAGGGTGCGAGATAAAAGACCTTTGACCAATACTTGTTGCGTTACATCGTAATGTATGTGATATTGCCGACATACGACGAGCTTGAAGTTAAGTTAGGTTGGTTATTGATAGTTTAAAATATTATTAATGAAAGTCTTATTGTTTAGAAATAACAGGACCTAGCCTAACCTTACTTAACCTAACCCAACCTAGCCTAAGCACTAACACTAACCTAACCTGGTAGTCCTTGGATAATTTTATATTCAAAAATATTGAATATTAAACCTATTTCAAGTATAAATGAATAGTATTAATAGTGAGTAATGGAATTCTAAGGTAAAAAGCTGGTGGAGGTGAATTATCAGAAAAGGTCCAGGGTGGTTTCAGTGTCATATTTTATCCTAAAATCGCACAAACCCGTCGGAAAACTGTTCTTCCACAGAGGGAATCTTCTTAATTACCGTGCATTGTTAGAAAGTGAAAAAAGTTAATTGAGATCGATTTGAAAATAAATACCTAGTGGATACCGTAATGTGTAAACTTTGACCTAGATTTGCAAAAGAATCTCCTAAACACTAGCAACTCTTGAACAATTAAATAATCTACACCTTACACTCCTATTTATTTAGTGTCAAAAGTTGCATGTAGGCTACACCAAAAGCCTTGACTGACAGGCAAAACCCCTTCAAAGATATGTGAAAACTAAAAGATTACTATTATTCTGAAAATAAGAAGCCTAAAGGCCTAACTACTTTTACTGAGCTTATTAAACTATTCCCAATACAGACAAACTATTAAGTTAGCCCATATCCTAGTATGCTTGACCCTACAATGATATGATTCAATCAAGACAGCTACAATAGGTTCAAAATAAGGGCCAAACGAACGCCCAATTAGTTACTGTATTTTACTCGTTGTATATTGGGTGAAACATTGCATTGCTCGTATATTATTGACTAACCTTACGCCTACGCTGTCATCAACATCCAGTTCTTTAAGTATTTTTATACAAACTGATATAAAGTTACCTTACCATGATAATACAAGACAATTCTTGTAAATTGGCTTAAAACAACAGTTTAACTTCCATTAATTGACACGAGAAAACAAGACACTTTCTGAAATTTGATAGATTTGTTGGTTTGGTTGGTTGTGGTTGGTCACTGTTGGATTGATGGTAAGTTTAGATAGTTTCAGTGATACCACCTTAGATGAAATGAGTAAATGATATATATTAATGTATCAATAGAGGTCAGGCAATACTGTAGTAAAATAACTATAGTTCATTACTGTATTAAAAATCCAAGGCTGTATCTGAAATTTTCATGAATGAAATTATTAATTGTTAAAATATTAATAAAAAAATTTTATTTTAAAATAAAAATATTTAAAAAAAAGCTTTGATAAAATTTAAGATAATTTTAAAGATTTAAAAATAATGATAATTTTAACAATATTTGTTAAAATCATGCAAACAGATTTAAAATGATTTTTTGTTTTAAATATATCATATTGTTATTTTTTTATATTTAAAAACTTCATTTAAGTTAATAACATAGAAGAGTCATCGAATGTTATTTTTCTTATTCTGTTTATATTATTAATTTAGGGTAGTTTATATGGACCTGTTTAATTTATCATCTACACATTTAAAAAAATCATTCAAAACTGTAGTTTTATTGTTCATTTTACATCTCACCAACATAAGAAAACATATCCAATATAAAACTTTTTATTCTTTCATATAATAGAGGAAAATAACATTAAGTTTCTTCATATATAAAATAACCTTAAGTTTCTCTATGTCAATGAATAGAAAACGGGTTGCCATAGAAACAAGCCAGGTCAATAACAACCACTTTCTTATTATTTATACAACCTGTACCAACCCGAGCTTTACCGAACTTACCCGAAGGGAGAAGGCATAAGGGTGTGTTCAGGTTACCTTGTTCTGGCAATTTGTATGTTGTCATTTACACAAGTCAACATAGAGTATATGGGTTTGTAAGATTGTAAGCTGAATGAATTGTTTACTCAGTTCAGAGAATGGGCAATGGGACTTCTTTAAAATCTGTAATAGATATAGTAACCATTAGTTTTTCTTATTCTACAAAAACATAATTTTTTCCTTAAATTTGTATAACTAAAGATTGTGTTTTGTTTCAAATATTTTTATCCACCATAACCAATTCAAAACTTATTTGAAGAGTAAATTTCACATCACACTGTCTGAATCAATGTTAAAAAATAAATTACAAAACCCTTTAAATTTATTTAGCTGTGTAAAATTGCTCAGCATAATGCTGTATTAGGCTTACTCCCTGAACCTTATATTAATAGATTACCTGTGTCAAGCTATTAGAAAGATAAATTCTATGGTTTAAACTGTTATTATTGTTAAAATGATGACCAAGAAAGCAAAAAATAATTTTTGTGATGAGAAAGTCAATGTTTATAAGATAATTGTAAAGCTGGAGGAAATGAGCTGCAAAATATTCCATAAACATTCACAAATCATGTATTTGTAGTGATCATTTAAATAAATATATAAGTATGGATGTTTGGTTAAGTATAAAACATAATTGTTGGTTTCTTTATAAAACGTTACTAAATATAATCGATGGTTACTTAATCTCTCAATTCATTAAAATTGTCCCAAGAAGGTATAGGTTTAAAAAATTCAAACCTATTTTAGTTACAATATTTGTCATTGGGGTTTCTGCTCAGCTGTTTATTTTCGATAGTTTAACTAATGGTCGACCAACTCCCATTCCTTCAGTTGATGCTCTGAAAAAACCTATGTTAAGTGATACGAATAAAACAAATAACTCATTAAAACTGAAAATTCCAAGTGAAGCAGAGTTTCGAATGAATTGGATAAAAAACAAACTAGACAAAATAGCGAAGCACTCTCAAAGGTGGGAAATAATGAAATTTTTAGACGAGGTAGAACCGCTTACTCAACCTACCACCAAAGTTCATGTTTTCTATAATCCATTTTTTGAAAATATCAATATTGATGGAAAGTGGGGGAAGTGGGATGGAGAATTTGTTTTGAATAAAATCAAAGACTCAAACATACCTCAATCACGAGAACCTCCGACTCACAGCCCTCCTAGTGATATCGCTTCCAGTTTCTACCCTCTACTAGGCTGCTACAGTTCAAAGGATCCCAGTGTTATAAACACACATTTCAAACAAATAAGAGATACAGGAATAGGTAAAGTAATTCATCAAGATACATACAAATATTAGATATAGATGAAAATATGATTTTTTTCATTTAGTTAATTTTTGTTTCTAACATTTTGATTTACCATTATTAAATAGCTTTTAAATGTAAATAATTTTTTTCGTTTTAAAATATTTTGACAAATAAATGATACATAACTAAACCATAACATTAAAACCAATGTAATACTAGCAGCCGATTCAAATAAATAGCCCATGGAGATCAGATTTTTTACGTCTGTAACTCCAAATAATATATAGTTGGAGTAGAGGACTTTCAAACAATAGGGATCGAAATTTCTTCAGAAATAATTAGTTAATTTAGAGCCATAATTCAATATAATTTTTGGAATGTAATTTTTTATAGCCATATAAAGTGTGTTGAATTACAAATCCAATTTGTGATGGGTATACATTTTTAAACAGCATTTATTTTATATTTTTCACATTTGAGTCTCTTTACATGCAGGGAAATTATACAAAACATATTTTTCTTTATATTTCCTTACTTTAATTAAACTACAGTTTTTCTGTAAATCTTTTAAATTCCAGAAAATAGAAAAGATTTTAAATACGAGTATCATCTAATCTTTTAACTCATCCTCTTTGCTTTGTATCCTTCATTCGTATTGTAAGAATTTTTCTCAGCACTTTCGAATAACACAGGATATTTTTCCAGGTGTGGTTGTCGTTTTGTGGTTACCTCAACATAATTTATTGCAAACAGAAGTCCTGCCGCTTCTGTTTACCACAGCTACAAAATACCAACTGAAAATTGCCCTTCACATAGAGGCTTACAGTGGTCGAACCATACAGGATATTTTGGCGACAATTAAACTTGTAATAAAGAACTATTCTAACCATCCCAGTCTTTATAAATTGATGAAAAGTAACAACAATTTACCAGTAAGTAATTGCATGAGAGCGCTAGAATATTGTAAGTTCGAGCGTACTTTACACGTTTATAAGCCATAGGAAATATATTTTTATATCTCTTCTAGGAAGTGGCCGACCATTCTGAGGACCGAGATAACCAAGGTCGGATTTAAGATGTTCTAGTGGATATCGTAGGTTCATTTACTAAGAACATTAGTGACCATCTATTGTCTTGAGTGACGTTGATGTGTTCTAATAGGTATTCTATATTTTCGACTCCCAGCGGCTACCTGCAGCGGAGTGGAGAGAGTTGTTGGCAGTTGAAGGCGAACACACAATACGTGGGACTTCAAATGATGCTATCATCATCGGACACCTCAGAGATGCACAAAATAGATTTGAGATTCAGAGATCACATTTTGATGGTAAATTTTCTGTATTCAAAGTAACAATGCTAGTTTTTTTTAACAAATCCAGTCAATTCTTTGTTTGAAATTCATTATTGGTGATGGTGGATTTATGTTATCTAGATTTATAGTGCAGACATTTTCAATCATGATTTCGAGTAAAATAAAGTTTCATGACGTTTTGTGATCTGGAATCTGATCCCGTCCTCAGGTGAGCTAGTACCCAAAACATAACACTATTAGTACTTAATCCGGTATAAAGCTGAAAACAAGAAAGTTTAAAGCAGTCAAAAAACTTACAAACAATTCACTAACAATCACGCACAAAAGAAACGTTGTCAAACTTTGTTTTACTTAAAATCACGATGGAAAATGTCCACGATGAAAATTTAGATAACATAAATCCAGTCAGTCTCATTAACCAACTTGTCCAACTTACTTAAATTACAATCGTAATTTAAACGTTCATCTTAAATAATGATAACTGAATGAATTCTGTTCAAGGCATACAAATAACTTAGCTCTGTGTAGTTGGCGGAACCCATTTAAGAAAATGGTATAAATATATTTTTAATCGTTTGTTTACGTTTCTTTAGTAGTTTTTAGCGTTTGTTTACGTTTCCTCTAAGCGCAATAAATAAAACAAATTTTTTTCAAGGTCATTTCTATTTTTTTCCATTTACGGCCATAATAATGCATTTAGACTAAATTGGACAGCTGGAATGGCTTAATATTCGTTTGTTTAGTGGTTTTTTACGTTTGTTTACTTATTACAAGGCAGTTATTACAAAAAGAAAATTGTTTCAAGGTCATTGTATAGTTGGCGGAACCCATTTGTGAGAAAAACGAAAAAACCATTGGAATCGCTTGATCTTCTGTTGTCTTGATCTTTGTTTACGTTTGTTTAGCAGTTTTTGGCGTTTGTTTACACTTCTCTTGGCGTACAGCGGTAGTAAACAACCCATTCTGCGGAACCCATTCTGAAAAATCAACTTTTTATCATTGGGATTGTTTGTTTATCGTTTGTTTAGTAGGTTTTTAGCGTTTTTTTACGTTTCGTCCAGTCGTTATAAACAAAACATATGGGTTTCAAGGTCATTTCAAGTTCATAGCATTCATGGCTATTGCAGTAAAATTTAATCAAACAGTTTGATTCGCTTAATTTAGGTTTTTTTGCGATTGTTTAAAGGTTCTCGATGTTTGTTTACTTTTAACGGGGCAGTTATTACAACAGGAAAACTGTATCAAGGTCATTGTATAGCTGGTGGAACCCATTTGAGAGAAAAACGAAAAAACCATTGGAATCGCTTGATCTTCGTTTGTTTACGTTTATTTAGCAGTTTTCTGCATTTGTTAACACTTATCGTGACAAAAACTTCGGTAAACAACTAGGGGAAACCATAATGAAGAATCAAGCGGTCGTGTTAGCTATTTTTTAGATCACTTTTGTTTATCACTCGCAGCAGTTGTTTATTCTTTTATCTGTTAAAAACCAGTACGGCATTGAATACACAATGAAAACTTACTTGAAGCTTGGAATCATTTGTTCATGTTTGATTATTCGTACTTTTTTTTACTTTTGTCTAGTTGTAAAAAAATTAACTTCAAACTTCTAAATTGTTTTTCATTAACGGCCATAATATTGTGAATAAAGTTATTTCTTCTGTACGCCTACCCTAAGTACCTCCTTTTAAAACAAATAAAATGGTTTAAAAAAAATATTTATTTGTGTATCTAGAGCGGAAACTGTAACTTTTTCTAACCGAGAGAAACTGTTTTCTCAATTTTCAACAATTTTCTCGAGGTTGGAAAAAGTACTTTACGCTCATGATGCACACAATATTTTTCCTCCACCCGCACAAGAAACACGTACATTTAACATGAATTCAACTTACAACATAAACACAACAGACGACAATGACAAAAAAAAATACTATTCAATTCAGTCTAATTGCACTATTATAGCCATGAATTCTAAAACTTGAAAAGACCTTGAAAACCATTTGTTTGGTTTTTTTACGACTAGACAAAACGTAAAAAAGGCTAAAAACTACTACACAAGCGATAAAAAAACGATTGCAATGATAAAAAGTTGATTTCTCAGAATGGGTTCCGCTGGTTGTTTACTACCGCTGTACGCCAAGATAAGTGTAAACAAACGCCAAAAACTGCTAAACAAACAAAGATCAAGCGATTCCAATGGTTTTTTCGTTTTTCTCACAAATGGGTTCCGCCAGCTATACAATGACCTTGAAACAATTTTCCTGTTGTAATAACTGCCTTGTTATAAGTAAACAAACGTAAAAAACCACTAAACAAACGAACATTAAGCCATTCCAGCTGTCCAATTTAGTCTAAATGCATTATTATGGCCGTAAATGGAAAAAAATTGAAATGACCTTGAAAACAAATTTGTTTTATTTATTGCGCTTAGAGGAAACGTAAACAAACGCTAAAAACTACTAAACAAACGAACATTAAGCCATTCCAGCTGTCCAATTTAGTCTAAATGCATTATTATGGCCGTAAAGGGAAAAAAATTGAAATGACCTTGAAAACAAATTGTTTTATTTATTGCGCCTAGAGGAAACGTAAACAAACGCTAAAAACTACTAAACAAATGTAAACAAACGATAAACAAACGATCCCAATGATAAAAAGTTGATTTTTCAGAATGGGTTCCGCTGGTTGTTTACCGCTGTTTACGCCAAGATAAGTGTAAACAAACGCCAAAAACTGCTAAACAAACGTAAACAAACAAAGATCAAGCGATTCCAATGGTTTTTTAGTTTTTCTCACAAACGGGTTCCGCCAACTATACAATGACCTTGAAACAATTTTCCTTTTGTAATAACTGCCTTGTAATAAGTAAACAAACGTGAAAAACCACTAAACAAACATATTAAGCCATTCCAGCTGTCCAATTTAGTCTAAATGCATTATTATGGCCGTAAATGGAAAAAAATTGAAATGACCTTGAAAAAAATTTGTTTTATTTATTGCGCTTAGAGGAAACGTAAACAAACGCTAAAAACTACTAAACAAACGATAAACAAACGATTAAAAATATATTTATACCATTTTCTTAAATGGGTTCCGCCAACTACACAGAGCCAAATAACTTTAAAAAATATTTGGATGAATTTTACTTTATCTGTGTAGTTCAAATATTTCTCTAATAAAGGTCATTTTAGGGTTTCATACATTGTTTTGCTATAGGTATGTTAATTAAACACCAAGCACTTAACCAATGTGGATGCAGCCTTTATTTGATCAATCTACTTAATGCAAAATGGGTTAATGACTTCAGATGAGAGGGCATCTACTGTAAATCCAATGTAGTGGATTAGAAGGAAATGTTTTATGAACTTTTCAAAAATTTTTTCAAATTCACAACTCAAAAGGATAAAATGAAAGAAAAATCCAAACTACCCTCATACTTTTGTTAAAGTAAATAGAATAAACTAACTCCATTTCAGGATTTTATACATACTTTGCCAGCAATGCGTTTACTTACGGCTCGACATGGAAGAACTGGAACACATTGGCCAAGTTTGCTGAGAAGCACAAGATGATGTTCTTCCCATCCGTAAGTCCAGGGTACGTCGATACCAACGCGAGACCTTGGAACGCAGCCTTGACTAGGCACAGGGCTCGAGGACACTACTACCAGGTCTGTCATCTTGTATACCAGAAATATTTAGTCTACAATAACTCTAAAACACATTCATACAAGAAGTACAGTGCTTTTTATATGTTTGAAATAATAATAAATAAAAAGTTCACCATACTTTAAGGTGGTGCGAGCAAAGAAAATCAACTGTATTAAAATAACATAATTTTAACGTTTATTTGTTGATTGATCATTAATATGCTTTGGCATAATTTTTAAGTTTTTAGAGAAGACTTTTTGAGTTACATGGTGATTAATTCGCAAATTTGGTGGTTTTCATGCAAGGAGTGTGGGACACTATTTGTACTTTAAAGTTAAATTTTGGGAACGTGGATGAATAACAAACCTTTAACATAATCTATGTGAAGTTTCAAAATAAGAAAAAAATGTTTGTTGGTATTACGAAAAACTATTTGTTAATGTACATTTTTATTTGACAATCTAATATATTTCATATTGTAGGACTCAAAAGTACAAAAAACTAAAATGTTATCTTAAACAAGTCACTTAGGAAGCTTGCATAAAACAATCACATATGCATAACGAATAAGCGACACTAGCGCCGACCTCGCAGATTTCAGTTGTCCCTAACGCTGCTCGCACCGCCTTAAAGCCATTTTACGAACTATGATCCTTCCAGAAGACATCAGGTTCAAAAGATAACAGTTGGTAGAAAATATATAAATATTTTAATTTCTCTTTTGGCTCTAACTCAAAAAATTAATGTAAATAAATCCCAATAAAATATATATATCTGTGCTTATTAAACTGTCTGATACTGATGTAAGTCCAAAGCTATCAATTCCCAAATACACTGTATGGCAAAATTTTATTGGTCATACAACATTGACTATTATTTAACTGAACCATTAGAGGTATAATACATGAAACATTTCATTTGTGATAGTTAACAAGCTTACTAACATCTCATCACATTTTTAGCTCATATGTAAGCCCACTGGTGCATCATCACTAACATTTGTTTTTAGTTTATTTAAAGATTCCAAAATATTTTTAATGAGTACACCAGTAAAGAATATCTGGTAGAAGGAATGAGATGGACAACTATCAAGGATCATTAGTGGATAAAATGACTAAAGATACATTAAAAAATAAGGTTTCCTATCTCAAGAAGACTTATGTCATTAATCACAACAAATTTACATATATTCAAGACAAGAAACGTTTTGGATTGATCATGGTTTGTTTACAGTGACAAAATCCATGGAATATTTGATTTGAAAATCCACTTTAAAACAGTTTAGATTGTGTTAGGTATATAAATTTAAAAGATAGTATCGTAATAGTTGTTGAGAGGGCATTTTTCTCATATTCAAATAAGGAGTGTACAAGACTTACATAGTGTTTACAAGGATAGATTGAGTAAAGTTTCTAGGATCAATAAATTTTATCCTGGACTAGGTAGCATGGCGAACAGCTTTGGCGACACACAGCTACGGAGTGTCCGTCACATCCTTCAACAACTGGCTGGATGGGTCCCAGATCGAGCCTGCAAGCTCTTCAAAAGACTCTCACTCTTCGTACTTAGACTATGAACCAGAAGGGCCTTACTTTTACCTGAACCTGACAAAGTACTGGGTGAAGCAATTTGTGATACAAAGTAAAAATTAAAAGTGAACGTTAATGAGTTAATTGAGAGGATGGCACAATGGCCTCCAACACTCAGCACAATGTCACGATAGCGCAGGGGTAACACACTGGCCCAGTAAGTCAAAGGTTGCTGGATCGAAACCAATGGTCGGCGACTCCTGTCAGATCATGAGCGGCCTATGTGACCATGCCGCTAAGGTACCTCGCTGTCTTTAATTCATCGTGCGGGCCCTAGGCCTATGACGATGGGCAGTTTAGGTTTTAATTTATAATAAAAAGACTGACTGCAATTTCACAGGGTGGATCTCAGTCACAACATGAGACTAATCCCATCGGTTTTGTTATCTATAGGCACATGTTAGTGCAAGCGACTGACACTGTCTTAAAATACAAAATATTAAACAAAGTTAGATTTTTAAAGTTCAAATTTTGTAAGTTTCTAAACTTTATTAACATCATCGTTAAGAAAAAAATATATTTTAGTCATTGTTATGATCTAAATTGACATTCTCTTTTTGTGTCATTTAGGCTGGACAATAAGTGAAATGAGAGTGTAGGTAAATAACATCCTGATAGGACTGAAACTGTTTTATAAGTTAACTGTTGTGAGTTTGTAGTAAACAGTATGTGAACATGTTCATGACTTATACATAATGATTTCATAATGATTCATAATGTTCATAATGATTTTTGACTCATTTCCATACCAGGAATTGAAATAAATTTAATGACTATTATTGAAACAGTAAAATTGTTAAATGTTATTTTGATAAAAGTTCAGGGAGAATATAATTTTATTAAATATAAAAGATGTGTCAGTTCACTGATACCATTTGACTAGAATAGTGAGACTACTGTATTAGCTTATACAAGACGACTACTACAGGGAAATATATAAATGGTGAGATAAAAGTTTTTATTATATTAAATATTATAAAAAGTTATATATACAATAAAATGTCCTTACTTACTACTATATTATTTCAATTATTCCTGGTAATAAACTCTAAAATTATTAGGACAATAAGAGTTGAAGGCTATTCTAATAGTTTTATTTTGAAACAAACTGCTATATATAATATCTACAACGATATACTACTGTTACCAAGTAGAAAACATTGTTAAAATAAAAATGAAAAGTTAATGCTCTCATCAAAACCTAAGTGAAGCAAAAGTACAGTATACTATCGTTTTTAGCATTAATAGTAAAAACTGTTCCACAAAAACTAATATATTAAAATATTGCAAGTGGTATAAAATATAGGTACATGAGTTGAATTTTCTCTTAAGTACATACATTCTTTAACATATATTACAAAATTATTAAATGACATAGACTGCTGACATATTCTTAATGATTAGGTGTGTCAAACAGCTTTTTGAAGCTCCTGAAACATAAATAAATAATTTTGTAGAACATGGGCTAAAATTCTACTTTAAATCAAATCACTGTTTATTTTTATTACAAAGCAAATATCTAATTTGAACCTATTCCCTTCACCATATTTTGCAAGAGTGCAAAACCAAAATATTCACAGTTAATAATCCATTCACCAAATCCCGGGCATGGACAAGCTTTAAAAAAAGAAAAGAAAGAAATTATAAACTTAGTCAAAATTAATAGAATTAAGAGCTCTGCTGTGTCAAAATTGATTTGTAGAAATAAGATGTATAGAGAGGAAATATTTAGATGTAAAAAGCAAAATTTTTATAAAAAATATAAAAATCTGACAATGTGCTAGGGATAGTACAATTATGAAAGTAGGAAATAAGTTAGTGACCCTAAAAAATATGTACGGTTTTTAACGATTTTCTTGCCAACTGCGTAGAAAATATCATGTCACTAAACTTGGAATCTCAATCGGAATGAGAAGGATTGACTTTTTGTAGCTCTGGAGAACTATCAAGATTCACAGAGACAGATCCAGAGGAAGTATTAAAGATAATTTAATCTCTTAAAAATAAACTTTCTTGTGGTATTGATGGAATTCCAAACATAATTATTAAATTATGTAGTATTTGACAGCTGTTTGTTTTCTTTCTATTAAATTATTATACTACAAAGACAGCTGATGATTACCAGTAGGTGATTAATTGAAAACTGAAAGCAAAATGTGACTAATGCATGAAATAAGTTTCATTGTTATCAGTTCTCCCATTTTTTACGGAGAAGACACCATAAAATGGCTCATGGAGCATCACAGACGGACACAAATTGAGATAAGACTTGTTTGCGTCCCGATGCGCGGCAGCGCGTGTAGATCCTAATGGCATAGCTTATACCGATTTTCAGGTTTTGAAACAAATTTATTTATTGTCTATGTTTGTGCAATCCAATTTTCCTTTTTATTTTGTTATTCAAACTGATTTTAAATCCTTTCTCAAAATTGACAAACAAGTCAGAGAAGTTTTTAACACGACAACAGCTTACGTGACTGACATGACGATTACAATTTTAATGGGAGTTGTTTATGGTTAGGTATTCCTCCGCTGGACACAACAGACATCAATAGTAACAAAAAATACATCAAAAAATATTAACAACCAAAATTGAATTGTATTTATTTAAATCATAGTTTGTTTAATTTAGTTTTAATAATGGCTCCTTTTTCATCGCAGTATCAATTGACAGCTTCCATTGCATTTCTTACGAAGCAAAAAAGTAGATCCATAGTTTTTTAAAAACTAAACCTTGAGTATTTGACATTATTCTAAATTGTCTATTATAATGTACATATTAAATGTTTTATCAGTGAATCATGAATAAAAACATTAAATTGGTGATTCTCAGTTAAATCGGGTGTAAGCTATTTTTGTTAAGAGATAAGCGAGGTGGACAGGTGGTCAGACAATAGCGGCAGTAGGTAATAAAAAATGACCTTGAGCCTTGCTCCGGGACAAGGGGGTTTGTTGATATTTGGAACTGACTGAGCGACTTCATTATTTTGTTTTTCGGTCAAATACTTACATTTCTCTACATAGTATGATCTAGTTAAAAATTGAGTTTTATGTTTTCTCTTTAAATAATCATTAATCTGAGGTGATTTAGTAAATAAGCAATCAAATTAAGTTGTGTGTGTTTAATTAATTAAGAAATTTACTTTTAAATAAGAGTAATGATTAAATAGTTTTAAATAAATATGTAACCACAACTAACTTCATTATTAAAAGTTTTATATATTTTTAAATTTAAAATATGAATTTGATTAGAAACTAACCATTTGAAATGGATGATACTAAAACTATTTTTTTAAATAACAGTTTACTTCTGTTTTTATATTTTCTATATTATTACTTTTTGAATTTTTATTTATAGTTTTCACTACAATACTACTCATTTCCTCTAGTAATATCTTTTATTTTTCTCATTTCCAAATTTGTTAGATATGTTATTATTTAAAACCTATACAAAAGAATTTTGAAATTGTATCAAAATTTTAAAACTAGAGATATATTTGTTTTTGTCATACAATAGTTTTTTATTTAATTTAGTAGTTTATAATAGATATATAATATATTTTTACTAATTGTAGACCTACATTAATTTTTTTTAAATAATTCTTGTTTAGTCTCATCAAGGCTAGCTATACATATTCCAAGTTATTAAAAATTTTAGCGAATCTTGGAAATCTTTTAGCGAACTTTGCTTTATTGATATAATATACATAGATAAAATACCTTAACACAAATCTTTTGAACTTGAAAGTTATCAAACTAAAAATTATCAAACTAATTATGAACTGTAAAATTTAGTGAATAGTCTAATAATATATATTTTTGGCTTTAATTCCATGGTTTTTTATTATCTTCTGTTATATGATTTCTGTTTTACAGGAAATTGTGTTGTGTGTTTGTCGTGTTGTATCGAATCGAATCGCATCGCATCGATTCGTATCGGAATTCTTTGTATCGCATCGTTGTATCGAATCGAAATTTTTTTGTT
This sequence comes from Nephotettix cincticeps, assembly GCA_023375725.1. NCBI lineage: Eukaryota > Metazoa > Arthropoda > Insecta > Hemiptera > Cicadellidae > Nephotettix > Nephotettix cincticeps. The sequence continues at coordinate 21,558,379 of CM041788.1, read as the reverse complement.
GCATCGCACACCCCTAAAAACGATGTTTGTAAATTGAGGTTATATTCTGCCGAAATGCGTAATATAGGGGTTAGTTATAACCTCCAAATAAAAACACTAAACGTATCCAACCACAAAAACGGTCAAACCTATCGACGTCATATAACTTAATTTCCAATTAAGTTTTATGACGATTTTAAGAGGATTGAAAAATAATGTTACACTGGGTACATTCCTTACATTGAGGTTAGTTATAGAGAGGTTTCACTGTAATTAAAATACAATTATTGCGCAAATATCTAGGGTGGCTGATGGGATGTTTATTACGAAGGGGCAACTTAAACTTATTAAAAGCAGGTGTATAATGATGAACCCAATTGTAGAGAGCATTTAGGAAGACCAAGTTGGAGAGATTAAGCCCTAAAGGATGTTAGGATATGGGGAAAAGAAGATAGAGAACATTTGAGAAGAATGTGTGTCATTGGCAAGGTAGTATTAAGAGTTAAGTAAGTAAGACATAATAATTTGCAAGTAACCTTAGGAGATGCAACACAATGTACGCGAGGGTGTCCCTGTTGGCCTGGGGCAGCTGTGACACGGCCTGATACAGCTCTGCCTTGCGCTCCTCCAGGTCCCGCAGCTCGGCGGCCCTTGTGAACTGCCACCAGAGCACATGAGTCACTAGCGGCTCCCGCAGGTTGCGCAGGAAGTCCTTCAGACACCCGCAGATCACGTGTATGTCTAGGTTGCCCAGTGGTGGCACACCTCGGCCTTTCATGAACTTTTCCTAAAATATTTGAGTCACATATCATACAGGTATGGAAGTCTCCTGAGAAGAAATTGTTCAATTGTTTAAATTTAAGAATTCAACAATATAAAATTTCTATATCAGAATCTTAAAATTACTAGTAAAATAGGGGACATCTGATCTGGGTTTTGCAGGATATGTTTATGTCATAGCCTGAGTGTTGATAAGCTGTTCATACTATTACAATAACCGCAACTTGCTAACACCAAACAGCATTATTACCGGTAACTAAAACACTTTGAAACAGTACTTTGTGGTACGGTGTTTGCATGGAAACTCAAATTGAAGTATCATATTCTGTTTTTTCGTTTTAAAACATATAATAGTTCGGTGTTCTTAATAAATTCAAAACACAAAATTAAAGGACGATTCCCATACATTTTAACCCTTTCTGTGCTATGGACCGATATATCAGCTTTAGCGTCGTCCCGAAAAGTGAAGGAGCATCTGTCAATAATTAAGTGAATTAGTTAGAAGTCGTTGCAAATTAAGATATCATTTTTGTAAAATAAAACAATATTTTAGTATTATATGTTGTATAATTGATTGAATAAAACAAGTGTGGAAATGCAATCCGACGGGGAGGAGACCACGAGGCAGGCCAATGAAACGCTGGAAGGATGAAATAAAAAAAAACATGTCCAGGATGGAAGTGGATGGAGACACCGCAAGAGACAGAACAAGATGGAGGCAGTTGGTATAACATAACGTTGGTAATATACAAGTTAACATGACATGTATTACTGTTAGGTGGTAAGTTCGCCATGCTAGTAATAAATAAAAATGAATGTAGAAATGAATTTTCGTAAAAGAGATCACATTTTGTCTTTTTTAGCTAGCCTAAACCAAATTATGTAATTATTACACTTACCATAATCTGAACTTTTTACTATCTGAATTAATCTCAGTTTCATTTAATCTGTAGGGCCAATAGTCGGAGTTATGTTGTACTTAACACATGTCATGTTTACCTTGAGCGCTTTAATCTCCTTATCTGACCCAGGTACTCGATAGATGCCGTGTTCATTGAGACCTCGTGCCTCAATTTCTTTGATACAGAACACCACCAGTGCTGGAACCATCGGTGGACTGGATGGCGCATAGTCCGCCACCACCCCCTGAAACACATATTGACATTAGATTAATGTTAATTATTATTAAGTTCTCCAGACGATCTAGTAAGGCCAAACCAACTCCTACAAAATACACCAGAGTCTCGATAAGCCGAACCACCTGATGTGGAAAAAGTTTAATGAGTTTAAATTAAAAATTCAGCAAGGTAATCTCAATTATAACATTTTTATCCACAGCAGTCGTCTTTTGATGTAACAAAGAAATCCTGTTAGCCAAGTAGCGCCATCGTCTCATAATATAAACATCAAGCATTCGGATGAAGCAGTACATTGTTGTTCGAGATAGCGTAGGGCTATGTCTAGCTACATCACAGTAAAACGCACAATGGCATTCCACAAATTAGATACGTATACACATGTAAACTAAAGCAGTCCAAAGCCCTCAAAAATTTTGTTTGCTGTTCAATTTTGTATTGCTAAGAATATCACAAAAAGGAACTTAGTTTTGGGTTGATTCATTCATATTAAATAAATAATAATGCTGTAAAAACACATTTTTTGGGTTTACAAGTTTTTATTTAGGCAATTTCAATTTAAGAGTGAGACTTACCATGTTTTTGTTAGACATTGGTGTGGATCCAGCCTCAATACAGGGCATAGGCAGGTTCTCTTTGCACAGAGGGTGGCAAGAAGCTTTACAGTTCTGGCATCTCATCACAGAATTTCCAAACTTGATCCTGCCACAAAGAAGTTTGGTACTTTAATTTTATTCTAATCATAATTTCACACTTAACACCAATTAATATAAATTACGATACAAGTCTCGAAATTCTGAAGAATTTTGATTTATTTTGGGATAATTGAGACTGAACAATAAGCTGATGACACTAAGTCTTATATTCTTATATATTTTTTTTTGTATTCTAACTTGTCCATAAAACAGCCATAATTCCATCCACACATATACATTCAGACCTTTTAAAAAATGTTGAAAAGGAAATAACAATTTTTTCCAATCTGAATTTGAGAATCTAGTCCTATCCAAAAAATATTAGAAGTTTTATTGAAATATATATTCAATTTCTTTTGTACCTGAGCAAACAAATTTGACAAATATTTACTGATTTAGGAAATCATATTTAACAAAAAAAACGTATTTAATACCAATTCTTAGAGGAACGTACACCATCAATTTACTATACAAATTTAAAGTGTAAGTATATAACAACCTTTTTTCAATTTCAGTTTTATATTCAGCAATTCCTATGACATCTACGTCGTATTTTTAGATACACATTTCAATCAGAATACTGTGTACTGAATTGCATGCTATAAATGCCCCACACAAAGATCTAAAGTTTATGGAATAGGCAGAAGTAGACTTAGATGGTTGTTAAACAGCTTGGTTTCATCATTGACAGTTATCTTTCACACATAGGATCAGAACTATAACGTTACTTTTTCTCGCAGACGTCACACTCCTCGGGTCGGATAACTGTCTTGCTGATAAGGCTGTGCGGTCGGCTACTCAGTTTGTTGGATCCACTCAGCAGCACGCCCACCTGGTGTGGAGTGGCCTGTGTATACACCGTATTGTTTTCCACCGACAATCCAGACTCCACCGACTCCATTGACACTACACGTGAAAATATTGTTAGTTTTTAACAAATATTGACTCACAAATAAAATAAATATATACCCACTCTTTTGAACTGGTCCTGGCCTGGGTTAAAAAAAGTCTTGTTAGGATTTATTACTAAAAATAGTGACTTTTTTCATTAATATTCCCAATAAGCTATGTTTTTAAGCAGATTACATTCAATCCTTGATGTAACAAATCTGAAGAGACTGAATAGAAAATGTTATATCACTGAATATTTTATATTGAGGTTCGTTAAATTGAGGCTAGGTCAGCTAGGCAGAGTGTCTAGCAAGTCATCTTAAGGAAATTCCCTGATTTTTCATATTAGATACAGCATTTTCCCTAAATTTAAATAACAGCTAATTTTTAAATACAACATGGAGAAACCATTAAAAAATAAACACAAAACCAGTGCGGTATCTATTTAATGAACTCATTCACGCACAAAATCAAATTGTTAAATTAAAACCTACAAATAAACAGAATCACAATAATTGGAGAGTGAAAAAAATTTAGATTTAGATTATTGAAATGGCAACCTACCCAGGTAGGTATTTTAAGCCAAGTGTGAATGAGAAATGAGTGTAGGATGATTGTGGCGCGATCTTGTAGTCTTGTTACTGACTAAGGCTGACATGTTCCTTAGACAGGACTGTTAATTAATAGCCCAACAGCCGATGGCAACTAAGGGACCTACAGTTTAACGTGGAATCCGAACCACGGCCTCTGAATTACGAACTGGTCTAATTATGAGGATGGTTTTTGCGGATTAACGTAGTATTCAATAGTGCGGACATTAATCCACACAAGAGAACACTACACCCACCGACCATAGTTCATAACTATCCACAATTCATGACCTCCAAGTAGCTGGATTACAGGATGACGTCCCCATCCCAGTCTTGGCATTTGTCGACAATCACTATTCATTCACTTTCAAACCGGCTCGCTGATGAGTAGAAAGAAGAAAGAATGGCGGCTGCTATCTATACAACTAAACTCATTAACTCAGATTTTCAATGCTGCCAGTTTTGCCAAATTTGTAAGTTCTGAATCTTTTACAAAATAGCAATTTCCTTGGGCAGTTTCCCTGACCAATGTAGAAATTTCCACAGTTTTAAATTCCCAGACTTTCCCCTGTTGCTAGACACCCTGGCTAGGATTTCGCTGTATAGAGGTTCACAGATCTATTTGTAAACTTGATAATGAACTGAAGTGAACACAGCACCTTGATAAAACACATGGTAATTTGGTGATATACTGTACATAGTAAGGAAAACAAAATATAACTTGTTATTATAATTGAAATAGTATAAGCTAGTTTTATTTCAAAGTATTACTGTAGGTTTGAAAAACTGAACAAAGAACAAATAAAAAAAAGTTAAAAACAATTAAATGAATAAATCAGTTTCAAAAGAAACATCTCCATTAAGAAATTAAAAGTACAATTCACTAATACTATTATGTTTTCCAATAAGAAGTTACATTAAGTTATTTAGCCTAAATTTCCCTCTGAATTATTAACTTCAGTATCTTCAGCCTGTGTCTTAGAGTAAACATAAGTAATAGTGGTCTCAACTTGTTGAGCAGGAATACGTTTCAGTTTACCCGCCATTAATACAACTGCACTTTACACGCACAATGCACACAGAACATAGTTTGGTATGATCTCCCAATCATAATTAAAGCGATGATTTGCCCAACGCTAAACCAACAGGATGTAGATTGTCTGATAGATGATTCAGGTTGGGACAGATGATTGGTTGTACGTTATATCGAGATTGAGTCGTAGACCATATGTTATACAGAGATGAAATTTGGTATAATGTAATGTCAGGTATAATATAATGGTAGGTATAATGCCCGAAACTATAAAATTTGTTATATAGGCTAGAGATTAATCTAAGTTGGCCAATACTATTAAAATTTAAGAATAAATAAGAAATGTGGTTTTGAACACAGTTCATTCATAGTATAGAGATAAAATATACATTGTGGGCTGTACGAAGTTCAAGGGATTAAAAAAAATTGTTATACCTTATCAGGGAATTAGTAATATTTAGGGTCTTACATCAAAGATTGACTATATTGTTAAGTCAACCATTATTTTTCATCGCCTTTTGTTAATTTGACATTTTTATTTTTGAGGTAGCTTAGTATTGTAATTTATTTTATTTCATTCATCAAAATGAAAAATATATCTTAAAGTATAATAAAAAACATTTGGGTGGGTTGGGTCCATATGCATAAAATTTCATTGAACATATTTAACCCTAGAACTGGCAAAGTCGTAATTCACGACACACTTACAGATTCAATAAGAAGTGGCAGGTGGAGGTATCTGTCGTCAATTTAGTGAACTTGTTAGACACCATCAGCTTCGTGAGCGTGTTGCCCTCTGGGGGCAAGCAACCGAACCTGCTCACACAGTTCACCAAACTGCCACTAGGGCATGTCTTTTAGCCAAGTAAGCGCTTTCTACGACTATGCACGGTGACTTAACTGGTTAAAGCGCTACGCTGAAGAGTGTAACGTTCTAGCGATTCGGAAGTGATAGGGTTCGAATCCTGACCATTGGCTTGCAAATGTGTGGTATAGTTAAGGGACCCACCTTAAATAACCGGTGGCTGGCTTGGGTGGAAGTTGACGACATTTGTAGGCTTAATTGGGATTGCAGAGGACACCTGTTTTGCTTTTGTGGATAGTGGTTATAAGGGAAGGGACATGATTTGTGTTTTTTTTGTTTGTAAACTTACTAATTATTTTAAGAAGATATAATAATAATAAATAATTATTTTTATGTTATAGGTAAAGGTAAAAAGCATGCCACTTCTAGCATTAATTTTTTTGCATAAATAACAGAATTTTTAGGATTTCTCCTAATCGTTTAACAGAAAAGAATACGTATGAGTACAGGATAGTATTTCATCAAAAACAGGGATTGTAACCACTTTCAGATAAAAAATATCGATTAAAATTGGGGATAGTATTTAATATACTACAGGCCTAGTGTAGCTGATTTTCCACTTAAGAAGATTTACTATGTTTTATTTCTTAAAGATATAGTTTTTACTGTCTAGAAGTCACATCTGATTCATACAGAGTGGCTGTATAAGAAGTTAAAGTGAGGAGTATAAAGAATTGAGAGTAACGAGGGGAATTGACTGAACTGTAGTGTATTAAATGAGCGCTAACCAGAAAGTAGATATTTTGTCTGTGTTGGCAAGGGGATGGGGTACATCTTGGTGTCTGGGTGTAACACAACTCAGTCTGCATCTAACCGATCTAGTTAAAGGTTCGTACTCTCCGTACAACCCTAAAATCCACAAAAACGGAACCAAGCTTTGGTTGATGATTCTGTACAGCAAAAGTTGCATAACTGTGGAACCACCGAAAGTTCTATAAGATCACAAAATTTTTAAATACCACAGGCATTTCATACTACCACAGTTCTCAACTGAGTACAGTACGCACCTCTGATTAACATGGTTCGGTTAGATGTTGACTTAGTTACATAGCACACTGACACCTAGATGGCCGTGTTGGCCACACCCCTTGCAGACACAGATGAAAAGGTAATCTAATTTCTGGCTAGCCCTCGTATAATACAGATGGTTCTACTATTTAAGAATAATATTCAATGACAGGCAAAATGTGTTACTGGTAAACAGCAGGAGAAAGAATCAAACATGCCGATAAACAGATTAATCAAATATTATCTGGGACAATTGGATCCCAACTGTGGGGAATGTTACATTTTCAGTCTAATTAGGAAGGATCTCACAAAAGCAAAGTACAAATTGATACAAGACATGATGTTGCATAGGTGTTGCTCGCTTGGAAGTTAAGCTTATTTGTCCCTAAAGAATAGTAACATAAGTCATACAATTGATATCATTTTACACACCTAGTATAAGATTAAAGTTGTATGAACAACTGAATTATGCACAGAATAGACTCTACAACTCACCAGTTCTGGATGGGGAAGGAGCAGTTGGCAGGTTCACGAGTGGTGCAGGGATGGTCTCAATGTGAGATTTTGCCTGCAGCGAGCCGTTGTGCTCCATTGTGACTGTTGTGGTGGCCACCATGCGTTCAGGTCCGTCCCGTCCATTCAGCTGCAAACAATCATGATTAAACTTAATAAATAGGTCTATTAGACATTAACAAAACTATAATTAATGTTTTCCAAACCTTTAAAATATTTAGAAAAAAATATTTTGATAAATATTAAAACTAAAATTTCAGTTTAGTAATAATAATTGACTAGCTGGGTGGCTGAGTTGTTTTATTGGCTGCCTTAAAAACTTGATGGTCTCCAGATTGAATCTGAACCCAGTTGCTATTTCGTCATTGGGCTATAATTAATGACGCTTCCTAACGATAGGTCAGGTTGTGACAAGACCATTTTCCATCAAAACATTAAAAAAATTCCTAAGACATAGATAAACACAAAACAATGTTGGCTTAGTATTTCTTTGAGAGAATTTACTCTGCTAGTAACATTGTTGAATTTAGTGAAGATTTGGTGCGAGCTGTATAGATCAGGATGGCCCAATATTTTGTTGTCCAAGTAGTTTTCAAGTTTCTAGCAAGATCTTTTACCATTCAAGCACATTTTAATATTAGTATATCGACACCAGTGGCATTATTTAATGTTCCGATAGGGAACAGTCCTAACCCTGGTCTTGTTGGTAACTAACGTCAATCTGGTGTTAGACAAGTAATAATTAATAGCCTAATTACAAATGACAATTCGATCAGAAACAAACCGGTAGCCTTCACTTTATTAGGTGAGCAAGTTGCTTCTAACACTATCCGGAGATTAAGTTTGATTATTCCACCCACTGTTGAATAATTTTAGGCAAAGAATGTGATTTAAAATTGCCTTCAAGAAACATGAGCCATGAAGTTACCCAGAGTTTTTCTAATAAGGGACGGATCTATCTGATAGAATTCCAAATATTTTATACTGTATCAACGGTTCCAAATTAATCATCTTTCAAGCAAAACAAGCACATGAACTGAGATGGTTTACAGATATAAACTAAAATTTGATTTACATAAATTGCTTTGAATTGTTTTTCAACAAAACAATGTTGCTTCCACTAAGTTTATATACATTTTATTATAATATGTGTATTTTGTTGCAAGATTATGAATTGACTCTGTACCTCGATGAGATGAGAGCGCCTCCTCTTAGCAGACGGTATCTCCTCGAAGCCGCCTTGCGAAGGACGACACTTCCTGTAACTTCTCCGGTTGCGAATCGCTGCCTCCATGTCCAAATCATCATCTGATCGAGAGTAGCTCAGATCGGACAACAATGAACCTGTAATTATGATAGAGCATTACACGACTTTTGGTAAACACTCAAAATATTAAATTTTTGGTCAGTGTATATTTTTGCCTTGAGTTATTGAATCAAATATTGAATTTGAAAGTGAACAGTCACATTTTATTTATATTTTAACATCTATTTTACAAAATTTATAAGCAAAGACAAAACAGATAACAGTCACACTAACACAAACTCAGAATACTCATAAAATAACAGAATATAAATAAATTACAGAACATATTCTGAATCAACAAATATAAATACAATGAAATATATAACAGAATTGTTTTTCTGCGACTGATGTTCTATGGTATGGTTTTGTGGCATTTGATGAATTATTTCTCCCATTGCCTGGCTAGCCCACCAACAAAACAGCCTTATGTGTACATAATCAAAAGCATACCGTTATTGATTGTACCTGTTGAGTCAAGCTCGTTAATGGCACTCAGACGATCATTGAAGTCGTAGCTCCCACGAACAGTGGAATCCAGAAACTTTAGTTTCTCTTTAGTCTCATCGTGCAAGTGATTGCGACTGTCTGAGAGAAATGTCCTCACAGACTGCAGCTGTCTCTCCTGTTGAATCAACAATTTTTAGTACAGGATACTGGGGTAAGATTATTAAAAAACAGATTTATATGGCACTATAAATAACCAAAGCGGTGGTTTTGAAAGTTAAATTTCCAAGATCGTACAGCTTCATCTTTCTTTAATTTGTTTTGATCAGCCTGATTATACTTTATTTAAAATTTAAAACAATATGTTCTTCTTCAGTTTAGCATATTTTAATACACCATTTGTGAATCAATCCACTTACATTCGTTTGTTTTGTGGGAATGTTATTAATGATATAATTAATTATAATTAGTTATTTTTAATGACTAACACCCACAACACAGTCTGGGGGTGTAAGAAGAACAACACCAAAGGTGAGTCACTAGACTTTACTGTAGCTAGTGGCTCTAGTAGCTCTTAATATCTAATGTTCGTTCAGAGTCAACCTTTGTAAGCCGCATAAGGAACTCTATTATTGATCTTATGTTATACTCAGAGGGGTTGGAGGGTAAGATCCTCAACTGGAGGGTCTCTCTCAAACCCTCACTTTCTGATCACAGGCACATCCTCTTTGAAAAAGAGGATTTTCTGCCTGAAAAGTATTATTTAGAAACTAGAGGTGTGCGGATATCCGAAAATTCGGTTCGGATTCGGATCGGATATCCGAAACCGATCCGAATGTATTTAAGATATCCGATCCGATAAATATCCGAATTTTCGGATAGACTGTATAATACAGCAGTTTGAACAAAAACAACGAGATTTTCGTCGAGTTAATACCCGCGAAGCTGAAATAATTTTTGCAAACCTTGATAAGACGACGAAATTACGTAATCTTTCATGAAAACAATGTCGTTGACTGGTAGACGCGATGCACTTATAGCGATTCGAATGACGACCGCAGATGACGAAATTACGCATTTCATATCCAATCGGAGTGTAAGAACGTCATTGGGCGGTCCGAGGATGCGGTATGATTATTCGATTCTTCAACTACGCATTTAAGTAACCGTAAGTTCAACACGATATTGCATTTTGAAATACAAAGCATAGCGTCATCGATAGTTGCACCGAGTATCAGATTGCGGTTTGATATTGTTCCATATAAAATTTCATTTCGGCTACGAAAAAACTTGAATTGTTGATTTAATGTTACTAGTAACAAACCATCATAATAGCTCGTTTTGCGACGGGGTTTCCGGCAAAAATAATACTACTTCATTCTGATCGTCTACGTAGACGATCGATTGTTTAGTTATCGCATTCTCAACTACTCCGGGTTTGAGCAATACGATAAAGTGTTGCCAAATTTACATTTGGCATATTTCGTCGTTTAGTGTTCACATAACCAACAAATTTTCCACTTGTTTTCAATCTACATTTTATCTTTGTTAAATGAATTTAAGCGTTATTAGTTTTACAATTTTAGAAAATTTTAAGATGAATAACTAACTAGATTACGACGAGGTACCATAATTTCACAGGTTTCAATATTGTTACACATCCGATCGGGGTATTTTATCTGCCAAATATTCCAACTCTGCGCCTGCGCACAGGCCTTTGTTTGATAGCAGCTTCTATCAAACGATCTGCCGATACGCAGATAGCCGATGGCATCGAGCCAACGGCGTCTGTCAAATCTTAATTCTTTGTTAATGGTGATTTGTTTTTATCATTGTGATAAAAAAAATAATTGAATCGTGAAATAAAATTGAGAATTAGTTGATTATTAGTAGAATGAATTGATGAATTAGTAGAAAGTTGATGTCATTTATTGGCGAATTATAAGGTTTCTGTTGATTTAATTTGTGAATTATGCCATGTTAAAATTTGTTACTGGTAATTGTTATTTTGTAAATTTGTATTTATTGCTGGAATAAATTTATTACTATTATTATTTTAATTTTAAATACAGTGAAGTAAAAATTTTAGTTTTGTTGTTCATCCTATGAAGAATTTATGATTTTGTATGTACCATTTAATAATTTTGATAACATTTTATTGATTTTTTCCTAATTTATTCTTAGATAAGTCAGATTTAACTTTTTTATTGCGAGTATCCGAATCCGAAAACTATCCGATCCGAACCCAAACTATCCGATCCGAATCTGAGCTATCCGATCCGAAAAAATAATTCACTATCCGCACACCTCTATTAGAAACCCAAGGCAAGCCAATTCGGGCCCCTTCTCTGCTTCTCTAAGGGCTTGTCTCCTAATGTGAGATTCCTACCATCTTGATTGTGAGGTAGTCTTTCTTGGGGGAGATGATAGTCTACACCTTTGTTAGGTGTTGTACGCTCTCGGAGGGCAGGGGAGGGAGAGTGATTTGGTGGACCTCAGAACTGACTAAATATGAGGAGAGTCGTAGTGAACTTTAACAGAGCTAAGCACAGCAAAAACTGGGAAAACAGATTGCTGACTGGATATAATATTGCAGTCAGGAAAGCAAGACGTTTCTCCAAGAGTCTCTCTTTGAGAAATTTCTGCACCAATCTTGAAGGTGTGAAGGACATCTCTAAGATGTTTTAGTTTCTTGCTAATGATAACACCTCTTGTCTTGGTACTCTAGTGGGACCTGATGATAAGACAATTCACAACCCCAATGAAGTCTTCCAATTATATGGCCAGAACATACTTTCCGGGATGCGTAGTTCTTGACCAATCTGAGGGACTGGACAGCAGAGGACACAATGGGGAGGGACCCCATTGTGCATCTACCACTCAATGGTTGGAGGCAGGGCGCATCGTAGCTTTCAGCAGGATCAGGTGGGCTATCTATTCTCTCTGTTTGTTCAAGTCACTAGGCCCTAATGGAATCAGACCCGACTGCCTGTAGAAGGTGATTGAGAAAACTCAGTCGATCCTGTGTAAGCTCTTCAAAGCTAGCTTACTAGCCCTTGGTCATGTGCCGACGGAGTGGAGTTCTCAAGAGTGGTGTTCATCCCAGAGCCCAGCAAGGCAAGATACACTGAGGTATACTGAACCCAAGTCATTCCGCCCAATCTCATTGTCCTCATTATCCATGAAGACTCTAGTGAAGCTGAACTTAAGGTACGTAGATAGGATGGTGCTCTTAGGCATCACCCTCTCCATAGGAACCAGCATGCCTACATTGCTGGTAAGTCATGTGAGTCTGCCCTTCACCACCTTGTGGGCAGGATATAAAAGATGAGAGATTTGCACTAGAGGATGAAGATATAGCACTGGGTGCTTTTCGGGACATCCAAGAGGCCTTCAAGAACACATCCAGGGCTCTGGTGATGAACACTGCTAGAGGCCATGGGTTAAGCGGAATCATCTGCAGCTGGACTGAGACACTGCTGATGATCAGGAAAGTCGTTCTTTCACTTCATGGTGAGGAAAAAGTTACTCTGACCATGAGAGGTTGGTCCCAGGAAGGGGTTGCCTTGTTGTGGAACCTTATGGCTGATGATCTCATCAGGCGTCTCAATGAATCTGGCGTTCTTGCTCTCGGCTACGCTGATGACGTTGCAATTCAGGTTATAGGTAAGTACACCAGCACAATCAAAGAGCTTATGAATGGAGCACTGTACCTGGGTGGGGACTGGATGTGGGACTTGACATCAACCTCTCTAAGGTGGTCACAGTACCATTCACAAGATAAAGGAACTTGCAGGGGTAAGGTGAGGGTAGTGAAATAGTGGATCATCTGGCAAATGATGGCGCTTCCTTCTCCCCCATTCATGGGTCCATAACCCTTTTGCGGTGTCCCTTAAAAAAATACACCAGAGCTCTCTGTTTCAGCTCTGTTAGGATTAGGTTATAATGCGCAACAGATAGTCTGCACAGCATGACCTCGGGGCCACGTACCACACAGTTGGTATCACACCTAACGAGAGCTCTGGTTCTTATGATGCACAATAGTACAAATTTATTTAAATGCAGTGAACGTGTCAATAACTTTGTTGGGAATAGTAATAAATACAGTGGAACGTGGATAATTCGAACTTCTGTAATTCGAAATTTTGTCTTGGTCCCTAGAATTTTATATAAAAACAATGTTAAAATATCCTGGTTAATTCGAATAATTTCTTGGATAATTCGAAGTTTTTACAGCGTAAATCTATAAAGTGAACAAGTCATTGTGTGCAATTTTCCAGGAAACGACGTTTGGACTTCCTGTCCACAGACTATTTTTAGTTAGATCAACGCACCCACCCCCCGCCAACCATTCTCATAGCACTTACACCTGCTGGTCACATGATACCCCTCCCCCTCACCAGTCCTCTACTGCTCATAAATCACAACATTGACATTTCTAGTCTGTCACTACACGGCGCCGGAGTAATTCTGTAGCGTGTGTATCATTGATGGTGGTTTTTTCCGATATTCGTCGTCTTTGTTTCGTGTTTGCATTTGTGACTTCGTGTACGTTCATGTTAACACGTCGTGTGAATGATGACTTTGTTAAAGCGAACCTACAAATCTCTGACGTTGCAAGAATAAATAGCAGCGATCAAGGAGGTAGAGAAGGGATTAGAAAAAGTTTTAAATAGCTTAAGTTTTGGGATCCTTCCAAAAACATTATCGACATTTAACAAAAATTAGGATTTTCAATCAAAAATATCTTCATTAACCTAACTTTTTTAATATACAATGTTAAAACATGATATTTGATTGTTTATTTCAACCACTTTTCTAATTCGAATTTTTTTCTGGTCCCTTGAGGTTCGAATTATCCAAGTTCTACTGTATTTAAAATTTAGCTCAAATTAAGTCCTATGTAAGAGGACTGAATTTATAGACTAACATGTACATTTTATTTTTGGGACTCCACTAAAAACAAAGATATTAGTTTTCGAGGTACTATTCAAATTAGTTTTAAAAGCATGCTTGTGAGGTCATTTATAAAGTTTAGATCTTTCTTTATCTTTTTTGAACAGATTGGTTTTTATTTGAATGTCCTAGGATGAACAGAAGCAGAGAAATTTTATTTTACACAGGGCTCTTAAATAGCTGAAATTAGGCCTTCAGTCTACATTAAAATGGCCGCTATTGGTAAATTTCTAAATAAACCCAAATTCTTATTGCATTTAGGTACTTCTGATGTAGGTACTGTACTTAATATGGTAAAAATATAAAAAATTATAAAAATGTTGAAGCAACCAATTATTTATTTTTGGACCACTAGAAATAGATTGATCTTTAGCTGCCTACAAAGTGTGAGTAAAAGTAAAAGTGTAGGCCTATGCAAATTACATTTAATATCAAATTTAGTTTCTAACTACTTACTATTTTCAATCTCTCTTCATCTGCCAACTGTCTTTTTCCTTTTTCTTGATCTAGCAACCTACGAGCAGTGGTCAGTCTAGAGTTAAGATTGATTATTTCTTTCTTGGAATCGTTTAATGCTTTTTTCAACATTCGATTTTCTTGTAGACATTCATACCATCTTAAACGACACTCTTCTTGGGCAGTAGCAAAACGCAAGAATTCTGAAAATCAAACAAAAATAAAGGTTAGTTAGTACAACACAGAAACACATCAAGTATTAAGCGGTTTACAAGTAAATATTAAGAAACCAATTATAAAAATAAAATTCCCCTATAGTAACAGACCAGCAATGAATTTTCAGATTAGAAATTCTTTTAATGATACAAACTAAGCTTATATTCGAGGCCTTCATTACTATTATTTACATGTGAGGATCTCCATGGAGAACTAATGTGTCAAATTAGTGAATTACCCTCATTAGAGAGGGTAGGGTGCATGTGAATCTCAAGCTAGCGGTTATAACACACTTCTTGTCCCACTTTTATTTTAGCTTTATTTTTATTGTGTAATATGTTGCACATCCCCTAGACTAGGTACAAAAGTCTCCTTGTATTTAAATCAAAAAGGCTTTTCCGTGTGTATGCCATCTTTGCCATCTCATGCCTCATGTAGGTTGCGAGTTCCATCCCCGTCACGGGCAATTCATTTTGTTCAGTGCTATATTAATTATGGTATATTAAATCGGTTTTATTTAAACCACATAAATATTTTCATTGAGTAATAAATGTGTTTTAATTTTTCTAATTAACTTGTATAATACATGTCTTATTCTATACGAGCAAAGCTCGGTCACCAAGTACCGGTACTTAGAAATTAGATCAACAAATTTTATATTGGAAAATGTTTTGTGTAGAAAAATTTTGTGGCGAATAAAGTTATTTGTTGCTAATAATCAATGTAAATACTTCTGTAAAATATTTTTTACCTATAAAAACATTACTTTGGCTATCAGTATAGTTCTTATCTAAGCAACAAATTTTATAAAAAACTCACCTTCAAGAGCAGACTGATTAGTAGAGGTGAAAAGAGCATTAATTTCATCGAATCGGGATACTAATGACCTATCGCTTGGTGCAGACATATTTTCCGACTCCTAATAATTCCTGAAAAGGCAATCTAATTTCATATTTAAGTATACGTGTTCATCTTAATTGGTTAACTAAATTATAATAAATAATATTGTGCTAAATACCTCCTTTTCAACAATCGTCTTCCTGTCCTCACAGCTTAAAAAATATGCTAATGTAGGCTTTTAATAAAAAGTAAATGATATGAAAAACTAAAGCATGACTGGGCTTTGCTGCTGTAGGTAGCAAACACAATGAGTCAAAGAACAAAAATTAAAACCAAGTTTTTTTCTCTTCCACTAGATAGTAAGGTAAAACACATAGATTACAGTATCCACTATTTTCTTTCAAATCGATCTTAAGTGAACTTCATTCACTGTTTTACAACCTGTTTAAGAAGATCAGCTCTGCGTAATAACTGTTTTCCGATATTTTTGTACAATTTTAGGCTAAATGACAATGAAATCATCCAGCTAAAGGAGTTAGCGGGGTTCTGAGCAAAGAAGAAAATTAATCAAATGCATTAATTTCACTCTCTAATAAAATAACTACGAATAAAAACTAAGAAGGTTTTTCTGACATTTCCTAACATTTATATGTGAAAATGATAACCATAAATCATTCAGGGAATCAGCGATCTGCGGAAATTGTGCTTCTGGGCAGAGAGAAACGGGATATTTTAGGTAATCCCGAGTATAAAGGGTGTGAATAACTTAACTGGACTCCGCAGAGTTCTGTATGTCAGCAATATTGTGTAACATATATTACGGTGTAACGTAACGAGTATTGGTCAAAGGTCTATTTTGCCCATTTTATAAGTGATAAGTAACTTTTAGCGATAGTAAGTGTTAACTTTGTTTATTCATATAATAAACATCGAAAAATATGAATTTTTAATTTAGGATAGGCCTAATATTAAAGGCTACTATATTCTTAAACATAACACAGACTAACTTACTACTTAACTTTATAACTTTAACATGTAGGCTAATTTATATTAGGTAATCACAAGTGTTTTTATGTGTAAGGCTAAATCTTAAGTCCTGTTTTAATCCCTCCCTGATTATATTCCATGTTGACCTAATTGTGAAACTTTTAACTGCTATAGAACAGGTGAGAAGTGAGAGAGCTATCATTGTGCAGCATTCTGTAAGCTCTTCCCAAAAATTTATCATAGAGGTCACAACACATTAGGCCCTGACCTATTCCTAAATAAAAAAATAAATTTTTCAAAATGTGCCCCTTTAAAAAGTTCTGGAAATTTCCTAAAATAATCCTTCAATAGATTAATTGGAATTAACTAAGTGTTACAATGGAATAAAAATAGGTTCTGGGTTCAAAATTTATCACAGATTCTAATATTCATGATTTATGTTAAACTTAAAACGTAGCTTTTTGTAAAAAGCTACTGTATTCATAAATTTAAAGGGAGCATAGTTTATTTGACTTATGTTATATTTTTACAGGAGAAATCAACTTAATCTTATGAACTGACAAGAATTGGTTGGTTTACTCTTGACTATAGTATTCTAGATTATAATAGTTTCCAATCTCAATCAAATATGCAATAGGCCTAGAACGTAAGGAAATTAAAATCAGTAACAATGAAAATTTGACTCACCTTCAACAAAATGCTTTTATAATTACCTCTTATCTAACGAATATTTACAATTGTTATGCAGCTAAGTGAATTGCAAATGAAATACAAACATTTCTTCAGTTAAAAAGTTAAATTGTATTTTGTTTTGGATTTCTAACATTAGTCTAAACTGAAATAATGAAAAGGAGGGAAGTCTCACGAAACGTAAAATGGTAAACGGAAAACTAGAACAAATTCAAAAAGTATCAGTCAGTGCAGTGTGGCCAACAAAACTTGATTTAGTAAAGAAAAAAGAAATAGCATTGATGTACTATATGATGTACAGCATCCTATTGCTCAATGATTTCGTCAAACATTTTCAGGTATTTTGAAGAAATTTCTAATTGATACTGTTATTAGTTTATATTTAAATAAGCCCTTTTTATACAACTAAGCACAATTTGACAGTCTGTTTAAGTTTATAGTCTATAGAGGTGTTAGGTACATAGGGACAACTAACCGAAGAATGGGTCAATTTCGGCCGAATGGGCCGATCGGTCCTGGGTCCCATTTTATTCATCCTCTTCACAAATGATCTCCCCAGTGTCATCAATGATAGCCATGTCCAAACCAATGTATGCAGACGATTAATTAATGTGTTTGCAGACGACACCGCTCAACAATTACACTCAAACGTCCTAATATTAATAGATAAAGCTCTTCAATACTCCCTGAAAAACGACCTGCTAAATCCATCCAAAACCACACAGATAAATTTTAGCAGATGACACGAACAAATTCAAGCAATTCCCGATATTTTGACTGAAAGAAAATCAAAACTATTGGCATTAACAATTGATGCCGAAATCTCCTGGACAGATCATATAGGTACACAATTAATTTGGCTAAGAAAATTTCATCTGCAATATATGCAGTGAAAAGAATGAAATGGAAAGGAGGTGTTTAAATAGCTAAAACAGGGTATTCAACAGTGTATGTAATACTACCAGATCGCGCCACAATCATTCGTTTCTCATTTCCGTCCATCTCTGGTATGAACCTATAGTAAAGTTTACTATCCTTTCTTATCTGGTATTATTAGGCTTGATTATGTAGACCAGTTGTAAGATTTGAATTTAAACTGGAGACAAGATACACAAGAGGCACGATTTTCCAATCGGAGACTTTTTTATTATTATTTCTAAAATTTAGTCATTTAGAGATAGTAACCACCATGCAAATTGTAAGCTATTTTGTACTAAAATATTCCAATGTTTCATACATAGACGAAGGAACTAAGAACATATATTATAAGTATTTATATTATGTTATATTGATTTACCAACCTCTATTTCTCCTTGCGCAGTATCAGCAAAGTGATTATAGTTGCTTTGTAAATATAGGAAGTAAACACGTGTTTGCTTATTGCAGCTGTTTCTTCTGTGCTCTCGTAGACAGATAGTAAATCGTAGTCCCGTAGTAAGTAAATTCGTAGTGTTCGTAGTCGGACTAGGAATAGGTCATGGTCATATTGTCACGTCATGTCATTAGTGTAGTGTTGTGTATTTGGTAACGAAAACGAAATCAGTTTGTGTCATTCAAGGGATAAACTTATTCATCAGTTTGATTTCACATTAAGGGGAGTAAAGATTCTGCTACATTCGCTGTAGTTTCACTTTTTAACAATTAGGAAATCCAATGACTTAATCTGAGTATTTTTCATCGTAGTTATCCTCTTACAGAATCAGTTGAACATAACGGTAAGACAGTTTAGTTTATTTTACCTCTTTATGTTTCTGTAACTTGTAGCATTGTGAAGAAAAAATTTGCCCTTGTATTTTCTGTTAAAATTGGATTAAGAAAGTTTACCCTAATTG
Organism: Nephotettix cincticeps; assembly: GCA_023375725.1. Taxonomy (NCBI): domain Eukaryota; kingdom Metazoa; phylum Arthropoda; class Insecta; order Hemiptera; family Cicadellidae; genus Nephotettix; species Nephotettix cincticeps. Next base: position 21,539,162 of record CM041788.1, on the reverse strand, counting down.
ATGAAAGTGTACATATGCTAGACGTTATATTCACTCCTCTGAACACAAGTAGGGGAGAAGATTGTTAACGTCATACACATGTGTTCTGGTAAAGCATTTGGAGTTTATTCTGGTCAGATTATAACTTAAAGTTGACAATAAGAATATGGTTCTCCAAAGAGCACTGGGGAAGATTTTTTGTAGAAAACCTAATGCTAATGACATTAGGCAAAATATTCACATAGACAAATTGAGTAGGCCCTAGTGTGAAGAGTTATAGACAAGGAAGACGAAGTTATTGCCACGGCTGTGCCTGATCATAGCCAACTAGTACTACTAGGCCTAGCGATCGGTACAGTGTCCGTGACATATTAGCTGACCATCTCAAATATGATGTTGATCTGCTAAATGTTGAGTTGAAGTGTGAGGTGTCAAAACCATGGCAAGAATGATAAGCAATGACTTTTAGTAGCCTATTTGATTTTATTGTTTGGAAAGAAAATCATGGAACGTCATACAAACAATACCTGTCTTTGAAAAGCTAGCGGTCATTTAAAATTTTGGTTATACAAGTTTAAAACAGGGTGAGTGGAAGGGTCATAGCATTGACACAAACACATACAGGGGGAATACTTCTCCACTGGCTTTCAGCTGGATGCTTAAGCAAAAAGAACTAGCAACTAGTCTTTCACTTTTTGTTGTTTGATTTTTACCTGCATTCTGTGTAAAATAGTTTTAGTGGAAGACTTGTCCCTCCACTAAAGCAATTAAAAAACACTAAACTAAATGGTAATCTTTCTTGATTTTTACCAACTTTCCATGTAAATCTGAGGTTAAGTAGAAAACTTTTCTTTCCACTATTTGACGACTGAAACTAGTCTCTAGGTGCATTTTGCAGAAAAAGCAACTAAATACCGCAACTTTTAGAAAACTAAGCTGTCAACTTTAATGAAAATATGGTTTAAGATATTGCATTTAAACTAAGCACTTATAAACTTCCACTCTCCATATTGTTTACACATTAAACCATTTTAAACCAATTTCAAAAGTATAAGTTACCTTCTATTAAAATGTCTTCTTGAAGCATAAAAATTTTACTTTTGATAAAAAAATTCTGATTTAATATCATTTATGTAAGTTTTTTAGTTCAAAATTAATAGGTCTACCAACTAAAAAATTGATCCAAAAGATTTTTTAATGTTTTTTGTTTGGTTTCCATTTTTGGGTTAATATTCAGGGTATTTAATTTCAGGTATAACTAGCTAGGTGGTGCAGTTGTTATAATAGGTAGTAACAAGACCGGGGATTGGAACGTTCCCCATCAAACTGTTAAAAAATGCCTCTGTTGTAGAATTGCACAAAATAAAATAAATATTTTTTTATAATAATAAGTATATTGCTTCCTAGCATTGAGCCATACAACCTGTCGAAGGACAAGGCTCACTGCTACTTATAGCTTTAGTCTTCTCTTTTAACTGCTGATTGGCTTTTTTCCAATTCGATATAATCTCTAGACAAGCACTCAAAATTGGTCTTGCACTTGGTTGCTCGTGTCAGGGATTGTGGTGAAAGTGGTGTTAAAACATAGGATGTAATCAGGTTGAATTAGCTTCTGATGTTATGACTGCTCCTGGCATACCACCCAACTACCCCATTAGTCATGGCATTGCACTACTTTCTGATTGTATACTAACTGTATACAAACAGAACATAGTGAATCAGCCTATTTTTCACTTTTTGAATCTATTGTATCTTATAGGAAGGTCTTTTAGGATAAATGAAATAGGTCACGTACAGTACTTCATGTTCAGAAAAATATCTAATATATTATCCAAAACAGACCATTTATCCTACTGCAAACCTTTGTTCATTAACTTATTATAACCGATACTACTAACTTATAACCGATGTAAATTTTGATATTATTTAACTGCTGTTATTTACATTCAAAAACAGGTCAGTCAGTAATCTGAACACCCCTAAATCCAAACAGGCTTCAGCCCCAATTAGTTCGGATTTGAGGGGTTCCACTATACTATACTGCCATTTATTAATGAAAAATAGACTAAAATACTCCAGGTAGGCCTTAATGTAAAATATTGACTTGTCAATGCATGTAAATATGTGAAACGACTAATAAACGTCTTATGTCGTATGATAGGTCTGCTGAGGTGCTAATGGACGACAAGATGGCCGACTGGCCACCAGTGACTCCTGTAAAAACAGCTCCTTCGCCCCAGGAGAAAGAGAAAACCTACTTGCAGTTGGTTGACATGTTTGTTGACATTGTTGAACCAGACATAATCCAGATGATACTGCAAAATCGTAATTGGGATGGTAAGAGGCATTCTTATTGTGTTTTCTCTTGAAGTAAAAACCATGTGTCAAATCTTGTTGTGTACACACTTGAAAATTACCTTAGAGTTAAAACATGTTGAGGGATAAAATAAATATATTAATTAAAAAAGGGTTAGTTACTGAATTTCTTATAGGAAACGGAGTAATTACCATAGTCGTTATGACATAAGCTCAACCAAAAATTAATGCTAAGATAGTTCTTTTAAGCTCCTATGAGTCTTTTGGAGCTAAGGGAAAGAGTAAAAACTTATACTACTTAATATATTAATTTATGCTGAAAAAACTTAATTCTGTTACTCGAGGCATCAAACTTTTTTGGGCCTATTAATTTATGATCTTATCCTTATGGAATAACAAGCACAATTTATATAACTTATTTATTCCAAGAACTATTAGGCTGAAAATGATCCTAGATGAAGGACCAAAATATACCTTTTTATAAATAATGAAATACTTAACTTTGATTGACGTGTAGCCAACTAATTATTATTTTAACTTATTTATTTATAAATTTACTGTGATAACAGTTCGCTTAACCTATGATCAATCATAGATTGAATAATCCCAAGTAATTAATACAAATGAATGGAAATTCACTGAATATGGAGGTCTGCTGCAACGGATTCTTTATAATTCAATAACAGCTTCTTTTTCTCAAGCGTTACTCAGTGGAGTATGTGAACGCTTATTAAAAAACAACCCCAACAACAATAGAGAGCTAAAAGCTGGATAACATTCAATATTACGGTACTAAATTGTTTGTTTTAAGCTCATTTCTAAATAGTTTTTAATAAATATTTAATTTTTAATTAATTATATGTAAACACCCCCAAAACACATTCTGGAGCATAAATCTCCCCCTACTAAACCTACCTTGGGATAGAGTAGTCTCTCTAGTTTTAGAGTTTATGATAGTAACAGTGTGTTGAAAAACGGACATTGAAAATTTCAAACCAATACTTGCAACCATTTTCTGTTTTTTCAAATTACTTAAAACCATACTCACACAATCCAACAGGCATAAAAAGTTTGATTCCACTTTAAAACCAAAACGATATGTAAGTGTTCCCACATCAATAAAAATTAATATATGAATAAATAGAAACTTGAGGAGTATGTAAGCCTGCTGCTATGGGGATATTTTAATACACATTTAAATATTTCATGGAGTAATTGAGTAATGCTTAGTGTCGCTACTTATATGAGTTTCACATTTTCAAATGAGTAACAGATGTTTTGTAAAATAATCTGAATTCTAAATTTTTTACAGTGGATTCAGCTCTAGAAGATATCATGATTTTGACTACTTCTGTTCAGCCTGATTCAGCTCAAAAAGCAAATAAGAAACCCAAAACTACAGAAACTCAAACTCAAAACAAGGTTAAAAAAAATAAGAATACATGTGTTGGAGATGACACTGATTTTTCACATCATTATTCCCCATCCAGTACTGAGAACAAAGTGTTTGCACACCCACAAGATGTGCAAGTAAAGTCTAAAAAACCTGCGACGGACAAGTCTAGTCCATATGTACCATATGAGGGTAAAAAAGGATATCAGCTAAATATTCAACCATTTATGGAGCAGTATAGTTACGTGAAAGCTGCTAAGGTTCCCTTTGATAGAGCCGTAATGTTGATAAAAGACGGAGTGAAAATGATGATCATATTGAGGGGACCACCGGGATGTGGGAAGTCGTTCCTGGCACGAAAACTACTCCTGGATGGGGGAATCGAGCCCTCAGCGCACAAGAGACACATATTCAGTTCGGATGAATTTTTTGTACAAAATAATGTCTATATGTTTGTTCCTGAATTATTGAGTCAAGCTCATCTGTGGAATCAACGCAGTGTGGCTTCTGCAATCCGGGAGGAAGTCAGTCCTGTGATTGTTGACAACACTAACACCCAAGCTTGGGAGATGCGAGTGTATGCCGAGATGGCTGTCTTAGCCGGTTACGATCTAGAGATTGTTGAACCTGAGACGTGGTGGTTCAAACGAGAAGGTGAATTAGCGAAAAGAAATGTCCATGGAGTGCCGAAAGCTAAAATTAGACAAATGCTTGAAAGATATGAGAAAAATATAACACCCGATATGTTAATGAAACAGTTTGATTTAAAATACTCGATTTCTAAAGCACCACCACAGCCTACACGTAATTGTAAATGGAGAGATAAATTGAGTAATCAAAGAAATAATAAGCCAAAGAAAAAGAAGGGTGATTTTAGTCCAAAACCTCAAAGTAATTCTAATAATAATAGTTCCATGTTTCAGCCTTTCCCAATTAATTCATCTTGTTTTTCACTGATTGGAAATGATTCTGCTAGCCAGTTTAACACACCGTCAAGCTCTTATTTTTCTGCTGAGGAAAATTTAAATAGTGTGAGACCTAAGAAAATTACTCAAAAATTTTCAGAAGAGTTGAAATTTAAAGAATCCAAAGAAGAGTCCCAGGATTATAAGAATGGTGAAAGTTCTCTTGGTGAATGTTTAGTTGAGTCTGATACCAATAAACTTTTTGAAAATCTAGTGATAAATTCAGACAATTTTCTGAAATCATTTGGTCAGACCTCAAAATCCTCAAAAAATAACACCAAAGCACCAGAACTGTTCAATGATAATATTTTGTCAGGAAATCCTACAAATCAGGTTAAAGATTCCTTTGATTTCATGGCTGAGGCCAAAAAACTGCTGGAAGCCCTCAGTAGACCCTCATCTTCTGATGTAGAAACACCAAACTTACAATTTGATCAATCACAAAACATTAAGGTCTTGACAAAGGAAACAATGGAGAATTCTGAAACGCCCCAATCGGAAGTATTTGGTTACATGGATGTAGATAAAAGTCGAATTTCTTTTCCAGATGAAAAATATTCCACTGAAATTCCTGAGTTCGACAAAAGTTTCAACTTTGAAAATGGAAGTAATTTAAGCTCCGAAGATAAAATAAATATTGCTCATTATTTGGTGGACAACGTTATTGACAAGGCTATTAATTACAATCAATCCTCATGTGTGAATGACAAATGTGTTGAAGAAGAAACAATAAGTGACAGAGGACTTTCTTGGGATTATGTTATTGTAAATGAGGACAAAACATTTACTTATCAAAGGAAGAATTCAATACCATTTGGACTACCTGTGGTGATAAAAAATAACCCTGATATCGGTGATGAAATATTTTCTATCAGTGAGGTGGATGGTAAATGTGCAGAAGACCTCGAGTCACGAGGTGCTTGTGGAAGTAAGGTTGATGATTGTGTAAAAGAATCTCAAACATTAGACAACAAATTAATTATGAGCGATACTCAAGGTTTGAATTTTCTTAGTTGCTTAGAAGTAAGTAAGGAACCACTAAAACAAGAAAGAAATAGTCAGTCAGATATCTTGGAGGAATCAGTTCAAAGGTTTCATACAAACTTAACAGACACAGGTGACCACTTGCATCTAGATTTTGGAAATGTAAATACTGATGAGTTTGAAAAAACGGAGGAGAACTCAGCGGAAATGGGCAATAAAAACAATCCAGATCTCCTGGAAATGATGAAGGATATTTTATGCACAATAGGTCCCCTTAACAAAAATTACAACTCTTTTGATAACAATGCTGGAAAAACCATTTCCGACACTCAAGTTTACAGTAGTAAGGAACAACCTAAAGATAAATATGAAAACTTTCTCTCTACTACCGTTGATGAAACTTGTGGTAACATTAATACCGGAAATGGTTGGGATTCAAATAAAATTAGCAGTGAAGAATCACAACCGAAACCAGCTCGTAATCTGAGGAGACCAAAACTCATCATGAAAGTTGTGAAGCCTGTAGCAAATGGAAACTATCTTGGTAATTGGGACACTGTATCTAATGCAGCTGAAACTTGGAGTATGGAAAGTGTTGTTGAACCTGATATTTCTCAAATTGAAGCTCTAACACTTCCTCAGAGGTCTAGTCCCCAGCGTTCCAAAAACAGCAAGAAAATGGTAGATTCATCGACTAACACAAACTATCAAGACTTCTCATTGATTAGCGGTGAGAATTTAACCGGTATTAAAGTTTTAATCGGTAATATTAACGCGAAATTTTCCGAAAATTTTCCCGAAGCTAATCAGAACATTGTAGAAAGATTGAGTTTGGACAAAAGCACAATGACAGTGGATGAACCATCAACTGTTGTTAGTAGCAGTTACGATATAACCCAGATAACCTCTTTGTTTCCAAACATTCCTGAGAAATACATACTGGACATGGTTGAAAAATGCCAAGGTGACATAGATTGGGCTGTAGATCTCTTGTTGGATTCAGAACATATTATTGCCCCTATCAGCATTGAGCCAGATGACAGTTCAAACAGCAATTTTGATGAAAAAGTAGACACAAATCCTAGTCAGGATGAAATTACTAGTTCTCTTAATGTTGTTGTGGAGTCATGTCCAAAACAAGGGCCCAAAAGTCCATCTCACGAACAGACCGAGTTGAAAAGACTCATAGAGAACTCTGTGATTTTTGACAAATCACATTATTCCGATAAACATTTGAAGGTTTTGAAACGGAAACATCCTGAGTATGTAGACTTGGTAGAAAAAAGTACACCAGAAGACAAAAATATAGAAAAATCAGAAGCAGCTGATAGTTCTCAAGGTGAAAAAACAGAAGATGAAGTCGATGAAGTTGAAGAGGAAAGCAGTAGCAGTGGTTGTGAAGTTGAAACTGAGGATGACACAATGGACTTGATTATGAGCAATGATTTGATTCTCCAGCTACAACAGAAATTTGGAACAACACCCTTACCGCAGACTGCATGTAAGATCATATTTTTATTCTAATGGAAAATCTAACATTTTTATTTAGTAGTGAAAGGATTCAGTTCTCAAATTAATTTTGATTCTAATGAGCTAAATTATTTCAAAATAATTTTGTCCTCTGTTATCAACATTTTACACTCAAACATAAATAAGCACTTAGCTCAATCTAAAAAATCTTTGGCATCATTTACAGCTAATAATTTTAAGATTAGCTTAATTTTTAACAGTCTTCAGTCAGTGTCAGTCTCATGAGGTTTAATTTTGTTTGAAAATTTTGTTGTTAAACCTATATTTGGAAAATGTAAAATGGATTTTTATATATATTTCTAGGTATGACACCGATTGTAAAGCTGCCCCTTTCATTTGCCCGTCAGCTGTTTGGGTATATAATGGACTCACTGCAATCAGACATGGATGAAGAACAATCCTGCATTGAGGAAATGATTGCCAGAGGTTTGTAGCTATAATCTAGAGTAGAGGTGTGCGGATATTGATTAAAAAAAATCAAAAAAGCTTGAGCTACCTGATAAAAAAATCAGGTAGCTCAAGTTGGAATTGAATAGTTAGTGTTTGGGTCGGATAATAATTTGGATTCAAATTCTTGCAATAACAGCGGAATCATATCTCTAATAAACCCCAATATTTTATACTACACCAGAACCCCGGTAATACTGGTTATTGTAATGAAAATTAAATTAAAAACGAAAAAATATTTAAATAACTATTACTCTCAATGTAGCCTAAAAACAATATTGGTTTCAGAACCACCAGTAAATCAATAATTTTTGGTAGCTTTTATTTTAATTAGAATTCTTGCTTAATTTCGTCACCAGTGAATAAATACAACTGACGATAATGACAGAATACTTGTGTCATCTAAGTATTGAATATTATAGGCATGCTATTACGGGTAAAACAATAATAATGATGGAATCATCAGACATTTTCGAGTTTCATGATGATGTGAAAATCACGCCAGTTTCGAGCTTTGACTCTCGAAACTCGCCGATCGAAACTGAAAACCGACACTTTTTGTAAATTTTGGTGGTTTTGAGATTCGAGTTTCAGTTTTGACACATCACTAGTACATAGTACCGTACAATAAGTGATACCGTGCTGTAGATTTAAGTGTTATAGCTCAGATTACATTGCTTCGTTTTTTATTTAAGCTCAGTAACATTATTCCCCATAAGGTAGTTTAGATTACCAGGGTTTAGATTACTGGGACTTTGGTGTTTTATGTAAAACATACTATTTACAGTATTTAGCTTATTTTCACTTTGGAAATTTACCAAACCAAAAGATTCACAATGAATAATTTTTACACTCCATGTTACTAATTTGACTGTGTATCTGCCAGCATTTATTTTTCTTGTAATTTTAATGTTATGTTATGATCATAATACAAACAAAAAGGCACAAAAATATGTCGGACTAAGAGCTTATTAAATTTTTCATAACAAGTCTTAACACAGCCATGGTGCAATCTAGGAGATAAAATTGCCACCCTTCAAATATCTCAGACGGATTTATTTTTCTTACAAATAATTATTTTATAGTTTTGACAAAAACAGTTAAAATGGGTTGTAGAAAATATTCATTTAGAACAGAATCCATCAGATATCATCGCATTGCGCTGCAAAAGTGTATAAATCTTTTTTAACCCTTGAGCAGACGCTTCACCGGTGAAATGCGAGAGGGCTGATGCGGAGTTTTACGTACGAATTCCACCCATCTTACTTGTTTTTAAAACATAGTTTTGCATTTAAATGTCAAATGAACTGATAAAATACAAAGTTCCATTGTTGATTAAATTAATTATTTATTTACTTTATTATTAAATTTGACTAACATAGTTAGTAATTTTGAGAATGGTATTACGGGAGAGAGTGTATGCGCAGTATTGTTCCGCAATAATAAAATTGAACATCGATGCAAACCGAATATATTCAATTACAGTATTATAAATTAAATAAAAACAAAATGATATTTTACACACGTTCATAAGTGTATTCCGTTTAGAGAAAGCCTCCACAAACTGACATCGCTTCACTGCATTGCAACTCACTAGGAAACAAAAGGAGTGTGGAGGTGTAAATAGTTTTAGGGGATTCCTGGAATGAGGCGCGTGAGGTACAGAGCCTGACACGGCTGCCAATACTCGATATGCGTGTTTAATTTAACAAAAACTACACATGCGCCCTCTCGAGGGTTTAAAGGTTCTCAAGTACATTGTCCTTGAAACTTGTTTGTAAACATATATTTTCCATGTTAAAATAATTCAAAGTATGTACAGTATGCTCAAGTGCTAAGTGCAAGAATACACTTGAGATTCTATGATTAGATACTTGATTCAACAGTCTTTTGGTTATAGTACACATGTATGTGAGTGGGTCACGACCTTGTTAGTAATATTTGATCCTGTTAATAGTCTTTAAAAATATTATTTTTTTATTTGAACTGACAAAATAAAATACCCCCGTCGCAGCAGACCTGCGTACTCAGCGAATTTCAAAATCAATAACATAATAATAATAATATATGACTAGTTTGATCATTATCTGTCAATAAATATGAGTATTATTTGCCTACTCTCTGTTGATTAACATGGGAAAGAGTATACAGGTTTGCTGCTGTGAGGAACGCTGAAAGTAGGTGTTTCTAGCGTAAACAATTAATTTTTTGAGCATTTATATCAACTTTCATCAACATCTGTCCATAAATAAAGGAGTTTGCCTAATTCCTATATGATTAATATGGGAAAAGAGTATGCAGGTTTGCTGCCATGATAAACATATAAACTATGATTTTTAAGCATAAAAGGATAGATCTCAATCACATGAAGCTAAATATCAAGTTTCATAAAAAAATATTGATTAATATGGGAAATATTAATTTTCCCTATCCTCCATAAGATTAACATTGGAGCCCCCCAATACAACGTACTGTGTTTAGATTTTTTAATATCTCGGTAACCGTTGGAGATAGAGAAAAACTTTAAGGAGCTTAATTGTGTAGTTTTTTAAGCTGATTCCAATGGTGAAATATAAAATTAGAAATTTTTTAAAATTACACGTGAAAAACGCAAAAACCCCCATTTGGGGTACAAAACCCCCCCAAACTACCCGTTCCCATTGACCGATATGTCTGGTTTACGAACTCGTCCGAGCATTTGTAGGAATACACGTCTCTACCAAATTTGGTCTTGATCGGACCATTTTTACGAGAGTTATCGTGTTAACAGACACATATATACATTTATATAATATGTATATAAATTTTAACGACTATTGTTTTTGGACTCTGGGCACCTAAAGACGAAAAAATAACATGGTCCCGGGCTTAAGTCTTACCATGAGACCTACGGTAATAGCTTCTTCCCTATGGGAAATTCGCTAAAAGTCAGGCCTAGTTGTACAGCATTAAAATTAAGTAAGATTAATTTTAATTATAAACTTTTCATGTTAGTTGAAACAAAGCTTATAGAGCTATTAAAGGTTTTTATTATCAAGATTTTAATAATTTCCTGTTTCTAAATTGCAATGTTTACATTTGATCTGAAAAACTTGTGAATTGCTTAACTCCAGATACTGAAAAGTTGCAGGGTAACAATCAGAAATAAAAATGTTTGAATTTATTTCTCTGTTGGAAATAGGTTTGATCATGGTTATGTCTAAAGGATGTGTTTTCAGTTCATCTAAACAGCTGTTTCACATTTTGGTCGTGCAAATTGCCAATGCCCTCCCCCCCCAGAGCTAAGACATATCAATGTCAAGAATTACAAACTTTAAGGTTTCATTACTTTTCGAAAATTCAGAGTAAATCATTTATTGAGTCTGCCTCTCTACTGTTTGGAGTGGAGTGGAGTAATTGAATGGAGATGTTATGTAGATGAAGAGGTGGCCAGACTGCTGCAGTTCCAAGATGACAACTCCAAGCCGCAGCTCCAGGAAGTGATGGATATGGAGATTGCGTTGGCAATGCACAGGGCTGATCAGGTAAGTCATACTTTTTATTCTCGGGCATCCAGACTTATTTTACACAAATTTTTACCATCAATTTTTAAATTTTTTGTACAAAATTACCTTTGAACATATTTTGCCATTAGGCTCTCAATTCTGAAACAGTGAGAGGTTTTTTTATGTCAGTGGATTAGGATACAATGAAATATTCTATTAATTTAAACCAAATATACTTAAGCTTTTCTCAGTTTAAAATTTAGAAACACATAATTTACCACAGGCTTTTGAAAAGATACCACCATAGTTCAGGTGAACATGTAACAAAACATCTTATTCTCAAGGATGCACTTTACTTTCAGGAGGAATTGAAGGAGAAGGGAACGGAGACGCTTGCTGCCAAGTTGTCCAAGAATATTCTACTAGAGAAGTTCCCGCAGGTGGACCCCAAGATGTTGTGGGAGGTGCTTCAGGCGCACCACTACTCCCTGTCGGACACCATCAGCTCCCTGACCCTGGGGCTGGGTGTTGGGCCAGCTCCTCCCTCTACTGGGAAGCCCCAGGAACTGCCCAAGGTATTACAGGGTGATGCTGTCAATATTTATCACAATTGTTATTGTTTACTTTTAACCCTTTTAAAACCAACTTCCGATATAGCGGAAGTCTAGAATTCAACTCATAAAACTCTAATTTGTTGATGTATCAAGTCGATGTCACCGAAAACTTATTTGTTTATTTGTTTTAGTGCATAAACCGGACTAAGCCAGTAAAAAAACTTACAAACAAACCATCCATTAACAATTAAGCACATAAGAAACATAACACTTGTCACAAAGACAATTGAATAATAGTGGGTGTTTTTTTTTTTTTTTTTACTGAAAGGGGCGGATTTCTCCCAAGGCACTTCAGCCGTAGCGGCTTTTTGCGCACCCCTGTGTGGGTTGCGGCATTATCACATAGCGAAAAGCCATTGGTGATTGGCGGGATTTGAACCCGGGACCTTGGGCACCAAAGTCCCGCGCTCTACCCCTAGACCAGCGCGCTCCCCTACGAGTATAATTCCTTTTATCTGAACAATTGTGCTAATAGTGGGTGTGAACCGGGAACAAAATGGTTGCAGGAAAAAACCTGAACCCAGGCGAAGTATGTTAAAAAAAAATCAAAATATTTTCCCAATGTTATTTTTGGATTTAGGTAGCTTCAGTAAAGTATAAAACGGAAATTTGCTTCATTTTCAATTATTGAAGATTTTAAGACTATTTTTAGGTATGAAAAAAAATAGTCTGTATGAGCCGTTTCAGTTCGTTTTCAGTTCGTTAGTTAACCCATTCCGGTCCAAAGACAGCACTGCCCGTCCTCCAATTAGCATGGCAAGAAGGAATTGGTGAAAAGGTGAATTTTATCCATCTCCAGACAGGCGGAGATTGATAAATTTAAATAATAAATAAAATATTAAATTATAAATTTAATTATATTATATTTAAATATATAGTTATAGATTATTAATTATATTTCATTATAATTATATAAAATTAAATATTAAATTATATAAAAATAACGATTTTCTGAAGAAGGGTAATTAAATGGATATTTTAACACAAATATAAGAAATTAATTATCTAAAGATATGAGGGCTAATATTATGGCATTTCAAAAAACTTAATTTTAAATAATGAATGGTTTCATGAAATACTACAGCCATATAAGTATAAGTATAAAGTATTTGTATTTTTTAAGTATGAAGTAAGGCGGCTGGCGCGTCATTAGTTTATGTGTATGTGCATTTGCTCAGTACTAAAGTAATACAGATTGATATTCATAATGTGGAGATAAGTGTTTATAGTTTTAATTCATTTGTATAATGTTAATAGGAAGATACGGAAAAAGTGACATCGATCATAGTGTCGAACGATAGTGTCAGCTCCCCTGGGGCCACAGCTGGTGGTAATCCTGTGTCCGAGGCAGCGGCTCATCGAGCTCAGGCTGCCAGTTACTACAGTTTACGCATGGAGTGTCTCAGAAAAGCACAAGAAGCTTTCCGCTCTGGCAACAAAACCGTAGCCACCTACTATTCTCAGCTAGTAAGTCATGTTGAAATTTCATTTTCAAAATAAGACGTTAAGAGATTCCGATAAATATATAATTTCTTAATGTGTGATCTTTCTCTAAACCATGTAAGTTCATGCATTAAAATTTAAAATAAGAGGTAAAATTTTAGGGATTAGGACTTTAAATTGCACTGATTTAAATTGCACATGTTCGCTGCGGATCACTCGATACTGGTTCCGGCGCTCGGAGTGACATTTAGGTTAAAATGAAGATGGTAGATCTGGCGATGTAGATTCTGCTGCCACCTGTTGGGATCTGAGAGAACTACGACCAGTTTTATAATGCAGTATCTATTTCTCTATGGGTCACTTGGAATTTCCCCATTGGTTGATTTTAAACTACACTAGCCGCTCCGCACAAGGAACAGGGGTTCCAGGTGCTGCAGAGAATGTGTTAAACAGAACTGTTAATCAATACCCTGACCGTCCATGGCCACTGTTTAATTTTGAGTCCAAACCATAATTTTGCCTATGAATTACGAACTGGTGTAATTATGAGCATGATACTTGTGGATGAACTTAATGCTCAATAGTGCAGATGTTGATTCACACCAGAGAATATCTCATCCTTAGGCTATCGCTTATAACTATCCACAATTTGGAATTTGGATTACAGGATTACCATCATCCTAGTCTATGTCTATTTTTGATAGTCTTGGTTGTGGTGTTATCAGGCTCAGATCCACAAAGAGCGAATGGACCAAAGCAACACCAAGGCCGCAGCTTGTCTCTTCTCCTCGCACAAAACGGGCGCAAACACGCTTGACCTCCACTTCCTGCACATCCGAGAGGCCGAGGTGGTGTTGGATATGTTTCTTGATGAGGTAAATATCGCACATGGCTCTGGATATGTTTACGGATGAGGTGAGAGTCAGAGGTGGTTCCTGCATGCATTTCTATGATTACATTTTAATACCGGATAACAAAATTGATTGCAAGAAATTTCAGTTCTTACCCACAAAGAAGAATGTTTCAATGATTCACACTAGACTTACTTTTATTTACATTTTTTTGCCTCTAGATCCTGATGTAGGTGATCATCACCTACATGTAGATGAAGGTTCCTGATGTACATCTCACCACGTTTTGTGGAATCTTTAATGGTTCATAAAGCTTTTACGTAGTTACTACATCAGGATCTATTGGCAAAAAAAGGTAAATAAACTTTATACATACAAAAGTCTCAAAGTTGGATAAAATACAATACTAGACTAACTTGAGCCTAAAACTGAAGATTTTTGCTTTTACTGGGACATCCATACCCCATAAAAGCCTGTCACAGATAACCCTTGAAGTATTAACTTAAAAAAAAAATATCATTTAAAGTTGTGTCCCTCTAAAAACCTGTTTAAAAACAATTATGAAAAAAACTCAATCCCCTTAATTGTATTTTACTCATAAACATGTTCTTGTCGTATGCCCAACAGCATACTTCAAAAGTGTTGAATGTTAAAAGATTTTTTTGTGATATCACACATCATAATTGCTCTCAACATTTACATTGCAGTTTCCACTGCAATCAAATGTAGATGCTCTCTCTTTGTGTCATAGTTACTGCTCCTGCAAATAATTACAGCTGCGACCACTTTTCTTTCAGTTGATCAAGTGATTTGATCATTTACTATGCAAACGTAGGCTTTCGTGGTCGGTGTCAACAATGTCAAGTTGATTCTTCGGCATCAACCGCATTGTCATTTAGTTTGTATTGCGAAATGTTTGGCAATACAAACTACATGACGACAAGTTGACTCTGAAAAAACAACTTGACATATACTATGCAAGCAAACTGTGCCCGTTTCTGTACCAATTGCTGAAGCAAGTACTCCTGCCATTGTACAGATGGTGCCATTAGTCTGTGCTTGTGGCATATAAATATAGGAATTGTCAAATAATAAACAACACCAAAGTACCCTTGTTATTTCATAATATTTTATTGACATGTGTTTTGGAGGTTTACTCCATGATCACAGTGGTTTACCTTAAAAACAAAAAAATTTTAAAAAGTAAAGTGTTTCATTAAGTCACATGTTTTTCTTTGGTCTTGATAAAGTATGAGGTGTTATAAATTGAATTATACTTTTAAATTATTATATAATTACTATCTGTTCTTTGTATCTACATGTAAAATTTTGTCCTGTTTGTCCTACATAATATTTTGGACTTTGTTTATATGTAATTTTGTATATTCCAGACAAATTAATGTTTTTGTTAGATTTCTTGTTTACAAATCGTTTTATCATGTGAAATGTGTTTTTTCTAGTTCTTTAGCTGACTTAAATTTGTGAGTTGGAGTATTTGCCATATTGCTATGTTGTGAATGGAGCTATGAGGCATGCAAATGAAATCTTTTTTGTTGTCTTCATTGTTTTGTAATGGTTTTTGTTTTGTTTTATGGATGATTTGTCTACTATATTTGATTTAAATCCGTTTCTGTAGGCCAATGATTTTATTAATTTTTTATTTAATTAAAATTTTGAAGAAGAAAACGATTAAAGAGGGAAAAACGTGTGACTTAACAAAACACTTCACTGTTAAAAAAATTTTTGTTTTTAAGGTTAAACACTGATTATGGGGTAAACCTCCTAAACACGTGTCAGTAAAGTATTATAAAAAAAAACAAGCGTGCTGTGGCGTTATTTATAAGATATAATTATAAGAGTAGCCCTAAAATGTGAATGGCCATTAAATACAAAAATATAGGTATATAAATATTTACTTTTTAAGTCAGGGGACTTTAATTTATTTATTTCAGCTGAAACTCTCGTAAATGAGCATGATAGAGGCGTTGTCCTGTAAACCAGCTACTTGGAGGTCACGAATTGTGGATAGTTGTGACCGATGGTCAGTGAGTGTAGTGTTCTCTTGTGTACATTAACATCCGCACTAATGAATACTATGTTAATCCAAAAACACTATCCTCATAAATAGACAAGTTCGTAATTCAGAGGCAGTTGTTCGGATTCCACCTTAAACTATAGGTCCCTTAGATATCCCATTAACTGTTGGGCTATTAACTAACAGATCTGTCTGAGGAATATGTCAGCCTTAGTCAGTAACATGACTACAAGATTGCGCCACAATCATCCTACACTTGTTTCTCATCCATACTTGGCTTAAAATACCTATCTTTTGGTACATTCGCCATTTCAATAATCCAATCTACTGTAGGTACCTACTGAAATATCACTAATGTATAAAACAAATTAACTGACACAAGTTTGTATAGGTAAAATGTCTTGTTGCAGGTGGTGACTTATGTATCAGAACGTAACAAGCGCCACCAGACTGTGTTCCTTATCACAGGTCGAGGTCTCCGCAGTGTGGGCGGTGTCTCACGCATCAAACCCATGGTGCAGCGGAAACTCCAAGGCCGTGGCATTCCGTAAGTTTTCTATTAGCAATTTCTTTGATCTAAAATCTTGGACACATCTTACCATCAGTGGTTATTCACTGTTCATTAGTTATATGCAGTTAGCAGCACTTATATTTTAGGTGATAATTCTGGATTGATGTCTATGCGACGTGGCTTTTTATATCCTGTTATATTTTCAGATTTTCTGGATTTTCGGCTATCCGAATTCGAACTCTAGCACATTCATCCGAATAAACCAGACTTTACTGTATACCAGGTTTAAACATGTATATATACTGACTGCTGCATGTAAATTTTCAATTTATTTTGAGATATTGTTGAATCAAATTTAGTACACATCGTTGTACTCTCTAACATACTCACGCCACTAAGATACCTCGCAGTGTTAATTCACTGCACAGGACCTATACCCATGGTTATGGGTAGTTGAG
Organism: Nephotettix cincticeps; assembly: GCA_023375725.1. NCBI lineage: Eukaryota > Metazoa > Arthropoda > Insecta > Hemiptera > Cicadellidae > Nephotettix > Nephotettix cincticeps. The sequence continues at coordinate 21,522,151 of CM041788.1, read as the reverse complement.
GTTTTTTTTATTGAAATAAATCAGGAAAAATAATTTAAACCCTTTATGTATATTTTTATATAATTATTTTGGATAAAAATTGTTTATTTTTTACTACATTAACAAAATATAACTCAATCTTCTAAGCCCTTTCTTTCCAGGAGTTAGCAAAGATGGATATATGAATTACTGTTTTTTAAAATACTAAACCAAAAGAAAAACTTAGATTATAATCTTTTTATTTTAATTATTTCCTTTTGTAATTTTCAGATATAACGAGGTCAACCCGGGAATGCTCAGCGCTCTCGTGAGGAGTGTCACACCTCTCAGCTACACTCTCTAAAATATTGTGAGTATTTTTGAAAATTGGTTACTGCCTTTAAAGAAATCAAATCCTATGTGCAATACTTGTGCTTGTATTGTTCATGTAAATCAATTGCTGATGATTTTCTTATCGGTTAACTAAGTTTTAATACTTGTTGCAGAATCCATCCATAATAGGGAAAGTATTTGATATAAATAAACCTAATGGCAGAGTGTGGAGCTGCTACAATAAGGATCAGACTTTCGACATCTTAACTGACCTCGACCAGAGACTGCCTATTGATAAGTAGTAAGTTACGCTTAAATAAACTTTGTTGTAAGTTTTAACATGATGAGTGAAATTGTGATAAACAGTTAAGTACAAAATAATTAATATAATAATAACAATAATGTAAATTAATTAATCATTGTTATTATTATTTATTAATCATATAATATGTGATCATATTTATTGATCATAATAATCAATATATTTTTTAATATTGTACTAAACATTCATAAAAAGATTGATTATAGTTTAAAAATACCTTATAGTTTAGTAGAATAAGATAATGTTGATATTTTATCAGAATTTAAACCCCTAAGATGTCGAGTTGTTCAGTTGATAAAGTTGGGTTTTTAAAAAGGGGTTTTTAATAATGTCAGGCAGTAAACCCTTCAATGTGGGACATTAAAAACACCCTCTGGTGCGGGACATTTTTAACTTTTGTAATGAGTAAACACATTTTTGCATGAAAATCACTATAGATAGTTTATTTATGGATGCATTTAATTCACTCTTAGCCAAATCAAACAGGAGATCACAAGCTTTGAGAAATAACAATAGATAATTACTTAGATAGATAATACATTAAAATGCTATTCAGTTTTGATATGGGTATGTATTAGCTCTGGGGGGGTTTTGGTGATTTGTAAGTTGGAAAATGTATAACAGGTTTCCATAGAAACTACCAGAGCTATTGTATTTAATTTGTAATATAAAAGATTAAGAACAGCTGTTTAGATGAACTGAAAACATTCCCTTTAGACATATTCATGACCTAACTTGTTTCCTAGAGGGAAGCAAGCAAACATTTTTACACAGTGTTTAACATCTCAGTTTGGTTGCCAAATCAATCCAGCTAAGATTTTTACTGGTTTAGATTGTGTTTATATTAACATTTTTCATATGTCCATGTATATTTTATGCTTTTAAAATGCAAATGGAGAAAACAAATATTAATCCAATACTATAATATGAGCAAGGTTTGTATATTTGCACACGGATCTCGAAAACGGCACTAAGGAATTTCTTTAAATTTTGGAAATAACTAATATCCGAGTAGAAAATAAGTTCTAGATAGGTCTAATGTCCAGGAAAATTCGTGTTTTCTTGTAATATTAAGTTTAAAATCTAAAAATTTAACATTACGCTTATGGAGAATAAAATGTAAACAATACAAACCAAAACAGCTGTTTATAACCGTTTGACAGTTCTTGATTGAAGACGGCGGGGAACAATATGTGAATAGAGGTTTTTCATAAATATTTATTTTATGTATGTAATAAATGTAAAATTATCAGGTTACTAAACAATTTGTAAAAACTTAAGGGTAACATAACTGTGCGAAATAAAAGCAGGAAAGAGTATTTCCAAAATCTTCCGTGTTTTGATAGAAAACGTATTTGTTGTATTGCTTGAGCCACTGTAACAAACCAATTAATATGTGTAAATTAAATTTCTCTTTTGCTTTTCAGTCCTCATTCCGTTTATATCAAAATCAGTTGGTCACAGGCTAATAATAACTGTATGGATAGTTAAACAGTAAATGCTCGGTTAAAACAATTGAGGTTGGCTAAAACACCTTAACCGGCGTTTCTCATTTGGTAGACGCCGTGGTCCAGCGGTAACGAGTTGGCCTCGTAGAACGAAGGTCGCGTGTTCAAACTCCATCAGGGTCAATACTTTTTGTTCAGTGCTATATTAATTATGGTGTATTAAATCGGTTTTATTTAAACCACATAAATGTTTTCATTAAGTAATAAATGTGTTTTAATTTTTCTAATTAATTTTTATAATACATGTATTATTCTAAACGAGCAAAGCTCGGTCACCAGGTACTTCAATATAAAATGTTTTAATTGAATATCTAGATAGGTTTTGAGAGCGTAAATTAATCAATTCAATATTTTTACGTTGTAATGATTACCAAATAAAAAAAATTTGTATTTCCATCGCTGTGGGAAATAGGTTAGGTCATGGATATGTCTAAAGGGAATGGTCTCAGTTCATCTAAACAGCTATTCTTATTATTTTATATTAAAAATTCAATATAATAGCTCTGGTAGTTTCTATGGAAACCAGTTACATGTTTTCCATCTTAAAAATCTCAAACCCCCCCATCGAAAGCTAAGACATATCCATGTCAAAATATTTTTAATTTTTTAGCTAATTATACTGAACTAATTTAACCCAATACTCAATTTGTATCCATTATTAGTTAGTTTTGTTACTCTTTAATGTTGTTTTATTTTTTTTACTTACATTAGTGCTTCTTCGTTTATTGCATGATTATTTATAAGATGAAGTGTTGTATCGTTTTAAATGTTTTAAAATGTATTAGTTTACCTTAAAATAGTTTTTTAATGATTATCACTGTATAAAGTACTATGTCAGAGATAAGTTTTATGTTCTTTAATTGGTTTTAAATATTTTATCATATTATTATTTTTACAAATAGTTCAGAGAATCTGTAGTACAAATAATACTTTTGTTAACAATATGACAGTTCTGCTATTGCAGGAAAGACTGTTAATCCTCATTTATTTAGTTTAAAAATAGATTTCAGTGAAAGGAGACTTTTTTAACACTCAGTAATCTAAAGAAACCTTTTAATTTAAAGGAGTCAACTTTTACCGAATATTACAGAAAGATTATTGAAGAGTTTGTTGAAGATTTATTATTTGTAGAATAAAACTTGTACTAAAATAATAAAAAAGTGAACACAGTTCTTGATTTTTTTATCCTCATTGTTGCAATTAGTAAAATTACCTTTATGTAGCTAAGCAAAAAAACTGAATTAATTTTTACATCAACATTCATTTTTATGTATTGGATGTTATTTTGTGAATATTGTGGTTATTGGTTTAAAAATTGGTTTGGGTAAAAGATTCTTACTTAAAGAATTCTGGTTGTTAAAAAAGTTTATAAGGAGTACTGATTAGCATTTCTTATTTTAATTCAGTCTAAATTTCTTATAGGGATTTCCATAATTTAATGCAATGTAGCAGAGGTAAATAAGCGAATTCTCTAAGGCTTATTCAGAAAAATGTAAAAATGTAGAAACATGTGTTTTGTGTAATAAGGTTTCTGGCAAAATAGATTTGTTTATACCTGTCACTTAAGGGAATGGCTCTATAAAGCTCTTGATATTAGTCATTCTATTTTCAGAATGTCTGATAAAATATTTTTACAGTTTGTTTAAAAAAAACTGCTGTCCCAACATTTGACCACATTAGAGGTTACAGAACCTGCTGTCAATTCAACAGTAGTTTAATTGTGACTAGTTTCGGGAACTATGTATTCCCATCATCAAACATACATCTATCGTAAAGTCGCTTCATCCTCGTCATTCTTGAGAAAATAAATTAAAAAAGTAAGAATATTTTTTTTGTATATTGTGTTGAATATGTGTGTGTTTATATATATAAAATATTTTTTTTGTATATTGTGTTGAATATGTGTGTGTGTTTATATATATAAACACACACACAATATACAAACACATATTCAACACAATATAAAAAAATATTTTTACTTTTTTAGTTCTAAATATCATTAGTGACATGTGTTAAAGTTTCAATAAATTTGGAGAAATATTTATAAAATTATAGGTATTTTATTGTTGTTTTGCAGATATAAACAATGGCATTAATACATTCATTCATTTTTATACAGTACATTTATTATTATTTACATTATATACATTATTAACATAGATATGTCTTAGCTCCGGGGGTAGTGTTGGTAATTTGCGCAACCGAAAATCGAAACAGTGACGTCATTTGATTAGTGGTGTCATATGGTTAGTGACGTCATAGATTGGTTATAAGAACAGCTGTTTAGATGAACTGAAAACATTCCCTTTAGACATATGTATGATCTAACCTATTTATACATGATCTATATACATTTATGTACCATAAAACCAAAAAAATAAATATATGCTATAAATTGCACCAATTGATTCCCCACTTAGTTCTGAATATAAATATATCCACTTTTATATTCCTAGTATGAATTTTTATAGTAAAATTTACTGGCTAAAATATCCAAACGCCAAATGATATAATAAGCTGGTGCTGCTGTTGCTACACGACGACTCGTAGCAACTGTGCTTTTGATCTTTGTTTGCTGTTGAAGCTTTTAACCTGAAAGTTGTAAATGGTTGATCCTTGTTGTTCGGATGATATTCGAAATTTATGAGATGTTGATAATTTATTAGATGGTATTTCGGAACCAGACAGAGACAATTCCGCACTAGGTATACCCGACAATGTTTCAATCGGAGATATTTTGTCAGGAAGTGATAATGAATATTATTGGATTTGGAAGATAGGTCTAATTCATGTGCAAGTGAGGAAAGTGTTAGTGATTCTGTTGTTCCAACTGTGAAAATATTTTCATCGAATGTTTGGACTCGAGACAGTGACTCCGACTAGTGGACTTGTTCCAATACGTGTGTAGTTTCAGATTTTTCTCGTATCTATTTTACCATACATTTTTTTAGTATGTAAGCATCTAACCTATTTTATTGTGGCAGTCATAGATGAGTGGGTAGAGTACTGGCGTACCACCCAAAAACCCGGGTTCAATTCCTGGTCATGACACATGAAATTTAATTTCTCAGACTGCCACCGTGCTTCGGAAGGCACGTTAAGCCGTTGGTCCCAGCTACATAAGTAGTCGTTAGGTCACGTTAGAGGCAGTAGTACGACCTGAAAACTCTAACATTAGACCTTGGCACAAGGTTACACGGAACTTTACTTTTTACCTATTTTATTCATAGTTAAACCGTGAACATTTTTGATATTTGGAACTTTAGTGATTTTTAAACAGTTTTAGAAGGGCAGACTTACAAAGTGGAAAACAAATTTTAGAAAAAACTTTTTTGTGTTTCAAGTGGATTATTCTTACTCCAACGCAAGTTATGTAGCCTATAACATGTAATCTTTTTCCTTTTTATGCATGTTTTTCTGAATAAAACTATATATAAAACATTATACTTGGTTTACTGTATATATTTTTCATGATTTTTAGAAAAGTTTTATAGTTTTTTTAAGCATGGAAATCGCTTATCACTGGTGAATTTTTATGCATCAGTTTGAGCGTTAAACGTTTAAAATAAATGGTTGGCCACATGACTTTACGACAAATATATGCTTGATGATGGGAAACACATCGTCAAGTTTCATAGTTACATAGTTCCCGAAACTAGTCACATTTAAACGTTGTTGGGTTGAAGATGGCAGGTACTGTAACCTGTAATATAGTAAATTCTCAATCTTGGAGGCAAAAATGTTTATATCCAACACTCACATCGATAGCCAAAATCGTTAATTACCCTAGAAGTGGCAAAGTCGTAATTCACAACGCTTTTACAAATTCAATAAGAGGTGGCAGCTCGTCAATCAGTCGTAAATTTAGTGAACTTGTTAGACACGATCGCCTTTGTGACCGTGTTGCCCTCTTGGAGCCCATACAGGAACTAACCCATGCAGTTCACTGTACTGCTGCTAGAGTATGCTTTGTAGCCAAATAAGTGCTTTCCCTGGCTATGCTCGGTGGCCGAGGTGGTTACGGCGTTACACTAATGCTTCTTCTGCTTCTAGAAGCTTCTTATCTTTCAAGACCTTTCTTTGTTATGTTATTTAAGCTACATAATTTATACACAAAACTAAAAAGATAATATAAAATAATAACATCATTTTGTTATCTAGAAAAAATTAATCAAAAAATTATCAAAACCTAACACTTCATTTGATAACGTAACTACCCATAACATCTCGGTTATCTGTGTCAATAATGATTTAAATGACTGTTCTGAAATTGTACTGCACAAAAACACTTTGTAAAAAACATAGACTGGCACAACCAACTGCTTTAAGGAAGACATTTTACATGATTTAACGTTGACATCAGTTTGATAAATTAGTGTCATTATATTTGTATGAGTGTTTGTGTTATTCCTGGTTGCGGTTTAGTCTAGGTCCAACACTCAAGGTTATGTGTTGTTCTTCTGCTTTGATTTAACTCTTGGATCGAGCAAGTAGTCAAGTAAGTTAAGCTAATTAATGTAAAAGATGAATTAAGCCATCATTTATATTGGCTCTCTGCGTGGTAACAGTTTTAATGGTACTGTTATTCTTAATTTATTGGAATTCAACCTAGTTCTAGGATGATTTTCAGATGATATTGAAAATGGTCCGAGCCCAGGATGCGCTTCAACTTCGAAAACAGATGAAAAAATCGAGAAAATAGGCAGTTATGAGATTGAGTATCCGTGGTTTACAAGATTATGGGAATTGGCGAAGAATCGGTTCAGCAAATATTACATGAAATTTTAATACCGTATGAGAAAAGGGTGTTCCAAAATGGCGCCAAAAATCCTCTTGACGGAACAAAAGTATGGTAATTTTAAGGAGCCCTCACATATCACATTTAAATATTATTCAAAAAATATTTTTTTACAAAAGTGACAATCATTAAAATATTAAAAGAATAAATCTTGTAAATGATAAATGTAGTAGTAAAAACAATAATCATCTTGATATAATGAATGAAATAAACAAGACTTATTTAAATTTTTTATTTTTAAGTGATTGATAATATTATGAGTATTTTTTGAATCCATAAGTTGTAGGACAAAAGTGTCTTTTCTAGTCTTAAGTTAAAGACCTGAAAATATCCCATGGTTTTGACAAGGTTTGAAGGAAGTGAATAATTGTTGTACTTCTCATTCATTCTCCAAAATTATATTGGCAATCAGATGTGGGTGAATAGTATGGGATCAAAGAGGTATTAAGTTTAAAAAAGTAAACATTGTGAAACAGTAATACTTTATCTTCTGTTCTTTTTGAATTGGATACTAACTAATTTATGTTATCTTGCATCGTCTTGATACAGTTTTCTTAAATTTTGTCTTTACGGGCAAATTTTAAGTCCAGTTGATGCAAGATATTATCCTGGTCATATAGTTACTTTCTATAGACTATGGTGTTGGCGTGTCCTGTAATCAAGCTACCTGGAGGTCATGAATTGTGGATGGTTATAAGCGATGGTTGGTGGATGTGATAATATTCTCTGGTGTGGATTAACATCCACACTATTGAATGCTACATTCATCAGCAAAGACCTTCCTCATTATGAGACCAGTTCGTGATTTAGAGGCAAAAGTGGTTTGGATTCTATATTAAACTGTAGCTGCCTAAGATGCCATTGGCTGTTGGGCTATTAATTAACAGTTCTGTCAAGGAACATGTCAGGAACAAGTCAGTAACAAGGAAGAACACAGTAACACAAAGGAAGAAAATTAGACACCAAGAAGAATTCCAAATTAATGCTCACTCTCAAATCGACAAAAACAATTTTAAACACTTCACAAATTGAAACACACAATTCAATATAAAAAACTTACAAGAAATAAATTAAACCTGCTAACACACTCCACCAATTTAGATACAATAAAATTTAAATTATCATATGTTATTTATTTACATGTACTTTACATATTAATCATATCAAAATAGGTTATGTAGGCTATGTATGTTTCTTGATAATAGGATAGATAATGCCCGAAACATGTTGAAAAATAAAAATATTTTTAAAAGAAACTTGATGTACTTAATAAAGTTTATTATATAATATATATTTGGTTCCAAATGCTTACTAGCAATGAGAATAAAAAACAACAAATTCACAGTTGACTTAGTACCATGTAGACCATACAAACTTTAATGATATTTTGACTATCAAACAGCTTATTATACAAACAAATCTTTATAACCTTCCCTGACAAAATTGAGTATATCTTAGAAAACAAATTAAATCAATAATCTTGCCCTACCTAAGAATTTTCAAGATGAATAAATTTAAACTATATGGATTCTTAAGTCAGACTTCATTCAACATTCAACTTGGTTTGTGGTACCGGTATGTAAAGTTCAGTTAAGTTTTGCTGTTCCATTTTACAGGTTGTGTTTTTTTATTTGACTGTTGTTACTTTGGCGAGTAGTTGTGTGTGTTTATATAATAAACAATTAATTAATTAGATATTCATCCAACGAAATATTTTTTGGTGATGCTTTGAGTGCTCAGGAGATCTCACCACAATCATGTTACACTCATTAATCATTCATACTTTGATTAAATTACTAGCCTACTTGGGTTGGTCGCCATTTCAGAAAGGTGAAAACCAAAATTATAGAGCGGATATTGGGTAGAAAGTCTATGCAGGAGGGAGTTCTAGGAAGAAAATATTTTTAGGAACTGGAGTTTTTAGCTTAATTTTTGTAACATCCTTCTAATAAAAAACTATTGCAGCTGTTTATAAAACTTTTTTTATAACAACGTTTATAAAAAAAGGAAAGAGTTTTCAACAAAGATAAAAGAAGAAATTTTGAGCCACACTTACATGTTAATATATTTTTGGATTTATTATGCCCCTAATTGCTTAAAAATAACTCTGTAATTGAAGAGAAAAGTGGAAACGAAAAGTGATTATAGAAACATTTGAAGGGGGAATAAAAGTGTAAACAATTATTTTATTCATCGAATGAACCAAATGACTGTTTAAAACATTTTTTATTACAAAGATTCATAAAAAGTCAACTGGCTAGACTATAAACATAATCTATAACTAATTGGTTATGCCTATTTTGCACCTTCTAACACAGTTTTATTTATTGTTTACTATTCATTAATAATTTTATAATTAGATATAAATTGATCAGATCACTCTTTGTAATGAAGTTTAATATTCCAATATTTTGGTTTTCTAAGACTTAGCTTTAATCTATTTTTCATAGATGAAATTATAATATGTCTCTTATTATACCATAATCAATTGTTGTACTGCAGACGCTGTGAGTCAGCTGACAAACCCGTTGTTATCAGCTGTTTAACTGCCACTAATTATCTGATTGAGACCCTCCTAGAGGTCTTGCCTTGTTAGTTTCTTGTGGGTTTTGGACAGTGTGTTCTTTAGCGTTTATTATATACCACATCATATGTGTGGAATATTTCATAAAGTAAAATTCATTGGTTCCATTGAATATTTTGATTGATCAGAGTATAGTGGCTGTAAATTGCAAATTATTGTGATAATATTTGAAATTCTTCAAGGTCAACATAATGAAACCATTATAATCAATATTATGGACATGTTTAATTTGTAGTGTCCACAAAATTAAATAGCCGAATACATACAGTGCAAGGATCAGATTATTTTTTTGGGAAACATACATATATATTTTTTAATAATCTAGTGGGATATATTTCAACAATGGAGGAAGAAGTGGAAAGGTTTGTACTGTTTTCATGATATTTAAAGTTAACTAAAATAATACTTTATGTTTGATTATGATTGTAATAGTTTTATTTGAATTTAATTAATACTTGTTGAATAATTATAGTTCTTGTTAATTATTTGATGAACCTACAAAGAGTTTCATTCCCCTTGTTAATCCTCTAATAAAAAATTGCTTTCAGTCATATTATTAAAACATGTTAAATTTAATTTTTCTGTGGGAATAGCGTAGATCATGGATATGTCTGAAGGAAACATTTTCAGTTCCTCTAAACATATGTCCTTATAACCATTTGACGCTACTTCCATTACAATTTTTGTATATTGCAAATTGCAAACACCCCCAGAACTTGGTGATATCCATGTCGAAATAATCAACTTTCATTAAAGTATGTTTTATGTTATAAAATTTGAGTCAACAATTTCATTTCAAAATAAATGAACAAATGGTATATCTAGTTTTTGCCAGCTGATCATTCACCAATGATTCTGACAAATTGATCAATTAATTGGTCTTTGTCATTAAAGAAGCTATGTATAAGCTGTCATGATGCCTCTTCCCACTCATATTTCATTTTCATCCTCCATTGAAATACTCTTGACGTTAAAAGAATGAACTTTGTGTAAGAATGCATGTTTTTTTTCTGAAAGCCTTTATGTTCAAACCAAATTATTAATATGCAGTATTTTTTCAAATAATCATCTGCAAAAAAATGATGAATTCAATATTATAATTATTAAAAGGTCATAAGTTCTCAGACCTGAGTCTAGATATAATTGTATGAATGTTTGATCTGCATACAGATATATGTTATATAGATATATGTCAAGAAAGTTCTTGATCTGGATCTAGATTTAGTTTTATCTTTCCAGATTTGACCCAAAATCTGGTTGAGATTTTTCAAATATTTACATTAAGATCTTATTATATTGTATAACTAGGGTCTTATTCGGGATAATTAACATCCCACCGCGCTATGTACCAGTAGCTACAGTTTCAAGTATTGCAATACTCCAGCATTTTCTCAAAAGTTTCTCCTCTGTATCTAATAATTAAATTTTGTACAATGTTGACATGCAAATCTAAATTATCGGATGAACTACATGAAAAATAAATATAGATCTGGCTCAGTGCTGGCCACCTCAACATGCTGATGAGAATCAGTTGCACCGTTTTCACTCCAAACTTCTGAGAAGTAGTCCTGAATAAGAAATGTCATTGGTTGCACTGGGTTTGAGTAATCTATTTGAATGATCTTTACGTATAATCATTCTATGTGAAATTACTTAATTTATAATGTTAATATTTATTACTAAGTCTACATTATAAGGGTAAAAATTTGACCGGCCCGTGACAGTTTTATATATATTTAAAATGGACCTTAAAAAAATATAATTGATGATCACAGGTCTAGATTGTCATACTGTGAGTGGATGAGACAATACCTCATTATCATATTTGTCGTACCTTGACTACAGTGAAATGATTATATGAGTACTGCTTACTACATACATTTTGCCGGTAATTCCAAGATGTTAGATATTGGGGAGATTGGAAGACCTCATCAAAGCTAGCTGGTCTTCCTGGAAAATATTGTACATCGACGGAAAGAAGGGAATGGAAAAGTCTACCTAATTGGTCAGTCTTCACAATTCTAGAAATAAAAAAATACGAATAGATTCAAATATGGGTTAGTGTCATAGAACACATTAAGAGTATGCATGCTCCAACTCGACACCCCCTTTTAGCAAGGGACAAGGAAAGGGTACAGGGTTTTCTAAACCTTTCATTTCATGGCACATGACCTATAACAGTACATCTCCTCACCAGCACAATCTGAGAGCACACCAAGTAAGCTTCCTTCCTTCAGAGCACCCCTCCCAGGTCAACAGTAAGGAGCACTCCTACAATTTGGGCCCAACTGGGTCAGCTAGGAGTCAAACCTGTAAGAATGGACCAAAGTGTTAAAAGAACCTATCACACTAGAGCCATTAGGATTTATCAGTATTAAAACAGGTTTTTCATGAATCCAATTTTGTTCCCCAAACTATAAAAAAACCAGTCAAAAAGCTGACCGGAGACTCTCTCACATCATTATAGATATATTGTGACTGGGAAGGAGGTGTGTCCTGTAATTATTTGTAACTTAAATAAACGGTACCAGTGGACTGACACATACTTTCTCCCTTAAGTAAATTTAAAAAAGACAATCTGTAATAAAACTATGTTTTAAATATACATTTAATAATAATAATTATATAATAATTAAAATAATCGTATGGAGTGGATTGTTATACCAAGCTATAGTTAATCCTTGTTTGATTTGTTGGTAGACCTTACATTTCATACCAAGTTTCATGGAAAACGGGTAAAAAGAAATTGATTTTATATTTTCATAAGAATACATTGGTCGCTTTATCATTGCTGACAGTCAGTAATTTAACTTTTCTCTGGAACCGTTAGTCGTAGACAAATAATTCAAATACAATTGTTTAAGCTATTTTTCAATGGTAAAGTCAAGTTATACTTTTATTTGTTTTCGCTGAAAAAAATAATTATTTGACATTTAAAATAATTTTTGAACCGTCATTTTTACATGTGGGATGTAAATTAGTGTGTGCACTATAAACTATCAAATTTTAATCAAAATCGTTAGAGCCGTTTTTGAGAAAATTGGATTTTTCACGTTTTTTAAGGGTTTTTTGGGTGAACTACTATTAAATGATACTTAAATATGTTGACATAAACCATTTCATCTAACGGACAAACGGGGTAGGCTGTGGCACTGTTGCTCCAGCACCAGACAGACACACACACAATCACGCCACACTAATCAGGATTATAGACTAAACCCACGCCTCACCTCAACTCACGAAAATTTTGACAAATTATATACTGAGAAAGTAAAATAAGGAATAATTTTTTTTTTTTTTTAAAGTTTTCATTAATCACATATTATATTGTTTAAAATAAATATTTTAAACTCCATATAGAATTAATAAATTATAACATATGATTTCTGTGAATATTTATAACCAATACTATAGCTTTAATTTGTTAATAGTTGATTAATGCTATCTCAAGAAGTTAGTTTTTGTTCAAAAGCAAAATTTGTTTGGATCATTTTATAGCTAGCTTTAATGCATGAAAAACCATATTGTGTTATCAGAAAAAGTACATTATCAGTATAAACAGAAGATATGTCATTTATATTACTTAAAACTACAAGATAACTCTCTTACATATATAATTTTATTTTTATTATTATTTTTACATATTAAAAAAATAATAAGTAGAATATTTTAATTAGTTAATTTTATGACATTGTAATATGTTTACAAAGTAATTTTAAATATCATTTAATTTTATTGGAATATCAGGAAGGTAAACCACTTTTTTTTGAGCTGTTTTGTTTGCGGAACAACACTTCTGCCAGTTTCTGAAAGTGGAGTGTCATTTCACATAAGTTCTCTGTAGACCTGTGGGTATTGTACAGTAAATTCTCTCTTTCTCTCTACCTCAACATTTTAAATTTTTAGCAAAAACTTACGTTTCTGAAAATATTCAAAATATATTTGTTTAGTTTTTTCATGTGGTTCAAGAGTCCAATGTCATTAATCATTTATATTTTCAGACAGTTATTTGCAAAATAAATATAAAAAATATTTTTTTAAGATTTAAGTATTTAATTTGTATTTTTTCATGTGTGAAATTTTTTATGCTCTGTTGAAATTTAATATTAAATTTTAATTAAATGTTTTAAGACTGCAAATAACTATTTTTATTCAGTTTTTTTAAGGGAGATCTTTAAAAATCAAAAAATCTATTGAATCATGAGACTGAGCTTATTTATTGCTATGACTGTAAATGAAATTGTGTAAAAAGAAATGAAACAAATCAGCGGACAGACATCATATATTTTGTTGGATTAACCTTGTCCAGATATAAATAATAAATTATATAATAATTTGCCTTTAGATCTAAGAAATTTACCTCTTAACATATTTAAAAAAACTGTATCAGAGTGATTAAAAACCAAGCTTTTTATACTGTGCACTTTATGAAATATATTCTAGAATTTCAATTTAGTAAATTTTGAAACTTGTATCTTAATAGCATATATTTTAAATTGTGAACTTGTGTGACATGTCCTATTGCATTTATGTAATGCTTAGTGGGAATTCCGAATAACCTGAGATCTGTGGCACAAATTTGCAAGTTTGAGCTAGCATGTTTGAGTAGCATTTATTTGTCATATGCTAGTAAGAATCTTGAAATATGTTTGTATTTACTTCCGTGTGGGAAATAGGTTAGATCATGGATATGTCTGAAGGGAAATGTTTTCAGTCTAAATAGCTGTTCTTATAACCAAACTACCACTAACCACTAACCATTATTAACCATAAGACGTCACTATTTCACTAACTATACGACGTCATTATAACCAAATGACTCACTGTTTCAAATTTTGGTCTAGCAAATTTCCAACACGCCCCAGAGCTAATACATATCCATGTCAACAAGTAGAACATTTATATTCACAATAACTGAATTATTTGTTTTAATCATTAAATATATAGATGTTTTTCAGAATGACAAAAGCAAATGCAGAGTTGGCTTGTTGTCCGGAGGTGGATCAGGGCATGAGCCCTTTGCTGCTGGTGAGTTATTCTTGCTAAGTTGAACAAATTATTTTTACCTAAAAACGTGCAGAGAATTTATGAAGTACGAGATTACAAACAGACTTTCTCCTGATTTGGACTTGGATGACCTGGTCTCTGTCTTGAGAATGAGCCATCTATGAATAAAAAGGATTACCCAAATAGGTTTTGACCAAATGCTGGATTTTAAAAAATCTTTGCACTGAATATAAACAATCTTAATTGAAATTTTTTTCTCTATGAATTTAATTTTCAACTGAGTTAAAAGTTTGTTTAGCTTTATCATGAAAATTTAAAAATGTAATCTAAACAACTCAAAATTTGTATCCAAGAGACAACCAGTGTTAATGTTTTTGGAGGGAGTTCAATGTAGGAGATTGTGATTGACAATGAACTAAAAAAATCAATATATTTGTACCCAAGATGTAACAGAAACATTCTTTTCAATATGAAAGAAACCATAAAAAATATAAATGATAATCGTCGCAGGACTAATTAGTCTGTCTTTTAATAAATAACATTATATTATTGTAAAAAAATCTAATGAGAATTATTTGCCTATTCTCCATAACATTGACATGGGAAAGAGAGTGTACAGGTTTGCTGCTGTGAGGAATACTGAAAGTAGGTGTTTCTACCATAAGTAATTTTTATTTTTAACATTTATACCAACTTTCATGAACATCTGTCCATAAATAAAGGAGTTTGCCTATTCCCTATATGAATAACATGGGAAAAGAGTATGCAGGTTTGCTGCTATGATAAACATATAAACTATGATTTTTAAGCATAAATGGATAGACCTCAACCACATGAAGCTAAATATCAAGTTTTATCCAAAAATATTTATTAATATAGGAAATATTAATTTTTCCCTATCCTCCATAAGATTAACATTGGAGCCCCACAATACAACGTACTGTGTTTAGATTTTTTAATATCTCGGTAACCGTTAGAGATAGAGAAAAATTTTAAGAAACTAAATTTTGTAGTTTTTTAAGCTGATTCCAATGGTGAAATATAAAATTAGAAATTTTTAAAAATTACACGTGAAAAACGCAAAAAACCCCATTTTGGGGTACAAAACCCCCCTAAACTACCCGTTCCCATTGACCGATATGTCTGGTTTACGAACTCGTCCGAGCGTTTGTAGGAATACACGTTTGTGCCAAATTTGGTCTCGATCGGACCATTTTTACGAGAGTTATCGTGCTAACAGATATTTTCATATAAATATTACATTATATTTTAATTATAAAAAATAAAAAAAGGATATGTTTTTACGGACTAAAAATTTAAGAAAAATCTTTGTACGAATATACTTACTTTGCTAATATGTTTTATATGAAATTTGTTAAAAGGATTGTAATGGTGATATTTAGTGAATTTTAACTATGAAAACTGTCCTGTTCCTGCTTCCATTAATCAAAATGTGATCCACTGGGGTTTAATAAATTATGTACATACTATTTGGCTGACTAAAATGTTGTTAAAGTATGTTTTTTTAACCATAGAATATTTAGGTTATCGTTCTGCAAAGTACAGTGCAATCATGTATTAAAAATGCTATAACAACACTTTTCAATTTTTTTCATTCCTGAAATACCTGATGGTTTAGCAACTCTCATAAATATGCTACTTTTTTCTATGTTTAGTAAAATTTCTGTTCCCAAGTTTGACAGTGGGCGTTCCATAGGTTTTGTTGGAGAGGGGATGCTGACAGGGGCAGTTGGGGGTAAGGTGTTTACCTCCCCTCCCCCCACCACTATTCTCACTACGATCTGCAATGTGGCTGAGGTATGTTCTGGTAAGTATTGAATATACAATCTGCTTTAGGTACTTTTATCTTGAACTAGTACGTGTAAGGGAGAAGTTATTTTCTAAAAAAAAGTTTAACTAAATAAATTCACTCTTTAATTTATGAAAAGTTCTAAAATGTTTTGGATTAAAAGATGAAGGATACAATTAGTCAAAACAAGTTGATATTTCAATGAATAAAATCTAAAAATCTAAATAAAAGTCTTTAGGTAGTAAAAAAATAAATACATACTCTGCTTGTGTATTTTGTTTTAATAATTGTGCTAAAGCAAAGCCGTTTTATATTTAAATTAATTTACACACAAATATGAATATCTCTGTAGAGAATATTGTTCAATAATCAGTTGCTTATTTTAGAAGGAGTGTTGGTGTTCATTATGAATTATACTGGAGATGTTCTTAATTTTGGCTTAGCCATGGAAAGAGCGAAACTAAAAGGGATCAAGGTAAATTAATATTCTTTATTTCTTTCATTTTCAGTAAATAAATGTTTTAATAAGATTTCATGCTTTCAAGGAATGCCTTTAGTTTGTTTTAAACCTATTGTAGAACCTGACTGTTTTCTTCTGTATTAAAAATAAATTTATGTAGTTGAAACTAGAAGAAAAGAGATTTTAGTTTTTGTATTTTCCAAATCAGTGGAATTGTTTAGTGCTTTGATTTGTAATTGAATTGAAATAAGACAAATATTTTGATAGTTTTGATTTTGACCTTATAGTTTTAGGTTTAGTAATATGTAATTTTTGCCATTTATTTTTGAATAAAAGTAAACTGTGTATATATTTACAGGGATAGTGGGCCATCATCTGTATAGTTTGGAGGTCACGAATTGTGGATAGTTTTTTTTGGTGGATGTAGTGTTCTCTTGTGTATTAATTGCACTATTGAAAGTACGTAATCCGCAAAGACCATAGTTATTAGACCAATCTAAAAATGGTGAGGATTATGTTGTAGGTTTTGTTGCCATCGGCTATTGAATTTTAACAGTTGTCTAAGGAAAATGTCGTTAGTCAGTAAAGAACAAATCGCGCCACAATCATCTTTAATCAACTCTCATTCATATTTATTAAACCTACCATGTGGTATGGTCACCATTTCATTAATCTAATCTAATCTATTTTATTCTAATCTATAATCTTTTGTTGCAGGTTAAGAGCATATATGTGGAGGAAGATTGTATTGTCTCATAAAGAGAGTGATTAGATGTCTTTCATGTTCTAAATTATAAATAACATCAGTTGTATAAGTCTACATTTCATAGTATTGTTTTTTTGGTTTTGTTTCATAATTAAATTAATTTCTTAATAAGAATACATTTTATTTTAATGTTCTAAAAATATTTTATTCCTTTGACATTTGCAAGATGTTCAACCAATGTTGTTTTTGGTTTTGTTTACATGCAGTAATTAATTAATTTTCCTAATAAGAATATGTTATGGGATTTTATTTTTAATTGCCTGTCCTCAAAATGATTTTATTTGATACAGTAATTGTGAATATTGCAAAATTTAAAATGGTTTGAAAAAAATAATTGGTTTATAATTTTTTTTTTAAATCATAATTTCTTGTGAATAAGTAACTACATTTAATTAAGGCGCTGGGAGATTCATTAATTTTATGAATAAATAAAATGTAAATTAATTCTGTAATATCAATTTCAAATTGTTCAATGTGTGATTTCCTCATCATTGACTGTGACTTCAATCTCCTGCCATGTCCGATCATTTCACCCTCTGCCTGTCAAATCCTATCTAGTGAGTATCCTTCGAGTAGAGTGTACTCAATTGTGAGTTGAAATACTCAATTTCAAAATGAAAAATATTTTTACTATTGTTTTGAAACATATAAAAACACAATCACACTCAATCATATTAACCCTCTGAGTGGTGATCGACACGATAACAATCGACGAATTGTATCGATTTAGATGAAACGCACCAAAATTGGTGGCAGAACACACATAAATAATTTAATGCTCTTAATTTTTTTTAACTGTAGTATGTTTACTTCAATACGTACTAAGTAAAAAAAATTAAGGTGAACAATAAACTTTTTTTATTTTGGGTGAGCGCCCCCTTAAGAAGATTTGCAAAGGCAAAGTAAAAAATACAAATTAAGTTCAAAAGCTCCACCACTCAGAGGGTTAAGCATAATGTTCAGAATGGTGTGAGGTTTGAAGTATTTGTTTGTCAATTTACCAAATGTTAATAATGGCAAATGTTTAGATAGCAGGTGGTATGGCTACTATTGGAAAAAGCTTGGATGATATTTACAACGAATGCAACCTTATCAAGAAAAATAACGCAACATTTGGAGTGACAATAAAACCTTGCAACATGCCGGGTGTGGGGCCGATGTTCGAAGTTGAATCAGGTTACATGGAGGTCGGAATCGGCATACATGGAGAGGCTGGTGCTTTTAAATCAAAGGTACGGTGACGAATAAATACCCACACGATATACCTCCTCATAACCCCTCACCATGTCCTTATACATAATGCTCCTTTTTCTTGGTAACGGGATTAAGAAATATCCTTAACGGCACTTTTTCCAGCAATGTCGAACAAGTACCTTGGACAATAACCTTGATTTTCTGTTTTTCACGATCTCACTAGGGTTTGCCGTACGTTTATTATATACTTACATATTCAAGTGGTAGATAAGTGACCCTTTAGATTTTAAAATTTTAACCCACAAAAATCAACCTAGATAGTATGAAAGGAATAATCAGGTTGAGCATATTTTGTTCCTTCTTTAACCTAAATTCTCTATCACCATGGTCTATATTGGCATTATCACATGGGCATTTAGAGGTGACCGCTCTTGACCTGATAGGAGTCACCTGCCTTCTGACCAGCAATGTTTGAATTTCGGAACCAGTGTGTTACTCTGAGCTACTGAGTTATTAGTTATTAAAGGAATTACCAAAGGCTTATGATTAACCTTCACGTTTATTATCCAAAGAATTGAAACTTAATACTCCCAAGAGATTGTTACAGATTCTGATTTTTCCCACAGATATCGCCAGGAGACAAGATAGCTAACATCCTCATGGAAAAGCTATGTAAGACATTGAACGTCAAAGCTGGGGATAGAGTGTGCGTCATTGTCAACAACCTGGGAGGATCGTCACAGCTAGAGCTGTTTCTCATGGCTGGGTTGATCAACGATGAACTAGGTAAGAGGTACATGTACCTGAAAGCAACCCTCTGAAACTAATCTAAAACTAAAAAGAATATTGTATTTATTGATCAAAACTGTCAGACTATTACATTAAGATATGCAGGCTCAGCACATCTCACTGTTGTACTACCTTGAAAATAAGAGATTACACACAGGATTGCATAGGAAAGAAAAGGTGAGAAATGGCAACCTATTTCACACCATAAGAAGAGATTTCAACAGCCTTTATACCTTCATTACAGTTTGCCTTTAATAACCCAATAAAAATGTAATTTATTCTGGAATTTATTATTTACTAGCAGTAAGCCCGCCCTTTTTACGTGTTGTAGGATTCAGTTTAAAGAAGAAAGATCCATCGTACCAAAATCTAAAGCTAAAATCCTAAACAAATCAATACAAAGAAAAAATCAATACCCAGATTTATTATTTAGCATTACTTCACAATTAAATAGATTAGAACATTTATACCATTATTATAGTTATACGTTAAAATAACTTTATAATATAGTATGATTTTGAAATGGGGTTAAAAAGTTAAAATCAATGACCAATACAAAACTGACTAACATTGATTCGACAGCTGTTTTTTTCTTTCTATTAAATCTTTAAAATACAAAGACAGCTGATTTTTATCATTAGGTTATTAATTGAAGAAAAATGTGACCAATATCGTGTAAAATTGGGTTTTTAAGTGCTCGTTATTTACTTTGCAAGGGGCAGGGCTATTTCAAGCATTTACAAACCTTCTCTGGAGTGTAGAGAATACATGAAATAAGTTTCATTGTAATCAGTTATCCCGTTTTTTTGGAGAAGACGGCGTAAAATGACTCCTGGAGCGTCACAGACAAACAGACAAAAATTGAGATAAGACTGGTTTCGGCTTCTTTAACGCACAAAAAGTAAAAATAACTAAAAAATGAATAATTCTGAGCAATGTACAGGCAAAACTCTAATTTATATTTATATAGATTAAATTATTTACTTTTACAAATCAAGAGTGACTTACGTACTTACATAAAAGTTACTTTCCAATCTTACTGCACTTATCTCCTCTTATCTAATTCAGTGGTAATTCTATGATCTTTAATTGTTCATTTCATTTTTATACTTTAGTTTGTTACTCTCACTCCTAGGGTCATTTGCATCAGAGGTGATATTCAGCCCTACCAACAAATCGTCGCCAGGCTATCCGGTCCTCTCCCTCTACTCCTAAAATTCTCTCTGTACCTGCTTTCACCATTTGCCACCAACTCTGTTTTAGTATTCCTGTAGGTTACCTCCGTTAAATTATTGCTAAAATTACAAACTGATTAAATTAAAGTTAAGACTCATTAAAGAGCTAAACTAATTTTTTCTGCTTCTGTGATAGAAAGTTGGTTAACATTTTTAAATTTAGTTTTTCTTTGACTAGAACTCATTATCTCTAAAGGCTAATATGTTTATTCTGGTTCCTACTTAATTCCTGCACCTATTTCTTCTACCTGTACTTAAAAAGAACAGAAAAATTAAACAGAATAGGTGATAGCCCATCTCCTTGTCTGGCTCCTGTGTTTTCTTCAAAGGGCTTGGCTGTTATGGCCATCAAGTCTAATGGAACATTTAAATCCTATACATTAGTTACTCACTTTATTTATATTTCCTTGCAAAAGCCTATGCGTTTGTTATGAGTACAGTAATTTTATGTATATCAATCCATTATTTTATAATGTTAAAAACAATACTATTTCTCAGGAAAGAGAGAAGTTGTGGTGGAACGTCTTTACACTGGTGTGTTAATGTCCTCGATGGATATGTCTGGAATACAGGTCAGTATAATTACTTATGCCTTTCATGTTTTCAAGTCGAGTGAGGTGAATTTTTTATGAATAAAACATACATCTTACAAAAATATAAATATTGCTCATAAGTCAAAAAGATACATTGTAAAAACCATGTTTCCTTCGTTATCTATCTACCAGAACGACATTGGCTGATTTATAAAGAAAGAATAAAATATTTCATTATGATTTCATATTCATATTGATGAAAATGACAAAAAATATTGTTTCTAACAATTTGTGAACACAAGTGGCAGCAGTGATATCTTTTCAAGAGGAATAATAGAACTGAAGAAGAAATTTATCAAATTGAATTCCAAATCTAAATTATCAGTCACTGAAATACGTACATCATACAAACATCCTGACGGTTTTCAAATCTTATGTTGCAAAATCAGCCTGCTTACTCTCAACCAAACCATTGAATGTCTGAATTGAATTGTGTGTGTATTGAATGTCTTTATTTTAGCAGGATTGTTAATTACTATGTTTACATTAACTTACTTTCATACAATCGAGAGGTTATAAAACATATTTCAGCAATATGCCACATTCATCGCTGTGCTACACATCATAAGTTAGCCATTGAATGTTTTGGCTACGAGCCGTGTCATTTCACAGTCCAGACACTTGTTCCAAAATTACTTTGCTCATATTGGATAAATTGGTAATATTTAATGTTTAGAGCATTTATGTGAATATGCAAATAGTACGCTCAGATGGTTCTCACAACCTCAACCGCACCAATCCCAGCAGCTGTAGTGTTCTATTCTGCCACCAGGTGTCACTACTGTTGCTTCCTAAAAGCGGCGACCATGGAAAACTGTGGCTGGACACGCTGGACATGCCCACCGACGCCTTCGCCTGGCCCGCCACCTCCCTCTCTCTCCACCCCACAAGACCAGGAGTGATATCACATGTAGAAGATGTCGATGCAAAGGTCAGTGTAAAATTTATTTTAATGGACTGTAAAACAAGCTCCCCTCTATAACCAATAACCATAAAATCCAAACAGGTGTCTAATCTAATCCCAATCAAGCCTACAAATGCTGTCTACTTCCACCCAAGCCGGTCACCGTTTATTTAAGGTGGGCCCTCCCTCCTCTGGACCACACATTTGTAAGCCAAATTGGGACTGCTCATGGTTGGAATTCAAACCCTAGCACTTCCGAATGGCTTCCAACCTTTCACTTATCAGTAATATGTCTAAATCCTCTTGGCTACAAGTGCATAATCAGATTTATGGTTTAGTTGACTATAAAGCATACTCTAGCGGCAACACAGCAAACTTTAATAAACAACAAAGTCAAACTAATAAACAACTCTAAACAATATATCATATACAGACAAAAATTTAATTTAATTTGTATAGATTGTTTTGTCCAAAACACATTTGTTGTTAGTCCAAAAATCTGTTTTAGCGAATTTCCCATAGGGAAGAAGCTATTACCGTAGGTCTCATGGTAAGACTTAAGCCCGGGACCATGTTATTTTTTTTTCTTTAGGTGCCCAGAGTCCAAAAACAATAGTCGTTAAATTTTTTATATATATGTATATATTTATGTATATATATATATATATATATATATGTGTCTGTTAACACGATAACTCTCGTAAAAATGGTCCGATCAAGACCAAATTTGGAAGAGACGTGTATTCCTACAAATGCTCGGACGAGTTCGTAAACCAGACATATCGGTCAATGGGAACGGGTAGTTTGGGTACCCCAAAAAATAATAAATTTATTATTAAAAATAATAAATTTTGTACCCCAAAATGGGGTTTTTTGCGTTTTTCACATGTAATTTTTAAAAATTTCTAATTTTATATTTCACCATTGGAATCAGCTTAAAAAACCACATAGTTAAGTTCCTTAAAGTTTTTCTCTATCTCCAACGGTTACCGAGATATTAAAAAATCTAAACACAGTATGTTGTATTGTGGGGCTCCAATGCTAATCTTATGGAGGATAGGAAAAAAAAATATTTCCCATATTAATCAATATTTTTGGATAAAACTTGATATTTAGCTTCATGTGGTTGAGATATATCCATTTATACTTAAAAATCATAGTTTATGTGTTTATCATGGCAGCAAACCTGCATACTCTTTTCCCATGTTAATCATATAGGGAATAGGCAAACTCCTTTATTTATGGACAGATGTTGATGAAAGTTGGTATAAATGTTAAAAATAAAAATTTTTGATGGTATAAATGCCTACTCTCAGTGTTCCTCATAGCAGCAAACCTGCTCACTCTTTCCCATGTTAATGTTATGGAGAATAGGCAAATGATTATCTCATGTTTATCGACAGATTTTGACCAAACTTGTCATATATTATTATTATTATTTTATTATTGATTTGGAAATTCGCTGAGTACGCAGGTTTGCTGCGACGGGGGTATTTTATGTTTAAAACCCATAACTTTTAATCCCTTATTAGTACAGGCATTCAGAGTGTGCCACATTTTTTAGAACTTCAGCACTAATAATCATGGAATTTTAATCAAAACCGTTTGTGTCATTTTTCATTAATTCTGAAACTGGATGTTAGACCCACAGTTTAAAGTTTAAGTTTAACGAAAGATAGCTATAGAATTCCGTCCTGATTTGATCTTCGTGAGTGGCCATTGAGTTAATGGAAGAACTTTCTAGAGTCTCTGTTGTAACTTTTGTTTCGTGGATAAGTTAAGTTGTCATGTCCTTTTCTCCTACCACTCCTGGGAATTCTTTCCTTCCCATGGGAATACAATTACAGTAAGAGCGTCGATTATCCGAAGCCCCCTTATCTGAAATGTTGGTTAACCGAAACACAGTCAAACATGAAAAAATGAAACCGCGCACCGAATTTGAATATAACCATCGGCAATAGCAGCGGCTAAGTGCCGCCGACGCGACTGATCTCGAGTTGCGCGTTGTTGAGTTGATGTTCAAAGAACTTTTTTAAGCTTTTTCTATTGGATTTTTTAAAGCTCAGAATATTTTTGTACTTTATATAGAGTTATTTGTATCTTTTGTATCAGATTATAAAAAGTAAATTTAAAAATATTTTCTTTCTTTATTATGTGCATTAAATATCATTTTCCCGTCTGTGACCAATTTTCGGAAAATTAAATTATCTGAACACCCTTAATACCCTATTGTTTTGGATAATCGACTCTCTACTGTAGTGCATAGCTACTTTTTCTAACACCTTCTAATTGTTCAAAATTAAATATTTTTTGATTTTATTTTTTAGATACAAGGCCCAAAAATATCAGATTTCAGAGCGGAAATTCTTCGTAGTTGTTTGAAAGCTGCTGCAGAGGCAATTGTGGCAAATGAGCAGAAGCTGAATGACCTGGATAAAGGTTGCGGGGACGGGGACACGGGCAGCACGCTGCGCCGCATGGCTGATGGTTAGGGAACATACACAATCCCTTCTGATTAAGTTGTTAATTCATTAATTAGGTATAGGGATCATCATTGGATACAAGAGGTAGAATTATTTTCTAGTACTGGTTAGCAAGAGTCAGTTTGGCTATCCAGAGTGAACAGCTAAAATATCCATTGCATTTTAGTTCTTTACTTATATCTTTGGGGCATTGTACCCTTTGAACATTTAGCCTGCATGACATCCCTCTTTAGATCTTTGTTCTCTAGGTGTCTTGCTCTCACTGAGACATAACACCAAAGGAATAAAGTGAAAATTGAAACTACCCATTATGTTTGTATAAGAAAAGCAAGCTTTGCTGAAATTCATCAGATCCCAGCATTTAAATTAGGATTTGAAATAACAAAAACTGAATATAGCCCACTTTACAACATCAAACTTGTTTGCCATTTAGATTAATGTATACATTAACCTGATAATTTATTGTACTTTTTTTAATTTCTCCCAGGAGCACTTTGTTTTTAATAAATAAATAATTTTAATCCATCTGCATCTAGTGTAGTATAGTACCAGTCCTGGTATAAAAATTCTTATTCATATTCTAGTTTACTTTTGCCTAGCCATTTTTTATTGGTCCGCAATAGTTTGACGTGCTGTGCTTCTAACAGCGATACTACGAGACCTGGGCCAGCTACCAGTCAGTTACCCGCAGCAGTGTTTCACCAAGTTGTCCAAGATGGCGGAGGATGTGATGGGAGGTACTTCCGGCGCCCTCTACAGTCTCATGTTTGTCGGAGCTTCCAAACAAGTCCCGGATTGGTCGGCCGCGTTCGGAGCGGCACTCACCACTGCCATGACCTACTCCAACGCCACTCTCGGCAGCAGGACCATGGTTGGTTTTACCATTTTATTAAAACCTACTCACAAGTTGAAAGGTTTGCAATCTTATACAATTCAGAACATGACCTTTTTTCAATTCAAAATAGTTTTGAAACAGTTAAATGGGCTCCAAACTGATTTTTATTTTCAAAATAATTTTTTTATCATACAGGGTGTTTTTTTTAACGCAACCCAAATTACAAATTCAGAAAATCACAGTTGAAGGGCCAATAAATATCATAAGTTGGCAGCCCTGTTCCCTTTACTTCATTGCCTGTCAGCTGTTATGCATTGTTGCATTGTTGTGTCCAATGCCTAGTGATATATTGGTCACTTATTGTGAAAAGACTGAATACGGTGTTTTCCCAAGTCCCAAAGAGTGTTTATTGTAGAAGAGTATTTAAAAAATAAAACTTTCGTTTTTGTGCAAAGAACGGTTTGCACTCAAGTTTCCAGGTGAGATTTCAATATTTAATAAATAAACTATTTATAGGAATTTGAGGAAACCTGATGTGTAGGAAACAAAAAACACTACCAAAAGAGAACCGTTCTTAACACAGAAATGTTAGAAGAAGTAATGGTTAGTTTAGAGAATTCTCCCCCAAGAGTCATTGAAAATATTAAAGCAACAAAAGCAAATATTTCTCTATAGTGCATTTAGAGCTACAAAACGTCTAGGTTTGACTCCTTATAAAATCTCATAATATGGGGCTTAATGATCCTCTTGCAAGGCTACATTATTGTCGATCGCTAAGATGGTTCACAAGGAACTCCGTAACTGTTTTTAACAATACTTTTTTCTGATGAGGCTTTGTGCCATTTGAGGGGCTATGTAAACAGTCAGAACATTTGTTATTGGAGACCAAAAACCCTCATATTGTACACCAGAAACCTTTACACAGTCAAAGGATAGGAATATAGTGTGCAATTTCTCGAAAATGTCCTAAATTTGATTTTTTTTAAATGACATTGGACTCTGACCACTATGAAGGCATAATTCATGAGTTTGTTGCTTCATTAGGAGAAAATTAAAGTTATTGTTGGTTCTAGCAGGATGGAGCAACATGTCACATGTCAAAACAAACCACAGAGCTACTGAATGTTTTTTTTAAGGTAGACTTCGCAAAGGATTTTACCCCCCAAGATCTCCGGATTGGAGCCCACTGGATTAATTTATTTAGGAATACATAAAATGTAAGTCTTTAAAAAACAACCTCCAGAATATACAGGAGCTGAAGACCAATATTTCACATTTAACACAAGAAATTTATAGAGAAATATTGCAAAAAGAGAGGATCGGCGATAGTCTCCATTGAGAAAGGGTCCAGCTCAGGACTAGAGACCTGGCTCCGAGCTTGCGCATGACCAGCTTGTATCCGAGTCCCCAGGGGTTATGATTCACCTCCTCTCTGAGCTATTCCTACTTCTCTCTCTTTCTCTGTCGGATGGCTCTTTTCAGAGCATTCCTGGCTTCCCGATGTTCCACGGCGGTGGCGACCCTCACGATAGGATTACGCCTCCTGAAACAAGCAAGATGCCTTCTGCATTGTAGACTTGCCCTTCAAAGTGTTTCAATTTCTTCTTTCCACCAGTAGGCTGGATTCCTGCCTAGACGGGGGCTCTTCTCCGAGGCATGGAAGAGTCGCAGGCTTGGCTGATGAGCTGCATGGTGGCCTCGGCCACAACTTCAATGAAACTGCTGCCGGCTCCTCCTACCAAGATGTCTTTAAGGGCCTCCAGCTTGGCTTGGGACACCGCAACACGGTCGTTCGGAGTGAGATAGCAGCTTACGACTGTAAACCGATTGTCCCTCACCCACACAAAGCCTTTGCCAGCACAGTGACCCAGGATCTGAAAATTTCGGAGATCCGGAATCCAGATAGCTGCTGTTCCAAGGGTGTCACTAAACCACCCCGGACTGTCTCGGTCGTGGTGCTGCTTGGAAATGATGACAAGCTCAACACTCCACTCCCCAACGAACTTTGTTATGAGATGGTCTGCCAGTACACTCCTGGTGAGGTTGTCCTGCAGGATTTTCTTGATCTATTTCTGCCGTTTCCGGGAGTCATCAAGAGCTTCTTGAATCTTGAGCCTTTGTAGTGCAGGCGAACTTGACATGTCTTTGCTCTCTGCATTTGTTGCAGAGTCCGCCTCCTCTACGATCAGGTCCTTGCAGACGGTTTAATTTCTGTATTATTGAGGCTTATATTTTTGAAGGTCTACTGTCCACTATAGTGGAATTTTTAATTGTTTGTCTTGAAATGTTCCAGATCCTGGTCTTCCACTAGATTACATCCATTGTTGATGTTATTGTTAGAACAATGTGACATACACCAAAGTACCGGTAACCCGAACTAATAGAGACCGAACACTTTTATTAAAAGCACTAATAAAATCCATTATTTTATACCCCAAACTGTATATTTAAACCAATTAGTATTTGTCATATCACAGTTCACATATAGATTTGTCCTGTATATGTTTTGCCTGAACAACATCAAGTGTTCCTGCAGAGACTTGTCTACCCGTTATAGACTCGTCATTAGAATTATACACACACATTGACATATAAAAACGAACTATGATAAAATAGTGCTGTCTGTAGGGCTACTTTTTATTGGATCACTGTTGTTGCCGGAGTTGAGCTCAAATGTTCAAAAAGTATTTTGCCTAAAAGGGATGATAACGTGTCGGACCGTAAGAATAGAATCTATTGTGAGTATTGTGTACTGTGAGTGTAGCTAGACATCACCGTACGCTATCTTGAGCAACAGTGTTCTGTTATATCCGGATGCTTGATGTTTATGAGACAATGGCGTAACTTTACATTTGCAAACAGGATTTCTTTGTTACATCAAAAGACAATAACTGAATTCTCATGCTCCAAAAAGTAAGTTATTATGAGACAATGGCGTAACTTTACATTTGCAAACAGGATTTCTTTGTTACATCAAAAGACAATAACTGAATTCTCATGTTCTAAAAAGTAAGTTATTGTATTTAATTTAAATTGTCTACGTAGCAATGTATACCGTGCTGACAATTTAAGTGTTTTAATTGAGATTGCATTGCTTTGTTTTTAATTTAAACCCCGTAACCATTTTCCCCATCAGGTAGTTTGGCTTAGCCGGACGTTCGGATTACCGGGACTCTGGTGTATACTGTATAACGGCTACCCATGTATTATTTACAAACTGTGATGTGGGTTGCAGTTTGATGCTCTCATCCCAGCGCACGAGGAGTTCAAAACAACAGCGACCTCTGGCTTGGATACCTTACAGAATGCTGTGAAAGCGGCTGACTTGGGTTGTCAACGTACACGCCACTATAAACCACTGTAAGGACAACTTAGGATCAATCCATATAAAAAAATTAGTTTCATAAGTTTTGGTAAATTTTGCTTTCTCTTCCTATACGATAGTATAAGAGAAAGTTGGGAAGAAAATATTGTTTTTGTTAGAATTTGTGAATTTGAACTTCTGGTGGATATGTTCATTTTAGTGTGCCCTGAATCGAAAAAGTGATTTATAGAGTGATTTCTGTCTGTGTGTGTGTTGGGATGTGCAGAAGCCTAGAGATTGTGCTCCCTGAATCCAAAAAAAGTGGTTTTTAGTGTGATGTTGGTGAGTGTATGGGGATGTGCAGAAGCCTATAAACGAGACTATTGGTCCGATTTTTAAGATATTCGGTATTTAGGTAACAATCCACGTTATCTCAGACACATTTTTTTGAATTTTTTATTTTTAAGGGTATTTTACCACTAAAACCCCCCCAAACAAGTAGAATGTAAATTTTTCAAAAACGGCTCTAACGATTTTGATGAAAATTATATGGTTTATATTTATTTGAGATAACAAAATGACACCACCCACATTTCTCAAAACATCAAGGTTTAAAAGTTAAAGGCTTTTAAAACAGTTTTCAGCGATATTATTAACATTTTTTTAAAGTTTTACTAAACAAGTTAAAGTTATTATAGATATTTAACAGAAAGAAATAACTAGCTATCAATTTCAATTAAACAGTAGTTTATTTATACGATCACTAAATTTAAAACTATACCATATTAAAATATTAACTTAATATAAATAAACTAAACTTTACTAAATATACACACATTTTTATATTGATTATAAATAATTATAATAATAATAATAATAATAATAATTTATGATTTATAAATAATTGAGCTAAAAGAATATTTTTCCTTTTCTTTATTTGATTTTCTTTATTTATTTACATTTCAGGTAAATATTTACTATTAAAAATAAAGTATCTTTTATTTAACACAGTCATAAAACCTGTTCCAAGGACATAACTGCTACTAAAAAATAAAATGATTAGCCTAGCATAACAGTTCAAATTTTCCCTGTTATTATTTCCTCTTTATTATCTGGCATTTCGAATTGACTAAAACTCGACCACTAATGTGTATAAGAACTTTATTGATCTTTGCTTAAAATAAATTATTTTCAATTTTTTTGTGAAGCTTATCAGCAAGTAAAAATATTTTAGGAATTAGAACAAAATTTGAGAAAAGCTTAAGTGAAATATTTTTTATATGGCAATGTCTTAGCTCTGGAGGGCAATCCGTCAGACTGATCATATGGTTAGTAACGTCTGGTTATAAGGACAACTGTTTAGAGAAACTGAAAACATGCCCGTTAGCTATCCACACATGACGCATGATGAGTTTTTTTTTAATATCCATGATCTAAGCTATTTCCCTAAGGGAAGTAAATACATATTTTAAACTTGAATGTGAATAGTTAAATACTAAACTAAATAAAATTATCCACAAATGTATCCACAGTTGGATGATCTTAGATGAGCCCAGCTTACATGAAAGTATTAAATATTTATTTATTTTCTACTCCAGTGTCATTATAAAAGTTTTTGTTGACAAAGGATTAACAGTTCAAACCTTGGTCTTGTCACTAAGGACTGTTGATAGATATCCCTGTTGTAAATAATGGCCTTTGGATTACAAGGTGAGCAGAGGCCAAACTATACAAGGGTGTTTCAGAATTGATGTTGGATACTTTAGGATATTGTTCCTAAAGTCAAAACAAACAAAAATGTCCTGTGAACATATGGCCTATCCTGCTCCATTTTTCGTCTGCTGGTGTGTATCTGTTTTTTACATAACTTTCTATAACTTTGGAACCATTTGAGGTACCAGCTTCAAACTTGGTACGTTAATGAGAACTAATAGAACATATTGTTGTGAATAGTAATAAATTTCTACTATGTACCATTTCAAAATGGCGTCTATTTCAATTTTTGAAAGCTTAATGACTCAAAAACCATGGGATTTATAAAATATGCCCGTCACAGCAGACCTGTGTACTCAGCTAATTTCCAAATCAATAATATATGATATGTTTTATCAATATATGTCGATAAATATAACAGTTTTGAGCCTATTCTTAAGATTAACATGGGAAAAAGTATGCAGATTTGCTGCTCTGACGAACATTGAAAGTAGGCATTTCTAGCATAACAAAATTTTATATTAACCATTCATACAAAGTTTCAAAAACATCTGTCCATAAATAAAGGAGTTTGCCTATTCTCTATATGATACAAGAACATGCAGGTTAGCTGTCATGATAAACACATAAACTACAATTTTTAAACATAAATGGATAGATCTCAACTACTTTAAGGTAAATACCAAGTTTAGTCCAAAAATATAGTTTGATAAGAAGCTGGTATCTCAAATGGTTCCTAAGTTATAGCAAGTTATGTATAAAACCCATACATGCCGACAGACGGAAAACGGAGTGAGATAGGCCATATTTTTTGTTGTTTTGTGTGTTTACCTGAAATTATTGATTTTTTTGACCTCAGAAATAATATCCTAAAGTACCTGACATCAATTATGAAACACCATGTATATACCGTTTACGTCTACCAGGTGAGCCAACGCAAAGTATACATTCCACTTATGTCTACTTTCTGTTTGTTAGGTTTGGAAGAGCCTCATACGTAGCACAGGAGAACATCAGTGACATGGACGCAGGTGCCTACGCAGTCACCGTCTGGCTGAACGCTATTGCTTCTGAGCTCAGCAAGCATCAGTGACAAAACCAATCCAAAATTGTACATAATTGATATATTAAATTAATTGTATTTATTGTTTTATTTTAATGTTATATGTGTTAAACTTATGTTAGTAATTTTGTAACCGCTTTGAAATATTTTTTAGTAATTTAAAAAATGTTTAACATTCATGTGAAATAAAAAAAAACAATTATTGAATATTTAGTTTACCATATCTTCCTGATGCATCTACATAACACTTAAAAATAAGATAATTACCGTAACATAAGCAGTTGTCATTTAAAATGTCAGAATCAAAGAGGGCCCTATAACTTTTCCAGGGAGTTATAGGGCGGATCATTTAAAATCTAGTTAAAATTATTATTTTTACTTTCTCCCCTTATACATAGTATATGGAGAAGAAAGTATTGTTTTCGTCAAAATTTGAGTTGGGAGTGGATATATCCGTTTTGGGGTCCCCTGAATCCAAAATGGAGGGATTCGACGTGATGTCTGTCCGTCCGTTATCTGTGTGTGTGTGTGCGTCTGGATGTGTACAAAGCCACAGCCTACCCCGTTGGTCCGATTTATATGAAATTTGGCATGTATGTATATATGCACCGTATCTCCAGGAGTTTTTTCATTTTTTTGTATTTTTGATTTTTAAGGGTAGTTCACCCCTAAAAACCTTTAAAAAACGTGAAAAATCCAAATTTCTCAAAAACTGCACTAATGATTTTGATTAAAATTTAATAGTTTATATTGCACAGAGTACTAGATAAATTGACCCACCCGCATGTCTGTAAAAATGACGGTTCAAAAGTTGTAGGCTTTTAAATATAAAAAAATATTTTTTTTTAATTTTCAATGAAAACAATAAAAGTAAAGTATAACTTGAATGGCACCATTGTAACTAGCTTAAAAAGCTAAAAAATTTAGTAATTTGAATTATTTGTGTACGACTAACGGTTCCAGAGAAAAGTTAAATTTACTGTCCATGATAAAAGTAGTACGTTGTCTAAAAGCGCCCAATGTTATTCTTATGGAGAATATTAAAAAATCAATTTCTTCCTTATTTTTCAACCGTTTTCCATGAAACTTGGTATGAAGTATAAGGTCAAATCAAATCACCCAACAAATCCCACTCAAAAAGGCTTGGTATTACCGGGGGGTGGGGGCTCCCCTTAAAATTTGAACAATTAATTTAACTTTGTTTTTTTGTCTTCTTGTTTATTTTTATTAGAATCCATGAATATTTTAATGTTTATTAAACAATAAATTTTTTAAAGATACTTAATACATTAACTGTTTTTTTAAATTTACTTTAAAGAAAGTATGTGTCATACTGTTTATTTTTTTTACTATATGTGTCAGTCCACTGATACTGTTTATTTTAAATTTACTTAAGGGAGAAAGTATGTGTCAGTCCACTGATACTGTTTATTTTAAATTTACTTAAGGGAGAAAGTCTGTTTATTGAACTCATTTTAATACCACTTTGGTAGATACAACCTGGAGAGATAGGCCTAATGCCAGAAAATTGTCACAAAAATATGCAAACATAAGTTTACATCTTACAATAGTTACAATGTTTTAACAACATATTTGTAATTTTATAAGGAAATTGTGTAATTTAAAGTAAACAAAACTTCATGGTATTTTCGTACTAAGGTCGTGATTTTGTAATAAGAGACCGGAAGATGAAGACCAGGAACTGGAGACCACAGCCTCCTAAATGACAGTTCCTACTTGCCTTCAACCACAGCCACAGCCTTCTGTAATTTAGGACCAGTTCAACACAATAGTACCGGCAACACCCTTCTGGGAGGCATTGGCCAAAGCCATCAATAAAATACTTCCTGCGTTTTATCTCTCTATACAATACAGTTTTTAATTTTACTGAGTTTGCTTCAGAGGTAGACCTGTTATGTGGTTCTCATGATATGACCTTGGCTGGAGACCAATTTTTCTGATTTTGCAGCCCCCCAGATGCCAAAAATACAATTCCTTCAAAATTATTTGTATAAAATTTAAAGTACTTGATTTATTTAACTAAAGTTAATTTATTGTATAAATATATATCGGTGATAATGATAACTCTCGTAAAAATTGTTTGATTGAATTGAAATTTGCTACATAGGTATAAAGGATAATATGTGGGTTTCAGTTTGAAAACCAGGGAAAAAGTCCATCCAAAGAGAGATAAAAATGGAATTTTTGGGGATTCGACTTATAATTTATGAAAAAATAAAATTTTTACTAGCCCCATTGTAAGTAACTGTAAAATAAATTCATTGGATTATGTATGTTTGCTCTATGTCAATCAGTTACTCAAGGAAACTGGTGTTCCTTTAAAGCTCCTAAGTTACTCTTATGGGGGATGTAAAATTAATATTTTGTTTATTGTATAAAATAGTTAGATAAGACATGATACTAGTTAAGTTATAACAATGTAGGCTATGTATGTATAACAATGTAGGTTCTGAAAACCAGAATTTTTTACTTTGTTGTAGCAAACCTACTTAATTATTCCCCACAAAAGAATTTTCGTAAGAGAATTATTTATTCTTGAATAATTTACTGTGGAGAAAACACAAATTGATACAACTTCCTTAATTTGAAGTATTATGATGAAATTTGGTATGCCTTCATCTGGTGATGGTCTATTACTATGTGTTGAACAATCTAAAACATTTTGTTCCTCATGGAAGCATTCCTACTCATTCTTAAGAATTTAGATTAAGAATAGCTAGATTAAGAATTAAGACTAGTTTTATCATGACTATTTTTTTGTTTTATCAATTCCTCATCAATGGAAATTTGCTCAGTATGTGAAATAAAGTTATCTCTATGTAGTAGTGAGGTCTGTTACTAAGGGGTATTTTACTTGAAAGCAAACATATTGGTATGTGTAATTTCTCAGTACAGACATACATTTCAGTTATTCTTGATTAACCCATCTGATAGAATATTATTTTCATAAATATTATAAGAATTAAATTTTTCACTACTTACCTTAGTCTTCTTCACTTTAGCTAATTGCTATTGTGCAGTTTTACTTTTGAATAGGGAATGCTTTTAGGGTGTCTCCATTCTAATGATTTTTACAAATCATGCTAATCATTAACATGTTAATCATGCTGATCATGATTGAAATCTAATGATTAAACCAAATGGATGATTAATAAATAAAAATCCTTTTGTCTAATCAATAGGTTTAGTTTACATACTCTAACAATGCCATTAGGTCAAAAATAGTCTTGTATTAGATTTTGTTTGTGTTTCTACTTTCTTTAGAGTGGGGATTCAAATATTTGGGAACAGAGTAGCAAATTAGGTTTCTAAAAATTAAAAATTACCTCAATAACAGGAACTTCGATTTTAATTTATAGGATTATATACAACATGATCAAGTTATATTGTTATAACGGATCCAAGGGTGTGCATTAAAAATGTAGTCATAAGTTTAATAGGCGATAAAAGTATAATATAGACATACTTACAAAATTTTTATATTTATTAAGCTAAAATAACAAAGTTATTATACAAGTAAGTCTAGAATTAAATTACCATACAGCTAAAAATATACATTTTTTAAAATTTATCAGAAGATAATAAAATTACAAATCTTTTTCGTTCTTTCCTTGTAAGCTAAAATTTTGATTGCACGATTTCTCACCAATGTAATTTTGATTCCAACATTATATTGTACTGTTCATGGTTGACTTTTCTCACAAATAAAACAAAAGCCGTGCAGAAGGCTGACTAATTTCAACGTTACTAACTCCAAAAGATTAGTTCGGTCACAGTCCGCTTTGGAGCGCTGTCGTGCTTTACCACGTGCAGACATAACCTCCAACACGAGCACCGTGAGACAACGACCGCTGTCACGGAGACAGAGAAACTGTTCTCTTCAAGTCAGCCTTCTGTGTAGATTCTGTTTTTGACTCCGTAGAGAGATCAGAATCGACGACCTCTGCCGAACGATCTTTGTCTCGGCTGTTCCTCCTCGACTTCTGGTTCCACCGGCGCTTCGGTTGTCTTTCCTCTTCCGCTAGTAAACCTCCTGTTTCCGTTCACCGTCGAGGACTTCCTCTCCGACGTACTTCCTGTCTGGTCGGATATCTTGTTGCTCCCTATTCTCCTGTTGTTCTTCCCGAAGCTCTTGCCACTGTCTAACGATCCTGGGGCGCTTGTCGTTGTCGTACTGGTGGAGGGACCTGGTCCCTTCTGCTGCTGCTCTCTTCTCCTCTTGAGCCTCTCAATTAGGGCTTCGTTGCTGCGGAAGGGACGGATCTGTAATCCTTTCTTCTTAGGCGCCTCTGTCGTCGTCGTGACTACTTCTTCTTCTTCTTCCACCGCACCCTCCTCCCCCTCTTCGTCTTCGTACTCAAGTGGCGGTGGCTCTGTTGTTGTCGTCGTGGTTTTCTGTGAAGCCTGTTGATAAAAAATACCTTTAATAAAAAAATAATATGAATATTTAAATTGACTTAACGATACGGTAATCTACGCCAAAAATAAAACTGATTACACTTCTCTTCTTTGCAAAGATTTTAGGTTTGTATTTGATAGAATCTGTGATTTGAATAGCCGAATAATTGGTTGAGATGTACAAAATATGAATTTTATGTTCTTTATTTAGAAAACTATCGTTCAACGAGATTTATGCAAAGAATCTACATAATATTTTTTTGGGAAGTAATAAATAAATTCTAAAACATTCTTTGGGATACTTTATCATCTTTTAGCTTTGAAGTGTGGCCTATTAAGGATTTATTTTAGTTTACAGATGTTTTAAAAAACATAATAGGTATTATATGGAGACTAAAGAGTTGTACGCGAGGACGATTATTCTTCATGATAAGAGATCTTTCACATTTATGAAATATCACAAATATAGGTATTAAAGTTTGCAATAATTACACACATAATAATTAAATTTGAAAAAATAATTGAAAATTCGAGAAAAATGTGTTTCACCCTCAACTTTAAAAAATGTCACACTGAACTATTTCGTCTTTTCAGATTCCGAAAAACAAATACTTATTTTTGGGTTCACCGAGGAGCCAACGCACTCGCTCATCCGAATGATCAACAATGAAGTGAATGTAATACTTATTGTTCAACACACGTTTGTTATGTTACATTGTAGTGAGTGGCGTGTTCGGCAACCCGATGCCGAGATGCCTACGTGAACGCTTGTTGGACGCGTACTGAATAAGAACTGACCAAAGAGAGCATCAAAGTTCATATCATACTTGTAAACAACTGGAGTATCTCCAAAACCAAGGCATCGTAGCTGAGCAAAACCGGCGAAAACACAGTGACATACAGTAGGAGCTGAACTTATAACTTTAGCTGGATGGCTTGGTAATTAAAGAGAAAATAGTGGCCTTCAAAACTGAAGGTCGTGAATCGAATCTTGCAAAGGTCAAATCTGGACCGAGCTGCAATTTCTTCGTTGGGCTATTATATTAATTAATGGCACTTACTAACATCAGGTTAACATTAGGTAGTAACAAGACCATTCCCTACCAAACTTTAAAATGTTCAAAGGCGTTGAAAGCCCCATAGTAACAAAAATAACCTAATGGGTCTTTTCGATTCTTTCATTCGGACATGAAAAACTAAATTGGCTCATGAACTAAGGGACTTGTAGTGATAGAGCAAGCTTTGACAAATGTCGACTGAGAGCTATGACCGTTGTCAGTCTTTTCCAAAGTAAAATATTTAATTTTAATGTAAGCATGGATAGTCTGGCCAAGCTATAGCAGGTTAGGACTACTGCGAGCCCGTTCAGGCCACAGCTATCTGAGGGCCTGTACACATGAGAGCGATGGATCGTGCAATGCAACGCCCTCTTGCGAACACAGCCTGAGTCTTGCTGGGGTACCGGACAAGCTTAAAGCAGTTAAAGTTCTAAGAAAAAATTCCTGAAAAAATGTATATGCAATAAAGTTTTACGGATTCCAAAACTTACTGCAGTCTTGGGGCTGGGACGACCGATGGCGGGTCCGCGGGCTTGCCTCAGCAGGGGCGAAGGCCTGAGGGGCGAAGGCTTGACTGGGGCGGGGGCAGGGGCGTCGTCATACTCGTAGTCATCGGCGGCCAAAGATATCGCCGCCAGACTCAGCAGCACCACCACCCATCTGCGCAGAAACAGGAATATGAACTACCCCTCTAGTGTACTAGAATCTTGGAAATAGTATGGTGACAGAGTGGTGACTTAAAGATAGTTGTATCCTAAGCAGAATCTATCATTGTGAAATCAGACGAAACCTTTGGAGTTTACACTAGGCTTAAATTCCGAGAACTACATCCGATTCACTCGATTCTAATCCAGATGAAACTGTGTGTTTTTGCATTTCTTTTGAGCCTGATAAATTTTGTCTCCTGATTATCTGTGTAGATTTAACGCTGACCGCGTATTTTAACTTTATATAAATTACGCATGAGCTTTTTCGTGTGTTAAAATGTTTAGTAAATGTGAAGAACGTGTTTTTTTAAACTATGACACAACCAATATCGGCAATTTCTGGTATGTATATTATTTTGTATGCTTGAAGATTACGATTTCATTTCGTCGAAATACGTAGCCGTAATAAGTCATTACAAGAAACACGACACACGGACTTGGTAAAATAACATTCGCATGAGCATTGGTTGGATTGGAAATACTGAATAGCTTTTAGTTGGTTTCATCACTAACGATGAAACCAACCCTAAATAAACATAGCTTAGTTGTCCATTTCTGGGTCTTGCACTAATTAGACTGATGAAAAGTTTTTTTACACTTTGTTCAGACTTAATACATACAAATTAGATTTAAACTAAGAAAATTAGATTAAGATTTAAAGTCATTCGCTTAACCTGAAGCACATTCATAAAACGTATTTTCGGTCAATCAGTTTTAATATTACGGGTCATTTATTATAAAGTTCAATCATTGCTCGGATACACTTAACATTTTTATTAATAAAAACTGCACACTTATCTGTTGACTAATTATATGAGCTTAGAAATCCAAACTTGAACGAAATTACATGTAATAATCCTTACTCTTTGTATTAGTGACTCAAGATAATTGTTACTCTGTGTAAGGTGCAGCAGGCAGACCAGCTACGCTGCAACGATCAAGTTGTCTCTGCATAACGGGACCCAAGGTCGTGTCCTTGGTGACCAACCCGTATTTGAGAATAATTAATAAAAACAGCTGTCAGTCTTGTGGCATGCCATACCCTCGGTGGTCAACCTCTCGGCGTCGAGGCCAAACAAGCTGCCAATTAACGAACAAAGGGTTGCCGGGGGAGGATATTTTAGTGGTAATTACCGGTTATTCCATTAAAAACAGACGGTTAATTTCGCATTCCTCGGTGTGTACAACTTGGATGTCTAAATAACAATAGAAATTACCAAACATAAAATTACTTAAAATGTTTTACGTGGAGCACTGTTACAAGATTCGGGTCTTCAAAGTTTATATGGGTAGATTTTGGGTCTAATGAAACAGTTTTGAGTTTTTTGTCCAATTATATCATGATTTAAGGTTAAATAAGCTGATTAGTATTTTAATACTTCACAGGTTTCACGAAAGTAAATACAGGTTACAGATCAGGGCTTCTTGAACCTCTATAATCCTTTTTCAAGGGATTTTTTGACATCAAAAATAAGGTACAGTATTGGAAACAGATTTATCAGTAAAACTTTACAAACAATTATTTGTTGCTACTACACAATTTTGAACCAATATTGGTTAGTTTAAGACTTGATTGTGTAAAAAAATAGACACTTTAGTATTGCCACTATGACTTCCATTGCGTGATTTGTTTGCACATTAAACATGTTGTTCCAAAATTTTTAAATAATGTATCCGAAACACGGGCTGCAAACTTAGAGGTGGCTATTATTTTGAACTGATACAATAGCAAATTTGCCAAAAAATCCACATTCGTGAAAGCTGAATTAATTAAATTAATGATTTAAAATTAAGTAATTTAATTATTTACACATTAAATCCGGGATCAACTTAAACGTTGTGTTACGGAAGAATACCAGAACTGCTTTGGTTGTTTGGACATCTAGAAATATCCCCTGAAATCTTTCTTAACTAATTGGATTCCATGCTTATCACACACTATTAAGATCCGACACTGTATAAAATAAAGCACGTTGTGAGATAAGCAGGAGGTGGCCAGCGCCGGCGGCGGACGTTGCCCAACCGGCGCGGCGACAGCCGGCCCGGTCCGGTCCGGCCCGGTCCAGTTGGCACGGAGAACGAATATTCGGATTGTCAACAGGAATAAATGAGGCCCTAATAACCTGTTTCCTGTTAACTATAACATTCACTGTGGCTCATTTGCTCAAGATTTCACATGTAACTCGATATTTTCAGATAAGTTATTCATCCTATAAGTTGATACAGTACATGAAACATCTTAACATTCAACGTAAATCAATTATTTAATGAAACTTTTTGTTGGAATAATCGGTGTACGAGGTCAAAATGAAGTACTAATTTTATAGTCTAAAGGAAATTTGTCATATACTTGTTTGTAATCGCCAACTGTGCTTAAAATCTGTTATGGACAAAAGAAACAAAATTGGTCATAATATACTGCCTTGAGGAACGCCAGGAGCCCTGAAGAACGCTGATTATGAAACCCTACCAACAATGTGTTCTCGTTAATTACTTAGCTTGGGTCCATTTCATGTAAACTATACAAAAAATCTTATTCAAACTATAAAAATAATTTATAAGTAAGTTTGTTTGCCCAATTTGAGTTGCCCTGTAATGACTACAACAACTAACAACCAAAACCTACTACAAACTTGCAAAAGATGTAAGAATACAATGATTGAAGAAAATATAACTGTGTCACACTTTTGTAAGTAATTTTGTTTTAATTTTAACCGAATCTTTCACATTTAAGGGGTCGGTTTAGTGTAGCCGCGTAAGCAAGGTTTCGAAAATTCAGGTTTTACCATCTGGTTTTATAAAGCGTCTGCTCTTAACCTATCAGCAGTTTAGAGAGTGGCATCACAGTAGACGCAAGTCGTGTTTAGACAATAAGACATAATGCGCTGTACGGCTCCGTGGGGCTGACATTCAGCGATTGACCCTTCTTGAGACACGCGGCACGAGCCACGACCGCCGCGCGTGAATGTCGACTGAGCCACGAGCTGGGAACCCGGAGTACGACACATCGCCGTTACAAGTGAATACGAGCGAAGCCTTAGTGTAATGACGTATCGTTTTATTGACCAAACCCCGTCTGATTATTTTATAAACGTACGTAGATAGTGGCGCACTCAGAAAATAATTATGAAGGGAGCTAACCGGGACTCCCTGGGCCTACCAATGGAAGACTTTTTAAAAGTTCCTTAGAAAACCCGGTATTTTAAGGCATTACTTTAAGTTTATTTTAGTAATTTGATTCTGTAATGAATAATAAGCTTTTTGGATTTATTTTTTCAAAATGTTTGTATATCATTTGTCTCTGTATTATATATGGATAACACACTGTGTCAATTGGAATTTCCCTGATACTCTCAGACAATGCGTTTCTTAGGTTATGTCTTAATTGGCAGAAGGGTGGAAAAGGTGCACTCTTCCGTGCTGCTCAATACAGGTATAATAATGGAAATATTAAGTAGGATATGGATGTTTGGAAAGATCGTATTATCAAAAATATTTAGAAAATAAACTGTATTGACATGGAGTGTGTTGTTTCGTTGGAGAAAAGTTTGCCAAACTTCCATTTATCATTTTTTGTAGTGAAATGTAACTCCCGCAAACTAGTATTCTGTAGCCTATACGATGTGCCCAATATTGGTGGATCTAAAAGCAGAATATAGTTTTTTCTTGAGGGGGATACAGCCCCTTTGGCCCCCCGTGGGTGCA
The DNA here is from genome assembly GCA_023375725.1 of Nephotettix cincticeps. Lineage (NCBI taxonomy): Eukaryota > Metazoa > Arthropoda > Insecta > Hemiptera > Cicadellidae > Nephotettix > Nephotettix cincticeps. The sequence goes on along the minus strand of CM041788.1, from coordinate 21,480,603 downwards.
CCCTGCAGCTAGTCCCAGTTTTAAACCATCAAACAATTGTGCAATAATTTAGTCAGGATATCCTGGGATAGGCCTAGTCGACTGCCTGTCTGGGTTTTACCAGTTTAAAGATCTGACTTAAACACATAAAAATAAGCTCTTAAATTACTGGTGAGTCCTTTGGCTGTCCACTATAACGGAATCCATTATTACCTTCCTCCATTTTTATCACTCCTGGAGGCTTGGTTGAGTCTGAACACCCAGTTTGCGTGCTGGTCAACCGGCGTGTAGAAGAAAGATGGATATATCCTTTTTTTGTTTAGGAGTCTTGGGAGTTTTTGAGTTGTATCATGAATCCCTAAAGGTTGTTTTGTGGCCTGAGTCCGCATTTGGAGAGGTTTGGAGACTGTCCGTGTCCAACTTTTCTCGTCCTCATGAATTCTCTTTTTCTCATTACCGTACAATATTACGTAAAACACTTGCATATTCTAACGTGATTTGACTTCAAGATGGAAAATCCCCTTCCAATTATTTTCTCTCCCCTTGGTTGGATAAAAAGGAAATGTCTTCCCTTTTTTCTATCCGAAGAGGAGTTTTGAGGGAGAGGGTTCCTCTCCAAAAAGAAGTTTTTTTGGGATTAAAAAAAACTCTTCTAATCCTCAAGTGTCTAACATCTATGAAAACAGGTAAATCACTATCGGAAGAGTTTAGAAGGGGTTTGTACCTTGAAATAGAGGGTTTTGGGGTTTCTGAGATCTTCCTGAACTTCTAGTATAGGATTTAGGGTTCTTTGATGTATCAAAATCTACTACGTACACTTGTTCTACTTTTCCCATGGAAATCAGGGTAAACAAGGACCAATCATTCATTCGTTACGTCTTATTCGTATCGTAGCTGCCGGGGCGAGGCGGGACAGTTCTCAAGTGATCATAATAGCGAACTGTACCGGTCTACTGGCGGGGAAAATTGAATGAACGCCTATCCTGGTGTGCGGGTCTGTAAATACGATATCGTAAAAACCTCGGATATCGATGAAATTGGATGCAGACATAAAAATCACAAATCACTCTATCCGAAGAAGAGTTTAAGGGAGGCTGGGGTTTTATCGCAACATGGTTTGTTGGTGTTTTTTATGTCATTTAATAGGAAATTATATTTTTATCAGCACCAATGGTATTAGCTCAATAAAATATGTAGTATTATGGAACTTTGCTATATATCAATCGGTTCCAGATATGGAAACTGGTAAACTCAGTAAGTTGTCTTTTGAAGTCCCTATCTTATGGGAAAAGGTAATAAACCGTATCAGTGGACTGACACATACTTCCTCCCTTAAATAAATTTACAAACGTGGAAACCCATATACACATTTTCTATGTTATTGTTCTCATGTTATACTATAATTTTAGTCCGAAAAGACCTTATACAAATAAACACTGCGACCTATTTAAAAGCTGTCGATTTTCCTAATAATTTTACAGAGTTAAAGTTAAAAATAACTAAATATAAACGTTGTATAGTAAAATTTTGTAAACACATATGGTAAACCTTAATGCAAATTTAAATTTTGATCGTTTTGATTGTCTTTTACTGTTTAAATAATCTTAACTTTGTACTTGTAGTGTTAGTTTTCTACTTTTAATTTTAATCTATACTATAATCCATTTTGACATGGATATGTCAGCTCTGGGGGGGGGGTGTTGGTGTCGGTGATTTTTAAGATGGAAAACATGTAACAGGTTTCCATAGAAACTACCAGAGCTATTGTTTTGAATTTTTAATATAAAATAACAAAGAACATCTGTTTAGATTAACTGAGATCATTCCCTTTAGACATATCCATGACCCAACCTATTTCCCTCAGGGAAGTAAATACAAACATTTTTGTCCACCTTTTAAGAACATAAAACTACTGAAAGAAGTTTTTTTGACACAAACATATAATTGTGGCGTTGAAACAGCTGTAAAGGTCGGAGCCAGAACTGGCTCAGAGGAAGTGTGAGGGAGCACGAAAGAGAGCGAGGGTCTCTCATCACTATAAGAGGTTACTGTCGAACATGACCTGCAGATCTGTGAACTAGCACGTCGATCAGCTGTTACATTAATACTTTATAGATCAGGTGCTTAACAGCTGTTACGTACGTATTATTTAATCGACCAATATTATAACCATAGAAAGAAATACTATGCAAATGATTTATATTAGGACCTTAAAGCCGATATTCTATTTTACAAATATTATTTTCGAATTTCCTGTGGTTTCATATTTTTATTAACTGCAAATAAACATACCCGATCTAAAACCTTATTAAAAAATAAAATCATTATTTTCAAATCGCCGGGTCAGCTAGTTTCATAATATTTGAGTATATTGCCTTTGAGTGCTTATTGTAACTAAGCCTTGGGAGATTTTGACATGGCAATTTGCGGGACCAAAATTATTGAAACAGTGACATCATTTGGTTAGTGATTTCATATGGTTAGTGACGTCATAGTTAGGTTATAAGAACATCTGTTTATATGAACTGAAAACATTCCCTTTAGAAATATCCGTGATCTTACCTACAGTATTTCCCACAGAGGTATAAATACAAACATATTTTGTATGGAGGTCAGTGATTTTTTTACTATATTTACAATGAATTTTAAGGTATAAAAGGATCATTTGGAAAAAATAATGGCCGTAATATTTGTCATTATCATACACACGATTACGACGTACCTATTACATTCAAATGAAGGTTGAAAAAAAATAAAATTTCACACATTTAAGCAAAGACAAATGACAGATTCTTGTTCTTCGTTGCTTGAATTATTTATTAGTTTACCTTTGAAATCCGGGGACACAAAATAAAATTTAAACTTATAATTTGTCTTAGAAGTCGGAAGTCATACCAGGATCTATTTATAAAATCCCTTTCTATACTATTTTACTTCAACAGTCATTTTAATTCATATTGAACACAGTATATAAATCACGCTCTCCACCCGTGTTCACCTTGGAATACACACCAGGGCGCGTCGGTTTCTTATATAATCGTTAGAGGAACTGTATAAAAGTTTTTGGCCGAGTATTCAGGATCCAAAAGGAAGGACAATGAAGAGGCTAGGCAGTAGGCAGAAGGCAGAAGGCAGGCGCGACTGGGAGTTATGTAAGGTTATGTTTATGTCTTGTCGCGCCACTGCGCCAGCTCTGTTGTAACACTGAGAATCCTCGACCTGTCGGCCTACGGACACATTCCTGCGCCGCCGCCGCCGTCGCCACGCTCAGCCAGAGGGTGTCCAGATACTAGGAGTAGGACCTACCCTCATCAAACCTTGTTGGAGGTTTTAGACACTTTTCCGGAAGGAAACCTTTAAGACGAAAGTAGGTTAGTGTAGTAATAAATTTTATACATTTCGAAATATTTCAATCGAGCTGTGGTATTATAATAAAATGTTACTAAAACGGTAACACCGGAAATGTATCAGAAGAAATACCTCTATAAAACTACCCGGCTGACAACCGGGTAGTATTTTGAAAAGGCACTTCCAAAATCTGTCACCGTGTAGTAACCACAACAAGTTTGGTAACAAATACTTAATTTAATGTGATCGCAGTTTATTGTGGTATGACGTAAAAGGCAAAGAAGATATGAAATGCAGATAAGAGTCTGGATCATCATCTTGCCGCCATATTGGATTGTATTCCCATAAGGACAATATTAATTCTGTTACACGTAATAGTCATAAAAGGTGTTTTGAGGCGTCAAAATAAAGTGTGGTTACAGTGGACGGCAATCTTATCACAAAATTAACATTGATCAAATGGGGCTAAAACGCAATTTTCCGCCAATGATAGGGCCTACATACTCTCAATGTGTTAAAGAGTTTTTGAATGGGTTAAGGTCAAGTAAACCCTATAAAAATATTACATAATTTTGTCGTCACTTTGGGAAGGGTTTCTAAACCCGATGAAGGCCATGATTTTTACCTATTAGTATATGTTAATAAAATAGCATAGTAATTAAATATAATAACCCATTACTGATGCTAAAAATTTCTAGAGCTTTTGCTTTATTCATTAACAATCCTCCCTTGGCTCCGACCATTCGGTCTACAGTATAGACGCCTAATTAGAGTTTCTTCGAACAGTGTTTAGTGGGTGAGGAATAACCATTAAGAGTTTGCCTTACTGGCGAAATGTTTCGTTTAGCCTCATAACAAGTGTTTATTTTATGACATCATTACTGGTTACATCGTAGTCATAGAAAGGTGGTTGGGATGTCAAAATAAAGGTAAAGTAAATATCTAGGGAATTACATTCTCTCATGGATATGTCTTAGCTCTGGGTGGGGGTGTAGCGGTTTGCGCGACCAAAATTTGAAACAGTGACGTCATAGTTTGGTTATTAGAACAGCTGTTTAGATGAACTGAAAACAATACCTTTAGACATATCTATGATCTAACATATTTCCTACAGGGAAGTAAAAATACAAACATTTTTTTATCACACTGTACTGAAGCCAGTTTCTTTCAACGTTAATTGTGACTACAATAAGTAATAAAACTATTAAAGGGATTGAGGCAAATTCAAAAGAAATATATATATATATTATTTTCCCAGCCTAGGCTGTGTAAATCAGCTGGAGGTTTTACCCTCACTAGCTACCATATCTGAATGCTCAGAGCTATTAGCTTTAAGAACACTGTCAGTGAAGGCTGTTAAGAGTGAAATCAGCTGTAAAACCAATATTATTGTTGCCTTTGTACCAGTACTGAAGGAATCAAATGGGCTACTAAAGGCCAGTTAAAAATTATATTACTTAATTCGTTCTCTTTATATGTTTACAGTGTAATAAAAAATATCGTTCATAACTCGTATTAAATGTGTTACTCCGTGCCTTAATCGAATTCCACGCTCGGCTGTAAACCCGATCGTGGCCCTGAAACAACCACTTTCCATCCTGAAATATGAAATATACTATCCATTCCATAATGAAATATACTATTTTCAAGAAAAATATAATTCCCACGAAATTATTTATTATATTTTTTTGGCATGAAAATAAAAAATAGAAAACTTAATTCCCTTGATAACCATTACCTTTAATTTGACACATCAACAATCTTTTTACGTCCATCGGCTCACTTTATGCTGCCACAAATTAACATTGTTCTTATGGGAATAAAATCCAAAATAGCGGAGGTACTTCAGAGTCTTATGATGTATAAATAGTAGTACCTGGTGACCAAGGTTTGCTCGGATGGAATAATACAATGCTTGGTATTATACAATTTAATTAGCAAAATGAAAATACATTTATTACCCAATGAAAACATTTATTCATTTAAATAAAACCGATTTCATACACCTTAATTAATTTAGCTTAAACTCTAAACAAAAATATAGTCGTTGAGTAAGGACCGACCTTGTAACCTCCGAAACACGAAACCTTAGCGCTACCACTGAGCTACGGCGTCGGCCAGATGACAGCGTCGTTTAAGATCTTTTGGCCTACCTCATTTGTTTTAGCTGGTCATAAACTTTAATTATCCATACAGATATTATTAGCCTGTGATCAACTGATTTTGTTAGAAACGTAATGAAAATTGAAAAGCAAAAGAGAAATTAATTTAGTTTACACCAATTAATTGGTTTGTTACAGTGGCCTCAAGCAATATAATGAATAAGATTTCTATCAAAACTCGAAAGATTTTGTGAATACTGTTCTCCGCTTTTATTTCGCACGGTTATTTTATCCTTTAGTTTTTACAAATTCTTTAGTAATTTTATAATTTTTTATTTATACATAAAATAAATATTTATGCAAAACCTCTATTCACATATCGTTCACCTCCATCTTCAATCAACAACTGTCAAAAGTTTTGATTTGTATTGTTTACATTCGATTCTCCATAAGCGTGATGTTGATTTTTTTTATTTTAAACTTAATATTACATGAAAACTGAATTTTTCTGGACATTAGACCTATCTAGAACTTATTTTCTACTCGGAAATCAGTTACAGTATTTCCAAAATTTAAAGAAACTCGTTAGAGCCGTTTTTGAGATCCGTGTGCAAATATATATATAAAAACCTTGCTCGTATTATAGTATTGGATTGGATAAATGCAACATTAAACGATGTACCGAGGTGGTGTGCCTCAGCTTTGAACAGAACGGTCATTACGACGATGATAGTGAAGAGAAAGCCACGCGATGATATCATGCTTGCCTCATCTCGAGGGCCCTTCCACTGAATTTCTACCGAGAGCATTTAATCTCAGAGGAAGTTGTAAATTGAAGACGATATTTCACGATCATCGATATAAGACGATCGAACGGTAATTCATTGTGTGACCAACATATTAAATTAGTTTGTTTACAAAATTATCACCAATTATCCTTATGGTCTTCAAAATTTCGTATCATATTGCTACTGTTGACTATCGATATCTTGAACCTTGTAAATTGAAAAACTCGACTTCAGTTACCCCAGTGTGTAAGGCAAAGTGTTATTTTTATTCAATTTAGTAAGTTATATGTGCAAGTTACGTGTGATGGGGTTGTATCCCAGTAGATAGACAAGTTAATTTTTCTACTATGTTTGATACATTTAAAAATAAAAAAAACATCTGGAAACAACTTTTTTATTTATGCCACTCCGCTTCTGTGCAATTTCAAATATTTGCTGCAAAATAATGTTCAATTCTCAAAACGACGGGAAGTTACGTAATTGAAATTGTATTTACTTTCCTATGGCAAATAGCTTAGTTTATATATATGTCTAAAGGATATATTTTCAGTTCCCCTAAACAGCTGTCTTCATAACCATATGACGTCACTTCCCTAACAATTTTTGCGACCTACAAATTGCTAACACCCCTTCCTAAGGCTTAGGTAATCCATGGTAAGATATAGTGCTTAAAATGATTACGGTTAAATTGTTTTGATTTTCTTTTATAAAAAAATGTTCATTTATCTCATAAAATGGATATTTTTAAAATTGATATTTAAGTTAATCATTTTGGTATAAAATTTAAGGCATTTAGGTAAACTATAAATTCGTATAAAATATATACCCTACGAATTGTTGTGCATTAAAGAAAGTAAAAAAATATTTGAAAATTAAATATAAGTTTTTTTTAAATATTTAATTTGCAGAAAACCAATAGTCCAATAGCATTCAAAATACAAAACATATTGTAATATATCACTGTTAGAAAGCGTTAAAAGTTTAATTCACCTAACTCAACGGTTCTCTTGGAATATCAATTAAAAGTCCTGAAAACATAGAAAAAACAACTTCCGGATAATGGACATTTCGCGCTCTCAGATTAGTAGATGTATATGTAAATATTTTTGGGAAAAATTAAATTACGCCAGTGAAAAAGTAAGTCTCATATTTTAAGTAAATATTTAAAATAAAATTAAGTATATGGTTATTTAGAAAATGGTATTTCAATTTTTATCCATTTACGAGTAGCGGATCCTCTTAATATAAGTGTTTTCAGTCATGAACTGTACTCTAATTATGGTTATCTTGCCTGCTAGGGTCTTGTATCGTGTATATTCCCGGCGATGTTTGTTTTCTGTTGTTTGTAAAATTAGACATTGTTAACTCAATTTTCTTAATTAAGTAAAACTATAGAGAAAGTGATGACCCTGAAGTTTTCCAACTAGAGCAAACAAACTTGGGATTCTGAGTTCAGGTCATCAAGAAGGTTTGTCATTAATTATTTCATGTAATTTCCTCCCACTATTCATTCATTAACCTTATGGCGATTAGATCAGTTGAAGCCGCCCGTGGCATAAAACACAGAGTGTATCTGCTAATGACTGGCTGTGTATTCTCAACGTAATGGATTTTTAAATATCTGTATTTAATTGTTTGTTTTTCACTAAATACGCTCCAATATTGTGAAAGCCGTCTAGCCAATAAATTTCAGTGACCAAAAATATTTTTTGGAATGGTAAATAATTTTATTTTTGCTTGATACGTGAGGAAAAACACAAAGGGAAGAGCAATAAATATTAGAAAGGTTTTTTTCATATATCTACTAATTAAAGATCCTGTCTGAGCTTCTTTAAAATGTGGCGTATACTGCAAAAGTTCAAAATGATCAGTTCAACCAAATTACTCCGATACCAAGTTGTGTTAAATACTCTGGGGAACGGCGTCTAATTTAAATACTGTATTGAAATTATTCAACACCAGTCTCAAACATAGGATATTTTAAATAGTGAAATAGTGATAGGAATTTTAAATATAAAATAAGCTTGTTAAAAATTTTTCTATAACTTAGTCTTTAAAATCTAATGTGCTGCGCTAAAAATCCAGCAATTACATTTATTGTTCCAATAAAGGTTTGGCAATCAGCTGTGAAATGTCGAGACGAGGAAGGCCACACCCTTTCCTATGGACTGATTTTGTAACAACCCTTGCTGTTTCGTCAGCCCCTTCGCTGTCGCCCTACTCTTCACTAATTGGACAAATACAACCTTTTCCTTTCCAGGGTTTTACAAAAGAATTCAAATTAATGAAACGTGACCGTTTTGTATATTGGAACTATCGACACATGTTAGTTTGAGTTTTGAAATTTTTAATCAGAAATTTTATTTGTCTTATAACATTATAAAGATGAATTGACAATACTGTAGGTCTAACACAAACATTAGGTTAAGAAGCATAAAAAGTATACAAAACAACAATTCACATATCGGACAAAATGTGCGTCGTGATTACATTTCATCATGACATTTCAATACTGGACCAATATATGTATTAGTTAATAACAATTTTTTGTATGGAATTCACAACTGAGTGGGTTAAGTACCACTTCTGCGTAATACACCTGTGTTTCGATTACCGGACATAAAAGATAAGATACGAAATAAACATTTGTATCTTAAACTGCCACTGTGTTTCAGAAGGCCTGTTTTAACCTGTCCTTGTATTTTAAGCTAAGTATGAATGAGAAATGAGTGTAAGATGAATGTGGTGCGATCCTACAGTCTTGTACTTTTGTAGACTATGACCGACATATTCCTTAGAGATGACGGTTTATCGACTGACTGTCTCATTACTGTCGTTTATTTTATAATTACTATTTTTTAAATTTATTGTTTGTTAGTTACCGCAATCTATTCTGATTAAAATATTTCATACAATCTAATCTTCTTTATTTCTAAGATTTATTATTAACAACCAATGCATCCAAGGGACCTACAGTTTGACCCTTCGTGTGGTAAAGACGCGGCAGCGTCTCTTTATCGCGAATATATTCAACGAAGCGTAAAGTGTATCATAGTCAACAATTAATTACTGTCACAGTGTTGCCATCTGTGAGCGAATGCATGAACTATTGTGAACTCGATATTGGTATCCGGATCGACTTCTGCCCTATGCTTAACTTACTCCACGACATCGATCGACACAAAAGTAATATTAGAACAACATTGAAAATTACCGCTGCATATTACTCTCTGTGGTGGCTTGAATCACGTAAGATGAGATAAAGAGCAAGAAGATAAGTTACGTCAAAATCCTATACGAGTGTATGAATATAATGAAACCTTGTACAAACACAGTTATTTAGTTGAACAATCTCAGAGCAGCCCGCGGCGCGGCGGTCGGTAATCGTTCGGAAAGGTCAGCTGGTGCACCGCACAATGCAGCGGTGCAGAAGAAAGCAGCTGTTTCATCTAAACAGCTGAGCTCATCTGCAATTGTGTAAGAAACGCGCTGTGCCCTTCACCGCTGTCTCCGAGCCTCGCGTCGAATAATAGCAGCTTAATATCACTGGAACACGCTCCGAAATGGGAAATTAGTCGTGAATGGATTCTGCCCATTTATAGACTCGTTGCGTTCAATTATTTTGTATCATGAGTTCCAAATTTTTGTCGTGCGTTTCGATTTTCTGTCATACGTCTAAAGGATTGTGAGTGGTCAGGCGAGGGCCAATACATTGTTTTCTACTCTACAGCTACAGAAACCACATGAGTAAGGCTACTCAGTATGGGTTAGAATGCGATCTTAAACTTTAGTTGATTTCAGAAACAAATCCATGTCCGTTAAAGCAACTAGTAGTGTTTCTTTATTGGAATAACGAACGTTTTGGACGTTTGGAGTGTCTGAAATGACCCAATCCGACCCTTTATGAGGACCTGAAGCTCCCTTAGAGGGAGTTTCAGGTCGACGGTTTGCAAGGGCTGACTTGTAGACAAAGTCATTTATCTCATAAATGAAGTACATCTTGTATTTTATACATCAAGATGTACAATTTTGTACATCAAGATGTACAACTTTGTGCATCAAGATGTACAACTTTGTACATCTTAATCGTCACTAACTAAAGGCAAACGCTTAAAATTGTTAAAATGAAATATAAATAGGCCAATTATTTTAAATTTCCCAAGCAGATGGGTCCTGCACCCTGTAAGACTTCCTTTCAAAAAATATGTTTTAATAATTTACCGAAGGAAAGTTCCAGCCTTTCCTTGCTTTACTTTAGCTCGGCTTGGAGACCAGTGAATAAAACTGGAGAAGGAAACTTTTGTAGAGCGGGTTTCGGTGACTTTGAGTTTTGAGGTCATCCTCTTGTCTGTTTTCTGTCACAAAACAGTTAGAATCATTGCCAAATGGCTCGTTGTTGATAGTAATTATCTATAAATATGTATTAAAGGCAAGGTGATGATTGAAAAAAACTCCTCTATAAGGTAGCAAAGGTAGAAATACATTAATGGTTCTCGCAGCTTTTTCCTGGATCAAGAAAATCTTGTAGACTGGAGAGAACCACCCTAAACCTGAATCCAATAAGTCATTGTCCATAATAATATCATTGTAATATAGTGCAAACCAATCACATTCATGCCGGTGTTGAAATAAATTGTTGAAAGAAATACATTGTTCACTATCACATTACACACAATGAATTGGTAACATTGTCAACCAGCCGAAATAATTTGGGTTATAAAAATAAATCTTCTTATCATAGAGTAATAACAGTACTTTTATGTTTCCATATATTTTATGAGTTCGGATTGGGTGCTTCACTCTTCTGTTTCCCTTACAGTAGCCCATATTATTTCTCTCATCTCTTCTGAAGTCGTCAATTCCTGTGTTTGAGCTGTAGTATAGTTTCATTAGGTATATCTATTAATATTGTTATTTTTCTTTTCTTTTCTTTTCTTTTAGGTCTGACATTGCTATTCCCAATAATCTAAAGTATTCTAGTATTTCCAATAGCAATTTAACCTTATTCTTATTTTGAAAATCTTGTCTAAATTAGTCTTGAAATTAATTCTTCTGTCTGAGGTTCTGTTAGTGTTTATATGGGCCTACTGTTTTATTTTGTAATGTCTTCAAGTGACCATATTTGTAGTATATCTTGTTTATGCATGTCTTTAAATGTGTTTTTATATTCCGTCTTCTTATTTTGTAATTGTCGAAGTATTGAATTGAACTATTGAATATTGTTATAGATAGGTTATTGTTATTTTGAAGGTTAAGGAAGAATTCACGAAGGTAAAACTGAAATATATGAGTTTACAGTCTACTTAAACCTAGACTTTTTTTAAATCCGTGACCGTTAAAGCAACGAGGAATTCTTTAGAGGAAAATGATGCAAACGGGAACCGACCTCGTGGGAGTGGTCAGTTCCTTACCTTGCCGCAGGCTCTTCCGTCGCGCCACCGTCGCCACTAGCTTCTTACAAAAGTTTACACGTGGGCAAAGGCATTGAGATATCCCGGAAATGTCAGTTTTAATCTGTATGAGTAAAATACTTAAAGCTTAATTTAAATAGAAGAATGTTTATTGTAATTACCACATAAATTAGTATATTTTTCGTTACTAAATACAAATACAGAAATGTTTATTGTGTTTCTAAATGTTACATAAAAACTCGCTACAAATTTACTTTACAAATCGATAGTGAAAAAATTAACCTAAAAATATACTGAGAGAATTTAGAGAATATAAACAAAATATTTTAAATTATCTTAAAACCATTTAACAGAAAATCATGGACTCACGATTGGAAAAATGAATTACGTAATATTTCTGTTATAAAATTAATACTGGATATAATTTATACAATGTACAAATACATAGAATTTAACAGCAAGACCATATAATATTATCGTTTCCCTTAACATAAAAATATAAATGCAATAAAACATTAATTTAAAAGCCATAAATTAAAATAATAATAATAGTCGTAGAATAATAGCCAGAACGGTGTTTTGATGGCGCGGCGGAGACTTGAACGCGTGGTTTACACGGTGGCTCCGTCTAGATCGTAGGCAATGCAATTGTTGCATAGTACTAAGGTAGGCCTAGCTTAGCTCGGGTAGGTACTGAAATGCGTATACTGATAATTGTATTGCTTATAATTCTCAATTTTGAGAGAGTTATGACAATAATATTGGAGTCCAATATTCAATGTTGCTCGTTATTAATGGCGAAGAAATGGAAAATGGGGTATTAAGGGTTCAGACATTATTATTGTATTCATCATTTGTCTCCGTATTTATACGACACATTAATATGTATTTATTTAGTGTTCATTTAATATTAAAAACTTTATTGTAGTATACCAGCACGGTGGCTTATAGGTAACGCTCTGGCCCAGTGAGTCAAAGATTGCTGGATCGAAACCAGCGGCCGGTAATGTGCTTATGGTAAGAAAGAGAAAAGGCGTTAAGAAGAGTTTATTATTGTTAAACCAATAATAAGTTAAGTTGTCACAGTGAGAAGGTTTTCGACCTTTATTCCGGATATGCTGGCAAGAGGATCTGTGGGAAAAAGAGTGGTGTCGTCACGTGGTGCCTTGGGGGACACCATGAGCCACGGGAAGAAGAGGTCCTGGTGTGGGAGGAACTCCTCTTCTTCTTGGTATCCCCTAAAACTCTATATTTGGCCCTTTTCTCTTTCTTGTGGCTATAAATGACCTCTACTACCATGTATCTGGCAATACCATACTTAATGCTGACGACACAACTCTTTTTGCCATGGATCCTCTTGCCAGCATATCCAGAACAAAGGTCGAAAGCCTTCTCACTGTGACAACTTAACTTATTATTGGTTTAACAATAATAAACTTTTCTTAAACGAGTCCAAGAAACAATCAATGACTTTCAGTCTGGAGACGGCGAATCGAATAACTGGTCCTGTACAGTTACTGGGCTTTACTCTGGACTCCCGGCTCAACTGGGGCGACCATATTGAGTCACTATGCAGCTGACTTAGTGGAGTAACCTATCTACTGAGTATTGACCTGTCTGGCGATTTCCTCCGTGTTTCAAATTTTGCTTCTTTCACTCAACCATTATGTATGGGAACAGACTCTGGGGCCACTCCTCTCAGGTTAATAAATATCTATTGCTTCAGAAGAGGGCGGTGAGATACAATCTCACCGCCCTCGTATCTGTGGAGCCCAGTACTGTATCTTGATTACTGCCGGCCTCTGTTTCACCAAAACAGAATTATGGCAGTGTACAATGTATATATTTTTCAATGTCTCCTATAAATTAAGGCAAACGAATTGTACCTACTAAGAAATAACCATGCCCATGATTATGAAACAAGGAATCGTTCTAATGTGTTCACTAGCAGGTATAGGTTGAGTAAATCCATAATTTGTTGGTGTTTCAACCTGCTTTCAGGCTAATTTAAGCATTAGACCCTGAATCAATTTTTTTGTATATAAAGTATGATGTACAAATGTATTTAGCCTGCCTGAAGCATGATTTTTAGCATAAGCAAGATGGACTTTAGTTTGATTTTCACCCATGTATTTGAAGAGCCAATTGTAATACTGAAAGACAAATAAATCATTGATACTAAAATCCAAGATGGCGGAGTTACTGCAGCTACCTACATCTGTGGAGGAGATTTCATGTAAAAATAAATTTAAAAATTTCGTTGGCGTTGACATACCCGAAAATGATAACTTTGGAAATGGAATCACATTGGATTGTGAACGTTTTGATAAATGACCGAATTGGAACAGGGTGAGTGCGGTACAGGTACGGTGGCGGCAGGTGTGTTGCAGGATATGTATCTGGGTCGAGCGTACATTCCGCCAGCACTTACGTAAACCGATCAGGTTACTGCCTACTACCAAGGTCGTCGCCAGCTGTAGGTAATCCGTACTCGGCGATTCGCAAACAGGAAGTGACTGTTCCGATATGTTTGTCGCTCTAGGTACATCAACATTCCTAGGAGAATGTACAGGCCGAGTGTTCAAGTCGGATTATGTGAGTGTACCTCAAAAACTCGGACTTCGGTAAACCCTATCCTGACTTAACAAAGACTGCAGAATCCTGTTTTAAAACGTAAATACTCGTATCATATCAGTAATGTGAAGTAAACAGGGTTTCATAAAAGATAGAACATTATTGTATTTATTCTGATATAAATCCAGTGTGGACATCAGCCATGAACTCAAACATTGAAATTTTACAACGTTTTCAATCGAAGTTTTTACGTAAAATTCTCCATACACCTTAGTATATCACAAACGACACTATACACAACGAAACAAAAATACTCAAAGTCAAACAAGTAATTTCAAAATTTAGCATCAAGTATCATGACAGACTCGAAAACCACATCAAATTTCTCGCCCTGAATGTTTTACATAAAATCCAACACACCTACAGAGTTTCAAGAAACAGTATTTTAGACTTATCATCTACACATTAAGAAAATTTCAAGTTTTTCTTTTTACCACCATCTCAACATCCTCAACATCCTAGTTTGTCACTGGGTATTGGAACTTATTTATTTCTCATCTATCATAAATTTACTCATTTTTCAATACAACCGAACAGATTGTGAATTAAATGAATACATAAAAAATATATTACTTTCTGAAATCATGGATCATGGACCCTTTCTAGAATTTTCTAAGGGCCGATTGGTTTGCATAATATTTTCCTAAGGACCAAGCAATGACAGCTCGTAATTGCTTTTGGAAGGGGTACACATCTGGGGGTTTGAAATACATACACACTGCGGTGCTCGCACGCCCAGAAAAACAATGGAACCGGGGGCTCACTTTAGAAAAGGTTTTGAAAATAAAAACCAAAAAACGTGTTTTAATTTACTTCAAGCACTTTTTTAAAACCTCAACTGCCCATCCCCATAAGCAGAATCATCTTGCTTGTTTGGTAAATTAAAGGCAGTGAGGTACCGTAGCGGTATTATAGTCACATAGGCAATGTAGAGGTGACCGCTCATGATCTGACAGGAGTTGCCGGTCGCTGGTTTCGGCCCAGCTTACCATTACTAGGCTTACTGGGACTTACTGGGTCAGAACGTTATCATTGAGCTACCGTTCTGGTAACCCAAACTTAAAATAACTTTAAACGTGACAATTTTAACTTTAAACTTCACAAAAAATTTGAAAAAGTGACAAAGTTTTTTACTATTTTTTACTATAACATTAATATATAACATCAGTCAAATAAAAAAATAGAAATGTTTTTTACTTAGATTAGAAAATTTAATAATTATTTTGTAATTTAAAAATAAATTATGGGTTTTTAATTCCCAACAGTCCGAGTGCCGCATAGTGAGGAACTCTTTCTTAGTGCACTAGTGAGTGGTATCCTTCGTCTTTACTTTAGTCTCCTTACTGGCGAAACATTTCGTTTTAGGCCCATAGGAACAATGTTAATTTTATAACATAATTACTGGTTACACTAAGTCGTAAAAATTGGCTGATGTTCTGATGTTTCAAATTAAACGTAAAGTGATTATACAGTGAATTGCATTAAAATTTTTCCTGAAAATATCAATCATTTTATGAAAAAGTAAAAATTTTAATTCCCTGGATAACCACTTAAGCTTTAATTTGACCTTAATCATCCTTTTACGACTATTGAGTAAATAATTCTGTCAGATAATTAACAGTTTTTCATGGGACTAAAATCCAAGATGGCGGAGGTACCACGCAGACTTTTTAATGATTACAAATCACTACGTCATACTGAAGGAGTAAATTTTCACGTATGAGTAAGACTTCTCAAAGTATCTGGAATATTTGAATCTCAAAGTAAGACTTAGGTCATTAGATCCTCAGAATTTGGGCGTATCAATATTAAAATGTTTCATAAATTTGACAACCTCAAAATCCGTCCGCATAGGGATTGAAACATTCTATTCTTGGATAATGGCAATAGTAAAAACCATCTTGCATATGAGATATACAATTCAGTTTATTATTTAATTAATTAAAACTATAAATGCATGGGTATACGGGTATTACTAAAAGATAGCATTAAAATAATAATTAAAGGCTTTAAACTAGATGTATTTTTTGAGAATAATATTTTGCCTCATGTATCTTGCTTGTAGACCTTTTTTGTATTATGTCCTTCCGGAACTATGGGTTTCCATTCCTCAGTTTAGTTATGACATGGATATGTCTTAGCTCTGGGGAGGGGGGGGTTGGAAATTTGTAAGATGAAAATTTGAAACGAATTTCCACAGAAACTGTTCTCACAGGGAAAAAATACAAACTTTTTAAAAAATTGCGTTTTTAACCATGGATTCAATACTACTGAAAATACCTTTTCTTTAAAATTGTATTAAGAACAAAATTATCTAATTAAACTATTTTGTGTCGAAAGTTGTTTGAAAGTTGAAAGGTCAAAGGTTGGTGGGGCGAGCGAAGTCATCGCAGTCCTATAAAACCACCTGCGTCCTACAAGCCGGATGGTAAATTAAATATTTTATTCGTCAATAATAGGCCCTACTAGAAATTCTTGACAGTATTTTCTGTGAAGAAAATAAATGATGTTTTAAAATTAAGTTTTTATTATTATTTTAAAATCTTTATCATTTTTATTTCATAGACTAAAATTAAAAAAAACTATTTGAATTAAAAAAAAGTTTTCATGCAAAAGTGTTTTCAAAACTAAAACAGAAAAGATAAGTTAAATGAATTCCACCCAACTCATTATCAGAAAGTAAACTCTCTAAATTTCAATTACCATTTTCATTATATGACACCTTAACACATCTTCAGTTTATCAGGCCCTCAATTCTAATTACGAAAAATTTCAGAAATGTTGTTAACAAATTAATTAATTTAAATATTTTCTACATAGTCTATTTATACAGCTATGATATCTTGCTAAAATATTCTATGTTGTAAACCTTAAGCTCCTCAGAAGAGATTAACTAATAAATTAAGTTTGGAGAAAGAAACCAATGTTCTTAACTAAAATGATATAAACCGACATTGATGACCTCCGTTAGTGAAATCACGTTATAAAATCATTTTGTCTTCAATTATCTAGTTCCGGTTTGACTTTAGACATTTTTTGCATAATTTTTTACACTTAAATAAATAAATAAATATAAATTACTTATTGAAATTTGACTCGCAATTATGCTATATTACTGATAAAAGATAAATCATATATTTTTATTTTTTTGTGTGCAATACTAGGTTTTCCCAAAACAGAAATGAATCATTTACCACCTCACTACTGAAATACCCGTGAAACTCATTATTTTTTGCACTCATTATTTTTTATTGTAAATTGACCAACATTTTAATAGAGAATAAAAAGACTTGCAAAGATTTTTATGAAAGCCATAAGTTCTACATAAAATTCACAAAACCTGATAAAAAATTAAAACTTGTTTTTTTCAATATAAAACTTTTTGAAGAAATTGCCATTTTTTCGACCTCGATTTTTAATGTGATAAATTAAACAAAGAGTATTAAATATGAAAATATGTGATGTGACTTACAGTGCGGTGCGGTAATTCATGTTGTCGACGCGGGCTCCCAGTGGTGACTGGGCGAGGCGGGAGCCACCCTACCACCACGCCGCCCTTCTACACCGCCCTACCACCGCGCCACACCGCGCCACATCGCGCCACCAGACCACACAAACCTCTCCCATCACTTGTCAGACAAGTCAGCGATAATAAACAAATACAACCTACATTCAACTAGAGTTCCTCACTTCTTCAAGATTTGGGATGTGTTTCCATCATCAGTTTTGTGACATACCGCCTTATTCTCAAACTTTTCCTAAGGTTGGAGGTACATAATTGGGTTTGCTGGTGCAGTGACTAAAACTCATGTGAGAGTTACCTGTTTTGTGAGTGGTTACGATACTGCATAACCTAATACTTTAGGTTCTGGAGGATTCGGACGCACCAAAGACATGTCTTCATAAGTAAAAAGTAAAAAGAACATCCATACAAATTCAGATTTAGGTTCAAGCTATGCAACAACCCAAAAGGATTAATAGTCAAACTCAACAACTTCCAGGTCCCCCAGGGAGCCTGAAACTTTCATTCAAGACAATACATCCCTCATCCGGAAAACCCCTAAGAGCACGCCAAGTAATCACCTTTCCTCAAAGAAAACCCTCCCTGATTGATAGCCAGGTCAACTTTCTCCGACAATAATCAGGTCGTTGTGTTAAAGCTCATTTGTGAATCAATTGATGGGCAAACCCACCAAAGGACAGCCAAAGGTTTTCCGTAATTTTATAGCATCTTTTTTAATGTACACAAATCCTTTTCGTCTCTCGAGCTGTTTAGTTAAGAGATCAAAATTGGGTAGCTGTCCAATTTCTGGTAAGCCCTCTATCCAGTAATACGGGTTACCCTATACCTTGGTTCCTTCCGGTCTCTCCTGGGGGCTTGATTACCTTCCGGCTGAACCTGAACATTTCCAGACCATAATTCCCGTGGAGTCCTTACTGTCCACTTGGGAGGAATACTCTGAATGAAGAATGCTTCCTTGGAATACTCTCATGGTTTCTTGGGTAGGGAAATAACTGTCCTAGAGCGTGCACCTTCAAATAAGTCTATGACTACCCTGGGTAAATCCTTTCTCTTGTTTGGAGTAGTTGAGTTGCAGTACGAATACTCTGTGTAGCCCGAGTACAGATCTATTGATTGTTTTGAAGGTGTTTTTCACCTCTCTGAGGATTAGGTAGACTGACAATGTCCTACATTTCCCAACCTCATGAATTCCTTCTATCCTATGGCTGTACAATATTCCGCAGGAAGATATGCTTATCAGAATCTTAAATCTGTACCCAATTTCGATCTCTGAACAAGCAAAAACCGTTCGGTGAGCAGGCTAGGGCTAACACATCTATCATTTTATGAAATGTGTTGACTTGTTATTTAGTCTTATTATTAGTAGCATGTCTTAGATACGTGTCTTGTTATTATTTCTCCTGCTTTGTGGAATATAGTATATTTCTGAATACTCATAATTGATCGATTTAATCATTCATTTTATTAGTAATTATTTTGCTTTTAATAATTCTGACGAATCTCAAGTGTCTAGTCAATTCCACTGCATAACTCTCACTCACCCATCACTCGTATTTACAAAAAATACACGCTAGGTTACTTCCCTTAACAAACATTAAACACGAGATTGTAAGTTAATAATTTTGAGAAAGCCTTCTGAAGAATAAATAATCATAAGAATTAATGTAGACGGATCAATTCTTGGAGCTGTTTTAGAAGTCGTTGTGTAAACAAACCTATTTTGTTTGTTTGTATTATAACAAAGGACGGATAGCAAAACCTAAAACATCACCCCCTTTATTTTGTTTAACATTTTTTTAATGGTCATAACACATTAAATTATTACAAAAATACCTTTTTTAACTGGCCTGAGGTTCGTAAACCTTATTAAACACAGAATGCCTATGAGTATAATCAACCCCAGTCCAGGTGAAAGTGGCGATGTGCGACGGGACATGTTTTGTTGTCAAAACAACATTGTGGAGCAATTACCACATAGCCCGCGGCTTCAACTTGTGCGAATAACTTTTGTTGCAGAAACTATTGACATTTTTTTAAATAGCCAAAATTAATATACCGTAAAGGTTATAAATTACCTGTACTGTTAGGGGAACCTGTAACCATCAAGCTTTTTTGTGAAGATCATTTCTCCAACATGGAGAAAAACCAGAATCTCTAGAAAAACTTGATTTTTGAGCTAGAAATGAACTCAAGATAGTTGGAACCTACTGGTTGTTGCTAAATACACTACTACTACAGGCTCAACTAATGGTACAAGTAATAAAAACCTTTATAGTATGATTAAATAATCCGGAGCCTTCACGTCATGAAAAAATTAATATGTTTTTCTCAAATCTTTAGCTTGTTTGTCTGCCGAATGTAGTGTTGGAAGCTTGTTTATTATGCTTGTTGATTAGCTTACTGTACATTTCCATATTGTTTTGTTTTTGCTAATCCTCTTTTGAGAGAGTAGTTGGCAGTAACAGTGGGGAATTCTGGTGTATTTACTTGAAATGTGGCGAATCTAATAATTAAACGATGTAGCATTTTTACAGAAAAAGTCCTGCTGAGGTTGTCATGATTAATAGTTTTTAGCCCACTGGTAAAAGGCTGAGTCACTCTATAACCTAAATATTACAGGAATGTTCTCTCGAATGGGCAGAAGTTGAAAACCCCCGTTCGGCGGCCATTATTGGCTAGGAGGAAGGCTTTGTTGACAATTAATTATGAAAGAGAGATGTTTACTGAAGAAAACAACAATGATTATACACTTTGACATTATCATTATAGTATTGAGTATCACTACACAATGTAACGACATAATAGCAGTGTTCACTATCTAAACAATGTTCACTGAAGTAACCGCCCTGCGGCACTACATACAGGCTCTACAAGCCAACCTGACACGACGCCATTTGGGGTTTGGTCAATATATGTCTAGACAAACTGCACTGAAAACTTTCTTTATCTTGTTCTATACCTATAACAGAGGATTTTTGTGTATATATTTGCATCCTTAAAGTTTATGCGCTCGGACACCGTTGGACGATTAGCTATGAAAAGTGGTACACTTAGATAAAATTTCATGGAGAAGGTTTGTGGATCATCAATTTTGTTTTAGCTCAATTGGGGTTTTTCCTAGAAGCCCAAAAAGGATCCCATACTGTGGAACCAGAACTTTGTTTACATTATAGTTATTTTTTCAACGGCTGATTGCTTTACTATATCTGTTGAAGATATACTCCACAGATTGAAGCACTTACTTGTAATTGTTTGTTTTTTTATTTTGTTTACATTTTGGTTTTAAGGTAATGCGAGTAACTAAACAGTTGGTCTTCAGAGGCCTCACTTAGACCAATAACCATAAATCTAAAATATTTATTTTAAGATCAAATAACTTAAATATTCAAATTTCAGTATTCTTTTTTAATACTCTTTTCCAATATGGAGCGTCATATCGTAACTCGATGTTACATGTCAGATTTAGTCAGAAACAATAGTGCTAAATATCGCCACGATCATATTCCATTCATTTCGCATGCATAACTACTGGGATGGATGGCCATTTCATGAAGGTAATGTAAAGTTGTCTTGGTTCCAGCAAAGATCCAACTTCCCAGGAGTCTGCTCCGGAAGGCCCGACGACCTTCAGATTATTTGTCCACTCCCCGGACGAGACGTCGGCGAAAAGCGGATGCGACGGACGGTAGCGGAGAAAGTGATGGATCAGTTGGAATCGATCCACACGGATGCGGACAGGTTGTTGTTTTGGCAGCGGATCTACTTTCCTCAGGTGACTTACACTCGCTCTAATGTAGTCTATCACTCTTTGGTATCTGACGTTCTTGCAAATAAGATACTCAGGGTGTGCAAGGATATAGACATCAAACTGGGTCATTGATTTTTAGAACTATAGAGTTCAATATCTTAATTAAATAATTAATTACCACCTCCAGAAATTCTTCGGATTCCTTTTAAAACCGAAAACCCCATAAAAACTTTATGGGTTTGGACAGATTTTCCTGAAGAGTGTTTGAATGCTGTAAAATACCGTTGGCGTAGACATAACATAAAAACCATTTTGATTACTTTTTTGAATATATGATTGGAACGGTGTTGGGTCCCGTAGTCTAGCTATTTACTGCGGTTACGAATAGTGGATAGTTATAAATGATGACCTGTGAATGCGATATTATTGAATAATACGTTAATACTCACAATTAGACCAGTTTGTAGTTCAGAGGTAAAATTGTGGTCGGATTCCACGTTAAACAGTACATTCCTCAGATACCGTATTATTAGCTACGGTATTAATTAACAGTTCTGTCTAAGGAACAAGTTAGCCTTAGTCAGTAACTCATATCGTAACTCGATGTTACATGTCAGATTTAGTCAGAAACAATAGTGCTAAATATCGCCACGATCATATTCCATTCATTTCGCATGCATAACTACTGGGATGGATGACAATTTCATGAAGGTAATGTAAAGTTATCTTGGTTCCAGCATAGATCCAATCTTCCCAGGAGTCTGCTCCGGAAGGCCCAACGACCTTCAGATTATTTGTCCACTCTCCGGACGAGACGTCGGCGAAAAGCGGATGCGACGGACGGTAGCGGAGAAAGTGATGGATCAGTTGGAATCGATCCACACGGATGCGGACAGGTTGTTGTTTTGGCAGCGGATCTACTTTCCTCAGGTGACTTACACTCGCTCTAATGTAGTCTATCACTCTTTGGTATCTGACGTTCTTGCAAATAAGATACTCAGAGTGTGCAAGGATATAGACATCAAACTGGGTCATTGATTTTTAGAACTATAGAGTTCAATATTTTAATTAAAATTAATAATTAAACACCATCTCCAGAAATTCTTCGGATTCCTTTTAAAACCGGAAAACCCATCAAAATTTGATGGATTTGGACAGATTTTCCTGAAGAGTGTTTGAATGCTGTAAAATACCGTTGGCGTAGACATAACATAAAAACCATTTTGATTACTTTTTTGAATATATGATTGGAACGGTGTTGGGTCCCGTAGTCTAGCTATTTACTGCGGTTACGAATAGTGGATAGTTATAAATGATGACCTGTGAATGCGATATTATTGAATAATACGTTAATACTCACAATTAGACCAGTTTGTAGTTCAGAGGTAAAATTGTGGTTCGGATTCCACGTTAAACAGTACATTCCTCAGATACCGTATTATTAGCTACGGTATTAATTAACAGTTTTGTCTAAGGAACAAGTTAGCCTTAGTCAGTAACAATACTACAAAAGCGCAACTCAATCGTCTCACACTGAGGTTATGGAAGGTTTCAGAGGTTATGGAATTCAACTCTCAAACTCCTTAACTACTTAAAGAAAAATTGGATTTAAGGGGCCTTTTCCTACCTCCACAGTTTGTTTCGCAGGGTGCTTCGTGTTGCGTCGCCACAACAATGACCAACTGGATGTATTAAAATCATATGAGAGCGCGACTAACCGCTAACTAACTGTGGAGGTAGGAAGACGGTCTCATTTGTTGCAGTGATACAGTTAACTTAATCACGGAGCATGCTGTGCAACATACTGCGGAGGTGGAAAACCCCCCTTTAGAAGTATATTCAGATATTGTCCATAATTACGGTTTGTGTCTCACAATTTACGAATATAAGTCAAATAGGTACCTACTGTAAAGCTATACAGGGTGTCCATGTCCACGTTTCAGGACTTCGGTGAGTGATTAGGTACATTAAAAGGAAGACAAACGTAAGGAGGCATGGCCTAAAACGCTTATATTCTCAGATATCCGCCATTTTGTTTTTTCACAAAATAATTTTTATTTCAAACATTTTTGAACGAATGATTTTCAAATTTGGTATGTGTTTTACACTAGTAGACTACTATTATTAAAAAAATAACTAGCATGATCCAAGCTCAAAATCCAAAACGGCGGCCATTGTATTTTTTACCGTTTTCAAAGTATTTTAGTTTTAAAATTTTAAATGGCCGCCATTTTGAATTTTGAGCTTGGATCATGCTAGTTATTTTTTAAATAATAGTAGTCTACTAGTGTAAAACACATACCAAATTTGAAAATAATCCGTTCGAAAATGTTTGAAATAAAAAATATTTTGTGAAAAAATACAAAATGGCGGATATCTGAGAAAATAAGCGTTTTAGGCCATACCTCCATTGGAAGGTTTTAATGTACCTAATTACTCACCGAAGCCCTGAAACGTTTTTCATGGACACCCTGTATACAGAAATGCCATATCCAACATAGGCACAATAAACTATAATAAGCGTAGAATACGCTCTGAGTGAAAAATTAGTCATATCAACAGGATTAGGAAACTTCTGAACTGTGTCGAAGCGTTTTGTTTACAATCATGTTGCGAAGTGTCAAGACTGATTGTTGACGTATTTACTTAACCAACAATGAGCCGGCCAATCATAGGTTTCATCTATTACGCAGTATAAATATGTAAACATGGAGAAAACATGTCAGTGTAATATAGCTCGATGGCTGGCAGCTAATATGGATATACAATGTGGTTGTTAGTTGATATCTGAGATTCCGTATGCTCAATAGACGCATATATTATAGCATATTATTATAGAATAGCAAATATTACAATAATCTGAGCTATCAACTAAAGTTGATAGCTAAGTTGACTTAATGTTATTGTAATAGTAATGTTACTTATTGTTAAGTTATCAAATAAAGTTGATAGCTGTATTTTTACCTAAAGGTAAAAATACAAGTGTTTGATCTTTTCCTATAATATGACTAGAATGCGATTTATATTGAGAAGAGGATCGTGGCGTGTCATGTAATCCAGCTACTCGGAGGTCACGCATTGTGGATAGTTGTGAGCGATGGTCGGTGGGAGCAGTATTGAAAACTATTGACCACCCTCATAATTAGACCAGTTCGTGATTCAGAGGAATTCAGACTCCAAGTTACTGTAAGTCCCTTAGATAGATGCCATTGACTGTTATTAGTCAGTAAAAAGAATAAAAAACCCCACCACAATCATCCTACACTCATTTCCCGCTCATACTTGGATTAAAATACCTACCTGGGTAGGTCGACATTTTAGTTAAAAGTAAAAAAGTATGAATGGGTAAAATATACACGAATGTTGAATACTGTACACCGATAATCCATTTAAATTATATTAGGGTTTTGTCTGTACATTGCTTAGAATTGTGATTATGAATTGTTTTGTTATTTTTATGCTTAATACCTGAGAAAAGCCGGAATGGACCTTATCTCAATTTCTGTCTGTTTGTCCAACTGTTCTTAAGGTTGAATAAGGTATATTTGTAACGCAACTTAACACTCACTATGATGAAACATCTGTCCATTATTCTATAACTTTTGGATAATCTTTTTGTTTAATTTAACTGGCCAACAACATATATACATAAAGTAGTTATCTCTCTAAAACATAGTTTTGAGCGATATTAACAATTTTTTTAAGTTTTACTAAACGTGGGATCTATTAAGGTGATTGGACAGGAAGAAATAAATAGCAACAAAAAAATAAGGCTTTTTAATTAAAGATCGATCATTGATTTAGACTAAGATGTAGCCGCGGTGAAATCTTAGCAATTAATAGAATTGTTTTAAATAATTTTAGTATGAGCTCTTACGTCACAGTCCCTTATGGTTGGGAAGGTAGCGTGTCTTGTAATCCAGTTACTTGGAGGTCACAAATTGTGGATAGTACTGAGCGATGGTCGGTGGATGGAATATTCTCTTGTGTGGATTGAATACCACACTATCTTGCACTATTGAATACTACGTTCATTCGTGAAGACCAACCTCATAGTTCCAATTCGTAATTCGCAAAATTGTGGATTGGGCCCCAACTGTAGGTATCTTAGATGCATTGGTTGCTGTTGGGCTATTAATTAACAGTCCTGTCTAATGAACATGTCAGCCTTAGACAGTAACAAGACTTCAAGATAGCACCACAATTTCAATCAACTTACACTTATTTCTCATTCATACTTGGCTTAAAATGCCTACCTGGGTAGGTCTCCATTTCAGAAAGGTTAAATCAGGTTATGTATCTGATAATACCTGTCTATCCGACGCAACATATATACTCGACTAAAAAAATCACATTAAAATTATTAAATTTTAGGGACCATCTCGTTGTCCAACTCCATTTTCATCAGCATCTCCACACTCCCCAGGACCTACAGAGCGTCTCGGCGCGGCGGCGGCTGGCTCTGTTGCGTCAGCGTTGTAGTGGGCGTAGCCCCGGGCTCTGGGTGACCGACTAGGGGCTTCCGGGCCTTCCGACATCGGCTACCGGCCGCAGCCCCTCGGGGTCGGTCAGTATCGACATTTCGTCGTAACGTATGTGGACCTCAGGGTTTCACGATTTTAGAATTTGTAATTCTTTTAAGATATGTGGGATTTCGATTTGGATACAATAAAAATGGTGGTATTCGAATAGAAATGGATTTAAAGTAGGAGAAGGCTTAGCTTAAAAACACTAGATTTTATGAACCTGGATCTGGGAATATGGAAATGAAGCACGAAAGCAGCCAAAGGAGTTTCTATCGGTCTCCAAAATATTTTTGCTAAGCCAACATTGATGGACATTGCACAACTAAAATATATTTTCGTTTTACACAAGTCAAGTGAAACAATCCCTAGAAAAATCAATACGATTCCCGCCCAACTGTTAAAATGTCTTTGGACTGAACATTTGTTAAATAAGCTACCGATAAAAGTCGCTCAATTGAATTTAAAGTCCAAAATAATGAGACAAAAACAAAACAAATCACCTGTTTTAAATAAATAGCACAGTGTACCTTACGACTGTTAATTTATTTTGGTGACTTTTAACGTCAAGGTATGAAATGCTCCCTGAACTGGAATTTTTAGTCTTAACAGAATAAGAAATATTTCTTCCAATTAAAATTATTCACACAGTACTTAGATAAGAAATTGAACACTTGGACCACATGAAACCACAAGGAAACCTTAGTATAGTCTAGAAAATTGAATAATAATTGAAATACGTGAGGATAAATCTCAGATAAAAAACCGAATTGGACAAATACTTCCTTGGGAGCGGCGAGGCCACGGTAACGGAAGTGGCAGCACTGTATCAAGGCCGGAAGGTGGTCGGTGTCGCAGCCTGGGGGTGTCCGATGAAAGTAAGGCCACCAACATCGGCCAAAGGTGCCTCTAATGGCTTTTTAATGATAAGTTCATCAGAATTGTACCCTGAAACCCTTAAACCTGAAATTACCGAAGGACTATTGTTCAATCCTGGTCAACTGTTATAAATATGTTATGTGGAAATATGAAACAGCCATCTTTCGTCTCATTCGATAGTTGTAAGAGATGGTCGGTGGGTGTAGAGTTCTCTTGTGTGGATTAACGTCCGCACTATTGAATACTACGTTAATCCGCAAATATCATCCTCATACCATAGACCAGTTCGTAATTCAGAGGCAGTGGTTCGGATTCCACGTTAAACTGTAGGTCCATTAGTTTCCATCGTCTGTTGGGCTATTAATTAACAGTCCTGTCTAAGAAACACGTCAGCCTATGTCAGTAACAAGACTACAAGATCGCGCCACAATCATCCTAAATTTCTCATTCATACTTGGCTTAAAATACCTACCTGGGTAGGTTGCCATTTCAATAATCTAATCTAATCATTCAATCAGCAAATCCGGGAGACTCGATTTCCAAAATGGATTATTGGGGACCCGCTAGAAATAAGGGATTCGCTTGGCATTTAGACAAACTAACTTCCGGAAAAAACGTCCATCAAGCTGATTCAGTTGCAAACTCGGATAAAAGAAATTCCTCAAAAGGATTCGCTCTCTTCTCCGACACCGATAATTTCTTGACGAGTAAGACGAGAAGTAAAGGTATTATCACGAAGATCTCTCAGTCTCCCACGTGTGATTCTAGGACAGAAACTCCTAGTTCACGTCACAGTCACAGCTTAGCAAACCTTCAATGCACATTCAGTAAGGATTTCTCTAGCTGAGGACGAGTGTTAGACAATAGTTAATTCCACTGGAGAGACAATGGGACAATCCGAAAGCTCGTCTATGGGTCTCGCCCTCATAGCTTCATTCCTCTGTGCGCAGAACCGTATTTCGACATATTAGCCTGACCAATGTCGACCAGAGACCAGGTCTAGGAAGGAGATATGTAGCTGTGTTGAGAGAGCCTCACTTCCATTAGTTATATAGTAAATTCAAATCATCCAGTGGTCGATTTTCGATTGTTGAAATTCGATAAGATTAACCATCCGATAATCGCCATATAGATTATCGGATGGATGATCTTATCGAATTTCAACAATCGAAAATCGACTATTGAATGATTTGAATTTACTATATAACTAATGGAAGTGAATTAGTAAAGGTGCCATAATCTTTACTAATTCGATATCATAAACCACATGGTAATTTTAAAACATTCAATATCATAGATGGTTTAATATTCGAGTGTCGATGGATTACTTTGGACAGGATGAGGATGGTCCAAAATCGAAAACCACCGATTGTTTTGTAGTTACCAATATAGATCGTTCAGTAGTCGATATTCGATTGTCGAGAGCAGACAGCCGCCGACGCCAGCAAGGTCGCAGTGAAAGTATTGCAGGAATGTAGCTCTGCATACATTACTCGGCTGCTATAATCAATTTGTAGCCAACACAAATTCACCTGGCACCAATTTGAATGTGTCCGGTCCCGCTACTGTGTTACGTCTGTCTTACTTCATTACTCTATGTTTCTGGCCAACCAATTATAATCAGGTGCCAGGAGAGAAGAACAAGATATTTCATTATGAAATGAGGCAACGCTAAGACGCACTGCGACAGACATCGAAATCACTGTACGGTTGGACGTATTTCGAACTATGTACGAGTAAGAATTTAGTAAAATGTTCGATTATCTTGTTCAGGTTTGTTGTTACTAACTGATAACTGATTACTGTTTTGTGGGATCACATGTTTGGTGTTATATTCTCATAATAATAGGACAACTTAAAAATAAGTCAATAAGTTACTAAATCGGAAGTCCTATATTCAAATATTTGAAAACGATAATAAGTGAATGTAAATTTGACAGAATCTTTACTGGAAAACATTATTATTTGTCATAATCATTGATAGATAGGTCATAGAAAAAATAAGTCCATTGTATCCGGTAACAGATCTTTAAATAATCGTGTATCATGATTCTTTACTGTGTATTTTAAGCCCCTTCCACCTAGACTAATAATTATTATACTAGAAAGTCTTCTTCACCTTGGTCCTTCCTCAATATTAGAAGTTAGCTCATTCCGTTTGGTACTCAGATTGTCAATTTTTTAAAGTTATTCTGAGTTTATATGTTTTGTAGCCACCGTAATCGTTAAAGTATGAAAATACTCTTGCCTATAACCAAAGATAAGACGAAAACTACTAGGCTAAACTGCAGCCTTATGGTTGGTGACTTGGATTTTAGTTTAAGAGGTCACCGGTTCGATTCTCGAGATGACCACAAAAATTTGAGGGGGATTAACCAGTTTACCCATTTGGGTCGCATATTTAAAAATGTGCAGTTGTAATTTTAAACACCCATGTAAGTTTCTATATCTGATGTGTTTATTTACTAATGGCAAAATTGTTCAAAGATATGTGACTTCAAAGTGGAACCAATAAGGCCCAAAAATCATTAGGGCTACGACTTTAAACCGAGCTACATTTAGTTTAATATAATCTGTTTTGACTCCAGCTCCGCTAACGCGCAGACAACGTCGTATTAGATGGACTAGTTTCGTAATATCTGGCACCATTTCGTAAAATCAAATAGGAACAAAATAATCCCACACGACTTAGTGTTAAAGCTACAATGAATTAGTTGTTGCAGTGATGATTGTTCGGAAAAACATACATCTTGTATTCCTTTCAAGGATATCTAAATTTGTTAGAACCACGCCGAAAGATTGAAATGAAGTGTAGTTGTAATGTTATGTAATGTAATATACGCGTTGAAGTTTCTAGGAATAGCTTGCATTAATGTGTGGACGAAATTCGTAGTAAAGGGTATATAAATTACGACATAAGTCATAGATCATGAGCATGATTGGAATATTTAGTTAAAATGTCTTTGATATATAGCATCCACAACTTGTTTGAATATATTCCACTCAAGCTTATAAACCTAATTTTTAAAGAACTTAATGTCTCTGTATTATTTTTTGTACATTTTTCAATTTAATTAAATCTTAACTGAATAAGGAAATAAAATAAAACTAATAATTGAGTAAATCAATAATAAGTAAAATAAAAAAAATAATTAATGTTATTACCAGACAATTATTAAGAATCTTTTTCGTAATTAAAATTGCAAGTTAGTTTTTATGTCAATACAATTTAAGTAACCTAATTTGTAATACATAATAGAATGCAAATTATATCAGATGAATCAGAGATGGATAAATAATTTTAAGAAGAAAGGTAAACCAATTTTAATTCACAAAAATTTAATACAAAACGAATAAAACAATCAAGTTATTTTAGCAAACACAGTAGGCCTACATGATACTTTGTGCCTGCAGTACATTTGATGCTATAATGAAAGCTTCTGTGTTACGCTACAGTATCAGTACATTCGCAGGAGTAAATAATTGTCTAATGAGACTCAATAGACTTTAAAAAAACTATTCAGTTTTTAATGTTTTAACATAGTAATGAAATTAAATGAAATCATTTGTTTGCCTTTGAGCCACAAAGATCAATAGATGTCCATACAATACACTTACAACACAATACTTTAGACTAACAATACCAACATAAAATGTACAAATGTACAAGTAGAAATATATCTAAAAGCAATAACAATAAATTATGAAATCACAGGAAGCAAAAACTAGGTTGAAAATATATGCAAGAAAAGTCTAAAATACATGCTTAAAAAGAAAAATCACAGCAGTCAGTCAGTAGGCATTAAATACATGCGTTAAAAACTCCAAAGATCACAATATCATAGCAAACAAACAGCAGGCGCAAAAGTAATAATAATAAATACCATGAAAAACAATATTAACATCAACAAACAACAATGAATAATAAATACAAGTAACAATAAAAAAATAAATGATTTACGTTTGCTATACCTACACACCAAATATATTCTTGCTATCCATACTCAACAAATTCACTAACACTATAAAAAGGATTCATAATTAAGGAATCAAAAACTTTACTCTTAAGAGAATTATAATTAAGTGTTTGTCATGCTGGGGAGTGTTGCTAAAAATTGTATACGCATCACAAGATAGCTACTTTTGGTCTTACTTAATCTGGCATAAGGTATTTCTAATAATTTATTATTCCTAGTTTGGATGCTGTGAATATTGCTTCTTAGTTGTAGTCTATAATACTTCTTATAAATATACAGCATGCATTTAAAAATGTATAAATTATTTTTTGTGTATCCTAAGCTCAACAAAAAGAGGCTTACAGTAGCTTAAGTAATCTGCACCAGCCATCATGCACCTAAACCTTTTCCCCAAAATATGATGCCATAACTCAGAAGGGACTGAAATAGTCCGAAATACATAGTCCTGACATAATTGGGTGGGGCACAGCCCATCAGCCTCCTAAACAGAAATACTATCCTAGACAATCTGGTGCAGTGCTGGTCAGTGTGGGGCACCCATGAGAGATTCTGGTCCTAAGAACTTAACATTTGGACATGTCAGCGTAGTCTCAGGTCTATGAACCCTAAGAGTGAAAATGACATTTTTAGTATTATCAGTATTTAACAAAAAACTATTTACAGAATTATTGGCCATAAGGGTTGAAACACTATTCTTATCCTCACTAATAACCACATAAAACACACAATGTGCAAAATAAAATTTCTAAGAAAACTAAAAAAAATTAAAAATAGTCAGCACAAATCAGGATCAAACAAAATTGTCATATAAAAATGTGTACAACAACTGTGCACATGTGTTATTGCATTAAGGTAATTAATAAATTGGCCCCATTGCTCGTTACGTTTTGTTTGGAGTGGTGAATGAATAAGCTGTCGCACTCAGAATTTAAACAACTTAAAATTTAAAATCACTTGGCGGTATTGTACTGTAATAGTGAGGTAAGTTCCTGGCCAAACCTATATATAAACAGTATATCCAACAAGTAAACCTATTTATCCCTTCATGAACTATGGAACACTCTCAGAGGATTCATGTTCTACTACCACCTCCCCTCCTACGAGTCATTGTCCGTTGGAGAAGGAAATAATATTATGACACAAAAAAACATAGAAAAGTTAAAAAAACCGAAAAATTTCGCTCCAGCAGACTCGTAATAAATGTAAACTATAATATATTCTTATGCAACAGTTTCTATGGAATAGTGGAATAGTGGAATATAGCCCTACGAAGATCTTCCAGTCTACTGTAAGTAGTCTTACAGTAGACTGGAAGATCTTGGATGAGCCTTTTATTTTGAAAGTGACTGGGATGGTGGCGTCATCCTGTAATCCAGCTACTTGGAGGTCACGAATTGTGGATAGTTATGAGCGATGGTCGGTGGATGTAGTGTTCTCTTGTGTTGATTAACGTCCGCACTATTGAATACTACGTTAATCCGCAAAGACCATCCTCATAACTAGACCAATTCGTAATTCAGAGGTTCGGATTCCACGTTTAACTGTAGGTCCATTAGTTGCCATCGGCTGTTGAGCTATTAATTAACAGTCCTGTCTAAGGAACTTGTCAGCCTTAGCCAGTAACAAGACTACAAGATCGCACCACAATCATCTTACACTCAATCCTCATTCATACTTGGCGTAAAATACCTACCTTGTAGTATGGACGCCATTTCAATAATCTAATCTAAAGTACACACCCTGGGGCAGTAAATCATCCAGCCTAGGTGATATTGGGACTTGAGCGCTTAGAATCTACTAGAGCCGCCTCCAACAAGGATATCCATTTTTATTTCCTATTTTGAGAGGACAGTCACTTCCGCAAGAGGGCAGGCGCCAGCACAGCCCGCCTATCCAATACTTTCTACGCGGCCGCTGCGACCGCGCCAACGAAAGTGAAAGAATTCAAATGCGCCTCAGAGAAAGTATTGCCCTCATCCTTTAGCTGCTTAGAGTTCGGTGATTAACACGGATCCGAGGTCACGTGGTCTGGTCGGGCACAGATCATGTTTTATTGTTATGGCTCCAGTAGGTAGCGGGGGTTGGTGAGCCGGGAACGTACAGCTCTATAGCACTCTGGTGTGTTGGGTTAGGCTGCACTAAGCATTGCTACGTCAAATATAAATTTTAAAATCTATTTAAATAAACTTAGAGTATTGTTTGTCCATCAGGTCTATTAGATTACCTTTTGAAATGGCGACCTACCAAGGCCAAGCCAAAGCCAAGTATCAATCAGCCAAGTGCTATGAATGAGAAATGAGGTTAAAATTGTGGCGCGATCTTACAGTCTTGTTACTGACTAAGGCTGACATGTTCCACAGGACTCATTCATTAATGGCCTCACAGCCAATGGCATCTAAGGGACCTACGCTTTAACATGGGATTCAAACTACTTTTACCCCTGAGTGACTAACTGGTCTAATTATGAGGACGATCTTTGCGGATGAACGTAGTATTCAATAGTGCGGACGTCAATCCACACAAGAGAACACCACACCCACCGACCATCGCTCACAACTATCCACAATTGGTGACCTCCAAGTAGCTGGATTATACAAAACGCCGCCATCACATTGCTTAGAGTTAAGAAATGTTTGGTTATTTTTACGTTTCATACCGAAAAATGTATAGTATTTACTTCCTGTGTTTACCGGACGCGTTTGAATACGTTAAAAGTCCCACATAGATTGCTAATGTACCGTGAGCGGGACGCGTGCGATAAATAAAAGCTTATTACACTAGAAAGACAACAATTTTTCTGAACGAAAGTTGTGTGGGACAAAATGAAATTTAGTTAGGAGACCTAATAATTCGATAGTACAAGGTTTAGATGTAAAATAGTAGTAAAACACTATCAGAAAGATATAAATTTATGTACTTCCCTTTATGAAATAGCTTGGATCATGGATATGTCTACTAAAGGGAATGTTTTCAGTTCCTGTTGCCCTTAAAATCATATAACATTACTAACCACATGACGTTACTTACCGTTTCAAATGTTGGTCTGACGGATAAACCCCCAAGAGCTAAGACATATCCATGTCAAAAGAAAAAAGAAAAGGATTTTGAAACGTTTGGAACATACCGCATACATTTTCTCATAGATAAACAAATTCTTTATAGGTTTCGTGATAGGTTAAGCAACAAAAACGTTTTTTATTCTAGATGAGAATAGTATAGGGTATGTATATGGTTAAGATCCATGTAATATGGTTTCATTACATATGGTAATATATGTGGTTAAGTAGGTTTGCTGCCATGAGAAAAATGAAAATTGGTATTTCCAGTCTTTGTTACTGAAATTTTACTAGATTAAGTTGTATATAAAGTTTTATCACAACACAGAATTTCCAATACTAGTCGAAATAAAAATATCTACTTTTTAAGAGACAACAAAAAGGCTCCAAAAGGCAACGCACGTACTGCGTTTTCATCAATTTCTGAATCGCAGTAACTAATAAACAGAGAGTTCAGAATACTAAATTATTTTTTTTCTGGGCAAATATAGTCTAATGGTGATAACAAAAATTAATTTTGCTAATCAATGAACCCGCTACACAATTGTTACAATTATATAGCAATAATGTTACTGTTATACTGGCTCATTCGCTAAGGGATAACGCTCTGGTCCAGTAAGTCAAAGGTTGCTGGATCGAAACCAGTGGCCGGCGACCGTCAGATCATGAGCGGTCACCTTTGGTTTGCCTATGTGACCAATACTGACCGCTACGGTTTAACGATACCTCAATGGGCAGTTAAGGTTAAAAAAGTTTTGAAATATATCTAAAGAAGTTTTATTTTTGGTTACACAGACCCTTTTGTACAGACTTCGAATACTTGTCTAATTTAACGAAGATTGAGTTTTTTTGCGGAAACACAAACAAATATCTATGAATGAAGAACTAAGATTCACATTCGAAATAACTCATTTCTACGACAGTAGATGACGTAATTGGTTTAATCAAATACCACGAACCGCCCGTAACGCTTTTAATTTACGCCAGTATGTGGCCAAATCGAGCGGAAAGTATGGCGACTTGCATCACTCCAAACTGAGGCGGTCCAGATAGTGTGGTCTGGTGCGTGGTATTCCCTTTGCATAACCTCGGGGACCGTTCCGCCGTCTGGAACTGGAGCTGGAACTGTTCAGGGTCGAGGAGCGGGAACGGGAACGGGAACTAGGAAAGGTCGAGGACAGGTCGGTGATGCACGCGAAATGCGAATACTTGGAAATTGGCGAATGAATCACGACGTGACATTATCGTTGGCCAATCCTCGCCTGATTTGACTAATACGGAAAACGGTGAATGCGCGTGGTTCGTGGCAAACCCTTGGAGCGCGAACGGTCTACTCGGTCCGGAGAAAAACGTCAACTACATTGTTATGGTTTAATACTAGAAGTAATTGAATTTGTTCACTCGAAATTACATTATTAGTTCTCATCAAATTAAATAGAATAATATAAAAAAGTTAAAGTTAAGTTAAGTTAGTTTAAAAAAGTAAAACTAAAAAGTTTTCCAGCTTTAAAAATTACCCATACACTAACTCAGTCCCAAGATAGCGGAGGATTACCAACATCGATGTATTTCCAACACTAAAACTAAAATACTATTACAAAGATGTACAAAAACTGAAAAATGACACAACACTTTTGCGTGGTAAACATTTTTTAGAGTACTTACATGTAGTAATATTTCTTCTTCTGCAGAAAATGTACATTAAAAAAACTCATGACATCCAAACAAAGAGATCCTTAAAAATATTTAAAATGGGTTTGTACAGATAGATAATGTTATATTCGCCATACAAACAATTATCATGTAATAAACATCAATATTGTATTAGTAAACTTTAAACGAAGGAGTTAATCTTTAAGGCTTTTTAAATTTAAAATTAACGCTGCAGATAAATTAATCACAACAATACAACTGAAAAGCGGATGTCTAAGTTCAATGTATCCTAGTATTTTCTTTCTACGAACATATGAAAATTTAATTATGTAATTTTGCTTATACAAAATGTACAATAATAATAATAATGTAAATTGTGTCCTTTGTTTGAAATTCATTATTGGTGATGGTGGATTTATGTTATTTAAATTTTTATTGCGGACATTTTCCAACACGATTTTATGTAAAACAAAGTTTCACGACGTTTCGGGATCTGGAATCTGATCTCGTCCTCTGGCAAGGTAGTACCTAAAACATAACATGATTCGTAGATGGTCCGGGCTAAGTCGGTATAAAGATGAAGTTTATAGTAGTCAAACAACTTACAAACAATACCATTCACTAACAATTGCGCACAAAAGAGACAAAAAACGTTCATTCGTCACAAAGAGTCAACAAACTGATTCAGCAGTCATGAATAATGAATTACAAACAAAAGCTCAATAATAGCTAATGAATTCATATAAAGGCTATTTTATGTAGGTAGTTTTAAAATGATGTTGTGTATGTTAATTAGCATTAATGGTGGGTATATGGCCAAAAAATAAAGCAATTTTTACTTATTTACTCAATTTTTGGGTGTAACCAATTTCTGAAAATTCCATTACTTTCTCCATTACTTTCCCCGATATCTATCTCGGGGCTATATATTATGACACCTGGGAAGACGTCCCGCAGAGACGTGCCTAGGCTCTGTTAGGTATTCCAATAAATCCTTCAAAATCCGACAACCTGGAGGATGGAGGTGTTACGAAGTCTCCGCCTCCGCCACGGACGTCGTCGTCGCCATGGTAACCTATCAGAGGACGCCGTGACACCCGCACCCGACCTCGGGTGGTTATACAATAAATTACTCGGGAAACAGTATCGGGGGTAATGCAAATGACGTAATTTAATTACGGTTACGAAAGCTGTAGATGACACTGCAAGTGCTGCAGCTGACAACGGAGTGAACATTTCATTTTATTTATTTACTCATTATGATGCATCTAGAACCGTTATTGAATAATCAAATAAAAAAAGATAAGTGGAGAATCAAGGATTAGGACGACGTAGAAACCTACGTCTTCCAATACTACTTAATATATTTACACTTATATTGTAATTATATAAAACGGTAAATATATACAAAAGTTGTTAAATTGGCGATCGATTTCGTCCAGTTACACCGAACATCAGGCCCAAATGGAAACTGAAAGAAACAAGATGGCGTCCCTGCTTAAATACTACTGAGTAGCAGTACGCCATCTTGTTTCTTTCAGTCTCCATTTGGGCCTGATGATGTTCGGTGTAACTGGATGAAATCGATCGCCAATCAGCAATGATACCGACTCAAGAGACATGTAAGAATAACAACAATTTTTAAGATATATAACTGAAAGGTATGTTACCTTACTGTATGATATTTACTTATTCAATTTATTTTCAGTATATACCTCGATAGATGGGCCCTGTAAAGCTGGAAACATTAGCCAACTGGATACACTATGAATATTAAATACTGTAAAATCTTTTCCCCAGTTCATTGATGAATTACAATATTCTTGGTTTATTTACTAATGAATAGAAACTATTGTATATTCATAATACAAATCGACCTGTATAAAACAGACAAAATCGTTATACAAAAATACTTTGTTTGGGAAAACAAACAAAATCAAACTGAAAAATATGTCTATAGTTGTGACAAGGAGACCTGATCAATAATTGAGGAAAAGTGGAATGATGAAGGAGAGTTAATGTTTCCAATCAAAATAACTATAATAGGTAATCCTTCCTCCTACGAATTGCAAAAATCTGTATGTTAAACGTTGGTGTATTATACCTATCAGAAAGCATAGAAAATCTTTTTAATCATGCAAAACCTCGCTTTTTTATTAAAGAAAATTGTTTAAGAACTCGAAATTACTCGTATGTAAGTAAATATTGATAATCTTCCGTAGTCTTCGAGATTATCTTTCATTAGATATATAATTTAGGCCTAAATGAACAAATGATGTTTTTGTAAGAAAAACCCATCTTCATTGTTTCTTAAAATAGCTGTAATCCGTCTGGTAAGGATGGAAGACAACAACTTACAGTAATTGCCTTAATTTTGTTCTTAAAGTGTAACTTTTGTATTATTCGTATCTCTTTTATCTGAGTGACGTTGTTCAATTTTCTTTGAACTTGTCGGTTGTAACACTTTTGAAAATATTCAAATAGATATTAGAATAAAATCATATGGATCGACTAACAAATAAGTCCTTCCTTGGGACTAGACAGAACTGTTAATTTACTTTCGATGAAAGTGGTGTCGTGAGCCGTGAGCCAGGTATCCGGAGACCAGGAAGAGGATGCGCCTGGCCTTGGCTCCACATTCACGTGGGTCGCCGTTTATCGTCTCTTCTCCTAGGCATAACTTGAGACTACGCATTCCCATATACTCCGCGTCAGAGTCGTTAGGACGAAAGAGAGAAAATATAAAGTAATGACATGCGACCCTGATCTTTATTGGGCGCCAGAGTTATGCAAGAACAGCTCACAATCGTTTCACCAGCCCCGAGCCGGGTGACCCGGATCGGTGTCTGAGCTTATACGCAGTGGTTTGAAAACAATATCGATAAAATTTCGCTAAGACTATTGAGCAATAGAATTGATCGATAGTCTGCCTTTGTCGCAGAAAGATGAGTTATTGACGAAGATTTCGTTGCGGAACAAGGACAATTCTTGAATATGACACATTTCACAGTGTAAGAGAATTTTTAACTAGGAGTAACTATTTTTTATTTATTTATTTTAATCGTCACTATTAATAAGAAATACCTCAATTTTAATACTATAGCAAAGTTTCGTGATGATACTTATGCCAGGTGTCCAGCCTTCAGTATTCCAAAAGCTATCTTATTTTACACGTGACAGTAAACTTCTAAAGGGGGTCCCATTAATTTTTTTCATACTACTTTAGGAAAGTATTTAATATTTGAAATTCTCCGCCATTTTTCCAATATTATGGTTGGCAACTTTGTTTTTTCTTACAGAACCCCCTGTATGTTATTATGTTTTTAGATAGAGAACGCAATCAACTTGCAGGAAGCGTGACGTCGTCGTCGGTTTGACGGTCCATTAGGACCGTCTTTAGGAAAAGAGTTTTTTTCTCATAGTATTTTTTTTCTTAAACCTAACTAATCGGGCTCTACAACATGTTTAAAATTTTCTTCACTGTAATCATGTGACCGAAAGTCACTGCAACAATGTTACCTTCACGTTGGCCCACTGTTATGTCGAAATTGAAGCTTAAAATGCTCTATAACCTAATAAAAAACGTTTTCTAAACACATTTTCTATCCAAAATCGTAATAAAATACAGGATATTTATAAGAAAAAACTAAGTTCTCATCCGTATTAAAAGAATGGCGGAAAATTTCAAAAGTTTAAATACTTGCCTAAGAGTAGCTAGAAAAAATAAATGGGGGTCCTCATAGGATCATTAAATACGTTAGATCCTTTTCATAAATTATGTTAAGTAAATTGTTAATATTATTGTTAAACAATTTCGAGTGTCATTTTCGTGGTAACGGTTTTATTGCCGAAGTACAGCGTGCTATTAAGCCTGCCATATTGAATTTCTAGTCCTACACGAGCAACGTGTAAACCCCTGAAATGTGCCACCCATGTACAACCATTAGGATCTGCTAATGTTCGTACATTCTCCATTTCACGGCTCTAATCGGCATCACATTGTGTCCGACAGTGATTACTCGGCTAGGAACTCCATTTTCACGCCCCTGGAGACGCGACGCCTCCCTACCCTTGAGCCTCTGCTCGGTCATGGTGATGGGCGGAGACCCGAGACTCTGCAGCTTTGTTTCGACACTGTCCTCGGTCCTAATGAACCGTCAAACCGACGACGACGTCACGCTTCCTGCAAGTTGAATCGTAATAATTCGGGTTATTTTTGATGGTTGAATGGCTGGATGACCACTTAGATTAGATTATTGAAATGGCGACCATACTACAAGGTAGGTATTTTAAGCCAAGTATGAATGAGGATTGAGTGTAAGATGATTGTGGCGCGATCTTGTAGTCTTGTTACTGACTAAGGCTGACATGTTCCTTAGACAGGACTGTTAATTAATAGCCCAACAGCCTATGGCACTAAGGGACCTACAGTTAAACGTGGAATCCGAACCACGGCCTCTGAATTACGAATTGGTCTAATTATGAGGATGGTCTTTGCGGATTAACGTAGTATTCAATAGTGCGGACGTTAATCCACACAAGAGATCACCACACCCACCGACCATCACTCACAACTATCCACAATTCGTGACCTCCAAGTAGCTGGATTACAGGATGACGTCACTATCCCAGTCTTCTATTTTTCACCCAATTTAACTTTTGAAACTCTTACTAAAAAGTGTAACATGGTAAAAGAACATTAAACATGGTAGAAGATCTGGAAAGATGAGTACGACCCTAATAGGGTATATTATGTACTCTATGGTTGTAAATATTTGGAGGGGGTAGGGATTTTTGGTGCTTTTTCAATCGTTAACAGACAAAAGTTTATAAAAAATATTACACAACTGTCGGCCCTAACGCAGACTACTGTCGAACAATGACAGACAGTAGTAACTCACCAATGAGACATAAATTTAATTTACTTCCCAGTGGAAAATATCCTATATCTAATATGAATATTTTCAGTTCTATTAAACAGCAGTGCTAATGACCAGGTGTCGTCACTTCCGTTACACTTTAATCGTCTCGCAAAAAATGCTAACCCCTAAACCGCTTTAACATTTTCATGCCAAAAATAATTATCTTTATGAACTGTAGGTATTTGGGATTTTTGTGTTAATGTACGTGACTCACGAGTGGATTATGACCAAAAAGCTTTTCACTATGTATCATAATGAACCATTATCTAAAATCTCTGCGTTTCCTGAAAAGTATTATATCTCTTATAATAATTTAAATACCTATTGTAACCAGTGAATTAATTAGTGATTTGGTAGGTAAGAATAGGTAACTGGTATAATTGCTGGTCAATTATTGAACGTTTAAGCAGATTGTGTGATTTTTCTACCATACTATTTTTAATTTTATCCTCATCTAGATGGTGGATTGGAAGATTGCAGGTAGATGGGACAGCGTGCTTCTCAGAACTTAAAGATGGTCCCAAGCTTCTCTAGTTTCTAGTTTGAATTTTTTTGTAAAATCGCCAAATAATGACTAATATCTCCAAATGGACTATATTATAAAGAAACCAGATTTTAATTGTAAAAAACAAACAAAACAGTAAACAGTTGGAAAAGCTGTCAGTCAATTATTGAGGTCTAAGCAGCCATGTGTTGTTGATACAAACCAAGGTCATGTTAGAGGAAAGCATAGGTTTTATTTTTTTCAATTTCCACATCACTTTCCTACCTTAAGTATATTGATACATGTTATACACACACCTTGTATAACAACAGCAGAACGAAAACGATATCTAATGGAACTTAGATCAAATGGATGGAATCATATGATACATTGACCTGCATGCGACGACAATTCTAGCTCAGCAAATCGTAGATAACAATTGCTCTCTCTAATTATTACTGTACTGGAATTTGAGTTGGATGGCTAATCAAAGTAGCTTTACCGTTCCTATTTTAAGGTCCTTTCTACAAACTGGTTACTCATTACGTGGACGACCAATAAAACATAATCTCAACGCACTTGACCTCCATTCCACAAATGTTCGTGGAAAGATCGCACACTCAGCTTTCTTAAAACGCTGTTGAACACTCACTGACCCAATAATTTGATCCAGTTTACGACTACGACCTTACATTTAATACTATTTCACACAAATAGATTAGCTGAGAAATTCTTACGAGATTATCACGTGTAATTCTGAACAATATGTGGGTTAACCCAGATTTTTCTCATACTTAGGTGTACTATTTTTCTCTCGTCAATAGTAACGGGAAAATAACATTATTAATCCGTCGTGAACAGTCATAGGAATGAACTAGACGGCCAAAGTCCGCTTGGTATGACGGCAGTGGACATTCCGATATAAAGCACTCAGCAGAGTTATGTTAAGTTGGTTTGTCATGGTGTTGTTAAGATAGTGTAGAATTTTAGGTTTAGGATTTACTATGATTTCATTCAACAACATTAATGGATAAAACCTCGACTAAATACTTTACGAACTTTACTTTGAACTTTATGACATAAATAGTGGCATAAATAGGAGTTTAATTGTGGGGAGATTTACCTGGAAGAAGGCACCACATAAGATAAACCAAACTCAAATTAAAGAGTCTGTTGTCAAAACCTAGGACTTTGGAAATTTTATACACTTAAAAGAGTGATTTTTATTGAGTCATCGTCCTTTAACTTTCCAATCATACAGGCTACATTATACATAAAAATGAATCTTTCATAAAATTCTTTGAATTCGATCTAAGAGTGGAAATATCTATTTGAAACCCCTGAATTCAGTATAATGGTTTTTGGACTAATGTCTGTCTATTTATCAGACATTATTTCAAAGTTTTGAAACTTTGCGATCATCTCATTCGAAAGCATAATGAGGTTTGTAAACGCAGTATTTAGCCATAAAGGGTCACAATGTCAATACAGTGTATTATGAAAGTGTATGTGAAAAGTACTATTTTTCTTGCTATTTGATATATCATGATGTAAATTTGTGTGCAGCTTGAAATTTATCAAGGTTTAATCATGTATGCTTAAAAATATTCAATACATTTTTCCTAACGATAGCAAACCTACATTGAAGAATAAGTTTAATGACTCCTGTTGGTAATGGTTAACCTACTTGTTGTTCATTAAAAATTTCTCAACCTAATGAAAATAGTTCTAGCAAACCTGTATACTAATGTTGTTTTTTTATTAATTATTTGTATAACTACCTAGCTAGTAATGGTCTATTAATGGATACTTTTAATGAATCTTTGAAAGTATGAACTTTATTGAAACAATATAAACTCCAAGAATACACAAGTCTGCTGGATATTTAAGTTCCATTTATCCTTGTGACCTAAATGTGTTTTTAATCTCCTCTGACTGTCACACTTTTAAGAAACATCTGGTGAAAAATGCATGCAAATAATATTCATCACGTTTTTTGCCAAGTGATAAAAGGACGAGTGACAAGCAAGGACGGCGAGGTTATGCAAACCGCGCGGCCGGTGACGTCACGTGCTGCACTTGCCTCACAGCTGACTCCGCTGCATTCTGCGAACAACCGTTATGTCGATTACTGTGGAAATACATATTCACGTTCGGATTAATAATCCCACTTTATCCCTTCTTTGCGACTCAAAATCCCTCAGTTAATGATCTAAAACTGGTTATGGCTGGGACGATCAAGTGTAAGTCCCTTAGATGGCATTGACTGGGACGGTGGTGACGTCCGGTAATCCAGCTACTTGGAGGTCACGAATTGTGGATAGTTGTGAGAGACGGTCGGTGGATATAGTGTTCTCTTGTGTGGATTAACGTCCGCACTATTGAATACTGCGTTAATCCGCAAAGACCATCCGTATAATTAGACCAATTCGTAATTCAGAGGCCGTGGTTAGGATTCCACGTTAATTTGTAGGTCCATTAGTTGCCATCGGCTGTTGGGCTATTAATTAACAGTCCTGTCTAAGGAACATGTCAGCCTTAGTAAGTAACAAGACTAAAAGATCGCGCCACAATCATCCTACATTCATTTCTCATTCATACTTGGCTTAAAATACCTACCTGGGTAGGTCGCCATTTCAGTTAAAAGTATAAAAAAAGTATTGCCTTTTGCACTATTAATTAACAGTCCTGTCTAAAGAACATGTCAGACTTAATAAGAAGACAACTAGATCGCGCCACAATTATCTTACATCTTAAATATATATTCTGAAATTGCGATCCGTTCAGATTATTTTTTTACGATATTTAGTTCGTCAATTGAACCCTGCGTAATAAATTTGCACCGATCTTTTATCCGTTATCAATAAATTAAATATAGTTTTATATAAAATTATACAATTTTTCACTCCTCATTTAGCACACTTGACTACACACTTAAGATAAAAGTTTAACTTGAGCAATATTAAATTGTTATGTATAGTTTCGAATGTTTAGTTGAACAAAAATAAATTTCACCATTAACTGGAAATATAAAAGCACATTAAAA
Source organism: Nephotettix cincticeps (assembly GCA_023375725.1). Taxonomy (NCBI): domain Eukaryota; kingdom Metazoa; phylum Arthropoda; class Insecta; order Hemiptera; family Cicadellidae; genus Nephotettix; species Nephotettix cincticeps. The sequence continues at coordinate 21,436,530 of CM041788.1, read as the reverse complement.
AAACTTATAAAAAACTTATATTCAGTCCAAGATGAATTCTTTTAACTCTCTTCAGAATATAGAGTGTGAAATTTGTTATGAGAATTTCTTTCTTTCTTAATAGTCCATTAAATTTAGCTATATTTTGATTATTTTTTATAAGATTGTATATTTCAATAATTAGTCAATTATTTTAGTTTACGTTCATGACTACTAATTATAGTGGGTTATTAGAACTTTATTTCATCACAAACACGTCTGAGTAATATTTCTTCAAACCGTAAACTTCAGTCAAACCAATCGTTGTAGTCTCCTAAAGTGTATTGGAATTATTAAAATGACGTTCATGTGGTCGTTTAGAGAGGGTGAAAAATTGTCTTTAGTGCAGTTGTCTGAACAGAATACTTTCCAATCCAATTTGGTTAGGCCAAAGTTTGCAATAATGTAAAAGTATACATTACATAGACCCTAACACTTATGCGAATTTCCTGTATAAAAAGAGCTATTGTCGTGGTAAGATCTAGGATTTCGGGGCCCCCAGATGCCCAAAAAAACATTCGTTCGAAACTGTATTTATATACTGTATCCACGATAACTCTCGAAAAAATTGCCCAATAGAATTTAAATTTGTTACGTTTTATGTAGAAAGGATCAAATCAGGCAAGTCAGTCTGTCAACAATAGGCAAAAGGAATTAACCTTATGATGTGAATTGTCCAATTCAACGAAAATTGTAATTGTTCATTATTTAACTTCAACTGCAGATAAACTCTAAATAATTTACTACTAGGCCCTACCTATGACAAATTGTATCATTCCAAATTAAACATGCAATGCAATCTACCGATCAGAATATATTTAAAAATATTTTCAATAACAAACATGTTCTTTTACTAGTTGACTGCATTACCAGCGCTTTGACTATATTACTTCCTCATGCTAACCAGTTATTAATAAACAAACTTAATTTATTTTCGGTTCATTCTATGCCAGAATTATTTTCTCTGTCAGATAGTGACTTCACAAAAACGCACTAAACCCAAAAAGCGGGTAACCAAACCAAAATGGGCATCCCGGGATTTGTACCCATATCCTTTTTCACCGATGTCCAAGACGCTAACCACCAGGCTAAGGGACACTCCCAATGCTACTGTAAGGATAATTCGTTTGCAATGTATTAAGTTTGAACAAATTAAGTTTGAGCTGATTAAATAGGGGAAATCTCTATAATCCTTTCATGCTTGTCACTAATTAGGTGACGAGGCATTTGGCTACCTGAAGAGAGTAGGAGTTTTACTCCTAGTAGTAAAATAATTTTAAAATATAAATAACAAGTCGAGATTATTTTTTACAACTCAAATTTTAAAATCTGATGGTATTGAAGGTGGAGAAGTATATATAAAAACTGCCTCAAGTTTTTATCTTCAGGCATACTTTTGAATCGGCGTTTCTTTTTCAAACTGCTTATGATCATTCTGTCGTATTTTGCAAACTATGGTTCAGCATTTATTTGATTTATGATTTTATGTTTTTCATGACAAGAAAGTATTAGAAATCTCAACTACCATTTGTCTCCTTGTGGAGCGGTGTTTACCGCCACGTCACACAGATGTCGCTGGTGACGCGGAAGGCCGAAGCGGGTCACCTCCGGTAACGAACGCATTGTTGACAAGCTGCACTTATGTCGTTTGCACTTTCATCTGATTTTAGCACTGTTTAGTGATAACTTACTCCTTGTAACGCAAACAGCTGAAATTTCTATCCATTTCTTTAACTTTCTACTCTGTGGAATAGAAATTGTTTTGTGAAAAGTTCTGTATTCGTTATTAAAACATTGTTATTTTGTACTAATCTAATCTAATCTACTTAGCCATATCCTAAATATTAAAAAATACTTTTAAGTGGTAAATCCTACGCAATAAAAGCTATAGAAAATTGTAACGATATCAATACACCAATGCTTCGGTAAAGAATACGCTATCCGAATTTCGCTAGTCTACTCCACTTATCCCAATTATGATATCCGCAAATTAAAATTCCCTGATCTACTTCATTCCCACCATCCATATCTGAATCAATTATCCGACCATCTTATTGTAATCCTCAGGTGATGTTATCACACCGTGCCAAACCGAAGTCAAGTGTAGGATTACCATGAGAGTCCGGTCAACACATTTCGGGCCAGTGACGAGCCTTTATACGCCGCACTAACTCAACCCAACCTAATAACTAACAAAAATTATAAAAACCCGTTGTATGTTTTTATTGCTTAAAAATACTTCCTGGATGTTTTTTTGGACGGCTATGTTTTTGTTTACACAATAATTTCACAACGAATCACAAAATAGTGAAATTTTAGCTAGTAGAAATGTTGACATGGATATGTCTAAACACTGGGGCGGTTGGTAGCTAATGGCGAGACGCAAAAATGAACGGGGGTGAGGTCGGATGGCTACGAGAACAGCTGTTTCGAGAAACTGAAACATTCCCCTTACACATCGTGATCGTAGGTAAGTAAATACATTTTTGTTGGAAACATTTAAGAAAGAGAAGAGATTTTAAAAAAGAGACCGGAAATTATATTGCCGAACAGTTAGGTAAACAGCTGTTCCCAGGATTAAATACATGCACAGGAAGTTGCCAAAAGAGAGCATTACATGTAGCATGGCGTAATAGTATATTTCGTCACTAGTCCGGAAAGTGACTTATCTGTGCGCGAATTTTATCAAGCACCGATATAGCTCTTTACGAACCGTATTTTTCATCATACCACCTTTTAAAAATTATACAGGGTGTCCAAAATGAACTTCTCAATATCTTATTTGAAAGTGTGTTTTCGAAACAAACAATAATAAACTGACATTATACGCTAGAAAGATCAGACGTTTAGCTTTGAAACAAATGAATTAGTAAGTATAGCAGTATATAGCATAGTATATAGTAGCACTTGTAGTGCCAATTTATGGAAACCTACTTTTCGCACTAGTGCCTTTTCTTTACTAAGGCCGTCTGATATTGATTAGTTTCAATCACAGCTGACAGATCGGAAATAGCAGTTTATTCGGATGGTATGATAAAAAACATTTTTTACATCCCTAGGTAAACCAATATAGCGATAATATACTGTAATATTTAACATATATCCAATGATATATTTTGTATACCTGGACTCAGGAACCTCCAAAACTAATATCACGTTAGCTTCTTAGAGTTAACGTGTATTTACTGTTAGGCGTTTCGAAGCTCGCCGGGTTAGCAAGTAAATAAAAAACAAATTAGGAATAAACAACGGATGAAACAAAGTATGTCAGTGATATAATTCGATTTTGGGCAATTGAAGTCGTAGACGAAAACAGTTATCATCGTTCAGAGACGATGATGGATCATTGCAACACTCTCAGCTCGAATTAAAAAAATGAAGAGAAAATAAAAAAACGATGAAGTTATAACAATTTCTCTAAGATTATACGTTTTCAAAAGTCTCTGGGGTAAGAACCCAGACCCATTGATTTGAGTTCTGTTGATTCCATGGTGGTGATTCCTTCTTCCAGTTAAATCAACCCACAAATTAAAATCATATTTAGACCTACTGTTTGGGTCAGAAGATTTGTTCCTTGAAGATCTCCAAGGAAATCATACTACGGACTTGTTCCTTATTCTTAAGCGTTTATCTGTTGGTGGTTGTTGCATCTCTGGTCGAGTAGACAGTGATGCGGTACTGGGAGTCGAGGGGTTCGTGTCAGTCGCCGTTGGCACAATGGGTTACCTCACTAGCCTGTTAGACCTGTCGACCAATCAGGGACAGGCTCATCGACTATTGTTACACTTATATGGTTCTGTGTCACGCGCGCCTCAATTAAATTATAAATTCAATAAACGAAGTATATTCGTTAATGGGAGAATTTTACAACAACTTCGACAAACTTCATGAAAGGATAGATTGGGTTTTGGGTTAGGTGATGATGGATTTGCAAAGGTTCACAGGATTCTTATGTTCAGACAAGTATTTTTTAAACACAACCTTGACGGTAATACAGGCCTAGCAGTGGACGGAAAAATTAAAAATCAAAAATTCAAAATTTAATAAATACAGAGAATAGCTTGTTTGTTAAGGAATTCCTTCCTTAAGGAGTTTTCATCATAATCTGCAAAATACTTCTGAAAGCTCAGATCAGTTTTCCGATAAGGTATTTATCTAATTTAAACATACATGCTAGAAACATACATACCGTAGAAAATGTGTATGGCTACTATAATTTATTTGATTTTAAAAATGATTATTTTTAATTGTCATGAAAGTAGAAGAATTATCAAATACTTTGTTGTGTATTTGTGACCTCCTCCCTCCTTGGTCGGTATAGAGGAAACACTCATAAAGGCAAAGCTTGTTCTTCCTGATTTTAAAAATATTTTTGACAAAATAACAAATGTTTGTAATTTTAAATTTTATTTTTAAAAAGACTTTGACATATATGCAACTGAAAATACGAGTAAACGAATTTAAACATTGTTAGTAGAATTTTAACATATTTAATATTAGTTATTTTATAAAACATATTTATTGCTTCTAAACAAAAATAACTACATAAATGCAATAAAACAAATAATTCTACCCACTTATACAATAATGCAAATGATATTATCGCACATTAAAAGAAATCGTGTCGAGGATATAATATAAAATTAAATAAAAATATTCGATTTATAACTCATTATCAGGTGGTGAGGTGATGTTACTGCAGTCTTGGAATTATTTAAGTCCACTTACAATACCTATAATAAATATTCTAATATAAACCTTGGGAATGTTTTTCGTATACTGAAATTAGAATTAGCCTAAAGGAAAAAGTGTGTAGATAGTCAATATGTCAACACACTAGCCAGGGGAGGAGGGTTCGCGAAGATCGTCGGTGGTGGTCTCTGGTAACTCTTGGGCTGACTGGCGACCACGACAATCGGTCAACAATCATTTCAAACATAAATATCGAAAGGAAAATATATCTTCTAAAATAATATTTTCAGTATTATGATTTTCGTACTAATTTACTAAGGTAAAATTAATGATATAAATAATAATTTTTAATACCTAAAATATCTTTTTTAATCCTCATACAAAATACTAGAATATATCTTATGAAGGAGAAGCAAATTGAAACTACTCGTACTCTCTTATTATTTGAAATAGGCTATTGTAAAGTCTACAAAGATCCGGATATCATCACCTTAGTTAAAATACAAACGAGTTCGATGGGCGAGACATGTCTAAAGGAGAGCCAAAGAATTAACCTTGAGAATCGTGCTGGATGCATTTCCTTATCCAGGTCCTTAGGACATCAAAGGCAAGGGACCAAGTACGAAAATATACGCGAAGAATGTCCGTTACAGAGGAGATGAAGAAGGACCGCGAAAGATGGCGCAGAGCTGCTAGCGAGGCCAAAAATCTAATTAGGTTCGAGTGGGTAACTAGGTATAAAATACGGGAAACTGTTTTTTTTTTCAAACACTACTCCTCCTTCTCATGGAACCGATGTAATTTTAGATGGTGCAAAAAATTGAATATCTGTAAAAAACATAATTTTAACTTTTATTTGTTGATTGTCTTTTAAATATGCTTTGGCGTAATGTTTTAAAGGTTTTAGTGAGAAAATTTCGAGTTACAGGGTGATTAATTCGGAAATTTGGTCTTTTTCATGCAAGGAGTGTGGGAAAACCACATATGCTTTTGAGCTGAAATTTTGAAAATATCTATGAATAAAACGCCCTTTTCACATAACCTATATTAAATATTGAAACAAGAAAAACATTTTCGTATACTACATGAATTGATTCTTGTAAAATATGTCATTTTAGAGGTCTAAAGGTGTTTAAAATGTTAAAAAATGTTAACAAATGCAGATTTGTTATCTTAAACAGGTCACTCAGGAAGCTTGCATGAAACAATCACATACGTAACGAAAAAGCGACCCTAGCTGACCTAGCGGATTTAAGAAGTCCCTAACGCCTCGCACCCTCTTGTGGTATCATTCTGACATGGATAGGGGCCTATGTGTTAGCTCTGGGGGTTGTTGGTGATTTGTAAGATGGAAAATATGTAACAGGTTTCCATAGAAACCACCAGAGCTATTGTATTGAATTTTTAATATAAAAGAATAAGAACAGCTGTTTAGATGAAGTGAAAACATTACCTTTAGAACATATCCATGATCTAACCTATTTCCCACTGGGAAATAAATATGAACATTTTTGACGTAAGCATGGCTCAATGTACTTTTTCATACGCTTAACATTAGGAATGATTAAATCGTTTATGAACATTAGTAACCAGAGTCAATTAGCAAAGACGCGTGTTTCAACTGAATATTTATTGAATTGTATGGTTTTTGCGCGTCCGTTACACTCTGAGTCCTTCTCTGTGCGCTAATTAGATTACTAGTCCTCAGTGCACGCTCTGTCACTAATTTATGATATAAACTTACATTATCTTGTTTTAAATAATTCTTTAAATTGGTAGTATCTAATAGTGATCCTATATAGCTTATTGAACTATTAGCTATTAAATTTGAAACTAAATTGTAATTTGTAATAAGTATTTCTGGCATTTTCGTTGTGAGCCTGTCATGGGATGTTCGACTCCGTAAATAAGAATTTAAAAAGTATTTACATCCATTTGGGAAATATTTATGTATAAACTACCTTAGGTCATGGATATGTTAAAAGTAAATGTTTTCAGTTCCTCTAAAAACTGTTGTCATAACCATATGACGTCACTTCCGTTACACCTTTTGCACCTTGATAAATCCGCAAAGACCATCCTTATAATTAGACCAATTCGTAATTCAGAGGTCGTGGTTCGGATTCCACGTTAAACTGTAGGTCCCTTAGTTGCCATAGGCTGTTGGGCTATTAATTAACAGTCCTTCTAAGGAACATGTCAGCCTTAGTCAGTAACAAGACTACAATATCGCGCCACAATCATCTTGCAATCAACTCTCATTCATACTTGGCTTAAAATACCTACCATGAGGTATGGTCGCCATTTCAATAATCTAATCTAATCTAATCTAATTGCTAACCTTCCCTCCTCCTCCCAGATCTTACACATATCTTTTGAATGTATATTTCTTTATATTTTTTGTTTTAAAGTTCATAGAGACCAAAAGATATATAGTTCCATGTGAGCCTACCAGGAAACACGATATTTTTCGTATTTTTAGTTTTTTAGATCGGTAGAAACCAATAGTGATGTAAAATCCTACATTGGGTTCAAAGACCAGGCATACTGGTCTCTCAGAAAGGGTGTCAAAGTGGGCGTTGTCCCCCAAAATGAGGTTTTGGAGAGTTTTTACATGAAATCGTTTTAAAAAATAAAGTTGTATTAGCATCATTGGAATCCGCTCAAAAACAAACAAACAATCGAGCATTTTGAATCTTTGCTTTATTTCGAGCTATTTGAAATATAGTGAATAAATTTAGAACCTTTACCTCGTATATCTTCGTATTGTTAATACAGTACTGTAGTTAAGGTTTAATATTATATGTTTAACAATGTTAATTTTTTTCCTCGTTGCCCCAAACCTTCTTATTCATTTCCCATGTTATTCGTATGGAATAAGTTAATTGAGATAACTTTCTTATTTAACCTACGATTAGGTTTAGTTTAGGTCTGCTTCTACAGGTGTTTTCACTTCAAAACGAGAAAACATTCCCTACCTCCCAGGAAGTGGTGAGGAAGTTGTAGAAACGCAAAAACCCATCGCTTAATCAAAAATAGGTCAACATCCTAAGGCAATCAGTGATATCGATAGATAATTAACAGGGTTCTCAGAAAAGATGAAAATACGACCAATAACATCAATAAATAAAACAATAAACAGGATTCCCTATAAAAGGTTGAATACCAGAAGTCTGCGTAGGAGATCCCCCGGTCATTTTCCTAACGATCACGTGAATAGAACATTTTTCATCAACGCTATCAAAACCTTGCTGGAAGCACACAACCATCTCTGTTGATCACTCGTATTACGTTAAAATAGTTTTTATGCATACGACAGAAGAAAAACCATTGAAACATCTACAGATTGGCCATAAGAAACGTTTCAGGACTTCGGTGAGTGTTTAGGTACATTAAATGGAAGAAAAAAGTTCCAATAGAGGTTCATTTTGTATTTCCCACAAAATATTTTTCATTTCAAACATTTTTAACGGATTATTTTCAAATTTGGTACGTGTTTTAAACTAGTAGACTAATATTAGTAAAAAGACAACTAGCATGATCCAAGCTCAAAATCCAAAATGGCGGCCATTTAAAATTTTAAAACTTAAATACTTTGTTAACGGTAAAATCTAAAATGGCCGCCAATTTGGATTTTGAGCTTGGATCATGCTAGTTTTTTAAATAATACTAATTTACTAGTTTAAAACCCGTACTGAATTTGAAAATAATCCGTTAAAAATGTTTGAATTAAAAAATATTTTGTGAAAAATACAAAATGGCGGATATCTGAGAAAATAAGCGTTTTGGGCCATACCTCTACTGGAGCTTTTTTCTTCCTTTTAATGTACCCAATCACTCACCGAAGTCCTGAAACATTGTTCATGGACACCCTGTATAAAATAAGGTGTATACTACAACTACCTGGTAGGGACACAGACACCATTCGATCAAGAGAAAAAGCTAACAAAAATTTATTATTGATTTCATGCACTTTTCGAGTTACTAACCAATTTAAAAACATAAGTGGTATTGATTGTTGTCGTTTGCCACAGAGAAATGATTACCAGATATCTGATATGATTAATTTCAGAAGGATCTCATGCCTCTTTAAAACAGATGAGCAGATTATGTTTTATAATAGCCCATTATAGAGTATGTATTTTTATCAAGTTTATATTTAAAACCTATTTTTGTAAGAACAATAGGTAATTTTTTTAAGAGTAGAGAACTTGAGAATCCGAATGATTATAAGAAATAATGTTGAACGATGATGAAACATAATAATTGAACCATGATTCTAATATTTAACACATTAAGAAAACAAATCACACTATATACCAAACACATTGTTAATTAACAAAATGTGATAAGCAAGATCAAGTATATTATGTTTAAACCAAATATTAACGAAATTTTGACGTAGAAAATAATAGCGATATATTGTAACGAGTGGTAAATATCCCCTTGGCACCAAACCTGCAAACCTGTATTCTCGTAAAGTGAATTAAATAAATTTAAGATAGTAAAAACTAAGTTTGATTATTGGTCAATCCAAATACCAAATGCTATCATAGTATTTTTTTATGGAAAAAGGAAGATTAATCAATTTAATTAACTCCATAAGAATTACGTGAGAAATTAGTGTGTTGCCATGAGAAAAATTGCAATTGGTATTGTTTTATAAATATTGAAGAGCCTTAACTAGATTAAACTGTATAACAAGTTTTATCTCAATATTGCAAATAATAAGGAAACTGTATTCAAGTACAAAGTTTTATACAATTTCTGAAGTCTATAACGGTAATTAATAGGTTTAACAGTCACACTGCAGGTTTAGGTCACAGTTATTTAATAATTTTTCAGAAATCCTATATGTTTAAAAGTTAAATAACTCCATGGGAATGCAATCCAAAAATAACAATACAATCTATTGCGCAACTATTTACACATAATTTTCTAAAAACTAAACATTTAGCACATTATATACCTGTATATAGATTGGCATTTGTAAATTTAGAATTGAATTTTGACCCTAATTGTGTAAAATAATACAGGTTTGTTTATTAACGTGCGTTTCGTTTCCTGACCTGAAGTGCCTCCAACTCTACATTGAAGTGAGCCCAAGTACAACAGTATAAAACATCAATAAGTATAATCACAACTCATATCAATGTACACAATATATACAATATATGATTGCAATACCTACACTACGGAGTGTCTGTAGATTTGAATAGATTAGATTAGATTATTTGAAATGGCGACCGTACCACAAGGTAGGTATTTTAAGCCAAGTATGAATGAGAAATGAGTGTAGGATGATTGTGGCGCGATCTTGTAGTCTTGTTACTGACTAAGGCTGACATGTTCCTTAGACAGGACTGTTAATTAATAACCCAACAGTCGATGGCAATAACTAGGGGACCTACAGTTTAACGTGGAATCCGAACCACGGCCTCTGAATTAAGAATTGGTCTAATTATGAAGATGGTCTTTTGAATTTACGTAGTATTCAATAGTACGGACGTTAATCCACACAAGAGAACACCACACCCACCGACCATCGCTCACAACTATCCACAATTCGTGACCTCCAAGTAGTTGGATTACAGGATGACGCCACCATCCCTCATTTCTTGATTTCACTCGGAAGTACATGGTAATTTAATGATTGTTTGCGAATTTTAATTATAATATTCGTTATTTTCGTCATAAATTTAACAATAACAAATACAGTAGTACAAATATATTCACAAAAACAAAACATTAATACTAGGGTATTTATTCATTGTAAATGATGGAATACGTGGAAAACCCCATAGGTAGACTTGTGTTGAGGGTTCCAGCACGTTTGTAAACAACAAAAACGATCGGTTTGTGGCAACAATATTAATATTTTTAGACGTAAAAATCTAAATAAATAAAATTAGTTTTGTGAAAAATTATTATTTCACTTATCAATCAATATTTTTGAATAAAACTTGATATTTAGCTTCATGTGGTTGAGATCCATCCATTTATGCTTAAAAACATAGTTTATGTATTTATCATGGCAGCTAACCTGCATACTCTTTTCCCATGTTAATCATATAGGGAATAGGTAAACTCTTTTATTTATGGACAGATGTTGATGAAACTTGGTATAAATGGTTAAAACAAAAATTGTTTATGCTATAAATGCCTACTGCCATACAACCACGAGCACTGAGCAGTCCAAGGTGGCTCATTGTCTTCCGCGATCCGCGCATGCGCGTGGTCACCTTTGCCCTTTGGCGCGGTCCTAAATCCCTGCTTTCGGTAGTGTTTATTTCCTCCAGCGGCGCGAACCAGCATTGCAGTACGTCTTACCCGCAGGTGATATTACATTGCTCATGGTAGAGCTCCAACCGCGTTATTTTGAGCAGGAAATATATTTATAACATACAACCTCAATCTCATTCATAAATACTCTTTGACTCAGGGCATACAACACTATCTCCAACTTTTTTTCAAATCTTCTGATCTTATTTAGTATATTATATAGTTCGATAAATTAGTGAATTTATGCCCAAATATATAGCATTTTAAAATTAATAACTTAATTTAAATATGTATTATTAGCCTTTTCTGAACTATTTTTAAACATTTATTTTACTGATTCAAATATTAAATTCTATTATTTATTTCCTGATTCAAAATGAAATGATGAAACTACCTGTAATACAAGCAACACTTTTAGGAGACCTTTTATTCGCAATATGAAAAATGGCTGAGGAATTTTATATTTTGATTTATACATTGAAACTTTTTGGTAAATAATATGCTATTGTGTTGACCATAAACGCAAACGTCTACGAGAATATTAGGAAGACCTGGTAAAATTTTAAAAAAGCGCAATAATTTAAAGCACAATAGGCCTACTTATGGACTTAGTTAAACTACTGTACACAAAACCCTGGAAATATAGTTTTGAGATAACCACGTTTAACGTTTGCAGCAGATCAGTGTTTGTTTTTGAAATCCCTAAACGTAGTGTTTTATATATTTTTTCATTAGAAGGAGTTGATTAGCAAAAACTGTATGTAAAAAATTTAAAATTTCATATATCTCTTAACTATATTCTCAAACAAACTTTGCCTTTTACCATCCGATAAACATTTGTTATTAGATTTAGTATCTAGTTGTGTATAAGAAAGAATTTAATAATACTTAAAAAATATTGAGAATTATAAAAACTTTTTTAATAAAAATATTTAAACATATTACAGTATTAAAAATGAAAAAAATATAATAGCTAATTAAGCTCACATAATCACATTGAAAATTGAATAGAAATTTATATTGCTAAAATATTTCTTTTTTAATATTACATATTATTACTATGTATGTGTAATAAAGTAAAAAGAAACTGTGATTACTCATAAAATAAACTAATTTTAGCACAAACCTGAAATTTAATAAAGACTAGTTAAGTACCAAACTGATATCTGTGTATCTTCAGTAATACGTTAAACGTAAAGATATTCTGTATAATTCAGAAATATAAATTAAGCTGAGTGATTTAAAACTTTTTTGTAAAATATTAGTCAATGTATGTGATTTATCTTAACTATAAAATACAGGGCCTTTGTCTCTCCAACAAAACATTTTGTTATTAGAAAAATTCTTTTGTTATTTGTGTATTTTGTAATTTATATTTTGAAAAAAAAAATTCTCAAATTTACAAAAAATACAAAATAGAAAAAAAAATAAAAAAAAATTGATTATCATCAAAAAAAAAAAAAAAAAAAAAAAAAAAAAAAAAATCATAAAAAAAAATCATAAAAAAAAATTTATAGAAAAAAAAAAAAAAAAAAACTAGCAAGAAATGAAATAAAAAAGGTGTTATTTAAAAGAAATTCTAAACTCACTTTACAAATCGTGAGCATTGAAATAACTGAGAATCCCATAGTGTGAATTAAACTCGATCAAGGAACCCAAAGCATTGTTTACAAGCAGGTACAAGAGGACACTAGAAGTGTTGAAAGTATTGCGGAAAGGAAAGCTCGAGGCGGGGGCGGGGGTGGCGGGGACTTGTGGGGCGGCGTGGGGCGGTGCTGTGGGGGCAGCCACATGCTACGGCCCAGTCTTAGTTGGACCACCGAACCATCAGGAGCTACAGAAAGGTGAGTGTCACTCTCTCTCTCTCTCCCTCCCCTCCCTTGCCCCGGAGGGAGACCTTCACGCAGAGGTGCCCGTTCACTATATAGAGCGCGCGATGAAATTACCTTATTTTACCCTTGTGTACAACGAATCAATGGGATTTAGCTTGAACCGAAACTGGTTCAAGTTTGTTTTTAATTTTTTAACTTAATATGAAACAAAAGAAATAAATTGATTAATCCACACCCTTACCATTGTTTGTTTCTATTCTTAAACACTTGATGACCTTCATTTACCTAATTTATTTCATACAGGACTAAAATATTACTATTTCTCTGATACAAATTAAATTCAAGGAAGCGTATACAATAAACACCTATAAAAGAAATGTCAGTTTAACATAAGAAGTGTCTTTAACAACTATTACAAAAATTATTTTCAACTTCAAACATATCCAATTTTTTTCCATTCAAAATGAGTTAAGTTTAGTTTTAATTGGTAAAAATTTATACTGTTTTATTTTTTACAATTTGTTATTGGTTTCATCTCGCGTTATGGTTGTAAAATTGATTTATTTAATGTGTTGGAAGATACGTTTCTCATAGGCCTACTTGAAGTAAACATTCTTTATCAATCTCCTACTTTTACTCACTGTGTTCATTAATTGAAAGCATGTTCTTGGTAAATTTGTAATTCTATTTATACATACATTGTTGTTGAATGAAGTTAAAAACACCCTTTCAAAGTTTTTAGCTTTGAAAATGCACTGTAAATTTTGAAAGATAGGTTTTAAGATCAGAAATTAAGAAGTTTTGAAGTGGCTATGTGACGTTTTAATGTGAGTCGTGACATCTACTATTTGAAAACTCGTCTACAGTTTATAGACTTGGTTCACTTGGATTAGTCTCCACCAGTTTACAAACCTTAGACAACCTTCTATCGTACAGTTAATGCAATTTCTAAAACACAAAATATATTGGATACCTATACTAGTTCAGCAATGAGTTTCTATATATGGAAAGAAAAGCAAGAACCGGTAGGACAACTTGTTAATATTGTTTTTACCAGTCTCGCGTAGTTTCTTTGTGGAGGCTATTGAGACAGTGCACTTCTGTTAAAGTGAAATACGTTTTATAAAATATATTTATTCCGTTAATAGTGAGTAGGCCTAATTACTAACTAGTGCGAGGAGTAAGTAATTAGTACTTGAAACGAGAGACTTCAACCAAACCACTCGTTGTAGTCTCCCAAGTTAACAGATTCAAACAGCAATTATGATGTTTTTGTTTACGTGTTGTACATCAATTAGGTCTAAATTACTCTTCCTATTAATGAATATATTCTGTTTAAATATTTACTTTATTCCTCCACTACAACCCAACAAGTTAGATATTTTCATTGTCTAGAATAATTTAACCTCATAATAATTCTTAAGTGAGCATTATTATACAAATGTTTTGATAAAATGGAAAGTGAACTCAACGCTTCAAAGGTTTTTAAAGCGTTAGTTAATTTTTTATACAAAAAGAATGCTACTTATCTTATTTACCCCTTTTCCAACATAAGTTTGAATTGATTTATGATTTAAGTATTCGCTAAATTCAACCAATGAGTTAGAGAATGGATTCAAAGTTTTGTTTTTAATATTTTATAATATGTTAAACTATAACTAATTAAAAAGCGTTTCTTTATACAACCATGTAAAGTGGAAAATCAAACAGTTCAAGGAACCAAGATCATAAGGAATTCTACTAATTTTAATAATGGTATATTATTCTTTTTATTTTTTTATTGAGATTTCAATTAGTATTTTGAGAATTTACTCTTCAAAGAAAGAGTTATATAGGTTAAACTTGTCTCATTGTCTAATTACGATGTAGCTCATTTTAATTGACTGAAGAATATTATATCCAATTTAAAGTTGACTTTAACTCAATTTCCAAGAAGATCGAGTTAATCTTCATGTGAAACAATCTCGTTCATTTTATAAGCTTTCTCCTAAACTCCTCAAAGTGTTAAGAGGTAAAGTGTTGAATGTATCAGGTACATATAACAGTTTCACGCGCTTTACAATAATGCAGCCTTTCAAATTTTATCTCTTTTAAAGTCACATAGACCTTTTGGTGTACGTGGATAATTTTCTAACCTTCAAAGTCTTCCGGGTGTAAGATTTATCGACAGGTGCCATTTGGTGATTATTGCACTGCTCTATTCGTAGACGATGGATAACTTAATTGGGTAAATCCCACTGCAATCGACGTATTCGTCAATATGGGCGCTTCCCTTTAGTGGAGGGGATAGACCATCTTAATAAGTTCTTCTATAGAAGGACGCTTCACACAACAATTCTTTTAATTTCGTCTCGTCGATCTTGTATTTTGCCTCTTAGATTTGTTTCTCAATAGGCTATTGTAGATATTGATACTGGAGTTCATGGACTTTTATTGACTGAAGCAGATCCCAGCATGTTTGTCCCAAGAGCTATCCACCTTGCGAGAACCGCCGTCTGTTATGTGAGCTTATCCCTGGGAGGAGACCGACGTATTGTATGCAGATTTTTCCTCTCCACTCCAGACACGGATTGGATTTAAAAGTGTTGAAACTCCTTCGCAGCTATTCTTACATTGTGTTACATCAATATTCTCTTCTTTTCCTCCCTTTGTGGGCAAATTTCGATTAGTTATATTTATGTAACGATCGTATTCTTATACGGCGGATTTATTGATGGTGTTACATCATGTTAGATTTATTTATGAAATGGAGGCGGAAGCCTCAGAATTAATTTAATGATAGCTATAAACATAAAAGGATTTAGCTCTGTCTCGAAAAGTGATTAACTGTCAAGTTAAAAAAACATATTTTGCTGTTACAACATTATGCTTCATAATAGTTTCTTTCGAATGATCTCATTGTTAATCTTCTTCATTGTTGTTTTTGTTTTACAAGTAATTATCACGGGGCTTTGCTCTAAAATACAAATAGGTATAAACAAAATATACCATCAGAGGTTTATTACGATGGCTAATACGTATAATAATAAAGGCAATCACGCGTTAAAATCTTACACAACTAGTGGTTTGGCTTTTAAATCGGCACTTATGTAACATGAGGTCGATGTGAGGTAGTATCAAGAACAAGGTCAACGTTTACTATCAAAATTTTTCAAATTCCTTTAAGGTTTAAGCATATAAAATATATACTGTATAAACATATTTTAAACTACCAAAAATCTTAAAGAGACCACCTTCTCCACTATCCTGGATCTAAGTTCTAATAGCAATGTTTAAAAAACAAAAACATGTATCTCTTTTAAAACGAATTTTCAAATTTAGGTAGTATGGAATCAGAATATGTCCATCGTAAATATATTTTAATTCGCGATGAACTAGCACAAACTATCAGTTTTGTTTTCAGCGGTCTACGTGTTTAAAATTTTTAAGACCTGATTTTAGTTTGGCAATAGTTTGCCATGCATAAATTAGTAGATTAAAAAAATTATAATTATAATCTATTTAACATCAGATAAATCACTAGACAAAATATAAACCTTTCAAATGACATCAAGTACAAAGTTTTCTGTAAAGAAATGACGTCATAGCGATTTTTTAAATTTGCTATTATTAGACTTGAGTGAAAAGCCATAGATGTTGAAGGCTCTTAAAGAACCTAAGAAAGTACAATCACATTACATTATTAAGGTGTCTGAGAATCTAAAACTATAAATATTATATCATTAATCATGATCCAGTTTAGAGGAACCTTGGATCAGAAGAGGGCATTACTTGACCCGGAGGCCGTCTGTTCCAACTCGACAGTTTCAATTCCGATCAGGAAACAAGTACAGTTTACTGTCTAGAACAGGAAACTCGGTCTGGAACTGTCGCCATCCGGATAGCGAGTCGTAACCGTAGATCAGCTGCTGTGCCTTGAGCCCAGTGGACCACCTTGGCCCCAGCCCGTTACCGGCGACTGTGTCATGCGGTATTGTGCGCCATTGTGCGCGACCGCATGGTATTGTGCTCACCGTGTGGTATTGTGCGAACCACCACACGCAATATTGCTGATTGAATGCTGGTCGGAAACGAATGATAATTAAACACCGTTGTCATTATGGTCTACTCTTGGGTGTCCAGCCTTGCTTGTACCAATAACTATTTTTATATGGTGAAGCATTTATCCACTGTATTCGAATATGAAAAACATACATTTTTTCAAGTATGAAAATTAAAATAATATTTTAGCTCGTATAGTTGGGTGGGAATAGTATATTTTATTACAAAGGTCGAAGGTGATGCTTTTTGAACGAGCTCAAGGTTTACATCTGGGCGAGATTGTAATTCGAGTGAGTAACCCAAAGACACTTTAGACTCGTGTTATGAACTATGTTTTTCGTCAGACTGAATAAAATGTTGAACTAACTACTGTACAAACCAAAGATTTCACAGACGAAACAGTTATTTCCATCTTGTTCTTACAAATAATCGTAAACTATCAGCTGATTGCTTGTCGATACTAATATCGATTATTGCTTTTGATACTACGATAACTTACCTCTAACATGCACGTATTTTAACCTGCTCTACATCGTAAAAACGAACAGCTGACTCTTTCCCTCCCTAGGGTGGAAAAGGATTAGTTTCAATATGCAATAAACAAGTCATGATAAAGGGGATTCCAAATAAATTTCACAATAAAAAATTATTCTTCATAATTAACAGGCATAAACTAAAACGTTAGGTAAACTACTAAGGAAACCCTATGGATGTATTTTTAATCTATATGATTACAGCATTTAACATTCCATTACGCTTTCTTTAATGCTATTAGTTTCAGTTATTAATTTAGAAAACGGCCCTAGACTCAGGAAAAGCTATGCTTGAGTGAAGATCGACATTGGACACCACAAAAATTATTTGTGAAAGTATAAGTGAGTCTTGGGGCTATCCAAAGTGACGGGCTTGTCTTTCACCTAGGTTCCTTTTTGGGGGGCTTGGCTCCCCGCCGAGCTAGTCGACCCGTTCTGGCTCCGACTTGAAATACTTGTTCGTCTAGGGTACATCTAGGATAGAGGGATTTTTGCTGATGTAAATTTGTCGTCATGGATAAGCGTATAGTGATCCAGTAACCAATCCAGTTATATTTCTTGTCTCGGAGGGATTATTCTTACATATTGGATAAGAACAAGAGGCTTATAAGACCAAGAGAGGTTATAGTCAGCAAATTTAGAAAATAAATCCCCTTGGAACTATGAGCAATGGTTTTAAATCAAACTGATGAAGTGTCGTGTCTTATAATCAAAGTCAGCTATCGTTATCCATTCTGGCTCATTAGCTATGACCGATAGTTCCACTGTAGGCATTCACCACCCGGCTTTCTGTGAACGTTTATGGGCTAAGATGAAACCGAAGCTTTGTCATTCATGGTAGGCTAACCAATGTGATGTAGATGTTTCAACAATTTTTGTCAATATTCAGTAAGAAATTGTGTTCAAGACCCAAGACAAGGTAAGATGAATGGATCTTTAAACTATTCGAAACTCACTGTAATGATCCTACATATGTTACTGGTTATAAGACGTAGATTATGAATCAATCGTAAATTGTTTGATAGGAACCCTGAAATATAGTCACTTAGCTTTGTGTTCTTGAAATAAATTAGAGTTTAACCTCACTTATAGATGAGAATTACAAAGGGCAAACTTGCAGGTCCTGAACTAAGAGATCCCTACAATCACTAGGTAGCTCCTAAATGTGAATGAAAGGAAATTTAATTTCCTTAATGATTTTCGCTTACATGGGTTTAGAGTTGTTCATCGTATCTATTATGTCTGTGGGACTTTCCCAAGATAAATCTGATAGCTGAATCGATTGAAGTAGACTCTTAGTGCTGAAGTATTGGGATTCTTCTTGAGTAGCCTCAAAACCTAAGGGGTATCAAATACCCAAAGGGTATAAGTGAGGAAAAAGTGGTTAATTCCATTAGACTACATTATTTATACTTAAAATGGTCATATTCGACAAAGAAAAATAGGATATTGCAATAAAGGAGATATGGAGTTTAGGAAATTTAATTCCTTTAAGAGTTCTACATCTTTTTCGATCCTGGATTCAGGTATCCTCAGAGCCAGAGCCAACTGACAGTATACTGAAACATGCTCATCAGTCGACATTACTAATCGACAAGTCCTAACGTTTTTCTGGGTCATAACTATAATGTGATATAATTCCAAATCAGATAGTTCAGTCCTAATCAAGACATTTCCGTATATGGAACTTCTGATCATACGGTTTGACGTAATATAAAACTACGTGTAATAAGACAACCTCAAAATAACACAAACTTTTCCTAGAAATCCCTTCGTCTATTAACCATATGCACAAGGGTATCCTTCAACTGTCTATTTTACCCTAAACACCAGTGAGATTTTTATAAAATTACAAAGTTATCCGGTCTTATTTTGGTACGTTTATATTACACAACAATGTCTTAACAGTCCAACTAACCTCTGCTCAAACGTAACACAGTTTCAAACAAGTTAGTCGATATGTTTCGATAATAACAAGTGACTTCCTCTACTGGTTCTGCTCCCTGGTGGTCTGATTAGGTAAAACCATGAGAGCTGAGTTGGGCGAGTGTGTGAATGAGGCACGAGAGAGGAATACAAATACGGAGCGTGAGAGTGAGGAGGACCGAGCTCAACACCTGGCTAAGCCAACCACGTATATTTCACGTTGAGGATGCATATTTCCAACATAAAATAAAAGAATTTTAATCTCTAACATTACATATACCCAACATACATATCCATCACACTTATACTCCACATTTACAACTAACATTGAGTAAACTACTTTGACAAAAATGTAACTAAGTATAACAACAATATACTATCTAGAGGGATGAACTAGATTTGGGGAAATCGGACCTTAGTTAAACCTTAGTCTCATTGCTTGTTTACAACACGTTGATTATTACTGTGTATTACTTGTTGGATAAGTTTGTTGTTGTTTACAAACTTTGCATTGACGAGGTTTCACTGTTTCAGGTCACATGAGCGCCCTATATTAATTATCTCCTTGGTCGAAGTTAATTGAAGTATATATTGATATTTATTACTTATGCTTATTAAAAAAATACGTTAACCAAATGGGTAACTAAAGTTGCTAGAGTAACCTACAGCCTTTTTTATTACAACTCTGGTGTCACTTGGTAACCACATGATTATAGGAAGTTGATACTTTTTTTGAAGATATTGATTATTAAAAATTTGTGTATTATTAATTAGTTAAATTAATTGGAATTTCACCTCTAAACATGGTCAATCAACATTGGTTGTATAAGTGAATTTTATTGCCAAATATTTTCCAAATTTTAGTAGAGTGAAGAAACTAAGTGAATGATCGGTAAACCAGGAAAGTTAACTATACACTTGTAGTTGTCGCTGGAATATTAAAAATTTAGGAAAAAATAATTTATAACTTAAACTATATGTAAGGTAGATTTGCCTTTCACCAGTCTTCATAAAATTGTATGCACGAGTCCCAGAGAAATAAAATGATTAATTTCTAAACTTCTTCGACTTTTTAACATCACTGACATGCCGATCCCCAAGGCTACTTTCACACTCTTAAAATTCCCACAAACTCGATGGCACTAAGAGTAAAAGTGGAGCCGCGATATCAAAAGTGAAATATAAGTTGGTGAATGGATTAACCCAGTGGAGGCACGGTCTACTAACCCGAGTGTGTCATAATTAGTGGTTTGGTCGACAGATTGCTCTGAACACGCAAACAGAAGCAGAAGCAACCTCTCATCAACAACTTTGCTCCTCGCTCGCCCCTGGTGTTCTACATGTTTACTAAGAAATTTAATTTTGACATTGGACAAAGTGTATTTCTAAATGATTTGTTTATAATTCGTATTTAAGACACCTGCGAAACCTGGTGCATATTTTAAGGCGAATAAGACTGAGGAAAGAGTGGCTATATTTTAAGAAGTTTAAAATTATTTTACAAAAGCAGCTAAGATCATTTATAAATTGCTAAATGAATGAAGTGTTCAGGATTGGACAGTATATCTAAAATATGTAAAGCAGCTTGGTTGGTGATTTTAACGGTGTATTACGTTATTTTTGTGACTTATTGGTAGAGCTAACAAGGCTCGATTGACCATGTAAAAAAATCCATGGGAATTGGAGGGTACGCGAAACACATTTTTACGTTATATATATTGTGGGAGAGTGCACCTCCTCTCCCAGATCCATTAACTAGAGATGAACAATCTTTAACAATTTATAATATTGCGTTTGTGTTTTAGGTAGTACATATCTTTTACACTTCGATAACATTAATGTTTTACATTTATGATACAATGCTAATTATTTACCTTTGGCGACTCCAGCGATTCCAAACTGCCTATTCTGTTATCTTCCACTCCGTGAAATCATCCATGAAGTCTCCTCGCGTTTTCAATATTTTGTCTATCCCTCTTAATCTTAGTATTCCTAGTAGGTGCCTTACCTCTTCATCTCTACAACCTTCTTAATGTTACATCATCCTTCCTTTTCCTCAATGAGCAATTCACGTAATCTGCTATTTACTATCAAACGCGAAATCATTTATTATTTGGGACAGGTTCCTGAGCCTTCAGTATCTTTTAGTATTATTCCAATATTTTTTAGAATTTTTTAAATTTTTAAGGATTAGAAATCCCCAGAAAATCTTATTAGGCACATCCACTTTATTGGGCCGTGGTAGAATCCCCGCAAAGGAGAGGAATGATAAAGATAGGGTATGGAGAGTCCTAATTATAAGTAAAGTCAACCCCCTGATCCATTCCATGTCCCATGCTAGGGCCCCATAATATACTAAGGAGAGGGGTTCGCTCTTAGGTACTTTCCGGTTGTTTAGAGTACACACTCCATGGCATACCACACCCCACCTAAGAGACTACCAGAGTATTCCAAGTGGACTGGTTAGGTCTAGTAAGACTGACTGTCAAAGCTCAGTCAGTATTTAAGGAAAAAATAAGGCGATAGGGAACTGTGACACAGTGGTGAGCCAAAATACTGCCACCGATTATTTAATTTTCTCGATTTCAACCACCAAACACCGTAACCCCAGTTGTAAGTTTTTGTTCGAGGAACTATTCGGTTTAAAGTCAAAGTTGACATAACACAGCGCCCGGATGCTTCGTAACCCTACTTAAGTATCAGTGCGAGGAAGTGGCGCCCACGAACCATCGATAGGCCATTTCCACATCACATCCGACATGGAGCTCATTTATTTTCGTAAGTTTTCCCGCCTGGGAGCTGCCTAGAGGTCCGTTCTCACACTGGGCCTCGTGGCGGCAGTGCTGCAAGGCGTTACTAGCACCTCTTCCGTTATTGCCGGCCGGGTTTGGCAACGGTTAAATGTAAAATTTCGTGATGTGTGTTCATCAAAATTAAGCCATCGGTAAGACATCACAAGCATTCAAACAACAATTGAAATACTACGCAAATACAGTTGCAACTATGCACAGTAATTTAAAACTAACAAAGTTTATTTATTGCAAATATTTTTTATTTCACCAACGTGGCAGCTCAGGGGTATTGCGCTAGCCTAGGAATTCAAACGTGCCTGATTTGAATCGTAATCTGATTTTAAGCAAGGGTTCACACACCGCATACATACGTCAATATACCGGTTGTCCACAAAAGACTAGTAAAATTTCAAACTCAAACCAAACTGATTCCCATCAAATTGTGATGATCTAGCTATTTTGGTGACATCGGCCATATACCAAAGTTTTGTTGAATGTATCATTGTCAATTCAGTTCATCTCAGACGATATTAAAGCCTAAAAGAAAAAAAACTGAAGATCAAGAGAAGGCGAAAAAATGCCATAGCTTTCGAAGAGAATTACGTTCATAAATGATTGGTACGGCTTCGGTAGTTTTACTCCCCTTACATATTTTCGACTATTTATTATTTGTTGAAAACACCAACTACTAATACAACATTTTGTTCACAACAGTAAATCGATTTCTACTGACCCTTATTTTGACACGCCTTTTCGCCTTTTCTTGACCTGTGAATATCGATTCATATGAACAGATAAAAGTAAACTTTTGGACATGGACGATGCTATTGAATTAACTATAATATCTAGATCATCATCAGTGGAAGGGTGACAATATGGTTTAAGTTGAAATTGCACTAATCATTTGTGGACACCCGTCATAGCCTTTTCGATGTTGGATGGATACTAGATAAATTTTCAGCTTATAATAAAATGCAAAACGTTAAATGCTTCAGTTATAAATTTCTGTAAAACCACTCGTTGATGTCACCACATTAAAACTATTGTTCTGGAACATTTCAAAGGCTTTAACGTCATTATGACGCAATTTAGGACGGGGTTTTGATTTAAGTTTTAGGAAAACCCATTTAAACTGCCTTTGTTTGTATGTCCTTGACAATTTGGGCGGGAGCTTTGATCAGGGTCTCTTTCGTTTACGGCCTTGGGGTACCGGCAATGCTCCACAATATAGTGTTCTACATCTGTGCCTACGCCCCTTACGTGGTACCCCATCCATATACTCTTTCCAGACAATATCATGTTCAATAATAGGTTTTCAAGATTATATTCGATGCAAACTTTCTTCATTCATTGTTAGTTATCTAGAAAGAAGAATTTTGTGAGTTCAAAGATCAAGAGAGTTTAAAGGGATATAAAGCGAAGTCCTTATGAAAAAAACTTTTAAACCTTGAAAAACAATGATCAAAAGAATTTTCAAATGAACTAAAGCCAATAGACGCATAAATATACATAAGCCTTCAAGGCAAAATTTTCGTACTTAAATTTGGTACCTCCAACCCCAAGTTACAAGCCAATTCCCTGTTTACAAGCGTACAGTTCCGCTTGTAGGCACCACCCAGGATGCCAGATCTACTAATCACCCAATTATATCCGATATGGTTCAGACTGACTTTCCCAAGCCGACCATAAACATGGACGAAACACGATCACTTTGACTGGACCTGCATATCATGAGTCAGGGCGAGATTGGGGTTCAATATGACAGAATTGACATTCAGCCAACATTAGTCATAACATTTTGTATGGAATTATATTCTTGTTTAAAGTTTGGAAATTGAATACGACCATGTTTTAATACGGTTCCTTAACCTTGTTCAATATTCTCAAAAAAGAAGGTTTTAATTGTAGCTTAAGGCTCAGATAAGATAGTTAATATATATTACTTTTACAAAATTGAAGGAAATTAACATTAAATAAAAGCTGGGAATCACTTTCCCTGTTTAAGGCTCTTATGTTTCATTTTAATAATAGTGTCTGCGTAATGACGGAGAAGCGAAGTGACTTATATTAAAATTGTGGTTTCTAGGATTTATTTCAATTTTAATACTATTTTTTAACCGAACAAAGAACAGTAGTAGAAAAATCATCTTACATTTCTGTTTTCTGCTAGCTCCGTAGGTATTTCCGGTAGTCTTAGATAACAACAAAAATGTAATCAAGGATTAGTGAATTTGATATTCTAAAACAATGATTACCATATAGTGCTACACGAATAGTTTTGGATGTGTTGATAAAGAATTGTAATGTGACATAAATAACAACTATATTTAACAATAAAAATTGAATATATTTCCATCGCTTTACCACCTAGTTCAAACCGTCACTCGACGTAATTTGGTCCAACAAATAATTATCTGTTCTGTTTCATATTTACATAAACTCACGACGTGGGCTCTTCGATTGGTACGATAATAAACCTCTCCTTATTTAATATTTAGGCTCATGCACATTTTTGAAATTTTTAGATAATAGCACACAAAACACAATTGAAATCACAATTCACAAGTTTGAATCGCATTTATGTTACTTTGTATTCCAATTATATGCACAATTAACCTTTCACGGCTGCCAGATAGTTGGGTAAATCCGGCGTCGCAGTGTTGGCAACGTGGAGAAAGTGGTTATTGGTAAAAGTCAAGGACGGCAGACGAGTGTTGCAAAGTCCCAAGACGCCCGATCCTTCATCTCCGTCCTCATCTTCATACTTCATTCTCACATGGCAATCAAACATCTTATATATCAACCTTCAATCTTCGTCAGAGGCATTATCCACAAATACCATGAAACATTGACGTTCCTTATAGTGTACTCGATTAAGTTAAATGTTACAGGATTAGTAAACAGTGTTGTAAAGGTACTGTATTGTGTTCATAAGAGGTGTGCCCAAAGTTGAGGTTAAAACGTATTCCTTCACTCAATAGGAAGAGCGTTCTACCTTCAAACTGATATAAATCCTAATGTTAAATCTCCAAAGTTCATGGACCTTTTTCCTCTTTCCAATCAAAGCAATATCCGTTGTGAATCCAGCATGATTACCTTCTGACCTTCTAGCATCCTTCGTTTTATCCACCTTTCTCCTAGGTGACTAAGCAAGGAGGAAGTTCTTAAAAGTACAAACAAATTGTATACCCTTGCTCAACCAAGTCCAATACCAAATGTACAGAACAAGCAAAAATTGTGAACGTATGAGTGGCCAAAAGACTTACAATTAAATAACGTTTAACCTTTAAACCTATACTTACCAATCAGTGAACCATCTTTGGTTTAACTTTTAGTTTTTGCCTTAAATAGATCAACTTTTTATCCCACTTCCAAATATCCACGCCTTAATATGTAGCAGCAATGTTTATGTTCTTGAACCGACCGAAAGGGATTGGGACTGGTAACATACTCGACTCGCTTGCAAATATCACGTTTTCCTTGACTGGATATAAATATTCACCAGGTAATGTGGGTCGGTTGAACTCCGCAGTTGAGTTGGGAAACGTTGGTGCAGCAGAAACGTTATAGCCTACTATCAGCATAGTGATACAGTGTCGAGACTAAACGCTAAATCATTGTGGACTGTTTAATGCGTATAAAATGTCTCTTCAAAACTCTAGTAATAATTGTTAACGTTTAATCGCAAATATGGCTGTACAAGTTCAAAGATCGAAATTCAATATATATAAAGAGAGCAGTCAAATAATTATTAGTAAGTACTTTTTGGCAAGGTTAGAAGGGCTTCTGTATTTCCGTGGTTGTCTCATGTCTCTCCCGGTGTCATGGCTCCCAGCTCAATCTGAATACTCGGTCTGACTAGAATCTCTATGGAGTGGTATTTCTCTTTATTGTCCGCCTGCAAGAGGTGTCCTTGAGAAAGGATGCTTACTTGACGTGCTCGGGATTTGAGGAAGGGTCCTCAGGGTGAGAACCCTCAAATGAAAACCTGAAGGCTCCCTCGAGTAGACACTATCAATATCGCTATCCTATCAATGGGGTGAGGTTGTTAAGTTCGAGCATGAATTCTCTTTGGATTTTCTGTTAGCCAAGTCCGAAACGGATTGGTTTAGAGGGGTTTTTGTCTTTGAGAATTAGGTTGACTGTCTTTCCATCTTCCAGTTGACTGTCTTTCTTGGAGGAATACCTTTTCCATCTTCATGAAACTATTTTTTAGATAGCTGTACAATATAACACATGAAGGCGTGTCTACTTAGATTTTCCGAGATCTCCTAATCCTCCAGTACCTAATATCTACGCCTTTTCATCCGTGAGTGATAGACGACAAATTCTACGTCGAGTTATTCCACTTTTTCCAGAGATATCAGGATAAACAAGGACACGCAAGGACCAATCATTCATTCGTTACATATTAGTCGTCTCATAGCTGCCGAGACGAGTTGGGACAGTTCTCACGATATAATAAAACTCTCCATTTTTAAAGTGATCACAATATCGTCCCGGTCTATTGAAGGAGAAAATTGAATCAAAGCCGATCCTGTCCGAGGGTTGTAAAAATACTAAGAATACAAAATGTAGGATATTAAAACTCAGCCCCTCCTCTTTTCTATTCTGAACAATCTGTCTTACAGGTATCTAAGGTGTCGTAAAGGTAGCTTTAAGGTATTTGCAATAAAGATAGTTTATCGAGAGAGAAAAGCTAACTCCCCATCGAAGCATTCTGACAACGAATCATCCGATGTCAAGTTGACCGGGGTCAACGTCAGTTTTCGTCATAAGTCTCGATAGTGTATAAATTTTGCTATCAGGTGGTCAAACCCCCAATTTTGTTTACAGAGAATTACACCAATAAAACTTTAAGCTTTTCATCAAGTCTGAACGTTTATTAGTAAGAGAATTTAATTTGAAAAATATATCATACAAAATTGCAATTTAATCTGTCACTATATCATGCATTACCCACAGAATTTGTTTACATGAATACATTTAATCTCTAGAACACTATTTTTTGGTTGTAAATTAATTAAATATTACCTGTAAATTCGTAGTGCACTGATTTTTAAGCCAATAGGCAATCAAGAAATAAATAACGCACTTTAATATAGAGTAAAGGTAACGAATCCAATTAGAAAGGACACAAATTTGTAAGTTATCTTAAACTCGTATTCACTCCAACTGTCCCACGAAGTCTAAGATAAACCAGAAACTGTTGTGTCTATGAATATATATTCCATGATCTAATCTATTTTCCACAACATCCTCTTCAGTCATCAGTCAAGTTTGTGATCGCGCCTCCCAGCACCGGCTAGACACCAGACGGCTAGACGACCGTACACCAACCCACTATTATAGCCGGTTGCAGCATCTCCTCGATGTCACAACCGCTCGTGACTGTCGTCGCCGCAGCTTGCCCTCTTTATGTAAAACGTTTTATATAAGATAATAACACATTTCTGTCTATACCTCGTGACCAGGTCGACTGTCAGGGATTCGTTATTTTGTGGGTTGAGAAATTTATCGAATGTTTTGGACACGCATTTACACAGCCAAGGATCGAAGAACAGATACTTAAAATAGTTTATAGGACAAAGTTTATACGTTACTGTAATGGTTTTGTTTTGTCACTAAAATCAAAGCTCATTGTTTTCTCAAAGCTGTTGAAATGTATTTCTTTGAGCACTACTCAATTAAAAATCACACATGATTCAATTTGAAATGTTATGGAATTTAGATTCATACTAGCTTAGTTCGTTTGAAGGCCCCCGTAATTGTTACCGGTAGTCCTTAGTAATTAGAAAACCTTTTAATGTAATCGCCAAATCTCTATTAAAATCATATAGTAGTGACGGTTAAGCTGTAATGTACTAGATATCCTAGGATCTCGCTTAAGTTCTGGTGTAGTAGATCTTAAAGGTTAGAAGGAAACATTCCCTATTGCTTTTACCATAGGATCTGCCGTTTGGACCCAAGAGCTAAAATCTATTTGGTCCCAGGAAAACGATATAAAAGGTGAAGGCAGAAAAATAGGATATAAGGGCAAATAATTTAGGATTTAAGAGGTTAAGTTCATGTTCCAATAGATGTTTTTTATTTTCTTGTAAACCATTCCATTAGGTCAGCAGAGCTCAAAAAGTACTACATTATTACCGTTTGAATAGTTCGCTGTTATACAAAACGAATATATTTTATATTATTATTTTTAGACCATAAGGACCAGAACTCAAAAACATACCGTCAAACTCCCTTTTGTAATTTGTGGGGAATGTGCGTGTGAAATTTCAGACCATTATAAACAAATAAAACGTAATGTGCAATAAGAGATCACAATTAAAATGTAAACTGGTATAGCTGTTAACTCATATAACCTTAAAACAAAAATATAAACAAAATAAAAAAATAGGCAAATGTAAGTGCTTCAATCTGCTTCAACTAACAGATATAATAAAACGATCACCTGTTGAAAAGAAAATAGCTAAAAAGTAAACAAAGTTCTGGTTCCATACTATGGGACCCTTTTTGGGCTTCTACGGAGAACCCCAAAAAATACTACCACACATCAAAATTGATGATACATAAAGTTCTCCATGAAATTTTACCTATGTGTGCCACTTTTTATAGCAAATCGTCCAACGTCCGAGCGCGTTAACTTAAACAATACATACATATACAAAGAAATAAACCAACATCCTCTTTTATAAATATAGATAAATCATCTCTACATGGAGTATTATACTCAAAGGAAATCGACTATCAGCATAACTCAGGAAATCAACAAAAGCCTGAAAACACGCCAAATTAGATTGCGAACACCATAAATTTGCGTTATTGTAACACATGCTTTAATTTAGTGCCGGTAATAAAATTAAAACAAGTTTAACGCAATACTCACCCAATTTTGTTGTACAACTGGAAGGAAATAGACCTAGGATAAATGGTGAAATATGAAATTATAAATATCCACTAGCTAACGAGTTACTTGAAGTTTTTACTGTTATTTTTAAATTATTTCGAAAATTTCGCTCCAATATGTTAAGAAAAACATCGTTCTAAATCAAATAATACCATTTATCTTCGATATTTCCAATAACATATGAACGTAAAATATGGATAGAGCTTTCTTGAAGCGTGGTCCAACAATCATGTCTTGGACATGTTCAGGCTAAGCCCTTTGAGTGAACATTCAGATTCCAAAACATAATAAGTTTTTTTTAGGATTACGGAATGTGAATTGTCACGCTTCGGAGGTTGCTCACGCAATGTTGAGCGTGACAATGGTTGTCCACGCGTGTCACGCTGTTTACGCGGTTGTACGACAGGCGACGCCACGCGTCATGCACACACCACAGTCTTGCGAACAGATATCAAGAAGATTTCATTTTTTATTCAGCAGCAATCAGTATCAGTAAACAGCGTCAGTTTTTATGATTCTGTATAAACAAAATTGTATTACCAATTACTCTACCACAAATACCAATTTGAGAAATTGGAATGAGACAGACTTTAATTGATAATTTGATTTGTTTTATTTTAATCTACAAAACAGATTTTACAATCCAATATTGCAGAATGTTACTCGAATATAGATTATAGATTAACTAGCTAGTAAAATAATCAATAACATAAGCTCCTCAATTTTAAGAATTATTATTTATTATTGTAGCATTATTACTGATTAAGGCTGATGTTCCTTACACAGGACTATTGACTAAAGGCCAACAGCCAATGGCATCTGAGAGACCTACAGTTTAACGTGGAATACTAACCACTTTTCCCCCTAAATTACGAACTGGTCTATTTATGAGGACGGTCTTTGCGGATTAATGTAGCATTCAATACTGTGGACGTTAATCCACACCAGAGAATATCATATCCACCAACCATCACTCATAAATATCCACAACTCATAACCTCCAAGTAGCTAGACTACAGGAAACGCCTCCGTCCTGATACTCTTGAGTAATTTAAACAGCCCGATTATTGTGGGTTGCGGTTCCATAAACAAAAGGATCGGACAAGGAGGTGATATTCTAAATCTAGTCGGATCTCTCCACACGACTTTTCTTTGTTAGAGTCTATTCAGCAACACGTATGTAAATTATCATTTCCTCCCGACAGCTTATCGTTCGAAATCACTTTCTAGGTCAAAGATCACTTTCTTTGATAATGTTTGGAGCGAGGCTTAATTCAAACAGAGGCCATTCATTGCGAACGCCAGCCTGCTCGATAGGAGAGGCATTGTTTCAGGTCATTACCACTGTTTTTGGGATGGATTCGTGATGTAATGCTAAATAACGCTTCAAAAGTAAAACAGAGTTAACGTCATCAGATTCATTACGTCCAATAAAAGGCTTTTATTCACGTTGCGTTACATCTTAAGAGACCAAGATGCAAACGCATCAGTGGTAGCCATCTTGAATTTTAGTCCCGTAAGAGCAATGTTAAATTCTGGCGGAACATACCTTCACTTTGGCGTCTGTAGTGGCGTTAATTATCAAAGTATCAATGTAAAACTTTGGAAGTACATTGATGAGATGTGGCTCAAGGGCATGACCTTTTAATATGTTCAAAAATTTAACTTGATATAAAAACAAAAATCCAGGAATATTTTACAAAAGAAATCATTATTATTTTTTATTGAGAGCGAAAATAAGAAGTTCTGTAAGGTGGTGCCCTGGAGGACTGTAATACCTTTAATTTGAAACCTCTTCCGTTAATTTATGACAATAGGTCAAGGAGAAAGGCGCCAGAATTTAACATTGCCCTTACGAGACTAAAATCCAAGATGGCTACCACTGATGCAGACTCTTAATCCCAACTAGCTAGGCGGAGAAAAATCACTTGCACAGGTCACTATCGTCAGCAGAAATCACGCCAACTTCATCACTTTGAACTTTGCCCATTATCAGTCACCTTATCAGTGACGGATATTCTCTCCTCGAAAAGGCAGAGCAGGTTTTAATATTATTGCTTGTTTATTCATACTAAGTACTCAAATAGTTACAGTAACAGAAGTTTGAAAGATATTGGAATCTACGCAGTATTGTAAACAATTACCGAGTGTTTTAATGCATAAAATAATGACTCTTAATGAAATTATAGTCAGCTTCTATAAACAGTCATATACAGGGTGTCCGTGAAAAACGTTTCAGGACTTCGGTGAGTGATTGGGTACATTAAAAGGAAGAGAAAAGTTTCAATAGAGGTATGGCCTAAAACGCTTATTTTCTCAGACATCCGCCATTTTGTATTTTGCACAAGATATTTTTTAATTCAAACATTTTTAACGGATTACTTTGAAATTTGGTATGTGTTTTATACTAGAAGAATAGTATCATTAAAATAATAACTAGCATGATCCAAGCTCAAAATCCAAAATGGCGGCCATTTTAAATTTTACCGTTAACAAAGTATTTAAGTTTTAAAATTTTAAATGGCCGCCATTTTGGATTTTGAGCTTGGATCGTGCTAGTTATTTTTTTACTAATAGTAGTCTACTAGTTTAAAACACGTACCAAATTTGAAAATAATCCGTTAAAAAATGTTTGAAATAAAAAATATTTTGTGGAAAATACAAAATGGCGGATATCTGAGAAAATGAGCGATTTAGGCCATACCTCTATTGGTATGGCTAACTTTTTTCTTCCTTTTAATGTACCTAATCACTCACCGAAGTCCTGAAACGTTTTTCATGGACACCCTGTAAACTGTTAGAGAACAATGTTCTCTTTCTAAAAATGAATTCTAAAAAAACTTAATATCGTAAACTATAGGAGCAATATACAGTATTATATCTTTGTGTGTATGTGTAACATGTTCAATTTATGTATGATTAATGTAGTAAATGTGAAAGTTATTTATGTGTTTTTTGATACAAGGTACTAAAAGTTAGTATTTTTACTAATTCGTGTTAAGATGGTGCTGTTTTCCAAGTGCTGTTGCTTTGACATTAAGACCCTCACTAAGAGAACGCGGAAATTTAAACCTGTAATTTATGCCAGTATTTATCACATATATTTGCGGTACCGATAATGAATGTAATTATGTAAATGTGTTTTAACAAGAATAAATCATGGCTATCAACCAAACACTTTGGTTCAAACGGGTTCTTGGTGGAGGAATTTCACAAATAAACCAAGCGGTATCGATTACAAGACAAGACTGTGGTTTAAAATAAGAAGACCTTGGTTTCACGTTACGGACACTCTTATATCGCTTAGAAATAGGGTTATCAGGAAAATATTGAGTTCATTAAAACCTGTGATAACAATTCAGTTAGTTATACATAGGAGTGTTTGTCTTTTCACCATTGACAGTCATATTCTTTGAGTCACAAGGAACGAAACGTTTTGAATATTATCTTCGTCATTTAACAATTATAATTATGGATTCCTTTGTGATGTTTTATGTTCAAGAGACTTTAATAAAAAATCCTTACAGTGCATAAAATTCCCCTCGATAGTAAAATTATAAGTTACGTATGCGTTAGATATGTTTAAGTATTCAGGGGAGTTGAAAATAACTGTTCTGCGTAACAGTGAATGATTCCTTTTGAAAATTAAGTTCTTACAATCGGTGTTAACTGAATATTAGCTTCTTTTAGTAGAATCCGTCTGACAGAGTAGACTCGACGCGTGGTTATTGAGTGTTTATACCTATGTTATTGACAATGTTTCTGTTCAACACTTGGTTCTAACATTTGACCTCAGAATTCTTGATATAAAATATCGGATACCTCGTCAATTTGGGTCATAATTTAAATTCGAATAAGTGAAAATATACCTTAAAAAGTTATGGAGCCAGAATATTGCTGAGACAATGAAATAATATTTTATTAGTTTTGACGCTGCTAAAATTAGCATCATGTAAAAGATACGATGTCTGAATGCCATTTATTTCCAAGTGCCTCTCACTACAAACTGTTTTTCAGAAATACTCTGGTCAAAATGTATGAATAAATGAATAGATAACACATAAGCAAATAATACTGTAAAAATATATTAATCATAATAAAACTTTATAAACAACGACAACAACAAAACAATAATAATATTTAAAAAAAGAAGCTAAAAAAGAAAAAAGAATACTGAATCAAATTATTGACAATGACAATTTGTACAAAACAATGAACAATACATAGTTTCTACATGAATAAAATTATAGTTTTGTCTGTGCATTGCTTTGAATTGTGATATGTTTTGTTATTTTTTTTAATCCTTCGGATAGAACAATATGCCTAAGTTTGGGACTTAAACCTACGAACTATCATTACTCGTAGTCTATATAACAAATTTCATAAAGATCGTACAATTTTACGAGATTTATCGTGCATACAGAAGCATAGAAACACACGCGCATTCATACATTATGTATATATACATCTTCGAACGAATGGTTTTTGGCTGGAATGGTTCCCAGGCTTGGTTATCCGCAAAATCCATACTCATAATTAGATCAGTCGTAATTCAGCGGCAAAATTGTGGTTCGGATCTTAAGTTAAACTGTAGTTTACTCATATATGTGTTGTTGGGCTTTTAATTATATCAGTCCTGTGTAAGGAAGATTTTTAGCCTTAGTCAGTAACAAGACTACAAGATCGCGCCACAATTATCTTACGCTTATTTCTCATTCATACTTGGCTTACAATACCTACTTGAGTAGATCGCCA
Organism: Nephotettix cincticeps; assembly: GCA_023375725.1. NCBI lineage: Eukaryota > Metazoa > Arthropoda > Insecta > Hemiptera > Cicadellidae > Nephotettix > Nephotettix cincticeps. The sequence continues at coordinate 21,402,749 of CM041788.1, read as the reverse complement.
ATTCAGAAGAGGACCAAGAGAACGACGGTAATAGCTCATATGTCTACGAGAAATTTGCTAAAAACAAGTGAAAATGGTTAAAGTTAGAATCTGAGGAACAGTCGTATGACTGAAGGTCTAAGATTAGAAACGCAGACACAATGGAGGCTGGGAGGGAGCCGGTCTATAAACAAGTCGATCTGGATTCACGACTGAGCCCAGGAGTCAAGGTTCACATACCGTATCTCGCGCGAACCATTGTTGGATCAGCGGAGGAATGTGGTCAGGGGCGCTACTGCACCAACTAGGCCTACTACAACTACACTGACGACTGCCGACCAACACGTAGCTGCTACAGCTAACTGTCACTCTGCCTACTGACGAAATATTTCATTTTTGACTCATTAGAACAATGTTAATTTGCCACTGCCACAAACAGTGTAAATTTTCCCGTATTGAAATTTTAATCTAATTTGTCTAAAACATTTGAGGACAATTCTGTTTTTATACTGCAAAAGAGGGCTGTAAGAGCCTTAGCTGAGCTAAATTTCAGAGAAAGTTGTAGAGAAGCTTTCAAGACTCTGAAGAATATGACATTAATAAATCTCTATATAAAAGAATATATATGTAGAAGACGATAAACATTTTTTTAACCATCCAGCTGACGCCATTTCAATACTTGATGTATTTTGAAAATAAAGCATATTTGTATTGTATTATTGTAATCTAATTTGTCTAAAACATTTGAGGACAATTCTGTCTGCAGAAGTGACGAAATATTTCGTTTTAGCCACTTAAGATCAATGTATAAGGATATCATTAAGTATATACACTTGAACTACACGTAAAGGCAATCAATACACTACAGAGTTGTATAACACACTGCCGCATGTCATTCAAATAGGTCAGCGCCAACAGTCAACACCTGACCTTCGGACCACGCCCTCGACCAAGACCGACCGGTCAGGCTCTGGTCGCTGCCACCGGTACCAGGGTCTGGACCACGACCGACCGGTCAGGCTCTGGTCGCTGCCACCGGTACCAGGGTCTGGACCACGACCGACCGGTCAGGCTCTGGTCGCTGCCACCGGTACCAGGGTCTGGACCACGACCGACCGGTCAGGCTCTGGTCGCCGCTACCGGTACCAGGGTCTGGAACACGACCGACCGGTCAGGCTCTGGTCGCTGCCACCGGTACCAGGGTCTGGACCACGACCGACCGGTCAGGCTCTGGTCGCTGCCACCGGTACCAGGGTCTGGACCACGACCGACCGGTCAGGCTCTGGTCGCTGCCACCGGTACCAGGGTCTGGACCACGACCGACCGGTCAGGCTCTGGTCGCTGCCACCGGTACCAGGGTCTGGACCACGACCGACTGATCAGGCTCTGGTCGCCGCTACCGGTACCAGGGTCTGGACCACGACCGACCTGTCAGGCTCTGGTCGCTGCCACCGGTACCATGGTCTGAAACACGACCAACTAGTCAGCCATGGGTGTCGCCACAGCTACTATAGTCAAGGCCACGACCGATCGGTCAGCCATTAGTCGCCGTGAAAATTGTTTTGCACTCTAAAATTAAATCATTTGTTGATTTTCCTTCGTAAAAACGCAGGCTATCTTCATTAACCCTCATAATTTTGGATTTTCATTGATACTTGCAACAGCGATGGTCTTCATTTGGATTTTTACCTGCTGGAGACACTTAAAAATCCTCCGCTTTAAAGCTCTCATAACTACTCTGACCACGTATAAACCAAAGCCAACCTTCAGCTCAGGCAATGCCAGGTTATACACCAACACCACGACTGGTCGTTTATCCTTCTCCACAGTTAAGCCCCTGAGAGCCGCCACCGATCCCCAGGTCTCGGTTTCACACAATTTCACTTTTACCTCTCTTCTAACAGAGATTTAATGAGGAACACGCATTTTCAGAACGTGTGTCGAGCGTAATTGAACCTCTAACAAGGATCTCCTTGCAGGGAAGCCCTGCTGTCACTCTTCAATTACAAACCTGCCTCGCCTCTCACAGAAGCCTGACGCCCTCACTCGCCGCCTCTGCAGCTTCCATCCAGCATGCATATCTGGTCCCTGGGACAAACCGATCGAAATGTCAGATGTCAGATCGTAGCATCTCGAATTATCAGATTGGCAGTCTGCCATACTTTCTGCAGATCTTGCTATAAACCACTTTACGTAAATCCATGTACCGTTTGCTAAATAATATTCAATCATTCGTCCTTTTACTCGAAGACTTTAAGATCGTGGCCTTCATACCAGAAATTGAAAGGGGTTTCAAATACCAAATTACTTTCGCAGATTTTCTTAATATGATTCATCCTCTTCACCAATACCACCTGTGACAAGGAAGAAAACCAGCTTCTTTGGTGGCAGACAATAAGTATTCACTGCCTAATCTGTCTTGAAAAGGCTAAACAGAGGTCTTTCAATTAAAGAAGTGTGAGGGTAAAACAGAAACATCTCCCACTAGATTTCGAAACTTCTACCAGTAGTAGTTTTTCAGGAAAAAAATTTATCAGCTAAACCTTTTCAGTCATAAATCTATGCAAGTAATCCCACTCACGTATGTACACTATGCATAGGCTCATGTTTATGTATTGTTCTACATCACAATTTTAACTAAAGTATTTCTCGATTCTACTTATACCTCTGGACTTGTAAGAGAGAGACACGACTGACAAGAAATTAAGATATCACACAACAGTTACATATTCAGTATTAATTTCTTCCTATGACGTAACAATGATGTTTTAATATCTTGATTATAATTCAATCGATTACTACTAAGGTAACTCTTTTTAGGGTTTAATGGACTTTGTTCATAATAGACACCCCTTTTCAACGGACGCCAATGTCTTATAAATGACTGGTTCCACCGTCTCACTAACTGGTATGGTTGCGTGTCCTGTAATCCAACAACAGTACTTGGAGGTCACGAATTGTGGTTAGCTATGAGCGATGGTTGGTGGATGTGATATTCTTTGGTGTGGATTAACGTCCGCACTATTAAATACTACATACATCCGCAAAGATTATCATCATAATAATTGGACCTATTAAATCAGAGGCAACATTGTGGTTCGTATTTCTCGTTCAACTATAGGTTCCTTTTAAGACTAGGATGGTGGCGACATCTTGTAATCCAGCTACTTGGAGGTCACGAATTGTGGATATTTGTGAGCGATGGTCGGTGGATGTAGTGTTCTCTTGTGTGGATTAACGTCCGCACTATTGAATACTACGTTAATCCGCAAAGACCATCCACATAATTAGACCAATTCGTAATTCAGAGGCCGTGGTTCGGATTCCACGTTAAACTGTAGGTCCCTTAGTTGCCATCAGCTGTTGGGCTATTAATTAACAGTCCTGTCTAAGGAACATATCAGCCTTAGTCAGTAACAAGACCACAAGATCGCACCACAATCATCTTACACTCAATTCTCATTCATACTTGGATAAAATACCTACCTTAAGTATGGTCGCCATTTCAATAATCTAGTCTAATCTAACCTTAGTTGCGACGGTCCTGTCTAAGGAAAATGTCAGTAATAAGACTACTAGATCACACCACAATCATTTTACACTCATTTTTCATTTATACCTGGCTTCAAATATCTACCTGGGTAGGTCACCATTTCATAAAGGTAAAGGTAACACGTCGTCGTTGTCGTCGTGGACCCAGTCGCCCGGGAGCCGGCGTTTCCTGAAGGCGGCGGCCACATTGGAAAGTGATTTCGTGTGATCAAGGTCGAGGGAGAGAGTGGTCCGACGACCAGCTGGCAGCATTGTCTCCCAAGGTCGCCTCTGCCAATCTCCACAACTCACCTCTGCACCCTGCACCCTCGCCGCGCGTGACCGAGGAATCGAGAGTGACTCGGGGAAATCACCCGTCAGGACGATCAGTTACGGAGGATTCGATGTTGGAATCGCAGGAGGTGCTCTGAGAGAGTGAAATACAATTCATTCCTACTCTAATTACTTTTAAAACTATTAAAAACATAATCTCCAACAGTTGATCTATAAAAGTTGAATTTCAGTTTATTTATATTTTACTACTCCCATTTCTTTCTTGAAACAAAAATAAACGGTTAAAGTAGAAGAGAACCCGTTGGTTCCATATAATCCGCAAACCGATAAAAGTAAATGGTGAACTAATCGCCACAATAAAGTGATCTAGAATCACCAGCTCGACTTTGAACGATTTTGATTATTGCTCTTGAGTGTTGCACATTATTATATTTGCCACGTGAGTGTAACTATGTGTTATTTTAAGGTTAATATTACAGCACAAAAACAATTGACTTCAATCTTCTGTTGTAAATCCGTCAATAGTTCGTTAGAATGACAAAAGAACGACAGAAGAGATTGAGATTTTCAAAAGGAATCGTTCTTTTCAAACTCTTATAGGTCATATGCAATATCATTACTATAGAATATTGAGTCGCCTGCAAATGTTCCGGATCTCGTTATCAGCGGGTGACCTTCAGAGGACTTTCTTCGCCGCCAGAGGAGCTACATCCGGTCCACGTGGTCGCTCGGTCACTCACTTCACTTTCCGTTTCCTCCGGAACCGGCTCCACCTCCTCTTACAGTTGTTCTTATAACGAATGATCAAACTTTACTTTCGTTCGGCCTTGCCTCCGCGAGTTTCAACCCACTCAGGTCTATTGTTGTAGTTCAGAACTGGTTAGCGTGCTATTTCTATTTTTGGATACAGTAGTTTAAATTTTGTCAATTTTTTAACCTAGATACAAGTTTAATGTGGATTTCTTCTTTAAAAAAGCCTACTTACATGTATTCTATATAAGAAAACTGTGAAAAAGGATATGAGATTACGTTGCATCAAGTTTGATATTATTCAGAATATCAGAAGAAATTTAAAATTAACTGTCGATAAAATAACAAATCGTCTAAAGAATTTCCAGGGGCTATACAGCCGTGTTAGCAAAGTGTATATGATATAAAGATTGTGCTTTAATTATGAAAATTACCTCAGATTAAACCTTACAAAGAAATGTTAGATTTTAATGAGGAATCTAATAACCATTGATATTCGTGTGAGTTACATTGGGGAAACAGCTCATCAGTATCCTTCACCACTTCTATTTTCACAAAGAGAAGTAAGGAATAGATACTTTAGCTTATATTATAAGCTGGTTTCCAGACTATATTTATTTTTTTACATTTTTAATGTCGACAAAGTAGTTAAGTATCGACTATCATATGTTTACTGGAGACTCCTAGGGGAGGTCGCGTTCTTAATAGCCTACAGCTAATACTTACTACACGCTAAGTGGAAGAGGTTAAACGTTTATAATTTTCTCCGTTACATTAGACGTAAAATTAAAAATTCATACTTTTCGTAAAATATAATTAAGCTATTCACATTTTTAATTTACACATTTACAGTTTTTTATTTTTAATGCCGTGAAAGCAGTAGGAATATCAAACTAAATTATCTGCTGGCGTTGACTCTCCCCAAGCCATTTTCATAACTGTTAACCGGTAATATTGCTGAATACTTAGATCACCCAAAAAGACCATCCTCATCATTAGACCAGTTCGTAATTCAGAGGCAAAAGTGGTTCGAATCCCACATTTAACTGCAGGTCCCTTAGATGCCATCGGCTATGGGCTATTAATTAACAGTCCTGTCTTAAGAGTATGTCAGCCTTCGTAAGTAACACAATATACACATTCATCTTACACTTATTTCTCATTAATACATGAAAAAAATTCCTTTTACTTCCCTGTGGGAAATAGGTTAAATCATAGATATGTCTAAAGAGCATGCTTTCAGTTATTCTAAAAAGCTATTCTTATTCTTATATATTAAAAATTCAATACAATAGCTCTAGTAGTTTCTATGGAATCTGGTAGTTTCACATCTTCATCTTACAAATTGCAAACACCCCGCCCCTGAGATAAGACATAGTCTATCCATGTCAAAAGGTAAATTAACAATGCCTACCTGGTTAGGACACCATTAATTATAGTAATATCAAAGAATACGGAAAAATATTCATTCAATTCGCAATTCATTCGTCACGCTTATACATATTCTTTGGTAATATGTTATCCAGCTTCGTGATTTTCGTATATATAAAATTTATGAATCTTTTTGGTGAAATGTGCATCACCTACATCAGGATTTACAGTCAAAAATGTAAATAAACTTCATACGTTTCACGTAAATGACGTGGGTGTATAAGCCGCTATAACTCCCTGTGTATGGACACGCGTCACCCTGCCGCGAGCCGCGAGCTGACTCACCGCCCCGCCCTCCGCACCAGCTGTATTGTTTGTCCAGGATATTTCTCAATCCGCGACTTCATGTAACTGCAGGGTGATCAGTCACCGACGGTGAAAAACAAGCCATGAAAACATTTCCCAAGAAAAATACTGTCGGAGCCTACAGGGGCTTGAGAGAATTTGCAAGGGCTCAAAACAATGAAAATACAGGGCTTTTATACGATAATAACAAATTGAGCGTTTCTCTAATGTCGTTCGGAACATGGCGATCAATCTACTGATGAAGAACGAAGAATCACACGAGAACAACGCCATGGTGGTATGGCCACACTTCATGCTTCCCAAAAATGTAAATCTAAAAGATAACTCGAACTGCATTACTGTTAGACGGTACGAAGTTCTCCGGGTCAGCTAGTATTTCACAAAGCTCATAACAAACACATCTCACGATGCTGCATAAATACTCATATATACTTACTTACTTATCTCCTTTCACTCCTGAACGGAGCATAGGGTCTCCACGAAACAACGCCACTGGACTCGGTTGACAGCCAAGGCTCTCACTTCCCTCCAGTTTTTCCCTGCATCTTTTATATCTTCTTCTACAGTTCTTATTCAGGTTATTCTAGGCCTTCCTCTTCGTCTGTGCCCTTGGGTATTCCAACTCAAGGCCTGCCTCTCTACAGCATCTGGATCTTTACGGAGAGTGTGTCCAATCCATCGCCACTTGCGTTTTTTAATCTGTATATCTACAGATTCTTCATCTGAAGCTTTCCACAGCTCTCTGTTTGAAATAACCTCTGGCCAGTAGACCTTCAATATTTTTCTCAAACATCTGTTGATAAAGACTTGAAGCTTTTGTGTCAAAGATGAGGTTACCTTCCAAGTCTCACAGCCATATAGCAACACAGACTTGACGTTGCTACTAAATATCCTCAACTTTGTTCTGGTCGAAATGTCACGAGCCTTCCACACTGGATACAGTTGTACTAAAGCAGCATTAGCTTTAGCAATTCTCGGCCTTACATCTTCATCAGCTCCTCCGGCTCTTGTTAAAATACTTCCCAGGTATGTAAAAACCCATATATAGTTTTAGTATAAATATTTTTACAGCCATTTTGATAGTCAAGGCTCTACGACGATGGCGTTTACTCCAGTTATAACTAGTATTCGTATGATTAAAAATATTCTGGTCATTGTTGTGATATCATTCAATGAAAACTAGGAACAAATATTTTTTAGGAATGTATCCACGCTCCCCCACGACGTACAATCAGCTGATTTGATCATTGTCGGAGATATTGCGCGAACTGAACTCCACGGCGATCTGTAACACAGTTATGTCATTTAATTAACAGCTGCTGGCGACTGTCTATTTTCAAACTTGCTTGCCTTGGACTGAGGTAATCACGTTATCATTAGTTTACGTTATAAAATATTCATAAATGCAATTTTATTGCAGTTAGAATACTACGATTTTCAAAGTCAGGTATACCAACTGTACACAAGTTACACTCGTGCATTTATTTACACTTCAATTGCATACATTCCTAACTAACTACACTACATTGTTGCTATACTTGCATCAAGTATAGCAACATACAGCTTGGAAATGTGGAGTGGAATTATAAGTGTAATTTAGAGGTGAGTGTTCCTATCTGTTATTGTAATTGTAATTGTATTATGTGTAATTTATTACAATTATTATTAATTGCGGACAGTGTTCCGGATTGTCTTAAGAAAATAACAAATTCTTAACTTTAAAACAAAATCCTCTTAAGTTACTGGATCCCTATGTCCTAAATGTTAGCTTGTTGAAAGACTGGTCCGTTTTAACCGAAGAAGTTTTTAAAACAAGATTCATTGACTGTAGAAATTCTCTCGTAAATATTCAACGAGTGATGGTGAATGTGGTGTTCTCTGTGTGGATTAACGTCCGCACTATTGAATACTACGTTAATCCACAAAGACCATCCTCATAATTAGACCAATTCGTAATTCAGAGGGTGTGGTTCGGATTCCACGTTAAACTGTAGGTCCCTTAATTGCCATCGGCTGTTGGGCTATTAATTAACAGTCCTGTCTAAGGAATATGTCGGCCTTAGTCAGTAACAAGACTACAAGATCGCGCCACAATCATCTTACATTCATTCCTCATTCATACTTGGCTTAAAATACCTACCTGGGTAGGTCGCCATTTCAGTTAAAAAGTATAAAAAAAGTATAAAATTTGTGTATTTTAAAATAAGTATTGCAAATAAAGAAAATCGTATCCCTCTAGTAGCTCTACTTGGAGTCACGGATTTGAAACTTAAAACAAAGAAGCAATCAACTCAAAATGTAGCCATTTCTCCACCTTTCCAATGTGGGACATAATTACTTGTTCAGCAATTAGTTGAAGACCAGTTTCTTCTTCAAATTACTGGTTTTCAGTTGAAACCAACTTCATTCACAGTTGCAATGGAAGTAAGGATGGGAATTGGATTGGTGATTGTGTTTTTTTCATAAGACAATTAATTTTAAACGTGTCTACTTATTAATAATATAAATTATATAGGTGGTATGTAAGTTGCTGTAGAAATGTAGCTTGGCAATGGTTTTAAAAATTTAATAAGATAGAAATGTGAAAGTGGGCTTGCATATTAAGCGGTTGTTCTTAGGGGATGAAGGTTGTTAAGTGATAATGGTGGTTGAATTATAAAGGAATTAATGATACCGTAATACATTGCATTCGTGAGGTCTATGGACCCTATGGACGAGATATGTTCTTAAAGAAATAAACGCGATATACTGTTTTTAAGTTACTTTTAAATATAAAAGGTTTATATGAAAATCTATTGATTTTCTATCTATTTTCAATCTACCTATACGTCGTCCCACAAATGATGTAAGTCGTAATTCTTATATTGCTTCGATTTTTCTGACTGAAGATGACAAATCCCAAATAACCAAACACTAATGTGGACTTAATGGGTAAAACGAGAAAGTAAATTGAATGTAGACTCGATTTTATCGTCAAATGTAGCTGGAGGTATTTCCTTTACTAAACTCTGCTGTAAACTACATCTGTTAGTATCGCGCGACAACATGTGCTTAGTTTCACTTTATCGGATTGAAAATAATGATTTATTCCAGCAATTAGTTACACAAAAAATTCTTGTATTTACTTCCTGTGGAAAATAGGTTAGATCATGTCTAAAGGGAATGTTTTCAGTTAATCTAAACAGCTGTTCTTATTCATATTAGAAATTCAATACAATGGTAGTTTCTACGGGAACCTGTTTCAAATTTTCGTCTTACATATTGACACCCCCAAAGCTAAGACATATTCATGTCAAAACGTCGAAAACAAATTACTATGGAATGAAAAACTAACAACGTTCACAAGTCAAGGACAGTGATGAGGTGACATAAATTAACGTCCTTAAAATACTTGATTTCTTAATATACTATTTATACCACTGAGCAGCGCACTGTGACGTTTGTAACTCAGAACAGAACAGAATTAATAACAATAATCAAACTAAACATGTATCTAGTTTTATCATTGTTATTAATTCCAGACAATGACAATGTACCGGATTGTCTTAAGAAAATAACCAATTCTGAACTTTAAAACAAACACCTCTTAAGTTAATGGATTCCTATATCCTAAATGTTAGCTTGTTGAAAGACTGGTCCGTTTTAACCGAAGAAGTTTTTAAAACAAGATTTATTGACTGTAGAAATTCTCTCGTAAATATTCAACGAGTGATGGTGATTCGTGTAATATGCAAAAGATCGGTTGTACCAGTGTTGCCACTCCTGCAATAGAATATTCTAAAAAATGTTGTAAATGAATACATATTTAATCGTAAAAATATTTGATTCATAAAATAAAGGACAAGACCTGTTATAGATTCGTTAAAATTGTTCTTAAAAGGTTTTTTCCGATATGTTACTAATGTGTACTTTGACCCATCCAACAAAACTAGGAATGCAGTAACATTAGTTGTTGCAGATAAGGCTGTCCATAAAACTCAAGCCTTCGCGTATATTTAAGGAATTGCGAAGAAAAATCTTTCGTCTGTGGGTGTCATTAACTATAATCAGCCGTCACGGAATATGCCAACATCATAAAACCCTACCACCCAATTATGTGGCCGCTACTTCAGAAATTCAACGTGGTTCTTGTTCTACCAAGCGATTGTCAACGCTGAAAGGCAATGCAGTGTATTTAGAAGTCACCCTTCAACATTTGTTACCGGTACACCAACGGTAAACGTCCGTCTCCGGGCCGCGCCGCGCCGTCGCGGTTCGTGTGCGGATCACGTCCGGCTGTTGGCACGTTACTCGCCTTGTTCGCCGTCAACATCGAGTCCTCGCCAAAATCGACAGCGACACTCGACAATTGTTTATGTGTTTTAATATGGCCGCGCAAGAAACGATTCTTTTAGAATCGTAGTAGTTTTTTTACATTTACCAAATTCCCTAGAAGGCTCTCTGGAAGGGTTTTACAAGTTCAGAGATCATAATAGGGTACATTAAAAAAACTGTAGGATAATTAATTACTGGTACCTTAAGTAAATTTGAGGGATCCTTGGGATAGGCTCTGTGCTTGTTAGGGGGACGTAGGAATTGTTCAGATAGGGTATGGATCATTTTAGTGTTGCATGCCCTGGAATAGGGTTTGGAGTTTATTTTTCCTTCTCTGAGAATTAGGTATACTGCTCATGATCTTTTACAAGCATCCTTGTGAATCCCTTCTTTCCGGTATCTGTAAAATATTCTTCAGGAAGATATGCCAATCCACATTTGCTAAGACTTCATAATCCCCATCGACTAAAATTTAAAGAAGTTCAACCGTTCTTTTAGCTGTACATTCAACACCCTAATATATCAAATTCAAGAACGCAACTTCAGACTGGGTAGGTACTGTACTGCAATTAGACGTGTTATATGTCTATTTGTATTGTATGGAAAAGTAGTGTATTTAGATAAGAAAGGCATGAAATACGTCGGCTAATGTAAGGCGTTTGTTTTGAGTGACAAATTTTGTGAAGGTAATGAGAGCGATGATAGCGTAGAATAAGAGTGAAGCGTGTATCCGTGTAATGAATCTATTTCATTTGATGGGTATACACAATACGCGACTCAAACAGAATGAATCCAGATTTAAATTACCTTTTCTACTACATCAGATAGAGATGCAGCCAGACGACTGGTGTCGGTTCAGTACTAGTTGACTATTGATTGACGAGCTGTGCCAGGTTTTCTCGTTTACTTTATATAGAAAGGCGTCACTGTTTCACAGGAATCACAAAACAGACATTTTAAACAAGATTTATGCTTAGCTCATATCTACGCTCACCAATCTTTGAAAAGACCAATCTAGGTGTCTAACTTTAAAGTATGTTAAGCCCAATGACGAACTAAGTTGTAAACTTAAATTACACCAACATTTGATAGCGAATGCAACTAACTGAAATCACGAATGAAATCATTTCTGGACGATTGCAGTTATCAGTAGTCACGTGTCGACCACAACCACGCCTCCATTGCACCCTGACGCGACTCAACGGCGTATCTCGCTTGCGACAGAGTGTCGCAATCATGGAGAAAGCCACACAAACATCCGAAACTTCGCTGATAAAGTACTCAGGTTTCATCTGATGGGTTAACTTTCGGTTTCAGGAGATAAGCCGAGTCGCGCCTCCAGGAAGCGCTCGGCTAGGCGAGAGTCGCGCCTCGGCGACCGCGAGGAGTTTATTGATCAATAATTACCCGGCCGGAAATGAACGGTGGAACTAACGAGGCGATGCGACACCTAGCGGGGAAAACTACGAACTATCGAAATTCAACGGGCTACCTCAGGAACGTCGTTTAGGAACAGTTTTGTTTACAGATTCCCACTACAATTATTCATAATTTAAAAGGTGTAAATTAGATCAAATTATTTATGATAATTAAACACTATATAACTTAAGTCCCAAGTATGAAAAAGATGTAAATAAGTCAACATATTAAGGTAAATAGTAAGTTCATCACCTCTTTTTGATCTAATCCTGACCAAACAACTAAGTGAGGATGATTATTAGACATATCTCTTATACTTAATGCCAGATCTTTCTAATAATTCCACAAATTGCAATATTTACTTACAATTACATCATTATTATACCAACCTAAAGAGTGGTCTATAAGGATACTATTCTCACCAAGAGGATATATATCTCATTATCAAATTTAGAAAAGGTCTATAATGTATCTTTTTCCTTTTCGTATAGATGATATATATCATTTTACATTTAAAAATTTTGAAAAACGTAATTTTTGACGTCATAGAGTTTACAATAAATAAAACAAACACTTAGATACAATATTTTATAAATCTAACTATTTCACACAGTGAAGTAAATACAAACATTTTTAACCTAAAGTTATCTAGCAAAAAATGCAAAAAATAATTTAATCGAAAATTGTTAATTACCTATCACTTTACATTTAGCACAAATAATATAACACCGAGCCTAGGAATGCTTAAGCAGGATTGAGTGGGAAGACCAAAGTTGTTGCGCAACTTTAAGACTGGTTCGGTGGCGTATGAGAAACCCAGCCAAGAATGTGGGCCCGCTTGTGTAAGCAGTAGTAACCACCAGCTATTGTTGCATTCCTCCTCCCCCTCCCACTCCCCCTCCTCATTCTATCACACCTTATTTTCAACAGTTCGTTCGATCAATTAATAATTGTCGTCTAACAGATGAATCGATAAATTAATTGTTTCATACATTGAACAAATCTAGTAAAACGTGTTATAAAGTATTGGATAGCCATGGGATCCATGCAATCGCGCGATATAAGAATCGTGCGATTTCTCGCACATTTATCACACATTTATCGTTATTCCTCCATGTTTTCTGTGTGAAAGTTGCTAACCTATAGAAATCAAGAAGGTGGAGAAAATAAATAAAATATATTTATGATTATTTTTATTGGATAAAGCCGCAACTTTAAGTTAACTTTAAGATTATCCATTTCTGAAGTCTAATAGTATTACAACTTCGTTGTGAAAGATTTGATATTCTCGGTAGAATTAATAACAATACTGAAATGATAAGACATTCCAAAATTATTTTTTCCCAGATTTAGAATTGAATTAGATTTAATTACTATGTTAATAAACATATGAGATTCTAAGCTATAACTCTAAGCAAAAACGTTTGTATTTACTTCCCTGTGGGAAATATGTTAAATCATGGATATGTCTAAAGGGAATGTTTTCAATTCATCTAAACAACTGTTCTTATTCTTAATATTAAAAACTATATGACCCGACGAACGCCTAACAGTAAATTCAGTACATGAAAGGAAGAGGCTCACGTACTATTGTTATATCGCGTACATGAACTCCCCCGACCGCCGTTCGATTTAGAATTTAGATGAATTTGTAATTAATTGGACTTCCAATATGATGACGTGATGACGTCATCGCCATAACAATAGAATCGTGTGCATAATCAACTCGCTTGTCGCTATCATTATCTCGTTAAGAGTACTCATATGTTGTTGATATATCTAAAACTAATTTAACGACATTAAAAATAAAATAAATTTCTGAAAAATGATTGATTGATGTTTCTATATATCGATCCTTCCGAAGTGCCGCACTACGCCCCAACGCAATATGTACACCTACAGTATACAGTATCAAAACATAAATACAGTAGATGTATCGAAACATGTTCAATCGATCTAGGTAATTATAGGATCAAATTATTCGACAGATCCAAACGGTGACGTATCATATCGTCAAATAGGTTTCCAACGCTATATTTTTTGCTTAATATGGCTTAAATGGGACAGAAATTAAATTTTCTAATTAGACGTTTCCGAAATTTGTTTTGTATTTAACTGTACCTTTTTAGAGTCGTCAAAGTTTATTTAGATACTGATTTTCAGTCGAATAATATTTTACAAATTTTAACTCATAAACTAGTCGTTAAAATTTGTACGGTTGATCGGATTGGTTTTATTTTTTTTAAATTAGAAGATGGCGGAAAATGCACGTATTGTGTAAACAAGGAAGAGAGCGTTATTTAAGGAGGCGCATCCAAGTCAATACATTATGTAAATATTGCCGAGGAATGTAAGGACATAAATGTCAAACGGCTTTCTACGCGCCATAGGCCACAGTCTGCATCATCTTTGCTTTCTCTCCTCCGGCGCTGTCCAACCTTCAAACGTTTTACTTTATTGTTTTATAATAAAATATATATTGGTAAAAATAAAACCCGAATGAAAATCCCATCTAACTTGTGGGTGGTGTTTAAAGACCAAACCATGAACGATAGTTGAAAAAATGCGCTGTACCACTGAAGGTAGTAGGCCTATAGGCCTATTCCCTATAAATATGTCATAACGTTATAAATACTATAGTATTAATAAAATTTAAGCCCTCGTGAAAGTGTATAGATATCCTAACTTACGTTAGGAAAGTGGATCTTTGTTTGTGCCTTCAATAGTTTGCGGTAATTGCACCAACTTTTTATTCATTTTCTATAAAAAGGTTCTTAATTCAAACAATTGCTGTGACGTTGTTTTGAACCAGAAAGTTAATGTCGTTAGTTAGTGAGTAGTTGTTTAACCTCAACTGCCTATCACCATGAGCCTAGGGAAAGACAAAGAGGTGCCGTAGCGGTATGAGTCACTTAAGATATAGCCAGAGGTGACCGCCGAGTTTAGTGTGTTAGTGTCAATCGAAAAGATTATCTCAATGTTATGGTTATGACAATATCCGCATTTTTCAAAACATGGGGGTGTTATGGGCTTTAAAAAAATAAAACATATTCTTTTTAAAATTTTCGCAGAAACAATAAAGGTTCAGTATAATTTGAATACCATCATTGAATCCAGCTTGAAAAAACTAAACAAATTAGTATTTTTAATCATTAGTCTACGACTAACGGTTCCAAAGAAATATTAAATTTTATGTCCGTGGTAAACTCAGTGCATTGTCTGAGAGCACCCGATGTTATTCATAAAGAGAATATTTAAAAATCAATTTCTTCCTTATTTACCAACCGTTTTCCATGAAACTATGCAGTGTGAGTTCACATCACCCAACAAAACCCTCATAAAAGCTTGGAATTACGAGGGGGGTTAGTCCCCCATGAAATTCTAACAATTGATTTAATTTTGTTTCTCTTGTTGTTATTTTCAGACATTGGATGGTTATGTTTGATTGTTGTTTAAGTAAGTGTCAGTCGACTGATGTGTCTGGTGTTGCAGATGGTGACGTCAGCGCCGGTAGCGGTGCTGCTGGTGGCCGGGTGGCTGGCTACCCTCACCCTCACGTCGGCGGCCGCCCTGGAGCACAAGGAGCCCGAGCTGATCACAGAGCCCAGACCCGGCCAAGCCTACGTCAGCATCCACGCGGGCTCCACCAACAGTCCCACTGGTCAGTTGGACCTATTCATAGTCATCTCTATAGAAATGTTTATCCCTAATCAGGGATTTTTGGGAATATTTACTTATGTAGGGAATGTTTCCCATTCAGGGATTTTTATACCTACTTAGAAATATGTATCCCTCTTCAGGGATTTTATTCCCTTCACTCACCTATTTCATCTTAATTTCTGAAATTTTAGTCCGAGGGCTATAAATTCATTTATATATTTAAAGATTTTTCGTCGTTAAAATGATTAAACAACTATCAGTATGCTTAAACAGCTATAGAGGTAATAATTAATTTGAGGTCAATTGAAATTATTTTTCTACATATATTTCTGGCGATTTCTATCATAAAGTAGAAATACTATCAACACTTTGGCAACTGTTGACTATCATGTGTATTCCTAATCAGGGATTTTTGGGAATATTTATTTTTGTAGGGAATTTTTCCACATTCAGGGAGTTTTATACCTCCTTAGGAATCTGTATCCCTCTTCAGGGATTTTAATCCCTTAACTAACTTCTTTCATTTTAATTTCTGACATTTTAGTCAGAGGGTATTAATTTATTGATATATTTAAGGATTTTTGTCGTCAAAATGATTAAAAAACCTATTAGTATGCCTAAATAGCTATAGAGGTACCTAATAATTAATTTGATGTCGATTGAAATAATGTTTTTACATTTATTTATGGAAATTTCATAAATGATATATTATAAATACTAACAACACTTTGACAACTATGTCGACTATCATGTGAATAAACTGTAAATAATTTTCTGAACAACATTTAACTGTAAAAAACAGATACAATTGATAGCCTATAGGCCTATCTAATATTGCGGGTTGTATCATCGTGGGATGGTAGAATTTCAAAATCTGGGACAACTTTAAAATTGCATAGGTTGTACGTAATTAATGGAATGTATATATTGCATATGCCTCCCTCTCAAAGAAACATTTTTCAATATTTTTAAAACTAAATTTATCTTAAGCCAGCTCATTCATTAACTGTCTTCACTTGAACTTATTTCGCATTTTAGAGCAGTTCCACTTTTGTTATGTTGTATTGTTAACAAAAGGCTCTGGCTCGTCGAATACGTCCAGTTGAAGCATAAATAGTAGGCCTATTTATGATTGTGACTATGTATGTATTTTAAAATCAAAATTGGTTTAGGGAAAAGATAGTTTCAATTAACTTAATCTCAAAATTGATTTCATTCCTCTTACTTTTTAAAAAATTTTACATTCAGATTAAATGTAAATAGAGACATTTACGTTGATTTAACTTAAAGCCTCAATCATAATTGTATTATACCTAGCTAATACCTTTCCACTAAAATTTAATGCAGTGAATTAAATGCAGTATTGAGAGTTAATGCAATGTTCTACCATACGTATATTAGTTAACTACTAGGCCTAGTGAAAGTATATGTTTTGGTCAGACACCACGAAATCCCTTTAACAGGCGTGAGTGAACTTTGCACCGGGATTCCTTTCGAATCAAACCTTGAGAGTGAGAACGTGTCTGTCGCCGCCCGAGGCTTGGTCAGAAATTATAGTCCAGAGGTATCAGGTACATTATCGACCGAATTAAGCGATTATTATGTTTCTCCGAAGGCAAGGTTATCAATCAACCTTCCATCTATATTCAAGGATAAAAACCTTAACAGTATTTAATTTGTCATCAAAAAAACATAAGGCCAAACAAAATTTAGGAAAAAATGACGGGAAATTAGGATTTAAATCATGGGTCAAAGAAAAATATAGTAGTTCCTGACTCAAATATGTTCTAAATGAAAATCCTTAATTCTTCTGACTCATCCAGAATACTTCTTATCAGGTTGTCTTCTAAGCTCTAATGTACTGTATATTGAAAATAATTTGAGTGAAACCAGCCAACTCAAGTTATGCTTGAAGGAGTGTAAAATATTAATGTTTTACTAAATATAGAAGTTTAATTAGATTTTATAAGTATTTAATTGCAAAGTAATTAGAAGTCATAAATCATTCTGATTTAGCCAGCGTGAAATTATTTTAGTGAAAACATAATTACCTACAGCTATTTTCCTTAAGTTATGCTTATGTTATCCATCTTATTTATTACATTTTAAAATACGCTTACTTTCGGTCAAACTATCAACTGTTACGAGTCCTACACCACCCACACGAACCGATTATCGAACTATAAACTAGTTCCGCGATTAGTAGTCGATAGTAGAACTGATTCGACTATCGAACTATTCGTGTTAACAAACGAATCTGTTTAATACCCTATTATTGATGGCGGGTTTGGGATATGATTGGCTCTTTCATTACTGTACACGAGAGAAAAAGTAAACAATATATTTGGCACTCGGCCTTCTCAGTCAGCTGTTCCCGTCCTGTCGAGCGGATGGAGAACCTATCGATTTCAAATTTGAAAACGTGTTTCATCCGTTCAAAAACGTGTTTTAGATTTCTATTGTTGCTATATACGCTGACAACAATTGCTTAAATTTTAGATCTTTAGGAATTATTCCATTCTATGGTTTGTGTTTTGTTCTATTGGTTTGTGTTTTGACGCATGTTTTTATAGTATTTTAATATTTTATTTTTCGCTGTAGAAAAATAAAAGAAACAATGTAAAGAACTTGAATTTTTATGAACTTGTAGTGCAACCGCAAAACGACTTTGAACACTAACAATACCTTTACACAATCCTTCAATTGTCGACCAGGAACTTAATTTAAATAATTGAAACCTACAAGCCTCTAACTCCGTAAAAGTTTACTTTTCCTACTTCCGTTTCCGCAGCCCCAGCTGTTTGGTGATTTCCCATTGAACTACAACTACACAGGAACTCACTCTCTAAGTTAAAAAATATATAAAAAAACTAATGTTTTTATTTCCTAATGATGGCCTATTGGGTATTATTGGATGGTTCATTTTTCTATATTGTATGATATATTTTTTACTCTTTGACACATGAATAATATAAAAAAATACCTTATTTCTGAAGTATGAAGGAGAAATCAATGTAAGATGATTGTTGTGCGATCTTGCAGTCTCGTTACTGACTGGCATGCCTTTAAGACAGGACTGTTAATTAATAGCCCAACAGCCAATGCCATCTGTTTGGTCTACAGTTTGTGAGATCCGAACCACAAGTTTGCCTCTGAATTACGAGTACGAACTAGTCCAATTATGAGGATGGTCTAATGAGAATGGATGATTGTAGTACAGTAGTATTCAATACTGCGGATGTAATCCACTCCAGGGAATATCGTATCCACCGCCCACAATTCGTAAATCTTCATCGTAGTCAGTTGTTTCGTAGTTCGGCTGTTTCCCATTAGAGAGCGCGTTTCACTTAATAGTCAAAACTTACGTCATCCACAGTTCATTTAAGATGTCCACTACATGTATAGCCTGGACGGCATTATCAAGTGGTGATGCAGGGACGCTCCATCCGTTAAGGACCCGTCATCAATTGAAAATACAAATTACACACACAACACATCTACAGATAAAAATGATAAAAACAGTTCTGTCTGTAGGCCTACTCTTAACGCGATCGCGGTCATAGCTGGAGACGAAATATCCACGACGATAAACGATCGTGTTAGAGTAGGCCTACAGACAGAACAGTTTTATCGTTTTTTTTGTTTTTATGTGTAGATTTGTTGTGTGTGTGATTTGTATTTTAAATTGATGACGAGTCCTTAACGGATGGGGCGTCCCTGCATCACCACTTGATAATGCCATCCATTCGAAACATGTATTGGACATCTTTTTAAATGAACTGTGGATAACGTAAGTTTTTACTATTAAGTCTTAACACAGAGTTCGGGGCTAAAACAATGGATTTTAATTTAGCGCGTTTCAGTGTTGTAGTGCTGTAGTGTGGACGTATGTTGCAGCGGCAGCCCCGGCACGGACCCCGGAGCGTATCAGGCCCCGCGCGACGGACGAAGCGACGTTCAAGGTCAGGGACACGAGACAGGCCCACGGTGAGTCCTAGGTTTCACTGCTTTCACGGAGTACGTAACCGATGTGCGATGATCCTGGAGGCCGCCCGCGCCTCGTGGAGGATGGGATCTCTGATGGGAATGCGTGTCCCAGAGAGTGGCTGGGTCGAGGTTCGACATCACTGTTGCCACGATCGCTAGACGCTAGCGGGTCTGGTGATCATGGAGACCGTGACGATAAACCACGCGATGGTCTGTCGTTACAGCCCCTCTGGTAACATACTCATTAACGGAATGCAAGGAGTTCGGAAAATGGAATTACTGTTTTCTTTCAAAGTACTAACTATAACTTCAAACATGGATTTAAAATGAGGAATATTATGTTTAGTTCACCCAAGATGTGGTTATATCAAATCGTAGTTAAATTTAGCAACAATCTAGGATGGAGGTTGGAGCACTAAAGTGCTTCAACTTGAACGCACTGCTAGCTTGGAGGTTGTGGCTATTTGTTGCGTTGTCTACCAATAGTTTTTGTTTTGTGCATTAAAGATAAGTATAGTATTATTGACAATAATACATTGACAACATGATATAAAATTAATATATTGTAACTTAAACTTTCAATTTTTAATGTAAATTATTAGGTTATCACTTGAAAACGGTAGGAGTTAGTCAATCTCCAAAAACGTTGTTTAGTAAGTCCAATAAAATATATTGAA
Source organism: Nephotettix cincticeps (assembly GCA_023375725.1). Classification (NCBI taxonomy): domain Eukaryota; kingdom Metazoa; phylum Arthropoda; class Insecta; order Hemiptera; family Cicadellidae; genus Nephotettix; species Nephotettix cincticeps. The sequence continues at coordinate 21,382,401 of CM041788.1, read as the reverse complement.
TTACTAATAACCAAAACCTTCGTGAATTTTAAACAATCTAGCAATGCTATTAAAATATCATGAATATTATTTCAATCATTACTAATAAAAATAGAGTTTAGTATTGCTGCTTGTTCATAAATAAATCAAATGAATAAATGAAACCTAGACCATGATTGTTGTTATAGGAAGTGAATTGGAGAATATGAAGTAGGGAAGTATTTTAGGAAGATTCATGAGGCAAAGCAGAATATTGATTGTATATAGACAAAGAAATCATACAAATTTATTTAAATAATCACTTTTGTTTGCATTTTCAAAATCTCAAATTTAAAAATAAGAGCTGGTTATATTGAACACTCAAGCAAAATATTTTGACCTTTTTTGGGCAATCATTTAAAAAAAGCAATGTTTTCCAGCATGACAAAAAATAAATAAACGCTAAGAAATATGAAAGAAATTCCAGTGCAAATTTACCTTGTGTCAACTTATAATTCTACAATATTGATAAAGCTTTGTTATTCTTTGATACAATATTAAATATTAATTGCAGAGCTAGTTGAAAATATTTGTCCCTATCAGCAAATTAAAATACTGTATATTAGCTGTTTAAAGTATAAATTTCAACAACTTTGCGGGTAAATTCATGTAAATTTGTTATCTATGATTGGTTTGATTACAGATGAACTGCATGTTCAGATAACGGATGAAGGAGAGAAGGGCTACATTGATGAGACTCAGACTGCCGACAGTGAGGAAAAGAAGATAATGGTAAGTGTCATGTGCTGATGGCCTGCAAGAGTGCTGTGTCCTCAAACTATGACATGACTGTTCAAACATCCATTTTGTTGAGGTCGAACAAAACTGTCACTGTCACTCATTATTTTGATAGCATCCATTAAAAAATCATCAGTGTTGGTGCTTCTAAAAATGTTTTTTACATTATTTTATTCAGTATATTAGCTAGAGGAAAATGCTTGTACCTTGGATCCATTTTGATTCTCTTATTCACAACTCAAAAGCTATATATGTTTTGGATTTATTTACCTATTTAATAAATTAAACATGTTATTAGGATCTTGAGAAATTAATTGAAGAATTTTATAATGATATTAAATATTTTTTAAGAAGGTAATTAAAAAATAACAACAATTTCAGGCTAGAAAAATTGACTCTGTCAACCCAAAAAAAATTGAAAAGAAGGAAGATGAATTGATAAAAGAGAAGGAATTTCCAAGCAAAACAAAAGAAGGGTTCAAGAAGGTTCAGATAGAACTTGAAGGCAACTCCGGTGTGAAAGCAGCCCCGGTACATGAAGATGTTGACGATATTGCTGTGCCACAGCAGAAATACATCACGTAAGGAAAACTTTTTAAATGTTCTGTGCCTACACACTATATAAGAAAACCTATATAACAATATAAGAAAACAATCTAAATATTCATGGTCAAACATCTGTTTTGCCTAAAAAGTAAAAATTGCTGTGAAATAATTACTCAGAATCTTTTTAGATTAGATTAGATTACCATTTGAAATGGCGACCTACGAAGCTAGGTAGTTTAACCCTTCCCAGACTGCAGGCGGATATATTCGCTAAATTTTTGGGCCTATTGGATGGTCGGCGGATATATCCGCAGATCGTAAAAAATAATCTGAGCCAGGTCTAAACTGTTTTTATACGATTTTGATCAATAGGAACTCAAACTAAGGATAACATTACATTATTAATGTAGATTCTTAATTTTGTATTTTAATTTTTTTTGTAAAAATTAATTACGGCAAAAATACAGTTTTATTTAACTATTTACACATAACTAATTGTTATAAACACAGAAATAAAAAATTTAACTCCAACCTCATTTCTATTTTCTTCATTTCTCATTTCATTCCAGACTACGCCCAATTAGGGCGATCAATCTTTTTACTGATATGTTCCTTAGACAGAACTGTTAATTTTCTTTGAAATTGTTGGTTCTAAAATTTTTTTAGTATTCAAATGTACCTAAATATTAGAATAAAATAATAGAAATCAACTAACAAATCAGTCCGTTCTGGGAACTAGACAGGACTCTTAATTAATAGCCCAACAGTCAATGACATATATAAGGAACCTATAGTTTAACGTGGAGTCTGAACTACTGCCCCTGAATATCGAACGGGTCTAATTATGAGGATGGTCTTTGCGGATTAACTTAGTATTCAATAGTGCGGATGTTAATCCATACAAGAGAACATCACACCCACCGACCAACTATCCACAATTCGTGTCCTCCAAGTAGCTGGATTGCAGGACACGCCACAGTCCCACAGAGGTTATTGTGGATAACTTCTTGATCCAGTTATATACTAATTGTCCAGGTCGCTATGAAGTCCAGTATGTTTTTTATGAATAAAAAGTAAAATATTAATATAATACAAATCAGAAGTAAGTAATTTTAAGCATTTGCCATTTTAAGCATCTAATTATGTTGGTACCATTAATTACATAGATTTTAAGCCTGTGGCGGTGATGTCACTGTTTCAAGTTCTATCGATACCAATAAGATTTTATCACTACTGATGTCCATATGAGCAAAGTTCAATAATTACTTAGATTGTCTCACACAAATCTATTGCCTGCCTCATTTTTTAATTTTCTAGATCTCAGTTCTTCACTTAAATAAAGAAAAACCACTTATTGAAAATTACTCAATCTTTGCAGAGTACCAAAAGTCATTTCACCTACAACAATCTCACCGAAGAACCACTACGATGTGATCCAGGTGAACAAGCCGTCAGCTAAGCAACAGATCACGGACGAAGGAACCTTTGACTTTGTCGACTCACCCCTGGGTGACAAGCAACTTGAGTCGTCAGGATCCTCGCAAGCCTCCCACATCAATGTCAAGAAGGGCCCTAACGGTCAGGAATATGAGTATGAGTATGTGTACTACTACTATGACGAAGATGATGAACTAGTGGGACCAGCTAAGGCTGCCCCCGGCGCCGCCAAGGCTCCTGCACCTTCAGCAAGGCCCCCGCCTCCCCCCACCACTGAAGCTCCCGCTCGTCGCCGGCCCTTGCCAGAGGAGGATGAACAAGACATTGTCCCTACAAGAAACAATGGCCGAAACAGGTAAAACTAATGTAATTTTAGTTTTAGTTAACAAACAGTGGTAAAGAAATAAACACTTTCGATTCAAATAGTTTAGTAAATTTATATTTGTTAACAAACAGTGGTAAAGAAATAAACACTTTCGATTCAAATAGTTTAGTAAATTTTTATCTGTTCTATATTAATTTATCATTGCAAAATGTACCAATAAAGATACTGAAAGTAACATCATTAAGAGGCTCATTATTAAACGGAAATTGATTAAAAATCGTTGTATTATGAGTTCATAACGATAAAGATTTTTCATAACAATACAGGTCATAAACCAATCAGAGCTCTGCATTTGACGAATTAAATAATGTTATTATGGATGTAATGAAATGCAAAATCAGCTGATTTATCTATAAAGATAGTGCTTTTAGTGACTAACCTCAAATGTGAGTTTTTTACCATTCACAAAATGATTGATTTAAGCAGCGAGGAGTTCAATTAAACTCCGAAAGAGATAAATGCAAAAGCTAATGTTCTAATAAGCAGACTTCTACCTGTGAAATTGAAATATTCCTAGAAGTGGCCAACTGCTTATCAGCTGTCGAGTTGAGTCGTTATCACGACTCAATGGCTTGACCTAGCGACAGCCAGTAGAGGCGCACAACGTGTCATAGGTAAATGAAATATACAGTTTTTGTTTTAAAGTCTGTTTTTTGTTGGTCCTTTTGTTGGTTTTTAACGATTATATTATGCCTTAAAGCCGCTCGTGAGATATTTAGAACACAAGCAAAATGAGTGTTCTAACTTACATCTTACTCATGGCTTTAAGGCATTCTTAATACAATCGTTACATAAACTACTATTAAAATAGTTACAACCTGTGATGTATGATTTATGTATTCAATTGAATTGATTTAATTGTTCCTGTAGGTACACAACAATAGAGCGCACTCGAGGTTCATTGCCTGCGGAGGTCGTAGAAGCAACTACCCCAGAACCTGCCAGCAACGAGGTGCTTCCTCAGACCACACGTGGTGGAAACAGGTGAGCAACAATCAGCTGTAACTGTGGAGGTGACAAACAACTAAATTTTAATCAGCTGTTGAATGTCCGGTTCAGACATTGTATTCTTTACTACTTCATATCCAACCACTTCTACTATCTTTGGTAGAAGTTCTCTCTAGGATCTCAAGTGGTTGTCTCTTATAAAATTTTGCACTGAATTTTATATAATATATTAATTTAAATTAAGAGGAATTTCATTACTTTTCAATATTTTTTTACTTGCTACAGTGTTGACTACTTCTTTTATGACAACAGTCACATCATCAGGTTATCCTCGTCTCAGGTCAGCAACTCTGCGAGTCGCTGTGTTAAGTGTTTTGACGTCTCAAATGTGCTATATAAATTTTATAGAAATTTTATATAAAGTAAGACAAATCACTTGACGAGGAGGATCTGATGATGTGACTATTGACGCGAAACCTGTAGTCAACACTGTGGACAAGTATATAAAGTATATTGAAAAGGTAATATTTCTATTAATTAGTTATTATCAATATCCAGTAGTATGACACGAATTTCGTTGATTTAAAACTAATATTTTTAAGATTACTGAATGAAGCGCAATAAAAATAAACCATCTTGCATATCTTAGCAAACGATTTAGCTAGTTTTTTGTTGGTATAAATGCTATATACGTCATCAAATCCATTACACTCTTACACCCACCCTTAACATTCATCTTAAAATACCCCTTACCAGATAGGGTTGATATTGTTATCTATCAATATGAGTTTCCTTCTTTCAAACCTTATTTGTATGCTCAATAGAGAAAATCTTAAACGTACCTCCTCAAAAGTCCACATTATGTAAAATTAGAGAATTTCTATAATAACGGTATACCCCTACAAAGGTTCCGAGGCCGCACGGTGCAAGCAACGCCGGAGCCTGTGGAACAAGATCTGTCTGAGGAAAGACTCCCAGCTAACACTCGGTTCCCACCCCGGAGCCGGTCCAACCACAACAGCAGCCCTGTCACTACGCAGGTCTCGCCATCCGCCACTGACACCCCCATCACCAGGATTAGAGGTAATCCCTAATCATCTTGCAAGAAATAATATATCTTGAAATAATTAGTAAATAGATTTCCATAGAATTCTCACAATTATAATACAAGGATAAAAACTTATATCAATTCAAAATTGATTGAGCATAAAAATTATTTACACAGACCATGTTTATATTTTCATTGCTGATTTTAAAAATAATTGAGGTACCTATGTAGATCTTTTCTAAACTAACCCTATTCACTCACTTACTAGATCATAATTCAAGGTCAATTAAATGGTACTCTTTTGTTGATAAGTAAAGACATCACAAAAACAAAATTGTACGGAAAAAGTTAATGCTATTAAAAAATAAGATTCAGAATTAATAAATATAATTTAGGTCCTAATTAAAATAGACATAAAATTTGTTGACTTTTAGTTTATAGGAATATTCTATTGATAGAATAGGATCTCCCTCTATGGATAGTACACTTCCATTAAACCTTTGTGACTACCTATTTTTTTATTCTCAGCATGGCCAAGGGGGACCCTTATACCCCCCTTGAAATTTCAAACGACACAAAAATTTAACTGCCTGAATTCACATTTCTTCAGTAGTTCCCTTGCTTTCTATAACCACCCTTCCTGACCTTAATATTTCACTGCTAATGTCCGACTGGCTGGTTGGTGTTACAGGGAGTGTGAGGAGGCCAAGCTTGGAGCTGGTAGACAGTAGCTCGTTCCGAACCCATTCCAGCGACGTTTCTCCGGACCAGGATCACACTCAGTCTCTCAACGACCAGGAGATCCCTCTTCGAGGTATCTTTTCATACGATGTTCATATGAACGTTATGTGAACGTACTCGTTCATAATTACTCTTCGACTCACTCATTGGCTGTCATTAATCATTAAACCTCTTCTGAAATTGTACCAAAAGTATCGAATAATAATTATGGACAATGAATACAATTTTTACTAAATGAGAGGATTATCCCAAGAGTAATAGTTTCTGTTTTTTACAAAACGTTTAAAATTTAGGAAGATTTTATTTTGCACTGTATAGTGAACTCAAGGGGTGACTGTTTTATTAGTGTGTGAATCTTTCAGGGTCAAAACGTGTTTGGTGACCTAAACTTGAAACTAGATTGATATTTTGGTTTTTGAATTTCTCAAGATGAGATAGCTAAGCTATCCATGTTCTAACCTTTCCATACTTTGAAGCTCTTTGTTCTATTGGCTGTATGATCGGGTATATAATCCTGTCCAGTACTGCTGGTAACTACCAATCCCTCAAAATCTAACATAACAATGTCTCCAGGAGGAGGTCAGACGAGGAGCAGAGTGAGGCCAGCAACCGAGGACAGTCTCTCTATCGCAGTCGTTCCTCCATCTACGTACAACGAAGCTTCCACCAGGTTTGGCAGCGAAGCTACCAGGTTTAGCAACGAAGCTACACGGTTTGCCAATGAGGCTACGAGGTTTGCTGGTACAACAAGGGAGTCCGACCTTAACGAGTATGTTACCGATGAGAGACTTTCATCCCAGCCCAAAACCACAGGCACAGGGCTGACCAATGACGTGACCACCGAACACACCTCCACAGCCCCAACTGCTCCTGGTTTTGTTGCAGGTAAGGTCAAATCTTGCATTGAATATCACATTGAAATAAATTTAGGAAGCTTATTTTAAAGTAAATTTACTTTTTGCTATTCATACCAGTTTAAATAGTAGTGAGAACCAATTAAACCCTTTATGTTTGTTATAAAACCACAATGTGGTTTTCTGTTGCCGTTGACTCAGGTAAAGTTCTAATTTTTGTGATTCATACAAAATCGATTGAACAGCCTATGTTTTACAGATAATAATGTTTGGCACACATTATACCCCAAATTTATTAAAAGTTTATCATTCATAACCAGGAACCACAACAATTTTAAACTTACTAAATGTTATTCATTCCCAGCTATGACTGACAAGGCAGCTTTTGACCTCTACGCTCTCCTGAGAGAGACGGAAAATGAGCAATCAAACCTCCTTACATCAAACGAGCACAGTTCGTCTGAAGAAACCGAAACAACAGAAGTAGAAGACGACTCCACTCAACCACCCACTACTGTTGTTATCACAACTATCCCGACCACAACCACTACTACAACCACAACCACTACCACCACAACAACTACAACAACCGAGGCACCACCACCACCACCCGCACCTGCTGGTCGAGGCAGGTACAAGGGAGGAATCGGGGGCAGGAACAGGATACGCCCAGGGACAAGCGCACAGACCTCAACCACAACGACCACTGAGGCCAACGAGGAGGCCACTAAGAGACCAAAGTTCTCACCCAGCAGGAACCGAGAATCAGGCCAGGTAGGTTTTCAAAGTTTTTTAACTGGCTGGGTGGTGTAGTGGTTATAATACCCGCCTTCAAAACTGAAGGTCGCTGGATCGAATCCCGCAAGGGTCGAATCTGGACCCAGTCGCCATTTGTCATTGGGCTACTAATTAATGATGCTTCCTAATAACAGGTCGACGTTAGGTAGTAACAAGACCGGGGTTTGGACCGTTCCCCATCAAAACGTTAAAAATGCCACTGGCGTAGAAATACACAAAATAAAAATAAAAAAAAGTAAGAACTTTCAATATGAATATTCAAAAACCCATGATGTACAATCTGTAGGTGGCTTGTATCTGGTTAATGGTTCCCAAGGATATTAACTGTAAAACTAATCAAGGAAATAATAGAGTGTTTACAACTAAGGATTTTTTGCATAGGAGCATCTACCTCACCAATTTTTGACCCAAATATGTATGAATATTTCTTGTAATAATGTTGTACAATACAGTACAGTGCACAGATCACCAATGATATAGTTAATGTAAGTAGAAATGATATACGGTAAGTGTCTTAGATTCAAACCTTATTTGTTTTTTCTCGTTCCCTAAAATATAAAAATCATCTGGAAGTTGCTAAAAAATATTTTTACGTAACACAACAATCAGTGATGGAGCATCTGGGACGATGCCCTCAAGCTTGCCATGGGGCATTGCACCAGAGATTTTGAGACCTCCGAGGGGCTCCCAAAGGAAATTAAGTTATATAGAAGGGGCTGTCTCAAGGTTTTTGCCCAGAGCCCCCATCAGGCTTAGCTACGCCACTGAAAACAATAACTAATTACAACAAACTACAATTACTATAACTTCAGAAACTTTAATTACCTATAAATAAATGGACATCAGAAATGTGATATATTAGATCAGTTGCAAATACGCTAAACTAAATCAGTGCTCAGGTAAATAGAAAAAGTGAACTATTAGTTCACACAGTTTTAACAATAATTCATGCGCAGATTAGATATAAATTCAGAAAACACGTTTTAAAATCTAGAGAAAGATCTACGTCCTAATGTAATTTTAAATTTTTGTTGTAACAAATTTGCCATTAATCACAGCCAGTACACTATTTATACAGTACTGTAAATGGCCTTAAAATTTGATAGCTTATTTCATTTGGCAATCAGTTTTTGTCATGTAATAATTTCACAAAATTACCATGCCAGGTTTAATAATATTTAAACCTTTTTAACCTATTTGAACTTCACAGGTTTCTGCATATGGCAGGAGGGGCTCCAAGACAACAGCAGCTCCAGAGCAAGTATCCAGCAGCAAGGCGGCTCCTGCTGAGAGCGCACCCAAGTCTCCAGGTCGAGGTCGGTACCGGGGCGGCTCCCGCACTCCCGCCTCACCCACAGAGTCTGCATCCACCGTGTCCCCAGCCACTGCACCTGCATCTCAGGGTTTCTCTAGACCCACCTTTGGAGTAGGAGACAGGTACTGAATTTTTATCAAGTTGGAGGAACCTAGCAATCATGAATTACTATTTGAAAACTTTTACATGTACAGTCAAACCTTGATATAACGAACCTTGATATAACGAATTCCTTGATATAACGAATTTTTTTAAATCCCCTACAACTTACCATAAGACTCAATGCTAATTTCACCTCTATATAACGATTGAACCGTATTGTAAACCTCGATTTAACGAATTTTTGAAGATGCCAGAAAAAATAAATCAACCTCTATATAACGAATTTTTCTTAATAAAAACCTCTATATAGCGAATTTTACCTCTATATAACGAATGATCTCTATCCTCCCTTGATATAACGAACGGAAACAAACTTCCAATCGTGTCTAAACATGAACGCCCGACCACGGATGTGTCCCACGGTCTTGACTGTCATGAATTTCATTCAGTTCATTGCGTCTGTCTGTGGTGTGTAGTCTGTGCAGTGCAGTGCAATAAACATGGACGAAAAAACCAAAAGAAGCGTAGCTCGTTAACCGTTGATACCAAACGCAAAATTATTAAGTTTGTTGAAGAGAATCCAAAAAAAAAATTGAAATCGCAAAAGAATTTGGTGTACAGTACTTTAGCGACGATTTAAAACAGAAAGACAAATTCGAAGAAGGAAGTGTTTTATGTACGGATGTAAAAAAGTTGAAGTCATGTGAGCTGAAGGATGTTGAAGAATGTGTTCTGAAATGGTTTAAACAGTGTAGAGATTATTTTGTATCAAGTAGAATGAGACTATTTATTTTATTCTCCATTTACTTAACACAGAGTATCCAAGCAATTACAGAGCGTTTTAATGAGGTTAAGCATTGCTAGATGTTGGCCTGCATTACGATGTCGGTGAACCTCGATATAGCGAAATTCCATCAAACCTAACCTCAATATAACGAAACTCGATGTAACGAAAACCTTGATATAACGAATATTCAGTCCGGTCCCTTGAGATTCGTTATATCAAGGTTTGACTGTAGTTGGGAAAAAATGATTTTCAAGGGTGCATTAGATTATATTTGACATCTATTAAGTAAACCGAATTCAAGTAAGCTTAAAACAGAACTTTTTAGTCAATAAATAATAATTTTTTGAAGTTCTAAAAAGATGAATCAATAAAATGTTAAAATATAAGTAAACCGGAAAACAACTAAAAACGGGAGGACTTCATGTACGCGACATTAAAATCGTGCGACACATTTTTCTCATCATTCCTCCATGTTTTAGCCAACAGTAAAAATAATCCTAAATATATTGTATTTATTTTCTCCACCTTCTTAATTTCTATAGGTGTGCAACAATGTATTTTCAGAAAAAAAACATGGAGGAATAATGAGAAAAATGCTGTCACACGATTTTAGTGACTTGCGATTTCATGGATCCCACTAAAAACTTTAACCTGCTTTATATTGCAAATAAGTTTTATCAGGATTGCTCTTTAAATTACTACTAAATCTTTACTATAAAATTTGGTAACTGAAGACTTTTTACAGTTTGGTTCTATTTTTCGTTTATGTCTCAGCTCTGCGGGGGGAGGGGTATTAGCAATTCGAGTCACGTGAAAATTTTAACAGTGATGTCATATGAACTATATGCTACTCAGCCATTATGGCTGAATACCAGAGTGGTTATAGTGTTATAGTGCCCGCCTTTGAAACTGAAAGTCACTGAATCAAATCCCGCAAGGGTCCAAATGTGGTCCTAGTTGCCATTTTGTCATTGGGCTATTAATTGATTATGCTTCCTAACAACAGATTGACATACCTAACAAGACCAAGTTTTGGACCGTTCCCCATCAAAATGTTAAATAATGCCTAAAAGGATGGACATATCCATGATCTAAGCTATTTTAAAAAAGGAATTAAATACATTTGTTATTAATTACCCCAACTAAGTGTTTGCCGTGTTTAAAAATCCACAAGGATATTAATCAAAGATTACACACATATTAGTTCTTCTTCATTCGAAATTCAATGTTGGTGGTGGTGGGATTATGTAATTCAGATTTTTATCCTGTACATTTTCCATCACAAAACTAAAACAAAGTTTCACATTTTGGGCAATATCCAATCTTTTTAGTTCTTCTTGAGCCTTTGTGACGAGTGTTTCGTTTCTTCTATGTGTGACTATTTGTGCTTTGTATTGTTTGTATGTTTGTTTGACTACTATAAACTTTTTACAGCTTTATACCGGCTTAGTCTGGATTATGTAAAACTTTTGTTGTTTTAGATTCTATTTCACCTGAGGACGTTTCCAGATCCCGAAACTTTGTTTTACTTTCATGATGGAAAATGTCCGTGATAAAAATCTGAATAACCCATATTACTTGTAAGCCAAAATGTTATTAATCACTCTAGGTTCAACCCACGAAGGAGAGGAAGTACACGAGTGACAACGACTGCAGCTCCAGCAGAACCAGAGGAGAAGGTGGAGGCGGGCGGAGACTCAGAGCCCGGAGCAGACGACAGTGCCTCTGCCTCCTCTACTGCCCGACCAACCAGGTCAGTCATGTTAAACTCTCTTGAAAATATAATCATACAAAGTGTCACATGATTCTGGGTCAACAACTTTCATTGTTTCGTTCTTAGTCAGTCGGTGGTCGCAATATAATCATAAAAAGTGTCACATAACCACTTTAATGTGAGATTGAATTTGTGCAATACCATCTTGTAATAGAATATTAAGTTTATATTTTGATGATTGCCAATTATGTCCAATATTTTTTATGTAAAAATTAGTCTAAATTATTGTAAATACTATTATTTGATGTTACACTTTCAATATTTAAAAAGTGAAGAGTCTGTACGTATTAGGGTAGTGTTCTATTTAAAAAGTTAATGTACTAGTTTTTCCAGTTGACCTAACAAAAGTTTAAGAGTTTTATTGCACAGTGTACCATCTGATAAAAAAACTGAATTAAAAAAAGATTAAAGTAATTTTGAACGTCACGGGGCAAATCCAGTGACAGTATCTGCAAAATCCTTTCAACCATTTGCACCATACCAAGATTTTATACTCTTGTGTTGAAGCTGACATTGCTAGGGAGCGTACAGTAACGTTTTTCAAATTGTATAAACAAATAGTCTTAGCTAAGTTGACATTGTTATGAAAATGTCATAGGCCCCGTCTGAACATTGGGGGAGGAGTTAGGCCCCTGAGGCCAGGCCCCAGGATCAATATTGGCGGCCGTGGTAGACTAGGCGGGCCACAGACAACAGCTGCACCTGCACCTGTATCTGAGGAGCCTGTGTCGCCGGCGCAACAGCCTGAGCCCAGTGATCAGCCAGAGCAACCTGAGGTAAACTTAAAATTGTTTAATTTAATTTTTAATTATTGAATTTCTTCAATTATTACTGATAACATTATAAAATATCTAAAATCTTTTAATAAAGTCTATTTAGGCCTACTTGTACTAAAATAATAAATTACTGTCCACAGCAACCAGCAGAAACAACAACAGCTGGACCAGCTGATGCACTGACAAGGTTACGAAACCGCCCCCGCCTGCAGGTCGGACCCAAGGCGAAGGTGGCTGCCCCGCCGAGTCCCCCCATCAACCGACGCCCCCTACCCCCAGGTCTGAGGCGGCGGCCAGGTGTCACAGAGCCTTCAACAGAGGCGACCTCCTCAACTGAGGCTGAAGAAGAGCCTTCAGAGACCTCGGACACAGTGACGACCACATCAACGACGACAGAGGCAGCCCCGCAAGAGCCAGCGTCCAAGCTATCTTCCCTCATTGGCCCCCGTCGGCGGCTCCCTGGCAGGAGACCTGGTCTGCCAATACGTCCTGCCAGCCCCGCACCAGTAGAGGAGTAACATGTTCAAATTGGTTTTTCAAATCTTACTTCACTCCTCAAGAACCTACCAAGAAAGTGTGGTGAACACTGACAAATCAAAATTGAGTTTAGCTATTAGAATATGAGTGTAATTTATTAGGCAATCACTTTTTATGAATGATCAACACTATGGAAAATTACTTAGATGGTGACCTAACTAGACGACCATCGTAATTAATCTTTAACATATGCTGGGATATATACTTTTAGTCTTGCTACACTACTTAACATTTGGAAAAAATTCTTAAGGATGAACAACTGTTTCCCAAATCACCATCAAGTGAAAATACTTAACCACAAATAAAGATGTCGTGCAACAATTTAGCGTTAAAGTAATCGTTGCTAAGGTAAACACTTATTTAAAAGTTAGTTGACTACACAATAGTTTATTTCTTGGGAAAAGAATACTTGCAAACAATGTGTTTTAAGTGGATAGAAATGAACCATCCACTACGGTAACTGATGTCATGGAACAAACACAACATAAGTACTTGTGTTGCCATAAGGGGAAGAGAGGGTTCAGTAAAGGGGGTTTTGTAGCTATCCTTTGTATTTACTATTCAGTCTGATCCCACAAGTTTTTATAAAAAAGGTCACTGTCTAATTAATCTACCGCTCGATATAATATAATAATCAATATGGTTTAGTAAATGATGTGTATTTATATCCGAAATTCAAATACAGATATTTGAAATTAATATAAAACTCTCCCAACTATATAAAATCAATCACCCCCAAAACATTAAAAAAATTTAATAACATTATAAAATTATATTCATAAATATTATACACTTTTTTATATACAATTTTTCCATCTAATATATTTAAAACAATTAAATAAAATTAACATACAAACAACATAAAAATAAAAATATAATATAATAATTTTTAAAAACATTATAATCAAATTTTATTTATTAATTATAACAAACAAATTTCTTATTAACAACAAAATCTTAAAAAAAATAATAAAAATAACTTTATTTAAAAATTTACACAAAATAAAAATTAATAACAATTTTCATAATCACTAAAAAAAAAATACCAAAATAATTTAAACATAATTAAAAATAAAATTATATAAAATTATACACACAAATTATAAATAATCCCAAAAAAAAATATATATAAAAACTATATTACTATTCATAAACAAAACAATCATTAATAAAATTTTATACACAACTATTCTAATACAAAAAACACTGTCTTTAATTACCTACTATACACCTGATTAACAAAACAAAATAACAATATCAAATACCATTATGTTATACATACTGTTTCTGAATATTGTGTGATGTATAGCATGTCTTTAACAATAATTTTAGGTAGGTAGAAGACTGTTTTATTATTTTAAGAATATCACTTTAAATAAATGTTTTACTAATGAAAACTTAATATGTGTATTTATCATAAATTTGTTCATAATTTGATGTTAAGTTAAATGTTTTATACCAGAAATGTAATTTTAATTTGAGTTAGACAATTAGGACTGTATTTTAAACTATACACAAGAAATGTATGCAGAACACTATCTTTGAAAATACTACTAAATAAGTGAAATCCTGTGGACTTTCAATTATTTTTTTATTTTACTTATAATACCTAAGAAAGACTTTCAACTGTATTTATAAACAAGACACCAATGCATGGCACATCTGTGGACGTGATACACTAAGATATTATGATGTGAGAGTGATGTTTTATTCTATTTTTAAATGTCTTTGTGTGAAATGGCCGTGCCAATGTTTGTACATAATGTATCATTAAACATGTATTAACTATAAAAGGAATGTTTCTTTTTTTAACACTGTATTTCACCTTGATAAGAATCGTCCAATTAGTTTTTAAATATAGTAAAACTGATATTAGCGTAGTAAGGTTAATTACAAACCAAAAGATATTTTGAACCAATTAATTATCCGTTATAAATGATCATAATAGATGGGGTTTTGAAAATTTTAAAAGTATATATATAAAATTTGAGGAGCAAGAGAAAAAATTAAAATACATACATATGAATTAATTATAAACCACATAGACTTGTGCTTATTCTTCACTCTCCCAAAACACCAGGGTATATGTTGAGAGAAGGAATTACCCTAACTGTACATGTGGCATGGTACCAATGCCAACCTACCGAATGCAGCCCGGAGACCGCGGTGTTGGGGGGTCGAGTGAAACTTACGTAGCATGGCGACACAATAATTAATCTTGTTAATAAATATGTTTGGGAGAGTGGCATTTAACAGACAAATTTTAGGCGATGAAAAAGATTTTAAAATTTTCATATGAATTCACATAATTTCTTGAGGTTTAAAACTTCTGCAGCATAAGACACTGTAATGTCAATTCTTTTATATAATTATTGTGTTAGTTATATAATTATTGTGTATAATTATTGTTGTGTTCTTGTTATTATGCCTTTAAAAGTTAAATAACTCATCAGACCTGATTTTGATAAATTTAAACAGAACAATTCATCACAAGGCAGCTGTTTGCCCAAAACAAAGATGGTGCTCTCACAGTTTTCTGACACATTTGATAATGTGTTCAATGTTATCATTTGTTATGATATTCAAATAACAGCTTTACTTCCGGTACAAACTGTTGATAGCAAATAACTTGTTAAAATTATTAGGTAGCTACAGACAAAAGTAATGTTTGAAAAGAAGTTAGGTGGCTTCATAGAAATGCTTAGGTGACTTAAAGAGATTTAAACATGTTTGATATTAAACTCATAAAAATCATAATTTTGATAAGCAAACCAAATATGTTCTTACTGGAAGTTGAATTTTGGAATAGGATTTTTGTGAACTGGGAGTCAAAAGATGGCCATAGTGAAATAGCCTGAAAAATATTTTAATAAAACAACAATACTGTTTTACATTACATTATTTACACCTATAAAAATAAAAAAAACCATTAGTCCTCTTTTGCATCCCTTCTCAAGTACAAATGTTTGCAGACATCAGCCAAAGGCAAGTCGCAGACTGGAGG
Organism: Nephotettix cincticeps; assembly: GCA_023375725.1. Taxonomy (NCBI): domain Eukaryota; kingdom Metazoa; phylum Arthropoda; class Insecta; order Hemiptera; family Cicadellidae; genus Nephotettix; species Nephotettix cincticeps. The sequence continues at coordinate 21,366,593 of CM041788.1, read as the reverse complement.
GATGCCTTTATCACTGAACTTGACACTCTCCGGTTTGATTGCAAACTCATCAGTGATGATCCGGTTGTCGTTCATTAACGGCGTCAGCATCAGGTTGACGGCTGGGTAGATGCAGAACGCAAACAACGCCAGTGTGACGAGGAGGTGTATCGGGATGGCGAGTGCCCAGTATTTCTGAGGCCAGTACGTAAGGCCTACCGAGTGCAGCACTTTGTCCGGCACAAACGCCCAGATGAGATACATGCCGAAGGCGGTGTACGAGCCCAGGTAGAGGGCGAACCCATAGTTGGCTCTGCTTGGTGTGGGCGCCGGTGTACTTTGAGGCATCACTGGTGTTCGTAACTCTCTGACAGCGGTGGTCCAAATTTGTTTATTGTCTCCGTCGACAAAATTGCCAGGTCCATAAATGAATTTATTCCAATTCGTAAACTTCTAGCATCTGGAGCTGTCAGTTCTCTGAAAGTTTATTGGAGATTATAAAATCAGTAGTACAGTAGTAGTATCAGTAGTACTAATCAGTAGTACTATTTGTATAATATTAGTGAGTACCTATTATATTTTAATATTGTCGAATTTAAAAACATAAGTTCCATTACAGGTAGCCTCTGGATCACTGATTAACTTTATAAACACTTTAATTTACTCTACTTGTAGAATGACCAATAGTCTGTATAGTGAGTGGGTGATGAGTCATGACTAGTCACCAATTAACTCACCAAGGACTCATCATTTCGCCAGCAATGCCTATGCTCTGTTCCCATTTTTGGAGAACACTATAAACCATTTAGTATATTTTTCTCAGTGTTTTCAGTACCCTAGATTAATTATCAATAGTTAATATCATCAAAATTGTGACTAGATGATGTGTTTATTAGTTACAAATCAGCTTTAGTCAGTAGGCTATACAGACTATTTGATCACTTGATAGACAAATATAACTGCACCTAAGACTAGAACTGATTGTAACGAGATTTTATAATCGAAAATATAATATTTTGTATGATTTGGTAATTTTTATACAGCCTAAAAGCTATCTGAACACAATAATTTCAAATTTGATTGATAATTGTAGTAGATTATTTACTCCTTGGAACCAATACCCTTCCCTCTCAACCTCTAGTCTGATTATTTCTTCCAGAAAGGTTAAACCGGTAATAAAGCAAGCGGACTCACCTCCTCGTTGCATGGTAGACAGAATGTATGTGCCGATTACCTCTTTAAAGAGCTCGTCTAGACTAAATTAATGATATTTTTACCTTGGTTTGGTGTGCATCACATTCAATCAATCAGAACATATGATTGATTGAATATTTGAGCACTTACCCTGAACACATGAGATACTTACGCCAACAATTTGTTTTCTTCAACAGACAGTTTCTTCTTTATTTGCTTTCTTGTTGGCTCTATATCTACTCGAAGAGACTGGTATACAATCTCTGCTTCTCTTTTACTGGGAAAGGGGATTTCAATTTTTCTGTACAAATTTAAGGAATATACAGTACTTTTCATACACATTTTCATCAAGTAAAAACTAGTCACCTAATCATTTTTATGGTCCTCAATGAGTGGTAATCGAGTCCACTTCTGAAGAAATTCAATCATAAGAAATTGACGTGGGTTTGTTTTGGGTTTGGCTCGATAGTGACCACTCACGAGCTTCGCTTAAGTGACCATCATGGCTATTCGGGCCATCCAAGCCACATAGCCTACTACTTACACTGTAAAAAGTAAATATCATAGTAAAGGATGGTACTGTCATGTTGGCTTCTCTAGGCACTCCTGATGTAACTTTACAAAAAGTACAAAATAATGTTCTCAATCATGATACGCTTAAGAGGCCATCCAAGCCACATTGTACATTTTCAGTTTCTAGTTTAATTAATGACTTTGATTGCTAACATCGGCATTAGGCTTAAGTATTCAAAATTACGTGTACAATAAATTGACGTGACATCCTAAAAGGAACATTTTTAACCCTCCAACGGTTCACTATTTGACCCCTTGAGGTTCACCTTTTTTTCACTTTTACTAAAAAATTCATATAAAATAGTAAAAATATAGTAACTATAACATATTATACACCATTTTAATTTACATTAAATTATCTATAAGATAATAGTAATATGTTTTTTTTATCTTGGTTTTGATGGGTGTATCCAATTGAAATTTATAAAAAAAATTTTCAAAAGATTTCTCAAAGTTTGCTACCCCACAAAACACAGCAAATAAATACCAGTCAAAAATTGAAGATAGCCAAGTTTTTCAAAATTTAATAAGGAAAATAAAAATATATATTTTTATTCACTTAAGTCACTGCTATCAATTTTAAAATTGTAAAATTAACATCAGAACACCATACAAACGCGACGAGAATGTGAATGTGTAACGCAACCATTGTAAACAAAGTGACATAACCGCGCAACTGAAGACCGATGTTTTAACTAACAAAGAACTCTGACGCATAGAGTAAGCAAAACGAAACATACCTCGGCGGAAAGCGTATGATCTATAGAAAACAACGATACTATATTCAATGTAGTTTTAACCGAAAATGTATTCACACCATTGCTTTTTGTAAAAGCTTACCTACCGTCGATTAATCGACGGTGAACCTTCGACGACCGGGCGTGGCGTCGATTAATCAACGGTAAAACCTTTCGAGGGTTAAACTGCTTCATAACCAAATATTCCAAAAAGTCTGACCAAATCACTAAACTTTTTACAAAATTTCACCTAAAATTTCCTCTGAACGTCAAAAAAATGGTGTATACCACAAGATATCATTCTATTCCCAATGTTCTACAACATTTTCACTATGGACCAAGCATAATTCGCAGTCACCATAACCACTACTTTCACAGTAAAAAGTAAATATCTACTAAATATAGTAATACTAAACAGATTAATGAATTCAAAATCTCTAATATCATAAAATATAAATTTATTTCACAGGTCCTACAAATCGATGGGTGAATAGGGCCTATCCATGTAGATTTACGGAAGTAAGATCCTAACACTAACCTCAAGTCATATACATGTAGATTTACAGAAGTAATATCCTTACACTAACCTCAAGTTTTACTATTTTCAAATATCTAAGGATGTATGGGAAAATGTTAGTAACTTTTACTATTTCTAAAATTAAAGCTAAATTAATTAATTCTTAATAAATCCTATATTTAAATGACTTACTTAAAAAATATTAGGTAATTTAAAAACCCACATCAACTTTGCTACCAGTCTAATTACACTATCTATTCATAAGTGATTCAGAAAAAGGATACAATTTCATTTGACCATCTCCTGCCATTGTCTATAATATCCAATAATACATTATAATTCACTGAAATAGTTAGTGGAAAATTTTAATGAAAGTGAGGTTAAGTTGAGGATGTTTACACGAGGATTTACCAGTTTACCAATACAGTAACACGAAATCCAATAATTGTAAAAATGAAAATCAGTTTCACCACAACTTAAAAATAAATAAGAAAAAATATTCAAGGAAGTTTGTTTCCTGTAAAAGTATTATTAGTGAATTAATTTATTTTTTAATGTAAATATAGTGTTATAAATAATTAATTATTAGTATTTGGGTATTCAAAAATTAGCTTTTAACACCCTTTAGCTTTAATACCCTGAGAAATTTCGTTCTATGAAAGCTGTCAATTCGAGTGGGTTGGTCAGCTGGTGAAGTAAATTTCGTCTGCTTGAACTTTGTTTTGGTAACTCATGTCGGTGAATTTATAGGTTAATTTTAGCAACTTCATTAAAAAATATTCTAGGTTTGTTTATTACTTGATAATATAAATTATTTTCAATCATGTTCATATAATTCTTTAAAATATAGATTTATAACGTGAAGATGTAAGTACTGTTGTGTGTTATTTATAAATTATATTCTCATTATATACACAGGTTGGTACAGGTGTTAAGAACCAAGCCCAAATGATTCATATTGAGTCATAATATTAATAAATGTGGTTTAAATTAAGTTCATTTAATCATTTAATCTTGTATTGTATTTGTTTGATATTGAATTTGATTCAAAAGACATTTTATTCTATGAGTAAATACTGAAGTTCTATGCAATTCTATGAGTGTAAGAACCAAAGTAAATAGGTTGTCTAATTGACAGAAGAATATTATTATAGCTACCAAGTTAGCTATCAAATTTTATAGTTTAGTCATACATTAGTTAGTTGGACTAGTGTAATGGTTAATAGCTCTCAGTATCAATCAAATGAAAATTCAGATGTTTCTAACCTTCAGCTTATATTAAATATTGATGGGATAGGTTGAAGTATGGTAGGGATTTGTTACATTTTTATCATATTTTTAGCAATAAAATTTGTAAAATGTATTTTTGAATTTAGGTACTGTATTCAAGCGTGTTAAATAGGAGAACTTTGTAGTGAGAACTTGTACATATGTTTGTGCATAATACTTTTTATTTGTAGTTGTAATTTATTTGTAGTAGCTTAATTGAATCCATATCAATATAAATGCCTAACCAAATTTATTATTCTAAAATACATACTCCACTCAAAGGTAGATTTATTTCAACATTGTTAAAACCATTAATTTGGAGTCTTATGCAATTCTTAGATATGGTTCATTCATTTACGATTTAAGATTGTATTTTTGTCTGAACTAGATATAAATTTAGTGTCATTTTTTAGTTGTATATAACACTCAGCTTCAAGTTAGTTTAAATCTTGGTAGGTCTGAAACAGACATGACAGAAGATATATGTAATGGAGAAAATCATAAGCCAACAACTCTTGAGGTATGTATTCACATACATACAATAATATTAATAACATACTTAATTAGATTGACTAAAATAAATATTATGAATAAATTAGATTATTATAGTATAAATATAAAAAATACTAGTAATTATTGTACGTCAAAGGTAATATGCAATTACAATTATTTTTAGTACAAAATAGATAATCATTTATTGATATTATTAATCTTCATATAGGCCTATTATTATTATATCAACCCCCTCTGGTGAATATAAATGAAGGGTGAGTATGATGAGTTTAGTTTTGAAAACATTTATGAAGCTTTGTTTCCTAAAATACGCAGATGATATGGTACTTTTTATTATATTTCATTTAATATATTTTGTTTTCATAAATAAATAGATAAGTTTTAATTAAACTAATATTTATAAATCTATATAACTAAATCACGGAAAGTTCCAACCAAGAGAAGTGGTGTTTATTGTAAATAATAGTTTGGTTATTAAATGTGAATTGAAATGTGCGTTTGGTTAACCCTAGAAGTGGTAAAGTCATTATTCACGACGCATTTACAAATTCAATAAGAAGTGGCAGATGGAGGCGTCTGTCGTCAATTGAGTGAACTTATCACCTGCGTGACGGTGTTGCTTTCTGGGGGCAAGCAACCAAACCTGCTCACAAAATTCACTGACTGCCACCGGACATATCTTATAACCAAATAAGCACTTTATACTCCTATGCACTTGTGGCTGTACCGGCTAAAGCGCTGCGCTAACGAGCGTAACGTTTTAGCCATTCGGGAGTGCTAGGGTTCGAATTCCGACCATGAGCAATCCCAATTTGGCTTGCAAATGTGTGGTATAGCAGAGTGGGGGGCCACCTTAAATAAACGGTGACCGGCTTGGTGGATGTTGACGGCATTTGTAGGCTTAATTGGGATTGCAGTGGACACCTGTTTTGCTTTTGTGGTCAGTGGTTATAAGGGGGGTCATGTTTTTTTATTTTTTTGTTTATACTCAATATTTTAAGAAGATATTAGTAATTATTTTTATTTTACAGTTAAAAGTAAAAAGCTTACCACTTCTAGGGTTAAATAAACCTTCTTTTTTGTTTACTAAACTAACTGGTTTGTTTACAAAACATCACTTATGCCAACTAGTTTTTTGCTTGCTTACATTTTAGATCATTTTAACATGGATATGTCTTAGCTCTGGGGGGGTGTTGGTGATTTGTAAGATGGAAAATATGTAACAGGTTTCCATAGAAACTACCAGAGATATTCTATTGAATTTTTAATATAAAATAATAAGAACAGCTGTTTATATGAACTGAAAACATCCCCTTTAAACATATCCATGATCTAACCTATTTCCCACAGGGAAGCACTTACAACAACACAAACAATACAAACATTTTTATTTTGCCTTAGCACATCTCAAAAACAAATCACCTTGTGACTTTATAGACTTTGCTTATACCTCCAGCCAAAACATTAAATGTCCAGTCATTAATTATGTCGAAAAAATTTAAGACTTCAATGAATTCATTTATTTATCTAATGCTATAATACGAGCAAGGTATATATATATATATATATATTATATATATATATATATACATTATTAAGTTTAAAATCTAAAAAATTAACATTACGCTTATGGAGAATCAAAATGTAAATAATACAAATCAAAACATCATTCTATTGCTTGAAGCCACTGTAACAAACCAATTACTGTAATTTGCCTAAATTAAAAATTTAAAAGCAAAAGAGAAATTATTTCTCTTTTGATTAGTTAAATATTTAGTAGATGGAAAGTAAAAATGGTTGTATTGGGTGTAACTGATCGACCTGGGAACTATGGCCACCACATCATGGTTCTAAATTTTTTTTAAACAGTTTGTAGCTGATATCTGAAAACTGTTTACATTAATCAGATACAAAACATTGATACATACACAACTAACAACACTGATTGCTATGTTGATGATCTGCACATGTGCCGAGTTATTCTTTAAACATGAAAAAACAAAAAAAATCTAAAGTAATTCTAGTTTTAATTGAACGATTAACAGTAATTTTTTTAAACCAAACATTTATCTTAAATATAAAAAAATACTAAAAACTGTGCTTAAACCAAATTAGTAAAACTGGGCATAATATGGTGGAGAGAAAAATATAGATTTGTTTTAGCAAGGTTCTAATAACTTTTTTCCTCCTTCAATAGGCCCAATGGAAATTCAAGGATGGCTTGAAGTCTATCGACTTTATTCTTGTTTGGGATGATCACTGTGAAGAAGCTTGCACAATAGAAAGCACAGAAAAGAGAAAGGTAGGCGTTTACTTGAATTATTTTTTAATTTTTACCTGTAACAAAATATTACATTATTATCTTCGGGACATAAACCCAACCTAGGTTAGTTGATATTTCAGCGTAAATATAAGGGTGTTTTATGTGTGTTGAACCTCTAAAGACAGCAACAATTTTGACTGCTAAGTCATCTAAATAATTTTTTGTCAATTAAATTAATTACTCTATTGTGATGTTTGGCAACATTATTAATATTTAAAACTGAATTAATTATAGGGAAAATTCTATTTTGGGCATAGTTGTCAAATAAGTTATTCAACTGGTTTTTGTAATTATTACACAGAGAGTAGAATTAGCTTTATCATTGCCACTATCTTGTGGTCTCTAGTATGACAAACCTAGATTATCTTAACCATGATCACCGGACACTGTGGTTAGATATTATTTTAAGGGTTACTGGATGAACATGTCACAATAAAATTTTTACAAATTGAATGAGTTTCTTCAAGTTATTATTACTTTATGTTTCCGAATTACTAGCCTATTCTATGAAGCAATTTAAACTGTTTATATTTGCTTAATGTTTTGATAGGGACTAGTTCTAACAATAGTTTGTCCATAAATTACTTTCTTACTAAGTAAGTAAGTAATCATATCTTCTAATTATGTCACTTTTAGAAGTCATAATTAGTTCAATAAAATAAATTTGTCATAGTGACAATGTCATAGTGACAAGTCATAGTGATAATGACCTTAATTTAATGTATTTTCCAGTAAAACGACTTATTTTTCAAACCCCTGGAAAACGCCATATGGCTCAATAGAAAATTTACTCCTATGTAGCGAACAAAATATGTATAAAACCCTCTATATAACGAATATTTAGTGTGTTTGTAATTTTTTACCCCTATATAATGAACATAACCTCTCTATATAACACATTACATATTTTATTCTTATCCAGGCCATCACTCTAGCAAGTCTAGACTTGAAAGTTTTCAGTTCCCTTCCTTCGTCCCGCTTCCCATAATATTTGCAGAATGTGCACATCTACACATTGTTAAGATCGTGGAACATATAGTAGCAGTTTTTCGTTTGTGATCGTCAAGTTGGTGTATTTTATTTTGTTGGTGAGTCGTGTCGGAAAAAAGTAGTTGAAAGGCTCTTAGTGTCGAATTTAAATGTAATGTATTAAAACCCCTTGAAAAAACCCCACAAAAAAGGTGAAAGTGGACATTGCAAAGAAATTTAAAATTAAACCAACAATTCTTGCAACTATCATCAAAATTAAAAATAAATTATGAAGACGAAGGTAAACTTTCTGATGTTGATGTTATGCTTAAACAATGCTGTGAAATTAACATAATAATGTGTCTATGAAGTTACAATAATATTATGTACATATTTACTTTCCACATATATACTGTTAACAAATCTGACACAGTAAAACATATATATATATATAACAAACATCTACATTAATAGAGGAAGGACACGTTCAATATTCTTTATTTGGAGGTTATAACTAACCTAGCTATATTACGAATTTCAGGCAGAATTTAACCTCAATATAACGAACCTTGTTTTTAAGAGTAACCCTATATAACAAATATTAGACTCTTAAAATTATTTAAATCGAGGTTCCACTGTATTGGTTAGTATTTAGGCTATCCAAAGTAAAAAAAAACTTTAGACCCATAACACTTGAACTGCTACGTCGGTCCAATTGGATTGGCATAGGAAGGTCAGCTTGATTGATGTGCTTACCACCGGCCTGTGCAGCGTTTTATAAATATGGCGATGGAGGTGACCATTGCACTCCTATTCACTCACTCGAAGGGGCGGATTTATCCCGAGGCACTTCAGCCGTAGCGGCTTTTTGTGCACCCTTGAACTTCTCTTTCCTGGAGAATCAGGAATCTTCCAAATGAAGAGACCTGGAAAACTGCAACAACGTGTCGACAAGCTCGCTTGGAGGCAGAAAACTACCCCTTACCAAATTGCCTGCAACAGCATCATCAACAGAAGATGCCTGGACAGCCCTGTGTGCCATCTCCAACACCTGCATGTGTTCCGGAGTTGAGTTGAGAGAAGAGGCTAACCTCTCCATACCGCCCAACACCTCTTCATACAAACAACACCTAAAAAAGCCAGCTGTTGTTTGTCCTCCCCAGAATTCATGGGCAAGCCCTCCAAAGAAGGGTGGGATTGAATGCCAGTGCACCGACCCACATGGGGTAAATCCATGGTTTTATCATCAGCCATTTCTTTCAAGAATTGAGAAGTCAATTTGTTAACAGTTTGGTGACCATTTTGCAAATGTTGCAATTTCTGAAACCCCCGGCCCTTTTGGAGTTGCACCCATCTTCATCCCCAGCTCAGTCCTGAATCAGCTGCACACATACCTGTCCCAATCGGCAGTGCGGTGGCCGTTTAGTAATTACCAATCACTCCGCCCTTCTGCTAACTGAGTGTTAGCCCGTTCCAGTGAACTTCACCTCCGCTCTAACACTCCACATGAGGCGCTGCTCCCCCCTCTCACGGGCCGTTTATCGAAGGCCAAGTCTAGATCCGCTGCCTTCTACTAAAAACAGGGGCACCCCTAGTAGGCTATGTGCAAGCACACAGTACGACCGGCTACAAGGCCAATCGGGCAGCAAGTCGCTGCTTCACAACGGTCTTGCAGAAGCAGTCTACTCCACGAAGCTCGTGTGGCATTGATTTCTACCTGAGGGCCTTACAGTACCCCCACACCTTTCTAGTGCCATTATGATGAAGCTCATCCCATGCCCCATAGATATTTTTGAGACTTAATTGTTATTTATTCAGCATTCTTTTTAACTAAGCCAAAGAAGTACAAAAAATATATAGCCGGAAGACATCTATAGTTATATTTGGAACTCCAGTATTCAGGCATTCAATAGGTGTGGCAGTTAATGTGTAAATTCCTCCTTGTATTTTGGGGGCGAGCTACTCTTGGAACATGGACACCCAGTCTGAACTCCACGCTTCCATGCATTCCTCCTTGACGGATTGGTGACCCATGCGTTGTTGAATTTTGGTAAAATTGTAGAATCACACGCAAGTTACTTATGTAGATTTTTTTGTAAATGAAATTTATCCTTATCTTTTTAATTTTCAATTTTCCAGACATATGAAGCCAATCTCACTGAAGAAGGGCTAGAACTGGAGCATGAGTTTGTTGAAGACACTGGGCTACATTTTGTCAAGATCCATGCTCCTCTAGAAGTTCTACAACGATATGCTGAAATTCTTAAACTTCGTATGCCAATGAGAGAAGTATGATCACTATATTAAATAAGTTTAGAACCAGTTAGAACTAAATATTTTTTTTCATACTGAAACCTTTTAGGGAACAGATTCCCTTAATTCTCAAGTCCTATAGCTGACCTTCTTTGGGTTTTTATATATTGTTTTTAATCTGAGCGTTTTTATCAGTATACTAAAATAACTGTACGCTACTGAATACTAAATTTTAGCAGAACCATTGTTTTTTCAACTTTTTGGTTTTCGTTAAATATTAAGTTAAAAGTATCAGTGTCTAAATTTTAGCTAAAGGTTCATACAATGCAATAGGATATAAATATACCTAATTAGTATATTTTTAAAGTTCATATTATGTTCAAAGTAAAAAAAAAACAGTTTTATGTTGAAGTTATTTGTACAGTATTAGAATTGATTAGTAAGCATTCATCAGAAATAAAGATGAAAATGCAAAAACAAAAACAGTTTATGAAGGTAGGACTTTTCTCTCAATTTTATATCTTTTTGCACTATTTGTGCTTTATGAATAAGTAAATTACTTTCATGATTGAATAAAACTTTGGTAAAATGTTATTGGTTCTTAATTAAAAGATTTTTTATCATACTGCTTCAAAAACAGCTGTTTTAGATATATATGTGTGGAAAAGCAAAAGTTGTTTTCTTTCTATGACTAAAACTAACATTATGATGATTTTTTGAGTCCTAGACCGCAAAAGATCATTGTTGATGATACTTTTGATTCAAGGTCAGCATTCGATTGTAAATAATCGATAAAGTAGCTTCAACACTCACTATCGATTTTTTGTGTATTTCGAACGTTCCGGATATACATTGTGAAACTGATGATCAATTATTAAATCGATCTATCAAATGGTTAAGATTGAACTATTAATAATAATATCTGACGTAATAATAATATACTAGCACACGTGCAACTTTTAAGAGCACTGCAATATTTGTTTATTATAAGTGTGGATATTTTAAATCGTCATAATATGTATTGTAAGTTGACATTGTGGTTATATGCCATGTTTACCAAAATACCAAAATATTTTAGGTCATCATTACCTACTTGAACATTTGAGAAATGTAGAATGTTTTGTTATAGGAATTGTACTCTGGTCCTAAGTATACTAAGCAAAGCTCATTCATCCAAATGTCACATTATATTTCAGAAAAGGTAATAATACAAAATGTATCTGCCTAAAGCTGCTGCTACTGCTACTGCTGCTCCTTTTCTGTTTTAATTTTGCTGGTTTGAGTTGGTGTGATGTATTTTCTGTAAATTTGAGTGGTGCATTTCAGTGTTTTAACAAAATGTGAATCGTTCATTGTTTATTTTGCACATCCAATTAACCTCTTTAACATGTTTCCAAAATATCTTTGGGCAATATCTTTTTACTGGTGTATGTGTGTGTGTGTGTGTGTGTGATATAACAGATACTTTATTTATCAGGATAAAATAATAATGACACCAAATTATAAAGGAAGGCAGTAATTTAAAGCCTTTAAAATTTCAGATTTCTTGAGAAGATTTTTAAAGGTAAATAAATTAATTTTTACCTTTCATGGCCTCCAAATGGTTTCATGATTCTAAAGAAAAATACACTACAAAACAATGTGTAAAAGTGTACTTGTTTGTTTGTCTAACCTTCTGTCTGATTGTTGATGAAGTTGTTCCTAGGTTTTGGTGATTTAATTAAGCTGCTCAGGATTTTGTGAACGTAGACGTATTTGTAATCTTAATTGAAAGTAGAAAATTTAGTAACACGGGTCACTGAATTAGAATGTGAATTTACTATTTTTTTAATTTTTGCTTTTTGTTGGGGGTTTTTAATAGTGATTAAATAAACCTGATTGGTGTTTTTATTTAGTTTCTGAAGTTTCTCTGTTAAACGCCCAAATAAAATTTGATAATAAAGCCAACATATTTTTATAAAATTTTATTTTTCCAGCTTCCCAATGTGAGAAGACCTTGCAGTTTCTTAGGCAATTTGTTTTCCTGCTGGGGAGATTGGTTGAGAGAAAATATTTTCATCGATAAGGACGTCTTCCCAGATTATAAACAGAGATTCACTGCTATCTACAGCCGTGATAAAGAATATTTGTAAGTTAAAAATATAAGATTTTAACAGTTTTTGTGAGTGATTTTTTCAATGATATATTCTGCATAAAATAATTAATATGTTTGTCGTTTGTTTGTGAAGTATTATTATATGAAGGTTAAATTATTATTATTTTATAAGACATGGACAATATTTTAATTGTTGAATTAACAAAAAGAAATGTTGTTGGGGCTTAAATTCTGTGGTACTAAATTTTAATATAAGCTTCTTTTGAACCAAGTTTCAGATCAAAGACCATTTTTTAGAAAGATTTAATCATAAGTTACAATTTATACTAAACTAAAGTATAGTTTAGTTTCATTTTCATTAAACATTTAGGTAAACTTATTTATTTAAAAATTTGGAAGTAGCTCCACAGTATATCAATGGTTTGTTTTTTTTAGTCTGATATGTCAGAATCAAGTCCAGTAGCAGTTGTCTCCTGTCAAATAATGATTGGTCACCTCAGCTGGCTTACCCACGAAACTTGATGAAACTTGGCTGCCTCTAACAATGCCGCTCAGGCTTCTCTCTTTTCAATACATCTTAATTTTCTTCTTTTATTAAGAACCTCTCTTAATATAGCCTATTAATGATATGTATGATATGTTTAGGTTTAATTACACTATTACTTCTTTTTTACAGCTTTTTATTCTTTCAAAGATCTAATTTGGTTGTTTTAGCGGTTCCAGCTGTTTTGGAAGTCACTTCATTTTGAAAGGTAGTTGATTTCTTTCTGCAAGAGTGCAGGTGGAGGTTTATATGTTACGTGTTTGTTTTAATGTTTCTTTTCTATTTGTGGTCTATGGTGATATTTATAATTGTTATCTATTTGTGTAGGGTCTTGTAGCTGTTGGTGATGGGCCTTACTAATGGGACTAAATATATAAAAATTTTATTTTGTTAGATGTTCAACAATACAAAGACCAAACTTATTGCTCATATTGCATACTTGCCCTTCATTGCTCCCTCATACTACTATTAAGCAGGCCATACATTAGGCGACCGGATCGCTCGTCAATCGGTAATCTGATTCCCAGCGACAGAATTGCTCAAATATCGCCTAACGTATGAGGTCATTTCTGGCAATCTAATTGCGGGTATCTCGAGGTCGCCCGGCAATATTTAGATCGCTCGATTTTCCCAGGCGATCCACCACATCGCCAGGTGATCTGGAGATTGCTGGCGACCAAATCGCTGAGTTTGTGGTACCAAGCTACTGCATTGAGAAGATATTCGAGGTTTGCGCATGTGCACTTCAGTTTGGTCACACACCTTGCGCAGAGCAGTTTGTGGTGTTTGCTGTTTTACCACATTGTTGAATGTTTTTCGGTGTTGTGTTTGGAAACACATGGAAGAGGATGACAACACAATGCTCAGTGATTTGAATACTAACCATGATGTGTGACCATGATTGGTGTGGAAAAGTATGTAGCATTAATATTGGTCTTTAATATCTTGACAAAAGTATAGTTGTAGATTGAAAAAGCTGGAAAATTTGGTTTCTGATGTGTGATAGGAGGATTCTCTTTTCCTACACTGAAAAAGAATATGTCTAAATCTGACAAGGTGGTTCAGGATTAACGCTCTGGCCCAGTCAAAGGTTACTGGATCGAAACCGACGATTCCTGTCACATCACACACAGTCATCTATGGATAGCCTTACTGCCTCCTGAAAGATATTGAATAGAGAGCAAGGAATTTATTTGTCAATCGATTGCTTGGCTGATTTCCTGAACAAAACGAACACAAAAACGCCTTTTGACCAGCGATGGCATTGCTAGCAATCAGATTGTTCATTACCAAGCAATCAAATTGCCTAATGTATGACCTGCTTAATAGTCCTGGTATAAACCACCAACCAAATGTTTCCCAGCTTTTTGCAGCATTTGTGTTGTTTTGTTGTAAAACTGTTCAATATTTTTATAGCCAAATACAGTTAAAAAATGTTTATATATAAATATTATAGTACAATTTATGTAAAATCTTTTCTTAATATATTTATTATAATGTTTTTGTATTTACAATATAAAATAATAATTAAAAAGGATGATTTCTATTTCTTAGCTGATGTGTTATCTCATCCACGCCTCAAACCAATGTCCTACTCTCCTCCCGACTGTTATACAAAAACTATGAAATAAAAGTTGTATCTTCGGCCTTGGGTACAGAGGTTGGTGTACTCGATGGCAAAAAAATTAAGCTATCACAATATTGACTTAACTTGACTTTCCGAAGTGAACAGCTTCCATGTACTAGTGTTTTCTTCTTCCCTCTTTGGAACACAACTTAACTACTTACTTGATGCTCGATACCTCCAACTAGGATCACTCCAGTGGCGCGGTTGTAATGTGTCGAGTTAGTCTCATTCTAAGGTGAATCTGATTGAAAGGTGATTGTGACGATTGTGGATTTAATGACATGTAGTGTTACTGGCAAAGACTAGTTGATTACTTAGTGATTATCAATAATTAATAGCCAAATGAACAAAGGAATCTGAGTCCAGTATCGGACCATCACAAAATTATGACTAGATTTTGCTCAGGATCGACCTTCAGATTATGAAGCGATGACTATAAACATTGTACCACCAGCTAGTTATGGTAGAACCCATATAATTCGATAAGAGATGCACTAAGCAAACATTCAAAATAGGCTTTACGTATAATTTCAGTTAGGAACCAGTCAATGAAGGCTACTGATAAGATACATGACTATGGGATATTATACAGCATTTTTTTCAATATAGAGATTGTAACTGATGTTCAAAGTTAAAATCAAGTCACTTAACATTCCACACAAGTTTATTGGAGAAAATCATCTACACTTAACAAAGGTGGTGGCTTACATTATTTCCTATTGTAGTATCAGAACTTTGGTTGTTTACATGTTTAAGGAATATTCAATATAACACTTTTTTAACTTGAACACCCAGTCTTAGGGTAATAACGCACTAGAGCTGCTGCGACAAGACCACGACTATGATTTTCACTGTCACAGCCCCTATGACCAGACCAGCGACCCAGCCATGGCCACGACTTTGGATGTAACTTTCTCTTAATTACTCTGTTAGAATAATCTTCAAATATTAAATCCCACTAGAGGGCCTTTCTTTTACCACTTCAATGAAGCTCTCTGTGTCATTACTTACATCTGGTAAAAACACAAATGTGGTAAAAATCACCACCAAAAATAAAACAGATGCACCCAAATCGCTATCTCAACCACCACTAGTCACTAGTCGGGTCGCAGAGATAGATTGCAACACCCCATCCCCGTTATGTGCTATTTTTAGATGCCAAACCAGCCCGTGTCTCTGCAACAGCCGTGTGGCCAAAACGTCTTGACTGGCCGCGGCAACTGGGGAGCAGCTAGCGAAGCGATTCTGCCTTGATGCGCAGTTCTATTTGATCCCATGTTAATACTGGTCGCCAACGGCTGTTTGCTGTCGTGGCCGTGTCACAACCGCTGTAGTGTGTTATAGCCCATAGCCCATAGCCCAACTATTGGTGGGATCGGTTGTTGCCTCGATACCAGTCCAGTAACCCAGCACGTGAATGTGTGAGTTATCACTGTCTAACACCACATTTTAACTGACGGAGATGTGAAAGGGTAGGTGTGGTTCCCTCTTCCTTCTGGTCTTCTAATGGTTCATGTTTATACCCATATTTCTCATTACATAATTTTTTTATACTGTATTTGCACAGAATATCTATGTCTTCAATGTTTAGTTAGCTTATGTGGGACCTTCAAATCTACAAATAATACGCTTGACAAATAAACTATTCAGTTTGTTTATTTGAAATTGTTATGTACTCTTTTAAATGAATGCATAAGTCAATCATCATTGATTATTTACTGTCAGATCTTTAAATCTATTCATAACAAAAATTATTTAATAAGGTTTCAGTAAACCTAGTAAAGTTAAATTATTGAAAACATTTTGTTTATTTACACTGTCTTAAGAATAAGTAGGCAGCTTAACAATTTAGGAAATAATATTTGGTACGTTTAATTTAAAATATAGTGTTTGTTTATATGACTCTTAAATATGAAACAGTGTTATTAACCGAGATAATAATAATAATAAATAATAATAATAAACATTGTAATATCTGACGCTACCCAGTTACATTTTTATATATTGAGAAATATTTTTGGAATGTTGATGAATATTACAGGCTATTTATATATTCCATATTACTTGTAATTTGCAGTTCTTAATCAATAAAATATTTTTTCATCATTGCGTTTTAGATTTGATTGGAGAGCCCCTGGATTTTTTACCCCAGCTATTAAGTCTAGAATAGCCCAGTTTATATTAGATAGAACATTTTTCAAGAAGACTGAAGTCCCGAATGTGTTCAGTTTCGGCATTGAAAGGCTTGTGAGTTCCAGTGTTTACTCTGCAGCATACCCTTTGCACGACGTAAGTACTTTTTTGTGTTTAAATTATTTAGCCAACCAAAATTATTACTGTCATTCATGTCATGAACATTGTATCAGGCTTAGTTTTACACATAAAGCTGTTTGTAAATAAAAATTGGAAGAATTACCTCATTAATACGACTTATCTTAAAATTTAGCTTATCTTAAATTTGCAGAGATTCCTGTAACTTTTTGAAAGAGAAGCTTGAATCTGTCATCTTTCATTCTGTCAAAAAAGTATTTTCATTCTTTTTCAGGTTCAAGATCTATTCAGAATGTAGTTCATGTTTGTGAGTTAGTTCATTATTTGGATTAGATAATATTACTTTAGTATTTATTTGTAAAGAATTCAGGTCACAATATTTTTCAATTAATCCTGTGGGAGATTGATGTTTTCCCAGAGCTCTAAAGAAATGTTTGTGACATTACTTTTTTGTGAGTTTTCTACTCTACTTTAACTCTCACTTAATTAACCTTCACTTCTAAGGGGGTTCTCTGAATTGGGGGTTCTTGTACATGTTTGGCCTTCTTTATTGATAATATTCAAATATGTTTTATTCATTGGTTCAACTTTTCCAATTTGTGGAAAAGTCAGAATTCCTTCCTCTCCTCTTACCAATCAGACTGAAAAACCCAGTCCTGTGACATCGTTAGAATATCTATCCGTTCGTAGACTTGTAGGAAAGTACGAAGACAGACCAACCTTTCCTCAACCTCCTTTACCTCTGAAAAAGTCTAGTATATATCCTCCACCTTTAGTTATAAAACATTCAACTCTCTTTGTACATAATCTTAAAAAAAGTTAGGCAACCTGTGAAAATGGCCATTCCTTCTCCAGGAGTGGTCGTAGCCAGTGTCGTTGCTATAGTTGCAAGTAAAAAGCAGTAACAGGGCAAAAAACACCCTCTGGCGAGACTAGCTCTAAACTAGCAGTGGCACAACAACCCTATGTATACAACACTAAGTAAAGATCTGCTAAGCTCCTTGTAATTTAGTGTACAAATTAGACTGGTGAAAGAAATTTTTTAACCACCATGGTTATGTAAACTGTTTATAAAATACTTTATTTTTCTATATGTGTCGTAATGAACATTTTCTTGAACAACAAAAATTTTATCAGCATTCATTCTACTCACTGCCGCCAACTCAATATCCTAAGTGTGGTAAATTTTGAACTTCATTTTTTTTAATCACATTTTTTTATAATTTCGACCATATTTGCTTTTTTAATATTTTAATATAAAATTTAATATTTAATATTGTATTTAATGATCTTAAATTTTTATGCCTGAAACATTTGGATTATTTTAGTGAAAATCAACTGTTTCGCCCAATCCTGTAATATGTCTATCAATGTTCATTTATCAGACGCTTTGCTTACCTGCTAGTTGTAAAGTTGAAATTTTGTATTTTTTATAATTATGGTATAATTTATGTCCTTTTGATATAAAGTTTTTCATATGATAACAGCTTTTATATCATTTGATGCTACGATCTGGATGAATAATTACTTCCTTTAAACTGCACATATTTTGGAAAGTTATGATGTAAATGATATTAAATATTTATATAATGATAATTTAACTAAATATTTTTACACATTGTAAAATGTTGTAAGAGTGTCTAAAAATGAAGGATAATATAATTACCTCTTCTTATATTATACAGAAGATTTAGTTTTCAGTAGTTAAATTTTAACTGATTCATTCTCATTTTATCTTTGTCAACAATTTTACTATACCACTTTATCCATTTAGTAAAAAAATCAGTAAAATCTTTCTCATTCTTAGAAATTTTATATTCTTAATTGATATAATGTATACTTCTTTAAAAAAAATAAGTATACATTATATCATTATAGTAGGAAAGCGGATTGAACAAAAATATACATCGTAGCATTTTATTCAGTAACCTCTTACAATAGGGCCTATAAATACCATAAAATAATTAATAACTAATGAATCAAAAGTCACAACTCTTGACAAAATACGGATTATTAGAAATAAATGTCATTTTTATCAACATATCAAGAAAATAAAATTCTTTAACTTGGAAACACAATTGGCAGTGGGTGAGATAGGTATTACTACTAATAAATACTTTTAATATAAATAACACAATTTTATTAAAAAACAACATTACAGTAGACTCTCGATAATCTATCTAAACAGACATAGTATAAAAAGTGACAATATTGTTTTCAGTTAAAAGTATAAAGTATTTGAAAAGGTTCTGTCACTTTGAATTGGTTTCAGGTAGATAATTAATTAGAATAGTTAGAGCTAGTTTTAACATATTAAAAAGTTTTGTAAATTTTGAATTTGGTTTCATGCTTGAGACAAAGTTTTATTTTTATTATCATACCTGGTATTGTATATAATATTCTACACAATTTGTATATTGCTGTATACTGTAGTATTAGTCCCTAATGTATGGTTATTGAGAGTCCACTGTATGTATATATTAAATTATGATAATCACCTGGATAGATTCAACAGCTAAGGTTGAAGCCAACTTCAGCAGATTCGTCAATGGTGTTAGTCGTACTCTCCTGGCTACAGGTTTGGAGTGGTCTTGATCGTTTTCTGTCGTGGCAAGATGATTCAATTGGACCCAGGCGCTCTTCTTTCTTGCTCAGCAGCTGATGGGGGAAATCCCGGCATGTTAATCACGACCCATAATTGGATCGGAGTCTGGGCCCCTGAAAGAGAATTGACGGTCGCCGACGAAGTATAAACCTAATCTGATAATTGGGAGCCTAAATCTTAAATTAGCCTAGAGAATTGGGACTTTGAGGGTGAATTTAGTTGTTTAAATATCCGCACCCTAAAGGGATCAAATGGTTGAGGGGTTTGATACTGCAGCGCACAGTAAGCCTCCACTATTTGAGGGGACAAGACAAATACACTTGGAAATTTAGTGTTAGTAAGGAGTTTTTGCAGACATTGGGCCTCCCTCTAGCCGGGCGCAACTCCAGCGAGGATGTTGGCACTAGACAATGCAGCTACAAAAGCTCTCAAACTAACAGCACCTGTCTACCACAGATTTTGAAGCGGAAGCCAAAAGTCCACAGCCTATAAAGTCACTGATTATATTTATTGGGCTATGATTGTTTTCCTAATGTACCGTGTAAGATTTTGAAGAATGGCCGAAACATGTTGACTGAGGCAGTACTCTGTCAGATACATATAATATAATCACATATTTGTTCACAATGAAGAAAATTCTTCCGAAAAATAAAAATACAATTTTAAATAATTATATAAAATATTTTAACATTTATTGATTTCAAAACCGCATTTTTCCATTTTAAGAAGTAAGGATAATCAACAAATTTTACTGTCAAATTGTTTTTAAATTTAGTTAATTCGTTTTTAGTTTTAAATTATTATCTTGAGGATTAAAATGAGAAACAATTTAAAAAGTATAGTTCAGTCTTATTTCTATCCCATTGCTAATTCATAAAAATATTATTTTTCCTAAATGACACTTTAGTACTACCGGTTGTGTTTTTGTTTTAAACCCGCATTTACATTCATTGAGTTTTTGCACAGTTAAATGTAATAAAATAACAAAATAACTAGCTAATAATGCTGTGATAAATTTAAAACTTAGGTTTTTAAGTTGATATATAAATTTAACAGAAGGACAGATTTTTTAAATGTTTAACAAAGGGCCTAATCTAATATCCGAAGACAAGAGTATCTTCTTGATGTCTTCCTCCAGTGTTCCAGCATCATCTATCCTGTACATAAATTATTTTGAGTTATATAATGCAATTACATTAACCTCACTCACATGCCAAGCTTTCCAAGTTATTTTTATGAAATAACTTTCGTAATAGTCTTTAACCAATTAGAGCCAAATTTCACTTTACTAAAAGAAAAAATTAAGAAAATTAGCTTATTTATTTTCCTAAATTAAATGAGAAAACCCCTAAATATATATTTTACTCACGAATTCCGCAACTCGCCTTTACTAGATCTTGCAGTGAAATGAATTTACCGTTTCCATGGTTCCTTATATTAATTTTGATCAAAATCTTGTTGAAGAAATCACATTCATAATTTGATTTGTTGTTTTGCTGTATCCTAGTGATATGAGAAAAGTGCAAAATTATTAAAAGCGAAACATAATCATACAAGTTTTGATCAAATCTTCTTATACTTTTATAAAGGGCTTACTGATAGAAGTAAATTATCTGCCCCTTCTCCAGATCAATCCCCCTTGACTAATGGAGATTAGTCATGAGAGATGGGCAATAAGTTTACATAAACACCCATGGAGATGGGTATATATATGAAAGTCACAATCTGTTAACTAGGCCTTGGCAATTTACAGAGTAAGAAGCCAAGTCACTACTCAGCATATATTGCATAACAAAAAATAAATATTTGATTACAAAAATTTGAATATTTAATGCCTTGATGTATAAAAAACATTAATCGGTATTTAATTGGAAACAATTTACCACAGTTTAGTCTTTGAAAGTAATTTAAAATAATATAAATTTCTAGGTATTAAATATGGTGAACAACTTGTGTTTTATGTTTGATGTCAAAATTAATTAATTAATTATTAACCCTAGAAGTGGCAAGCTTTTTACTCTTAACTGTAACATAAAAATAATTACTAATATCTTCTTGAAATATCAAAGTTTAAACAAAAAAAGCTTAAAACATGCCCCCCTCCTTATAACCACTAGCCACAAAAGCAAAACAGGTGTCCACTGCAATCCCAATTAAGCCTACAAATGCCGTCAACTTCCACCCAAGCCGGTCACCGTTTATTTAAGGTGGGCCCTCCACTCCGCTTTACCACACATTTGCAAGCCAAATTGGGATTGCTCATGGTCGGGATTCGAACCCTAGCACTTCCGAATGGCTAGAACGTTACGCTCGTCAGCGTAGCGCGTTAGCCGGCTCGGACAATCAGTGCATAGCAGTAGAAAGCGCTTACTTGGTTATAGACATGCCCGGTGGCAGGCTCGTGTACTACGAGAGCAGTTTCGGTTGTTTGCCCCCAGTGGGCAAGACGGTCTCGTAGGCGATTGTGTCGAACAAGTACACTAAACTCACGACAGATGCCTCCACCTGCCAATTCTTATTGAATATGTAAATGCGTCGTAAATTACGACTTTGCCATTTCTAGGGTTAAGAGGAATGTTGAGAGTTTTATGCCTGGAGCACTAACACTCCCTGATGTCTGAGACTTTCCTAGGTGTGCCTCTGCTTCTTTCTTCTGGTTGCACAATAGTTAACTCAATAGTTAAGACCCAATATCAATCATCCTTTAATCAAGGATTCTGTTGGTTACAGGGCGACTTGTACACTCCGGGTACCATGAGGTACCGATTCTACCACCACTGGGCATCCATCCGTAGATGGTATCGCTACCAGCCAGTCGATCACATTAGGCACTACTTCGGTGTCAAGATCGGACTGTACTTTGCTTGGCTTGGCTTCTACACACACATGTTGCTGCCGGCCTCTGTCGTGGGTCTTGCGTGCTTCCTGGTCTCCCTGTGTCTGCTGTCCTACGATAAACCAACGTTAGTATAGATAGAAGTGCAAATTATCAAGCTTTTTCGATAACAGTTGTAACGATTGTAAAGCAATCTTGTATAATTTAAAGCAACCTGTAATTTTAAACTCTCTCATTACAATCTAGTCCAAAAATACATATTGTTTCTTGAGTGATGATTTTTCTTCTTTATGAATGGTTTTCTATATTTTTGGAATCTTTCATTTCTTAAATCTTGGATAGGAGGAACAGGTTTTGTTAAAAATAGTACACATTACAAAATTTACTCTGTAAATTGAATCTAACCAATACTACAACTCAGGATATAGAACAATTATTTAATCCATATAATAGAAAAACTTTTACAAAAATTAAAATAATAGTTTTCAATTTTAATTTTTATAGGTTTTTTAACTTATCCCATATGTAAAATTGTATATTTTCTTCTACAGAGAAGATATATGTTCAGACACTTTGAACGCAAAGATGTGTCCACTCTGTGACTACTTTTGTGATTATTGGGATATTTCTGAGACCTGTTCATACACCAAGATCATGTTTCTCTTTGATAACTACACCACTGTGTTCTTTGCCGTCTTCATGTCCTTTTGGGGTAAGTATATAGACATTAAAAGTAAGTTTCGTGTAACCTTCTGGCCAAGGTCTAGTGTTAGAGGTTGCACTAGTGTCTCTAACATATCCTAACTACTACTTATGTAGCCGAGACCAACGGCTTAACGACCTTTACGATGCACGGTAGCAGCCTTAGAAATTTAATATCTTATGTGTCATGAGTGGGAATCGAATTTCAGGGGTTTTTGGGTGGCAGGCCAGTTACTCTACCCACTCGATCTATGACTCGATCTGATCTATGACAGTACATAGATAACAATATGTATTGAGCAAAATACTGACACAATTTTGTGATTTCATTCTGGATTCATTATCCGATTACCTTTGTTAGTGGGGATATGACATATTCAAAAAAATAATTATATGCTCTATTTGTGGCTAACAATATTACAAATTGTGGATAGATATAGTACAATGTGTATGTAATATTCTCTTGTGTGGATTAAAGTCCACACTATTGAATACTACTACAATGACCATCCTCATAATTAGACTAGTTTTTAAATCCGTGGCGAATTTGTAGTTTGAATCCCACATTAAACTATAGGTCCTTTAGATGCCATTGGCTATTGGGCTATTAAATAACAGTCTTGTCCACGGAATATGTCAGGCGTAGTCACTCATTTCTCATTATTAATTGGCTTAATACTGACCTACCTAGATAGGTTGCCTCTTCAGAAACCTAATAATAATAATATTCACTTACAGTAACTTAAAGCAGGTACCAGTGACATTCCTGGCAGAAAGATCCCATTTGGTGTCTTAAATATAGGATAAAAAAATTTTTGTAAATGTTCTTAGACCGTAGTTGTAGTTTGTAACCAATATAAACATCAGTTATTGGAAGGAAGGATGCCTGTTACTCAGTAATTATTACTGTAATTTAACCCTCTACTGTGCTGAAGTGCTACGTGTATATTCTAGCGGCTATGTTTCTGGAGATGTGGAAACGCTACTCGGCCGAGATCACTCACCGCTGGGACCTGACGGGCTTCGACACCCAGGAGGAGCACCCGCGGCCGCAGTACCTTGCGCGACTGGCTCGACTCGACACCAACAACAAGGCTGAGTACAAGCTTAATGTCATCACCAACTCTGTCGAACCCAGGGTACCGTTCTGGAAAATGAGGTTTCCAGCCACCATTTTCAGCTTTTCGATCGTTTTACTATTGGTAAGTAGATTTTTGATACTTTGTGAAAGAACAATAATTTTGTAGTAACATTTTATTTTCAACCAGGTGAGTTAAGAGTACCAAGTTTGAATGTTTAGGGTTTGATGCATGGTTGACCATGGATTCCCTAGAAGTCAAGGGCTCAGCAGGGTGGAATCCTTTTTCTCTTATCTCAATCCTTTTATTCGAAGCCCACTGGAGGCATGTCGATAATGGGAATGCTCAATTTCCATGTGTAGGCTAGCATAATATGCCTCCGATGACGTACTCTCGCAGGATTTATCCTGTGGATTGCGATAAGATCCCAGCGCACTGATCCACCTAATCAACAAAAACATAGACTCTGTAGTAAATATCTTTAAACATTACGGTGAAGCATTACTTAATAGTGTAATGGTAACAATTTGTTGGTACGTTGTGGGTTTGGTACGTTCAGTTCATACAGTAGTTTAATTCTGAGTTTGATAATTTACACAATAGGTAATACATAATTGGCGAAAGTAAATAAGTTTTTTGTCAGTGAAATCCTAAGACACAACTCAGAGATAGAGAGATGAAATTACCCTAAAATTTTTCTTTATGGCTGTCAATTACCTAATTACAATCTTTTCCTGTATGCCTTCTTATGGTTTTAAATCTTTGTAACCCAAATTTTCATACTTTTTCTCTCTTCTCTAAATATAATTTTACTTTATTTTATGAAAGTTAACAATCCTAACCTAATACTGTTATTTTATATTTTTAAATTATTTACATATATGGTTTGTAATATTTAACTCAAGTTTCTTTTTGAGTCTCCAGGTGAGCCTTTCATGACTCAAAACTGTGCAGGTATCGCTAGCTATAGCGGCAGTGATTGGAGTAACGCTCTACAGGATGTCAGTGTTGGCAGCACTGAGTGTGTACGGAGACTCCGTCATTACCAGTTATGCCATCATCATCACTACTACCACAGCGGCTACTATCAACCTTGTTTGTATCTTTATTTTCAACTGGGTGAGTTTCCCCAAAAGTTTAGCGATAGTCTTTGAATTACTCACCCAGACTGTGCTTGCTGCTAAGTATCAGGTGGTCTCTGGGCCCATTAAATTTCACTAATAATTAATTCCAGTGCCTAAACTCACAAGCTACTAGGTCAAATACCTGCCTGCCCTATATTGTTGCTCAGGAAACAGTGTCAGTAACAGTAAAAGTATAAAAACAAAATAAATATCAAATAGTGTCTGGCTCAGGAGTCAACACCAACCCCGCCTGGGGGACTCAGAATTAACACCAGCTCAGTCTGGATTTCCCTTTGAAACAGATCCGGATGGTTTGCAGGAGTTCTTAAAAATCGTGGCACTGATGCAACCAAATAATAAGATTTAAATGTTTTAAAATCACCATCTCGTAGGGCATAGGCAGGAGAGGCCGAATTTCTGGCACCACACATCATATCCTTGTCCAAGCTTAAAACCAGTTTTATCAATTATCATGGCCCCCGATCAATTTTTATATTAAGTACTCATTTGTTGACCATATCTGGTTCATTATATCGTTTCGAAAAATCACTACCGATATTAATAAATACTAGATTTTCAATATAATGTTTTTTTAATTATTTAGCACACATGTTCTGCAGTTCTACCTTTAGTTTTAAAATACACATAAAAGTCAAGATAACAGTAGAGTACTGCTAGTTTAAAGCTGCTGTGTTGCTGGATCATCCTTGCCTTCGATCAGGAGTCCTCTGGGTGAAAAAGTATTTAAACCATTATTAATTAAAACATTATAAAAGCACTTCCACTGGCAACCTCTGTTGGGTCATGCTTCTTTCCATCACCAGGTTGATCATTTTTGTATATTTTCTTAATTATAACTAGCAGTAAGCCGTTCTTTGTACGGCTTGTAGGAATCAGTTTAAAGAAGGAAGATCATCATACCAAAATGTAAACCTGAATCCCAAACAAATCAATACAAAGAAATAAATCAATCAATCAAGCTTTATTATTATTAGTTATACGTTAAAAGAACTTTTTAATATAGTATGATTTCGAAATGGGTTTAAATCAATGACCAATATAAACTAACTAATATTGATTCAACAGCTGTTTGTTTTTCTTTCTATTAAATCTTTAAACTACAAAGACAGCTGATTATTACCAGTAGGTTATTCATTTAAAACTGAAGCAAAATGTGACGAATATCGCGTAAAAATTGGGTTTTTAAATGCTCGTTATTTACTTTTCAAGGGTCGGCGGACAATTTTAAGCCTTTAAAAACCTTCTCTGGAATGTAGAGAATGTATGAAATAAGTTTCATTGTTATCAGTTCTCCCGTTTTTTCGGAGAAGACGGCGTAAAATGCCTCCTGGAGCGTCACAGACAAACCGACAAACAGACAAAAATTGAGATAAGACCGGTTTCGGCTTCTCTAACGCACTAAAAGTAAAAATAACTAAAAAATTAATAATTCTGACCAATGTACAGACGAAACTCTAATTTTATTTATATAGATTAATAAGTATGAATAAGGAACATGTCAGCCTTAGTCATGAACAAGACTACAAGATCGCACCACAATCATCTTACACTCAATCCTCATTCATAGTTGGCTTAAAAATACCTACTTTGTGGTATGGTCGCCACTTTAATAATCTAATCTAATATCCTATTATATTTTTAGATTATCTGGATTTTCGGCTATTAGGAATCGCCACATTAATCCGAAACATCACACAGCCAACTCAAAATTATCGTACATTGTTGTAGCCGCGTAAAAAAATCCAATATTATTTTCCAAAGCCATTTCCAAATAGAACTCCAGGTCAGACTCGAAAGTGTAACAAATACCCGGTAAAATTAGACAGACATTAATAGTAGTATATTAAACAAAATTATTTAATTGATTGATTGACTAGCAAATCAATGTATTATTGGTATAATATACTAAACTTTAAAACTTTAAATTGGGCACTTTTCACTAGAGAATTTTCTGATGGACTAAAAAAGCTTGGCTCTTATTAGTTTGAGCTCGAAAATTGTTCAAAAAGCACAGCTCAGCTCGACTCAAACTTAAAATTCCATGTTCGCTCATTCCTACTACAGGTATAGGTGAGCCCCTAATACACTTAATACCCTAAAACTGAATGGAGTTAACCAATACTCCTGTTACGATATTTCTCATAATATAAGTGGTACCAAAACATTAACTCATAAGACATCGTACTAAAGTCTAATTTGACCTATGTATTCCAGATGTATGCCTGTCTAGCCGAGTGCCTGACCGAACTGGAGATGTTGAGAACCCAGACAGAGTTTGACGACTCTCTCACATTAAAAATGTACCTGTTGCAGTTTGTCAATTATTATGCTTCCATTTTCTACATTGCCTTTTGCAAAGGAAAACTTGTTGGGTTTCCTGCGAAGTACAACCGTCTCTTTGGTTATCGTCAAGAGGAGGTGGGTTTTCAAAAGTTAGACCTTACTAAAATTAGTAAATTCAACTAATTATTAGCTTTTTAGTTAATGACATATATTTCCATTTATAGCAATAGGAATAAATAAAAACCCATACTTTATTAAGGTTATATCCTTGGTATCTATATCTTTAAATATATAACAATTTTAATTAATGTTCGGGTGTTACGGGGAATGTCTCAGAAATTACTTAGATTCAACATGCAAAGCACCTAGAATGTGCGAGAAGTGTCACACTATGGTATGACAAAAATGAAAACTTCCCAAAATTCTGAAAGTATCGAGTCCTTTCCAACCATGCAGATTCATCTTAAATATTACAAAATCTTTATGAATTTTTAATCTTACAATGTAATTGTAATAATTTTTTTAACTATTTGTTCTAATTGTATTTGAACACCTATTCATTTTAGAAAGTGCCATTCACTTGTAAGGTGAATATTCCCAGTCGGTAGTCTTTGAAAAGTGACATATAACTTTGTGACACTTGAAACATGCACTTTAACCATTACCGAATGTTCCATATTTATGGTTTTCTATATTTATATTCCTTCCCTATTTTATAGAATTCTGGGTTTACAGATTTTCTCCAGTTTAAATAATTTCCATTTTTCTCGGAAAAATTTCATTAGTTATCGATGTGCCCATAATTATTGTGGCTCAACTACGTTCCTTGTTTGTTGTTGTTTAAGACCATCCTCATAATTAGACCAATTCGTAATTCAGAGGCCGTGGTTCGGATTCCACGTTAAACTGCAGGTCCCTTAGTTGCCATCGGCTTTTGGGCTATTAATTAACAGTCCTGTCTAAGGAACATGTCAGCCTTAGTCAGTAACAAGACTACGAGATTGCACCACAATCATCTTACACTCAATCCTCATTCATACTTGGCTTAAAATACCTACCTTGTGGTGTGGTCGCCATTTCAATAATCCAATCCAACATTTTTTTGTGTTGTTGATCCAGTGTGGACCAGGAGGATGTCTGCTGGAACTTTCTATTCAGCTAGGTATCATCATGGTGGGAAAACAAGCTTTCAACTCCTGCTTGGAAATGGTCTATCCGTACGTAAACATTTATGTTACAACAATCCTATGGCCACGGTATAAAAAAATCAATGTGCAAAAGCACTCATTTTTGTTTGATAATAATGCAACATTAACCCTAGAAGTGGCAAGCTTTTTACTCTTAACTGTAACATAAAAATAATTACTAATATCTTCTTGAAATATCAAAGTTTAAACAAAAAAAAGCTTAAAAGATGCCCGCCCCCCTTATAACCACTAACCACAAAAGCAAAACAGGTGTCCACTGCAATCCCAATTAAGCCTACAAATGCCGTCAACTTCCACCCAAGCCGGTCACCGTTTATTTAAGGTGGGCCCTCCACTCCGCTATACCACACATTTGCAAGCCAAATTGGGATTGCTCATGGTCGGGATTCGAACCCTAGCACTTCCGAATGGCTAGAACGTTACGCTCGTCAGCGTAGCGCGTTAGCCGCCTCGGCCATCATTGCGTAGGAGAAGAAAGCGCTTACTTGGTTATAGACCTGCCCGGTGGCAGGCTCGTGTACTACGAGAGTAGTTTCGGTTGTTGGCCCCCAGAGGGAAACACGGTTGCGTAGGCGATAGTGTATAACAAGTCCACTAAACTGACGACAGATGCCTCCACCTGCCAATTCTTATTGAATATGTAAATGTGTCGTAAATTACGACTTTGCCATTTCTAGGGTTAATATTTTAATTATAATAGATGTCACCAGAATATAATGATGAATTCACATAATCTACTTTGTGGTAATATATTTTGTTTGGTTATCAGTATTTCATTTATATATGATTACATATGACATGGTCACTTACAATCAGTTAACATCCTTTTTTTGCTGACAACCTGACAAGGCCAAACTCATTTCCTTTTTCCATATGCCTGGAATTTTTTAATTGTGTAATGATGCCAAATGATAAGGATATAATTCTGGATTCAGGCCAAAACCTATTTGTCCACAAAAACAAAAGGATCATAAGAATGTTGTTGACAGTAATTTTATGAAAAATTTAGCATAAGTTACAATTAGAACCATTTATTAGATTTAGTGTTGGAACCATGATGAGCGTATTGTATCCAAAGTTTTTTATGTCCAGGATAGTGTGGAAGTGGTGGAATTCAAGACATATCAAACGGCGCAGCGCCAAGGGCAAGGCTTCACAGTGGGAGAAGGACTACAAGTTGGTGGAGTGGGGCTCCCAGGCTTTGTTTCCAGAATACTTGGAGATGGGTGAGTGATGAAGGTGTACGGCATATTTGGAAACAAAATTATAAATGAATAATTACAAAATATGTACATTCCATTACATTACACAAAGGGGCGGAACATTTCTCCTTAGGGATTTCAACCATGCGGCTTTTTGTGCATCCCCTGGTTGGAGCCTGTCAAACCGTCGGAAGCTCCCAACCAGCAGATCTTTTCCGTTTTACGTATACCACTTTTCAAATAGTGATTTAATTGTTTTCTGGTGTAGCAGAAACAGTTGTCTACTGGTTTTCTGATGGTTACTTATTGTATAAACAGCTATTAACAATACGAAAATATCAATAATTAAGACCTAACTTAAGTCCGCAAAGCATTGTTTGTAGGTGACCAAATTACGTTGCATAATATCATCATAATAAATGCGATATTGCCTACCATATAGCGGAGTTTAGTTGGGCTGGCTTTTGATATTTGTTTGTGGTTAATAATATGTTTGTTTATACTGTCAATAACCTCTAGAAAACCAATGGTTTTCTGTTAAACCTATAGTTTTGCTTTATTCAATGTAACCAAATCTTTGTTTTTCTAAAATTGCTTCCACAATTTAATTGTGCTGTTTTGGAAATTAATGTGTGAAATTTACTTGAAAATGAACTTGAATACACAACCTTTCCAATTATTATTTGTTAGCACCTGAATCCCATTAAAGCTGTTTAAACAATGGTATACATATAACGGAAAAGATCCCAATCGGCTCATCCTGAGGAAGGTCTGCCCCTCTTAGAATTGCAGCCCTTACTTCACGAAGCCTAATGAATTATAGCAGGTGATCGATGGTCTCTTCAGTCTGCCTACACTGTAAACTAGGAAACCCATGTAGAATCCCATGCGTGCAAGATACTTCAAACTACAATAACAGAAGATAATAATACAAGTATAATTAAACTTCAAATAATAGAACCCGTGACGAATCTATCAATTTTTTAGTTTTTTTTTAGCCCTTATTGGCATGGTCTTTTATATTTAACCTGCCCACTGAGCAATAGATCTGACGACAAAACTTTATTAATATGCAGGATTTTTATCTTGATTAATAATGATTGATTTTTTAACACATTTTCTGCGGCGCCCAAATCCCCCGATCCTCACATGGAGCGGCCAGTGTAGTTTAAAATCAACCAATAAGAAAATTCTAAGAGACTTAAACAGAAATGGGTACTGTGTTATAACAAAGCTGGTCGTAGTTCTCTCAGACCCAACAAGTGGCAGCACAATCTACATCGCCAGTTCCACCATCTTGATTTTAACCTAAACGTCACCACTCGGATCCGAGTCGTCCACTCCACCAGTACCACTCGGATTCGAGTGGTCTTCAGCGAATATGTTACAGGAAGACTCAAAATGCTATTAATTAGAGACGATGTACAGCCTTAAGACGAACAAATGTGTGCAAATAAAGAACTTCTAAACTAACTAAATTACCTACCTGAGTGCAAAGGTAATAACCCTTAAAGTTCTGGGTCCGGCTTGAGTTATTTATTTATTTGAATATAAGGGTTTCAAAAAACGATGAGCCATGCCAGGAAGTTGTCCCTCCCCACCACTAAAACCGATCCCAATTGTCACTTGTCTTCCGGTCATAATATTTATAGATTTATTAGCCGTCAGCTGTCTTTGAGACCGGACCTAGGACGACAAGTGATGGATTCACGGCCCGGCCCATCGTCTCGTGTGTGTGTTTTAGACTCTGATTTCGAAAAGGCGTTTGAAAACTGGTACGAGGATGCTTTAGGAAGTGAATTGGATTCAGATGATAATGGTAAAACCACAATTGTAGCAACGTTTGCAGTATACGAGACTAATGGATGAACTCCGATCATGCATCCGATGAGTAGAAGAGATTAAATCCGACACTGTTAAACATTGAATTGAAGAAACACACATGTGATCCGAAGAAGATAAAAAAAAACTACTTACATTTGCTATTGTTGTAAAAAACCTGTTTGCCTTGGATGTACAACAAACGTTTGCAACAAATGTAGATCTATGTTATAAGCTGATATTAGCTGTAAAGCAATTGTCTCAATTTTGTTGATAATATATTTTTTATAACTATCTTTATTTTTTATGTTCATCATATCCTATGGAATGGAAAAATACCAATAACTAAACATTTTGTCATATTTGTCATCACATTTTTATGGTTGTAGAAAATGTTTACATTTTTCATCAGATTTTGCCATTTACAAGTTTTTTACATTTCATACAGCTATTATACTCAAAATATTGTACTCAATAGACTTAATTTAATATTATGCACATAGTTATCACTTGATAAAATTGATAAAATGATTTCCAACAGTAAAAATAGTTTTAAATGCTTTTTTTCAAAAAGGCGGTCTGTGAGACCGCACCCAGGACTGAGTGTAACAAAAAGCTCACGCAGGACATTGAGGGTTAAGCAAAGGTTAGAGTGAACAGATACAGTACTTATTTAAAATTATATATGAGTCTTAAACTAGTACCTGAACTAGAAAATTACTGCCATTGTACAGATTTATGAAATATATATTTTTAAACAGGAAATACAAGAATACAAAGTGAACAGTGAAGTTTTTCTTTGATTATCAGTACTGCAGTATGGATTTGTGACCATTTTCGTGTCGGCGTTCCCATTGGCACCGCTATTTGCGTTGCTCAACAACATCCTGGAAAGTCGGCTGGACGCCAAGAAGCTGGTGACGTACCACCGTCGGCCGGTCGCTCAGCGAGTCCGGGACATCGGTGTGTGGTTCAATATTCTAGACTCTGTCTCCAAATTGGCTGTTATCACTAATGTAAGTGGGGCTACTATGTGATAGTATTTTCCATTGCTATTTTATTGTCTAGATACTTAACATGAAAAACATAGTCTTATTTTTTAAACACATAACATAAATCTTTCATTTCAAGAATATATATGTGTGTGATAATTTCTTCAATGTTTTCGACATAAGCGTATGGAACTGTAAATATTGAAAACATGAGTTGATTTTTTCACATGAATAGTAAATGAATGTTGAATAGTCTTGATAGTGATTTAAACAATACTCAATAGCCCATGTGTCAGTTTTTGAGTTGATAACAGCTTACTTGTTTCATGTTATTGTTAAACGAGTATACGACTACTCTGCATAAAAATAATTGTTGTTTACGCAATATTTAGGAGAGACCACCAGAAAATATGATTGATTAGTAGCTACTGGTGAATCAGTTGAACGCCATTTTCAAATCTTCTGGAATTTACTAATACTGGTACTACCTGAAATGCAGATGAACCTTCTGGAATTTCGACAGTCCACCATAAGATCATCATTATGCTGTAGAAAAATGTTCTAACGTTTCTTGATTATGTCACATATCTTAGATACAGTGAGACTCAAATTAAATTAAATTATAGATAGAAAAGTCACATTAGATTAAGAAAAAAAACACATGTTGATCACTTAGACTAATTATTTCTTTATTTTCTAGGGGTTTATAATAGCTTTCACATCAGACTTTGTACCGAGGCTTGTCTACAAGCTT
The DNA here is from genome assembly GCA_023375725.1 of Nephotettix cincticeps. NCBI lineage: Eukaryota > Metazoa > Arthropoda > Insecta > Hemiptera > Cicadellidae > Nephotettix > Nephotettix cincticeps. Next base: position 21,333,102 of record CM041788.1, on the reverse strand, counting down.
AGTGTCAGTCCAGACAACAGTCTGAACGGTTATATGAACTATTCATTGGCTTATGTTGGCGTTGAAGATCTGGACATGGCTGGCAAACCGAACTCTTCACTACAATATTGCAGGTATATCTTTCTACATCAGAAACTCTCAACCTCAATGTATCTATAAAACTCGACAAAGCTTTATAACCTAGTATAATTTGTTTGCAGAGTGCCCCTAATTCTTGAGAGTTCTTTCAACGTTTTGCAATGTAATATTTACATCTAGTGTTTCTCACACACTTCAGGACTGCTTTCCAGGATACTTTTATTACTAACAAAATTAATTTATATATTTTTCAATTAGATTGTGAATAAAAAATGTATGAATTATTCTTAAATGATTTAATCACTAATATGAATTTCTTACTTGAAAACTTATTTTCATCGCTCATTTTCCCCGAAACTCTCCAACTCCAAACTCTATATCAATATCTTGTGTCATGTTTGATAATTTACAACATAGTACTTAATAATTTTTGATTGGGACGGTGGCATCATCCTGTAATCCAGCTACTTGGAGGTCACGAATTGTGGATAGTTGTGAGTGATAGTGTGAGTTGTGGATAGTTGTGAGTAGTAGTGGGTGTAGTGTTCTCTTGTGTGGATTAATGTCCTCACTATTGAATACTTCGTTAATTCACATGGACCATCCTCATAATTCGACCAGTTCGTAATTCAGAGGCAGTGATTCTGATTCCACGTTAAACCGTAGGTCCCTTAGTTACCATCAGCTCTTGAGCTATTGATTAACAGTCCTGTCTAAGGATCATGTCAGCCTTAGTCAGTAATAAAACTACAAGATCACGCCACAATCATCTTACATCAGAAGGCCTTACATCATCTTACATCTTACATCTTACATCATACTTGGCTTAAAATACCTACCTTGTTGTATGATCGCTATTTCAATAATCTAATCTAATACTTATTTACTCCTACTCCCAGGGCACCAATATCGAAGGTGATATTTAGCCTCTTTCATACTTGGCTTAAAATACCTACCTTGTTGTATGATCGCTATTTCAATAATCTAATCTAATACTTATTTACTCCTACTCCCAGGGCACCAATATCAAAGGTGATATTTAGCCGTACCAACAATGCCTCTCCAATTTAACCTGTCCCCTGATCCTATTCTGTAGCTCCAACTCTCTGAATGTCCGACTTGACCTGGTCCACTGTAAGACTTTTCTACTTATTGAACCTAATTGAATATAGTTCTTAACTTAATTACTTATAATAGTTAAACTTCCAATTATTAGGATTTAATAAACAAACAATCAAGACCCACATTCGAAAGGACTAGACATTGACATAATTTAAATAATAACGTAGTCTAAAACATTGAAATAAAAATAATAATAGTAAATAATTGTAATAAAAATCTTAGCTGATCATTAAAGTTTAATATTTATATTGGTTTTGAGAACTGTTAATAACCTATTTTAGATTTAAGTATCTTGTAGGAAAAAATTCTGACTGAATCACTGCTCATGGCCAATACTGCTCTTCTTTAGCCTGTTAGCCGCTATGTCTATTTGGTCCTTAAATAAAGGAAAGCTAAAAAGTATGTCAGGTTCATTAATATGGGATTATTTCCTCTCAGAACACTCAAATATCAGGTAATAGGGAAGGGGCTGGTTTGGATAACTGAAAATTGGAATTAACCAGCCAATTTATAAAAGAATTGTTGATCTGTCATACTCACTCTTTAGTAGGTGATCTGTTGGGGTCACTAGAATTGGTAATCTAATGTGTACTTTTGGTAGGCAGCAAGCAGCATAAGGTATTGGCTGTCTGACAGGACCTTCACAGTGGGTTCCTGATCATTGACATTGCTAAAAATTCTTCATTGGCAATTTAATTTTGGTAATATAACCTGCTGGTACTATGTGCCAAGGGGGCTCAATGGATGTGTGGTAACACATCCAATCAATGGTCCTAGTAAACATGGAGTCTTCGCTTTGATTTCACACCCAGTCCACACTTGTAATTGTGTTAGCTATTGATTTCTCTGTCAGGGGTGTCAGGGGGATGAACTGCTAAAGTTCTTTTAGTGGACTTTTTTGTACTCTTCATTTTTCCTTAAGATTCAGGACTACTCCAAGTGAAGTAGCCTCAAGAAAACTCTGTGGCCACTACATGCGACCAGCCACACTCACTACATAAAAAATATTTATGTTGAAGTTAAAAAATCGATTTTGAAATATTTATGTTTTTTACATGTTTTATAAACATATTTGTTTTTGCGTATATATTCAGCAGTTCAATTATGTCTTCTTCAAAATTCGAATCATACACGATCATTTTCTCTAAAAATCATGTCACAGCCTAATCCTCTGAATATATTTCACTAACCTTTATCTCACTGAATGTAAACAGAACACAGAGTGTGCAAAACAGTAACACAAGGATGACTCGGCCGGCCAGTAGAACAGATGTTTCAGTGATGTCAACTCACCAAACAGAACAGTTGACGGAAGTAGTTAAAAGAGCAGCATTTAGGCAGTTTCATACAAAAACCCTTGAAAAATTCCATTGGCTTTTATTTTTACAAAATAACAATGTTTTTATCGTTCTATCTTCTTTTTAAACCACTGTATTATTTTCTGTAATCTGTATACCACCTGTTACAGGTTCAATGAATACAGAGAGCCACCCTGGTCAGACCATAAGTACGAGAAGACAACAATGTATTGGCATGTAATGGCTGCTAGATTTGCGTTTGTAGTTTTGTTTGAAGTGAGTTATATAAAATATATTAAAAATACTAAGCACTAAAATATGATCATCCGAATTGTAGGCCCCACCTCCGATAGTGATATTGGAGGTTTTTGTTCCCAACTATTGTTTACATTTACAAATTTGGTAGAAAAGAGGTATATCACTGACTAAGAGAGGGCGGCACAAAATAAGTTTTTTCCTTTCTTTATTGCCAATCCTTGAACCAGACAAAGATAACCTATCTCACATTTATTTTGGCTAGTCATCTTTAAAAGACTTATTGAGTGTGAAAACTTATTGGCAGGTTTATTGAAGAACCTATCTAAAATAACATTTTTTAGTTTAGTAATCCAGGAGGCAACTATGATTAATTTGTGTTTAAGATTTTCTTACATAATTATAAATTTATAGTGTTATAACACAACACAAAATAGAGGTGTTAAGACCCTACGTCTTGGTACATAATTTTGTTTTACAGTACCACCAGTTCTTGTTGATGAAGAAATTCATGATGTTCAATTCCACGATATTCAGTGTAACATCTTATTCAACATTAACCGTTTCTTATCCTATTCAAAGTTTGTTGATAAGGGTTTGCTTAGATTCAGTATTTACATAAAGCTGTGTTGTCTGTAGTCGAGAAATTGGTGATTTAATAACTTCAGTTAGGCCCATCATATTTACATTTAACTGGTTGTTCAGTGTCTGTTCACATTATTATGAATTTTCAGGTTTAAAGCCTACAACTTATTAGGGTATAAGATACTGAAAAAACTCTTAAATTCAGACTTTTTACACCATGTTCACATAAAGTGTAAAATTATTTGAAATGTTGTTTATTAAAAAAATTTGTTGTTATAACTTTATTTCAGAACCTCGTAGTGGTACTCGTGTTGGCAGTCCAGTGGCTGATTCCTGACATACCAGGCAAACTGAGAGAGCAGATTCGACGAGAGGCGTACCTGACGAACGAGATAATCATCAGCCAGGAGGCACAGAGGGCACACAAACGATCCACCCAATCATTGGACCGAAGTGTCAACTTCCTTTCACCTCCCATGCCCAATCACACTCACAAACCTACTTTTATACACTCCCAGTCCCTCAACTTTGTTCCAAACGAGCCTCGAAATCCCCCATCCAAATTTTCAAAAGAAGAGATCAAAGATTCGGCTAAGGTTCACAGACCTCAGAGTTTTGGGGAAATTTGTGAAGAGTCTGTATGAAAATTATTACTATTGTCGGTTTGAAAATTATTATCTAGTTTGGGGTGAAACGTAAAGAATATGTTAAGAATATTCTGCTACCAAGCTCTTCACGAGTGATGAGTTCTTTATGTAAGTTTGTTGGAGTTATAAGCTTGTGCAACAAAGCTAGCAAACCACACAGTTAATGTTTGAGGAGTTTTGTGATATTGTACGATTGCACGTTCGAGTTACAAAATGTTTTGGTTGTTTTAAAAGCGATTCTATCGTTCTATTGGTTGTGTAAAAGAGAATTGAAAGAAATTCTTTTTAAATTTCAGTTTCAGTTTACGATAAAAGTACTGTAAATTGACACTGTTGATACTGATACGATTTTAGTAGAAACATTATATTGAATATGACATTGTTCAGTCATTCAATTAATCTTAAATGAGATTAAGTTACCATTATAGGTTGTAATTTTCAAATTACTAATTAGCTATTTATTTTCCTGTCTACACACTATTTGTGTTGGACGTTTAGCCTACTTGCCTAAAAAGAAATTTTGTCTAATATTGTTTTAGATTTATGATGTCGCCACAGTTAAAAATTTATTATCGGTTTAACAAACAATATAAAAGATCGAGTGTGTTTACCTGTTTTCTAAACCTAATTTTAGTTTATCTACCTTGAAACGTTATTTTGCTCACCATTTAAGATTTCAGATAGATCAAGATTTTTTAAATGGAAGTTCTAACGTCTAAAAATGAAAAAACTATTCCAGACTCCACCTTCTTTAAAGGAACCTTGGCATTTTAGCTGTAAGCAAAGAACTGTAAACTTAATCTAAGAAATTGCAATTTCCTTATTCCCTTTAATTTGTTACCCATCTATTCCTTTTTGATTGATGCACAAATATCTCATGACACAATAAGGAATCAGATGAAAGAATGAACTAAACTCTAGTCTTCTTACAACTTAATAAAAGAATAATTTTTTTCTTTAGTGATATTTTGGTGCTACGACTAATTTTGAATTCTTTAGCTTTGACCGACCATAAGTTAAATTAAAGTAAGGGTGGTGCGGGATAACTGGAACTGTTCTTTACATGGAACCGAGACAGTGCCACTCCAAATAGGAACTACCAGTTCCACAGCAGTATTTAACACTGGATTTCAGCACTGGATATAAGTATATTTATATATTTTTATTTTTTTTCTTAAAAATATTGTAAATAAAACTTAAAATGAAATTTTGATTTGTGAAGCGTTCATTGCAGAGATATGAATTGGCTAACTTCAATTTATCAAGGTCCCTCTCTAATTACACAATAGAGTTTAAACTTTAAAGCAGCATTTACAGTTTTAATAGCTTAAACAACCTTCTGATTTTGTTAATTACTTAGTTTTGTATCTAACTTTTTTTTCAAAGATTTTCAGATTGAAAACCGAGTTTGTTTCTTACACTTAACATGTTGTTTACAAACATAAAAACAACAGTTAGGATAAATTCTGCCAAATGTAAAACACAGTTATGGCTGTTCTTTATATATTTCTATTCATTTTATATTTATTACATTTTGCAGTTAAATTAGTACTTTTTTTATTTTAAAGGATACCACAATAAAAAAATGTGACGAAGTTAAGTATTATGGTCTCCATAAATGATTTTCTTAGGTGGTCTACCCATATTAATATCTTCAAGATTGACCAAAGTACTAGAAAACTAAGAAAAACCTAAAATTGCTGCTATATTTTAAACACTGAAGTATATTTAATTTAGATAATTTAATTCCTGTACTGTTGTGTATTCCGTCTTATCATTTCATCTTAACATGTATTCGTCTTAAAATGAGGGGCTAAATCTTCTGGGAGATTGTTTAAATCCTTTCTTAATGCTCTTAGACTATTTATTGTTGGTAAAGTTTCATGTTTCTAGGTTCTCCAAATTTGGATGTTTTTACAATTTTAGTCGTATTATTAGAGCATCGAAAATCCGAACCAATTGGATTTGGACCAATTGGGTAGTTCGGATTATCAATTTGTCCGGATTTTCATAACCTACAAATACTGTATTTCTGTTTTTTTTAATGTCTGAAATGGTGGTCTTACCCACTCCATACTCTTTTGCAAGAGACGAACCACTTTCACCTTTTTGCAGCCTATTTAAAATTGCAATTTTAGTTTGAATAGGGAGAAATATATGTTTCCTTTTCGGTGTACCCGATGAGGAGGCCATAATGTAAACAAACATACAGTAAACTAATCAAACTACAAGACATAACTGAACACTATTAACAGCACTGATAACTGAACGCTACTGGCAGTGACAGATGACGGAACAAAAATATTGTGGGCGGGGTATAGGGGTAAGGCCGAGTCACCGAGTTAAAAACAGACACGCTGAATGTCATTCTCTTGATCGGGGCATCCCTCATCCCCCGCTCCGCACAGGCAGTTTCTCCCGCAAAATTATAAAATATAGTGCTGTGAAATAATTAGGATTTTTGACGTTCCAGATTTTTGACGTCCGGATTTTCGACGCTCTACTGTATATGTTTATACATGGTAGAACCCTGATTTTCTTAGCACTACTAACCATCTATTATTGATGATTATTTATTTTTACTAAGCAATATTGGATATAGTTTGAGTAGTCTAGAATAATTCATGGCATGCCACTCTGGGACAGGCTGACAGCCCCAACTTAGACAATTTAATCCTCACGATTTGATCAGCAGTTCCAGAGTTTGCAGTTCAGAGGCAAAAGTTTGGATGCCACGTTTAACTGTAAGTCTGGGACAGTGACTTTTTCTGTAATCCAAACTACTTGGAGGTCACGAATTGTGTATAGTTATAAGCGATAGTCGGTGGATGTTTAAGGGGTATTCTCTGATGTAGATTAACGTCCACACTATTGATTGCTACATAAGTCCACGAAGACCATCCTCATAATTAGACCAGTTTGTTATTCAGAGGCATTAGTGGTTCTGATCACGTAAAACTGTAGGTCCCTTAGATGCCATCAGCTGTTGGGCTATTAATTATTAACAGTCATGTCAAACGAACATGTCAGTCTTAGTCAGTAACAAGACTACAAGATAGTGCCACAATCATTTTACACTCATTTCTCATCATGGGATGATGGCGTTTCCTGTAATCCAGCTATTTGGAGGTCAAAAATTATATACAGCTCTAAGCTATACATATACCAACAAAAAGTCCATATACCTTTTGCAAACACATTTTACTATAAAATCCTACCCAATTTTAAATTTTTATTCAATCATCCAAGCTTATCGATAATCAACCTCAATTCAATTAACCAAGTAGTTCTGATAATAATCAAAGTTCTACCAATATTTAATTTATATTAATATTTTTATTTATTTATTTATCCTTTTACTACATTATTGTTTTAAGCAATATTTGTGATAGTCAAGAATCTCTGTTTCAGAAAAGAATCTATTTTACTTAAATTTGTACTTATTAATACATCAATGCAATTGAATTGTTTTTAACGTGTACTTAGTCAATTTATTTTTTAAGTAATAACATAATGACACTGAGCTTTAAATGTGATATAATTATTGTACAGTTGTATGAAGGATTGTGATATTGTTCATCTTTGCAGATATTTACTCGCCTTGTTAGACATTGTTTATGATTTGCTCAACTGTTTATGGTGATCAAATTATAAATTAAAAAAAATGACTTTTTTCTTTTTTCATCCTTCAATGTCTCCATCAAAGTAGTGCTATTTTGTATGATATACCATTTCAATTAATATCCCTCAATGGTTTTATTCAGCTCAACTCATCAGAATGAAACATCAGTGAATGGACACAAATTATATTTCCTTCAAGAGTAACTCACCAAATAGCAAAATTTTTTCTATAATAATGTTTAATATCTATACAAACGATAAGGAGATGTATTGTTTTGGTTGTATTCATAATGTGGTACCAAAGAAGTAATTATAATTTAACAGATTAAAAGGATTATAGGGAGGTAAATAAAACAAGAAATTTAAAAACAAACACTTTCTTCCTAAACTTTCAGAGAAACAAGTACAAATTAATGCACTCCAATTGACTTAATTTCAACAAAAGGCTTATTTGTAAAATCTATGATAAAATTTGTACTGATGTATCTGCAGGTATTATTCACGACACACATCTTCACGTTCACACAATTCAACTGTAACGAAAACTAAAAACAATTATTAGAAGAGAGCATAGTTTATTTTGTACATTAAAATTGTTAATTACAAATAACAAATATGAAACCTTTACAAAAAAGGACTATTGGTGATGGAGTAACTTTCCTACCATTTCAAAATCTTATAACAAAAGTTATCATTGTTCGGATAGAGATTTTATAGCTACAAACAATATATCATGTTATAATTTACATAAAACTATATTTGGGCTAAAATCAGTGAGTATGCAGCAGAGAAAATGTAATGAGAATTTTGTGGAATGGTTTGAACTCATATTCAGATACTACAATCTTAGTACACTTTCAAGAGGGTAGAGTACTTCGAGAAATCCGAATTGGCTTCTTGGATAATTTTTTAAATCTTAAAGACTTTCAGGAAAGTCTTCTTGCAGTTTCTTATTTTAACTATGATAAATTACAACAGTAATTCAAATATAATTATAAAAAAATCATCTTATAAAACAAAATCTTCTAACTACAAAATTCAATATAAGCATTAGTAAAGTTAACAAACTTTAAAAAGTATTATAAATAGTAGGGGGAGCTAGTTAATTTTTTTTAGCACCAAAGTATAAATAAATATATTAAATAAAAAATACAATCTTAAGTATTTTTTTTATTTAAACAATGGAAGAAAGGGGTATATAGGTAAAAGAGGCTTCTACGAAGAGGCCAAATGAGACTCCACATTTATTAATGTGGAGAAGAGAATAGAATATGATGGAGTTTATAAAATGTAGGAGGATGTAAAGGATGGAGGGGAAAGTATTTCCCTTCTCACTTGGGCTCCTAGTATAGATGAATGAGGTTATTTCTCTAACCTAACATAGTTAAATAATAATTCAATGTACCTGTATTGAGTCTAACATAAATTATTTACATTAACTCCAATTTAAAAGGTGGCTGCAGTCAATTAGAAATAGAACAACAACACCCGTTGTTCTAATTGACTTGTTCAAGTCAACATCCCTAGACCAATACCGAGGTACACAATTATTATATATTTAGTAAAGGGAAGTGATCTGATTAACGTTTAGCCAAGCTTTACCTGACCTTCAGAAAATAAACTTCAGGAAACAGGTACCTTCAGGATTTGTTCCTATCACTCAACAACTAGTAGCAGCTGCCCATTGTGTATTTAGTTTAATTTTATTGGTCAGACACAGAAGTTACTTATAACAAGACAACTCATTATTTTGTACTAAAGAAAATTACTATTAGGATCTCTCTAGAATTGAATAAAAGATTTAAAAGGATAAATACACATTGACAAAGCATAATGATGGATTTCGAAACCAATGCCCATGATTTGTCATTATTCCCTTCCCCCTTCACCCAGGGTGATGTACCACATGACTCAAATCTACAATGTATCAGTCCATTCATTATATTTTATAATTTTGTAAAATCTTGCCGTGTGTCTTCCAGTTTGATCAACGGGAAATATTTTTTAACTAAAATATTTTCAACTAAAATATTTTTTAAATAATAAGTAGGGCCTAGTAACCTTTTAAAAAGACTTGGTAATTTCAACAACCAAACCTAAATAATCTTATTTTTCACAAAAATAATGATTTTATATAATGGTTTACTTAACCTTAAATAGATATTTTTTCAAGGCACTTATGGTACACATGGTACATAAATTGTACACAAATATCACAGGAGTGTTAACATCATTGAGTCATAAATCGTCAACAGTAAATATATCTTAAAAACTATATTCCTTAAAATTCAACATTAGGGCTTAAATTACCACCTAATTATTAAACATCTTAACTATGTACAAATTCAACAAATTAACATAAATATTAAAAATTCCTCAATTCAAAACAAAGATTTTATTAAGTAACTTATCAGATAATTTTTAAGTTAAATTCAAAGTAATACATATTTTAGAACAAGTAACCAATGATATGATTTCATTAATATTTAACTATTGCCTAGTTAATATAACAGAGTGATACAAGAGTATCATGCAATAATACAGAGAGGGGCAAAATGATCTGATGGTTTTTGCTGTCAAGCGGGTGAATAGTGGTGGGTAGTCGGGATAGGGGTGTTCCAGAGACTACTTGCGGACATTGTTAAAAGCCATGGACACGTGGAAGGCTAAAAACCGTGCATTTGTTGTGGAAGCGATTTTTTAAAGTGGCGAATCCCTTGATTCTTTTCAGCGGCAGTTCCAGAGACGTTTCAATGTGGGGCCTAGAGGAAACGTCCCAACTCGTAACACCATTTTGCTTTGGGGGTTAAATCAGAGCTACCACTTCAGCTTTGAAAACAAAAATCAACAGGTCGTCCAAAGTCAGCCCAGATGCCAGAGAACATCGAGAGAGAGAGAGAGAAGGTCTGGAAGCCAGTCCTCGGCTGCCTGCATATAAACAAGCTGCAGCTTTGCACATGTCTGACCTCTCAGTAAGAAGATTATTACGGAACGACCTGTACTTTCATCCATATAAAATTGCTATCATGTAACAGTTTGGGGCAACTGCCCACACAGTTGATGACGTAATGAACGCAAGTTCCGTGGCCGAGTCATCTCGCATTTCGGTGACATTGCATAACCAGTTCGCTCCCCAGACCTCAGCACTTGTAATTTTTTTGTGGGGACTGCTGAAATCAAGGGTATACCCAAACAATCCCTGAACATTGGATGATCTGAAAGAAGCCATACGCCAAGAAATAACCAACCTTTATTCTGCAATTTTAGGGAAAGCGTTTGATGATTTGGAAGAAATGAACACCTCATTTTCACATCGTAAATGGATTAGATCACCATTTTTGTTCTTTTCCTATAAATTTTCATAAATACCAATCTGTAATATGCAATAAAACACTTTATACAACTTAATACGTTTGAGTTATTTACATTTTAAAATCGTCAGATCATTTTGCCGCTCCCTGTATCAATGGATGAAAATATATTACAGATTAAAGTTGGTGTTTTTCTGTGTAATTCTAAAGACAAGATAGAATTTCCATCATTCGAAATTTGACTTTTTGTTTAATTTCAAATAAACTATGATATAAAACATATTATAAGAAGTATAGTGTTTCCTGTTTTTTGTGGTGTACCAGAAGGTAAACAATACAGTATAACTCCAATTATCTGAACACCGATTATGCTTCAAATCAATTTTCAGGAGCAGAAATGCCAAAAATGCAAAGATGCAAGAGACACAAGATCCAATTGTCCAAATGTTTGTTTATTAGTTTGGGTAGTTGGAGTCCTAAGGTAGCAAATTCATGACTTAAAAATTATTCCAAACAAAAACTATACACAAGCTGTAATATGGAAATTCACGATAAAATGTCAACAGAAACCCATTGTGTGATATGCTATCACCAAAAAACCAAGAACTTTACTTCACATCTGTGATCTGTGAAGAGAAGCTGCAATGTATATATTATACACATATATTATGAGATCTAAGCAGACAGTAGAGGCAGTGATATGCTTGTAACAGGTGTCCAGACCATGATTGGGCGAGTTCTAACATAGGTAACAGTTGCGACACAACACTCCATACCAGCAAAGTTTCAACATTTTAACCTATGCACAAAAACATACAGACTACAGAGTGGACGAAATTCCAGCTCTCGAGATGTTATGAGGAAACAGCATTGGCAGTGATATGCCTGCGACAGGTATCCAAACCAGGTACGGGCGTGCTGCGACATAGTTGACCGTTGCGACACAACACTCCGCACCTACGATGTCTCAGGGAGTCCAACCTATCCGCAAACACATCCTCTCTGTAGTTATCTTCTCTGGTGAACACGCTGCCAGCCTTTGAGGAACTCCTTGTTGATAAATTATCTTCATTGTTCTCATCATCTTCTTTTACAGAAAATTCCTTTTCTGTAAACCCAACAGTTTAAATTAAAACTTGTTGAATATTTAATGTTGGTATGTAATTACAATTCATAAATCTACCACATAGAGAAATTGTCATAGCACAGACTAGTTTTATGCAATGTTAGAGAACCACTAATCTCAGAATGAGAATTTAAATTTAAATTATTATTTCATAGAATTTTTGTAAATGTAGCTTCCACACACTGAAATAAATTACAAGACTATAGGGAACATTCTTCTTTCAGATCGATGTATCTGGAAATTCAGGTTTCATGTGAAATAATACAACGTAATTTATTTAATATTGTATGTAACACCGCTCCCTATAATTTTTCTTCATTTCCTTTGCAATTAAGGAGAAACTAGACCATCCAAGTTTTCCATGAGAGCGACAACTCTAGTACAATAGTACTAAAAAGTATTAATTTGTGTCTACAAGGAGTAATCCTCAAAATCAGCCTGGAACACCGCTTTTTATTCATAAAAAGGTCTTACCCCTCAATATTTATACATTTAGAGCCCAGATTACACCTGATTCAAATTGTTTGCACTTGGTTATTATAATTCACCAAAGTTATGAAACTAGAACAGGGACAGCTTGCAGTGCCTTGCACGCATCCCGCTGATCTCAGCAGAAACCTGAGGACGTCACCACGATCCTGAGCCGTAGTCGCGCCCAAAGTAAGCTAGTATTTACTAGCTTACTATAGGCATGCAATGCATGCATTGCATGCTCCTTTTAATTTGTTTCTGAATTGTCTTAACCTGATTCGGCCTTTAAATAAATTGAAATCGCTTACACAAATACTGTTTTCTTCAATTATAATCATTCCTACTACCAAACTACTGCGACGGGGTTTACAAGTGTTTTAATTTGTATAGGTGTCTATTATTTATATTTATACATTAAAATTGATTGTTTCAGTCTTTGTTCTCAATTTCCTTTGTCAACTTGCATCCCTCATATACATTCTTAACGCTTAAATTTTCAGGTAAACGGAGGCTATTGGATATTCAATCTAAAAAAATCATTGCTCAGGTCAAGAATTAAACTTTGAACAAGTTTTTAGTGAATAATTATAGGTTTTCTTTTATTGTTTCCTTAAATAATGTGTTCAAAGTTAAACGTTTAAATCGCACCAATCTCCTGTAGAAAATATTACTCTAAAACCATTAATCTTATGTTTTACATTTCTGACAGTTTGTCTCCAGAGTATAATCTTCTGGCTAAGGTCTAGTGTCAGAGAAAGCAGGCTGCACTAGTGCCTCTGACTTGACTTTGACTTATCACTGGGATCAACGGCTTACATGCATCCTAGGGAATGGATGGTGGCAATGTAAGTTTCTTATGTGTCATGATCGGGAATTGACCCAAGCCTAACAGTTGGTAAAGCAATACTCTGCCTACCCACGTTATCTTCTCTAATAAGAGGAATAAGAGGATGCAGGAGGTTGGTGAAACCCAGGTTTTCATATTTTAACCAAATTTGTTGAATAAGAATCACATTAGATTCTGTATTATATCAGGCTATTAGATTATTGACTGTATCTCTGAGTTATCTTAAAAAAAGCCTTACTGCCTTTTTTTAATAATGCTTTCATTTTTATCAAGGCAGAGAACTGCATCTCTTCAATCCCCCAGAAGTATTGGACCTTCCCATCCCCCACACATGATAAAGATGTAAGAGGATTTAGGTTTAGTTAAAATCTTACTTTGAGTCACAGAGCTCTTTGTCCTTTTCACATAAGCCCAGCAAATGGGTATCAAAACTGCTACAACCCACCAACCTGTAAAAAAATTAAGAAAAAATATAATAATACATGCTAGACATAATTTAAATTTTAAAGCACAACAAAATTACTTTTCAATTTACTTTTACTGCATATATTGGTATAATGTGTATTTCATAGTAAAAAATATGAATAGGCTTACAACATAAATATAAAAAAATATATATATATATAACATTTGACAATATTATGAACACAACTTTGTCAGTAAAAAGATTCCTTTTATATGTTATAAATGTTACAACAAACTTTTTTTACTTAAGAGTGGATCTTGCGCTATATTATTAATTTGAGGTAATATTCTGTCACGTGCCAATAGCTAGTTCACTGAAAATCTTCTCGAAAAAATAAGTATTAAATACTCAAAACTAAAAAACACCAATGTTCGTCTCAACTCGACTAAAACCATCAAATTAATATTCGCACAAACCTAATCAAGCCATACATGATTTCTGTATAGAGTCTCTCATAGACAGTTAGATTATGAGGTGTGTCATATTGGACAAAATTGTATATATTCTTATGTTTATTGAGTGATATGCAAATGAATGAACACCAACAACTGCAACCAACAGGTTAAAGAAGCTGGGAGTACTCCAAAACTACAATGTGGACCAACAAGAGTTGGCAAATTTTCAGATTAACAGAACGTAACAGATGCACTTTCACAAGATATCGTTAAAGCATACTTCCTGAATGTAACATGATCACTTACCAACAACAGCGGCTGCAAGGTGCAAGAAGCTGAGCGACCTACGGTGGTAGACCAACAAGACGTTGCAGGCTACAGCGATGAGCAACAGGAAACGGCAGACAACCCCGAGCTGCAGGAATAAGCTGATGAGCACTCCAGCCAATAGGAACAGGAAGTGCTGTGAAACCGACACCAACATTCGGCTGTCTCCACCTGAGGAAAATCGTCACTACTTTAATTACATTAGATTTAATATTGTGATATAAAATGTATATGCAAAGCAGGTTGAAATCAAAAGTTAAAGGGGTTTCCTACCTCCGTGATTAAGCTTTCTGCTCTGCATGCTCCGTAATTGCGGAGACTACTGATGATTGCGGATACATTGACATCAAATGGGACTGTCTTCCTATCTCCCCAGTGTGTGACTAGATGCTAATTGCGCTGCATACTTTGCACTCCGTGATTGGGACCTCTGTGGACTGCGCTGTGCAACTGACTGGCTAGACTACTCCTCTGTCACTATCGGTTTTTATGAGTTTGTTTATTTATTCCATCGCACAGATTCCATCTAAGTTATAAAATTAATGTAACAAAAATGTTATAAATACTTATTGTAATTATATACTGGAACTGCTAGATATCATCTGGTGCAGGCCTAAATCACGCAGCACAGAGTTTAAGCAACATTGGTTGGAAAACACTTTTGCGTTGCGTTGGAATACTATCATAAAGATCATTGTTTCAGCGATACAGCTGAATCATTTGTCAAGCTGTGCAGGGTTCTGTGGAGGTAGGAAAACCCCCTTTTTGTCACCTATGGAAATCATGAAGCGAAAGATCATGAAAACGGCATCAAGAAGAAGATTAATCATGGAAGCGGCAGACGACGATTTCTTAGTGAGCACAAGGTCAGTAACTAGTCTACATGTGTCAGGTAGTCCACCAGAATGAGGTTGGTTGTACCCCACTGGGGCCCTTAATGCTGCTTTACCTTAATGTCAGCGAGGTGCCATTGTATAGCGCTATAGAAGTCAAAAATTATTGTCACGGTGTCATCTCCGAGCTAATACATGCAACTACTCTGTAGTTCCCTATTCTGACGCTTGAGTTCGTTACTTTGCCGCTAGAGTATGCTTTTATAGCCAAATAAGCGCTTTCTTTTCCTAGGCACTGGATGGCCGTGGTGGCTAACGCGCTACGCTGACGAGCGTAACGTTCTAGCCATTCGGAAGTGCTAGGGTTCGAATCCCAATTTGGCTTGCAAATGTGTGGTATAGTGGCGTGGAGGGCCCATCTTAAATAAACGGTGACCGGCTTGGGTGGAAGTTGACGGCATTTGTAGGCTTAATTGGGATTGCAGTGGACACCTATTTTGCTTTTATGGTTAGTGGTTATAAGGGGGGGGGCATGTTTTGTGTTTTTTTGTGAATGCTTGGTATTTTATGAAGATTTGCAAAATAATCAAATTTTTTGTATTATTTTTAATGCTGCTTTACCTTAAGGTACAGCATGTCAAAAGTTGAGCGAAATATTATAAGATGTGCTGTGATGTACTCAGGGCAACAAAGTAAAAGTTCTTGTGCCCTTGTTGAGGGCTTTGAAAACCCCCAACCAATGTTTCTTAATGGTCTCTCCGCGTGACCGACTTAATCCCTTAATGTAAGACTACACAAAAACCTGATTTTCTCTCTAAGAGTTGCATCAGTTTATGTAGGTAAAGTTATGTTAGCAGAGGATTTTTGCAGATATGATTTCAATAGAACAGCATTACATATAAAATTTTAATATGCTACCTCACCTCTCTTATGTTATATCTTATTTGAATCAGTAGGCTATAATAAACTGAATTAAGTAATTGAATGCTGATTCCATAACTACTCAGTTATAATTCTAAAAATTAAGTTTTATTTTAATTCTCAATTCCAGGTTCAACACTCAAAAACTAATACAAATTTTTTTGGCAGGTATCATTATCAAACCTATTTTTTCAATGCTTGGTACCGTGATCAGTGATTTTCTTAATTAAATTAATTTTGGTACATTTTTGACACGTTTGCAACCGACTCTAAATTTAAACTTTCAATATGAACCGACATCACGTTTGTGACACTCCGGTTTTTACTGTAGCCTGATGTCACATATTTGTGACTTCAGCCTTTCATTACAAAATACACTTTTGCTGCCAGTCAGTATATTTGATCGTATTTGTAACTACATATTGGTCTATATGAATTTCTATTACATATAAGGGTCACTTGTTCCTGTTTTTATTATTGCCTTGGTCTATTCTGAAAGTATATAATTTACAGTCGATACACCCATGCGATGGTACGCATATGTGATGTAACGCTCGTTAGAGCATGTTTTAAACAACTAAAATTCACCACCTCATTGTATATTTTGCACACAAGTTTTATTAGTATTGGTGTTATCTAAAATAACAAATCATTTAACTGACCGATGGTATCTGTGAGAAGAGAGATTTTCTCATCCACTTCTCTTCTAACAGTTTCCACCATTCCCAGCAAGTAGCTCACACTTGAGTTGATCTTCTTCAGATTCTCCATTGTTTCCAACGTACTCTTCCTGATCTCTTCCTGCTGTTTATGTAATTTGCGACTTCTTTCATCTAGAGAAATAAAAGATTGGCATTTTTGAGTGGATATAATCTATAATATTATAAAGAAGAGGTTTTTTCTGTATGTTTGTTTGTGGGTTTGTGTGTTTGTTGTGGCAAGTGAACGCAAAAAATACTGAACCAAACAGTTTGAAATTTTACACAAAGACAGATCTTAAACTCATGCAACACATAGGCATACTCATTTCCTTAAAATCCTCACGGGCTACGCCCTGTGAACGTCCTAAGTTTCAATGTTTACATTTTTAGAAAATGAAAACATAAAATTACTTGAATGTCAACAGCTGTGAACACTAAAATTTGACAGTTCGAGAAGCAGAAGACATGGTTGCTGTAAATACCCTGGGATTCAATGTTTACAGTTTTTAATGTCAACATCTGTTTACTTTACATTTTGACAGTTCGGTAAGAAAAAGAAATAAAGTTAATTTTTACACATAAACTGCTGGATCGAAATTAGTGAATTATTAGTTCGAAATAGTGGAATGGTAGATTTTTAATTTTCTCCCGATGCCTGCCTCTATTACGTTAATGCTTATCCTCTCCCAATATTTGACATATGTTACTTTGTCATGTTTAGATATATACTTAGTCACGTGTTTTGTCATTTTGTAAACAATAAAGAATTAATTATCAATAACTTAAATGTATCTGTAGAGCCTACACCTCTCAGCCTCTTTTACCCGTGCGAAGAACGGGTACTTTGGCTAGTTATTAATATAACCTTATGAAATGGCAATCCAGGTCAGTATTTTAAGTCAAGAGAAGTGTCACTACTTAAGTTTAACATTGCCTTAGGTAATTAATTAATACATGGCAATTAGATTCCGGATGAACAGGTGACTTTCGTATTAAATCAGCATCTTGTGTCAATTAATTACTTAAATTTGAAAATAAGCACCTAAGGTAAATTAGTTTAAATTGGCGTAAACATACCGATGGCATTCCAAACAGCATCAGCTTTGACAGATATTTCGGCCAGCTTAGACACTATCTCCTGGTGGATAGTTTGGTGTCGTTCGCTGTGACTTTCAAGTTGAGACTCCACATCACCTGTGGATAAAAAAATTTCAATTTAATTTAAAAAAATGAAATGTTAAAATAATAATTATATAATTATATATATATATAATTGCAGCTAAGAGCCCAAATTTTATTGATCGTTTATCAAGCATTGATGTAGTTGAATTTATGACTTGGTGTATTTCCTAATTTTTATAGTGTGGTAGAAATCCAGCCATTATTGAAAAATATCCAGGTTATGCAAGGGTGTGGCAAGACTTATAAACATCATAGCTAGTGAGAAATTTTGTCTATACAAATAAATATCAACAGCTATTATGTTTTATTTTATATATGTTTTATTGATTTTGTTCATTCTTTCCTAGGTTATGTTTCTAGGAAGTAGTTAAGTCTTGTGATTTTAATTAAATGTTATATTAAAAGGTTTACAATTTACGTTGTTTTTAATTTATAACACATTCTAAAATATCTAAAAACACTGTATTATACAATTTTTGATAAATTATTTATGAAAGGATATTGTATTAACAATGTACTATTGATAATGACAGTGGGTAAAAATTAAAGGAGTGACATATTTAAGGTTAAATGATACCTGTATTAAAAGACCGTGAAAGCTAACTGTCTATATAGAGATCCCTCTTGGACCAAATATTGGACCAAAGGCTGACATGTATTATTGATAGGGATCAACAGAAATAGATATTGGCATTATACTGATAAGTACTTGTAAATTCTTGGTTGATTGTAAACATCATGATAATACACAATAATGTACATATAATCTGTATGTGTGTTTTAGAGGTTTAACAGACAATAGGCTTTAAGATAAAAATAAATAATCGACAGACAAAAACCAAATGCCAAAAAGTTTATACATTGACCTAATTTTACACTAATAACTAAAAAAGCGACCTGCACAGGTAAGTATTTTGAACTAAGTATAAATGAGAAATAAGTGTAAGATAAGACTTAATCTCGTAGTCGTGTAACTGACTAAGACATGTTCTATGGATAGGACCACTAATAGCCCAACAGCCAACGGCATCTAAGGGACCTACAGTTTCAGATTGGGTCTGAATTCAATAGCATGGATGTTAATCTACACCAGGGAACATAGTATCCACCAATATTGACTGCTTTTTAACCATCCACAATGGTGACCTCCAAGTAGCTGGATTGCAGGACACACTACCATACCGGTCACCCTTGTTGTATAACAGAATGAGTAACTTATTATAGTCAAAAAATTGAATAATTCCAATAATGAGTAAGGTTAACTACCCAAATCCTGAGATAGTTTTTTGGACAAAGTGTCAAGTTGATGCTGCATGCTCTGGATGACTGTCTTCTCCATATTCAGCTGCCTCAGGTTGGCAACAATGTTGTTCTGCACCTGAGAGCTGGCCAGCTTCAGTCCACTGTTCTGTTCCGCCAACCCCTCTTGCCCCTGCTTCACAGATTCCACTGTCTCCGTAGTCAGTTTACTTAACTCCTTTTGTAACACCTTTAACCACAATATTACCAAAATTACATGACTAATTTATTATAAAATAAATTATGAATTGAAAACTTTGTGAAAACTCTTTCTTTCTACATTAGACTGAACTAGACCCATTGGGTCTAGCCACTAGTAGTACGATAACAGCCATTTTGAAAAGGCATCCACTAGGCAAACTAGGCAGTTACCAAGGACAGCAACCTGGGGAGAACAGAAAAGTTACAAAATTGATTTCTATTTTTAAGTTTTAACCCGATAAAATGGATTTATCTTGCTTTAAAACTCAATTTACTATATAATACTTTAAGAATATTAGCTTCATTTAGGTTTTACAGGGCAACTTACAGATTCATCTGGATGAAAGACATGACAAAGTTTTATGTTTCTACATGAATCGGCTTTCTTTTGCTGACTTTGCATGTGTCTGTTGCTGGGGGTGAGTGTAGTTTTCAAAATTAAAACTTATATTCTATCATACCATGACACAAGAATGGCTTCAAGGTCTGACCACTCCATCAATTAAACAAGACTAGGCAAAAAATCATCGACTTCAACAAATTGAGGACTTGTTTCAAAGATGAAAGTTAAGAAAATTAAATTGTAAAATGTAAACCGTCTCTCTATTAACTTCTAACTTTTTACTTTTTTCCTATAATCTATGTAAACTTTTAGAATTAAAGTTATTTCTTATGCAAATACTCAATTTTTATTTTTATTTGATAAGTTCTTATTGTATACCTAATGAAATAAATACTCTGACACAAAGGGTTTTGCATATAGTTATTCATCATAATTCTAGTAGTGTTAGTAGTTAAACAGGCTAGATTTTACTCATTAAGTATTCTTGATGTTGTTTGTATTTATTTGCATTTTTAATTGCAACGGCCCATGGGTGTTTTCATTTTTTCCGATAGACGCCACATTGCAAGTGGCCCGAGGAGTTTTTCCTAAGGGACATCGGACGGAAAAGGGGGAATAATGGTTCTCAATTCCATGTGATATGTTTGTTAAAGTAAAAACAGCAAATGTTGATGATATTCCCCAGAGTGTAATGTCATTACTCAGCTTAGAGGGGGAGTATTGTGGTTATTTGCTGCATTATTGATATAGTTTTGGTATTGTGCATGATAATTAAGTATAGTATTATTGACAACATGATATAATTAATATCTGTAACTTAAACTTTCAATTTTTAATTTAACGCTAGAAGTGGTAAAGTTTTAATTCACGACGCATTTAAAAATTTTTTGAAAAAACTTGCCCCGTTTCTTGACTAACAAAAAAGTTCTGGACAATAGGAAATGTTTTTTGTTCTTTTAAAACCCAATAACCCATGCAATGACTTACCTCTAAACTATCCATAGTTTCAAGTTGTTTGAGGGCGGAAGACATCAACTTATTGACTGTCATTTCAGAGAGAGCTCTAAACTGGACTTGCCGAGTAGCGTAACAAACAGCACGAGCTCTATTGTTGATAATGTGGTAAGCATTCCACGTCTCGCTGTCCATTGGGGAGGTGCATTCCTTCAAGGACTGCAATCAAATATCACACACTCAAAAACGTCAAGTATGTCTGTTATTAAATTATTTCAAACTAGCAGTATGAACGTTCTTTGTAGAGGTTCTAGTATTCTATGTTAAGAAAAAATATTCACGTACATACAAACATAACACTGGTAAAAGTACTGACTATTCATCATTTATTGACTGATTTCCATAACTTTGATTTCATTAGATAGGGAATTATATTTGAAATAACTTTTATCCTTAATAATTTTTGAAACAATCAACCCTTTAAAGTTATTTTAATTTTAAAAATTTTAATGGCCGCCATTTTGAAATTAAACATTTAATCACATTAATATTTATGTCTAAATTAGGTCTTTGCTATTTAAAGACATATTTTCAAAATAAAAAATTGAAAAATGACGTGAGATTTAAAATATTTTATAAAAAATGCAAAATGGCAGACATCTGGCTAAGTAAGAATTTTAGTAGGATGTGTATTATTTTAAAATTGGCTGGATACTAGATGACTTATTACTAAAACTGATACTAATTAATGCTGGGATTAACTAAGTTTATTATCTCAGCAAAAAGTTATATAACTTTACACAAGAATTTATGTGTTATTCATGGTTAATACTTTGACTACGCTTGGAACGCTAGCATCACATCGCGGTCCTGCGAAGCATGTGTGTAGGATGCTGGCATCCCACGAACTATGCTTGGCAATTTTGACTCAATATGGACTCTGGTTTGGGCAGAGGAGAACGATATTTTTAGCGCATGGAGAGAAAGACTAAACAGACAGTATTGTGCAATCTGACACACTTCACTACCTGTCTGGCCCTGCCCATGTTTTTGAGGGATGTATATATTTGTAAATAAACTTAATAACCGAATAAATATCCATAAAAACTAATTATACTACATTATAAACGCCGAACGGGACAAAAAACAGTGGTTAAACACATGGAAAACTTTGACGAGCTCATGGGACTCCGACATCCCTCATAGTGAATTAGTCCTTAGTGTTAATGAGTGATGTTTAAAACATAATTTCCGGAAGTGGTTGTTTTTATATTAATTATTGTTGCAGTTTTACTATAATCTGTCCATATATTGTAAATATCTTATTTTAAATTTTCAGTTTGCCAAAAAAATTATCATACTTTTTAGCAGTCAGTCAAATGTTAAATGTTTTTGTTATATGGGGAAGAGAGTTTGGGGAGAGACAATAAATCTCATTTGGTGAGATTAGCCAAAAGTGGACTTTACAGCCTACTTTGTGGACAGTAAAATTTAATAAATGAAGTGTTAGTTGTGGCGTCGCTATGATTCAATGGGAGTTGGGAGGGTGAAGGACCACCAGAAGCACTCGAAGTACTAATGATGAGCGGCGGCAACGACTTGGCACACTTGGTAGACACACACTAGGTACGCGACATGAGCCGGTGACGGCATAGTTTATGAACGAGGAGGAGCAATTACACACATTTATCTATATTTAATCATAACGATTCCTTACATACAAATTTCCGTAATCAGGAATAAATACAAGTTAACAGCGGTAAAAACAGTCAACAATAACTTGTTAATAACCCGCAATAGTATAATAAAATAGAGTAATTTTACTTTGTGCGGTTGGCAACGGTATGTAGAGAAATAAATGGCGAGAGTCAATAGTTAACAAGTGTTTGGGTTAGCCATGTTATAGTTATGTAGAGAATGGAAGTGGACCACCAGTTAGGAAAGGTTCGGGTTAGGTAATGTTTCTGACTGACAGTGGTTAGAGAATGTTGTTGTCTCCTAAAATATACTTCATATATTATATAAATAAAGGCAAACTTAAAACCCTTCAGTATAAAACTATTAAATTTAATATCCACAATACTTACCATTTCTTCAGTACATTTTATTTGAGGCTTACTTCTTACTTCTAACTGACAGTTTAAAAGACCAATGCTAAGCTTAGCAAGCTCCTCTTCATTAATGGTTGAACAGGAAGTCTGAATTTTCATCACAGCCTAAAAAAATTATTGGTACAGTAATCATTGGTCAAAATTAGGTAAAAACTTAAATTATTTCAACAAAAACTTAATATGCAGAGAGGCTTTTAAATCTCTAAAGCTACTAACAGACACAGGACTTTTCATCCATGCAGTTGTCATATGCTGACTTAATGTTTTGAATAACAATTAATAATAGGGTGTACGGCATACTAAAAAGAATCTTAAATACACAATAAGTGATCATTTTATGTTTAAAATAGGGCGACTTAAGGCACAACCTGTTTAGAGGTCCCATTAATTAATTTTAAACATTAAAGAAGCAATCAGAAAACACCTTTACTGTTTTAAAAATAAAATGAAAATGTAATGGTCTCAATCAAATTGGATAAGTTTATATAAAATAATATAACAAAATCACACATGCCGAAAATACAACTATGTGTAAGATTCTCATCTTATCTAGGATTTGATGCTTTCAAACCAAATGCTACAC
Source organism: Nephotettix cincticeps (assembly GCA_023375725.1). Classification (NCBI taxonomy): domain Eukaryota; kingdom Metazoa; phylum Arthropoda; class Insecta; order Hemiptera; family Cicadellidae; genus Nephotettix; species Nephotettix cincticeps. Next base: position 21,309,425 of record CM041788.1, on the reverse strand, counting down.
TAATGTCACCAGAAGGTTAATAACCAAGGGATTTCTAAGATTATTACAATAAATGCATAGATTCTTAGTAGGAAAATTGAATCTAACAGCCTAATATTTTTAGGAAGTAAATTTAGATAAGAACCCAAACAACAGAATATATCATTATTCAACCTAGACAAAGACAGCCAAAAAGAAACAAAAAGAAATAGGATGCTTCGTCACTACGATTAGGTGACACAGAGTTAGGTCATAATCCTTCACACCAATAGATTTAGGAGTTAAATAGTCAGTTTGAACAGTGTGTTTGACTAGAGCAAGCAGTTGGATTGAATTTCAAGTAAATTAGCGGAAATGATTCTGTAAAAAATCAACATTATCTTATTCTATTGCCTATATCTTATTCAAATCTTAGAAAATAAATCTTTACAATACAAAACTGAACAATAATATAAAATTAGAGCAAGGCAATTTTTTGAATACAAGTGAACTATTTATCCTATTGCACCAAAAATGAGATACAGGATCGGGAACACAGTTGACTTCAGTTGAATAGGTATTTAATTTTTTTAGACGATTAATTGATTATTGTTTAAATAACCAATCACAGATATCCAGCCACCATTAATTGGGTGATAAAGTAGTCAAAAGTAGCTTTTGCATTAATGCTTCACTTTGACAGAACATTCTAATGACAAAGATTATGCATGTGTTATTTTGTGTTTTTCCTTGCATTTCTACATTTTTTTAGGTATTAATTAGAAATAGTCCAATCATAGTTCTCGTTGATACCTAGCATAAAGCTCTGATAGGAAATATCATTAACTAATGAGACCCAATGGCAATTGGGTCCAGCTGTCACCCTAGGGGTTCAATCGGACAACCTTCAGTTTTTTTTGGCAGGCACTGTAACCATTCAGTTAGTTTGCCTACATTTATACACAGATAAGTAAATAATAAAACATACCCTATGCTCACAGGAGTCAATTCCTGAAAGTGACACTCCTTCAAATCGTTCAGCTTCTTGCAGAAATTTGTCTTCTGGGTTTAACTCCTCAAAGGGAATAGAAATTAGTGTGACACCTTCTCTTAAATTGATTTCTTGTTTTGGAGGGGTCTGATGATCATTTCCTTCAGTTTCCCAACTAAACCAATCAAAAAATGATGCAGCAAAGGTAGAATCAAAGCACAAAACTATCACTATTAAATTAATTATCAAAAACCATAACCTATAATTCATGTTGGTTTATCTATGAACAAACCCTCGATAACGATTTTATCAATTAACCAATTATATAGTATGCGAATGAGTAAGGTAGATTAGATCATTTTAAATACATGAATTTAAGCTACTATTTATTTGTAACTTTAAACGACTTTCAGAAATGTTATTAGGAGGTTAAAGTAAAGTAAACAGGTATAATGTAAACAAACACAAACTCAGCGTTTCCCAACATCACGTGAATGTTTGACAAAAAACGTGGCTTTAGAGAGAGCAGAAAATAGAATTCTCAGCTGGGGTGCCAATACCAATATAGGAGGTAGAGACCAGAGAAGTGAATCTATCATTAGTCTCTATGGAACTGTATTAGTCTACCCAGGGTAATAGCAGAAAGAAACAGGTTTTTTTAGATAAAACGTGATGCAAATTTTATTGCAATAACAGTACTCCCACTGTGCCATATTGATGTCTCGATGCATTTTCTTTGCGCTACTTACACTAACAGTGTTGATTGTCGACTTGAAACTGACAACTGACAAGGGAGCAGGATGGAGTTGGGAGTTAGAGTTGGCAAAGGTACATTGGTCTCGTGACGCTTTAATAATATATGATATGATTGATATGTACTTTCAATCCATGTTTTATTTATTCAGCAATTTAGCCTATATTAAAATGATATTTCAGTTGAAAATTCAAATCAGACTTTACCACAGCGATATCATAAGGTATGTAAAGAAAATTAAAAAGGAGAAAAAACATCATAAGGTGTAAGAAAAATAAAAAGATGTCACTTTTTAAAAGCAAATCATAAATGTTTTTGCGGCAAAATCGTTTTTATGACGTTGAAAGCTACATGGAGTATGGTAATACCTAAAACCTTCACCCCACAAAATGTAAATTCTGAGTTCTAAAACTACTCCCTACCCTCACAACCTAGCCTAATGTTGCCCTGACCTCGTTCGGCGACTCCAACAGGTTCTATGCCACAACACATCGTGGATAACGGAGCGCCGCTGAATGTAAAATGTATGTAAAATATGAATATTCTACGTATACATACACATGCAACTATAATAATAGACGTTATTTTTGGCTGGCGATACTGCAGTTTGAGATATATCAATTAATTATAATATTTGTGGAGACGGATTCGCTTGAATTATGATATTTAATTATTGTAATAGAAATGAGAAATATATTTTGCTTAACTAGCGAGGCTTTACTTTTTGCAGAGTGGTAGCACTGCATGTAACGTCCAACGTCAAAACAAAATTTCTGAAATTTTGAAACGTCATAATAAATAGTCAGTGCTTAATTTAACTATAGGTTATGTTTACTATAAGATAGTGTAATGATTATTATTAATCTATTATAGATAGTACTCGTACTGCATAGGCCAGAAATTAGAATATGCATGGCGTTCTCATACCATACAATGTATAAATGTGAACTTGAACTTATTGATTAATTCATTCTCAAATATAGTACCGTTAATAGGAAGATAAGACTGACTATAAAATGCCTGCACCAAGTTTACTTAATATAGACCCAGATAAGCTGTTTGAACAGTCATCAGTTACAGATATTGAAGATGTCCAGAAAAAGCTTCAAAATGAAATTGAGCGTAAACGAGAGGAGTTACGAACAATGGTTGGGTAAGTAGTTATGGTATCTATTTAGTAAGTTTTACTGCGATTTAAAAAAAACCACAAACATTTATCACAAGTATATATTATTTCAGTACCTGTCTTATTCAACCATACCACCAACCATCGACTAACATTTTATTTGTTCATTATAAATTTCTTTCACAATTCCATTGTCAGTCCTTTTTGACTCAATTATCTCCATGTCCATCATTGCGCCTCTTGTGTTTGTCATCCGAAATCTGGAAGAAATTCAGCACACCTGTAGGTGTATTTTGTCTGTAGGAAATCAACTAAACATATAATAAAATAACTCTAGAACTTCAAGGCCTGACATAAATTGATAGAAGAAAGTATAAAGATTATATTAGGCCTACCTACATATAAAAGTAATATTTTATTATATTTAATTAAATTTGATTATTTGAGTAATTTACCTTATTTCTCTATTATTTAGCATGTGTTGACACGGTAGGGTATATTTTACGTCTCCATATTTTGAGTTTTAAAACATAAAAAACTTGCCTGCTGACTTTCTATGTTTACCACTCCTTGTAACAGTGTCAGTGTTGAGAATAAATCAATAGCATGTCTTTTGATTAGACTTAACAATATACTTATTATTTAACTTTTTCAGCAAATAGGCCCACTTCAGGGGATATCTTCTGCACAATACAAGTAGATTAGATTAGAAATCAGGGAATATAGATGTATCCTGATATATTACTTAAAAAATTAGTAAAATTGAATTGTGGTTGTATTAAAGGAGACACTACATCTCAATAGTTTTGTCCATATTGCATGAGAAAAGTATATTATTATTGGTATGGTACTGCATTTCACATGTTGACTAAATTTAAAATTATTTATTATTTTCCTTGAAGAGGAAGCGCTCCTTTCACAACAGTCAATTGCTAATGAGTAGTTGGTCACTTTCCCATGTTGTTATTGACTTGATTTGTAAAATAATAATTATTATGTTACAATCATACAAATTAGTGTAATAGTTCCTCTCAAATAGCGTTTAGCTAGAGAAGTAAAAACCGGCACTACTATGTAAATTATATGTATGTATAATGAAAATGTATTTTATATGTACTGTGTATTTAATGAAAATAAACTAATTGAAAAAAATAAAGTATACTAAACAGTGGAAACACAAGGCTTGTCTAGGAAGGTTTTTTAAATTACATTCATTTAGTTTTTTATGAATCATTTGGTCTTAGGCCCTACTGTAAATTAGAATGAATGAATGAATGAATTTATTATTTCAATTTACAAGTGATACAATTTTTACAATCTTACATAAGTTCTTTTTAATTATATAAAGCCATTACAACAAACAAGTTGACCTAAAAAAGGGAAAACAATAAATTGGTAACTGTCCTGAGGACAGTAACCTGGGACTTACACACAAGGGTTACAGCTGAGGTTGGTATGTGGTCATATGTTCAGCTGCTACTAAAAATAGACAGGTAATAAATATGACAACTCTTCAAATAAGGAAGTCATTGAATAAAAGTCTTATCATTGATTATCGTTAACCCTAGAACTGGAAAAGCCGTAATTCACGACACATTTAAAAATTCAATAAGTGGCAGGTGGATGTATCTGTCATCAATTTAATAAATTTGTTAGACACCAGCGCCTTCGTGACGGTGTAGGCCTATGGGAGCTGATATACAAATAGCTCACACAGTTCACTAAACTGCCACTAGGGCATGTCTTTTAGCCAAGTAAGCGCTTTGTACTCCTCAGGCTGCGCTGCGCTGCGCTGACGAGTGTAACGTTTTAGCTTTGACTATACATTATTAATAGACGTGTCATTCATGGTTAAAAGTTGTCGCCATCAAAATTTCGGAAAGCCCGAGAGTGTAGTGCCGCATCCTAGTGGCGAAGGCTGTACGCTCACTTGACCCCGCCCTCAGGAGTGTGCGCGCACGGCGCACATCCCTCTCTCGCTCTTATAATTGGTTGGAAGTTGGCGGGGGGGAGGGGGTTAGCAGACGACAGCGCTCCTGTACGGGGAACCACGCACTAACTCCCCAAGCCAATTCGGGAACCACTCAAGCCACTACAGCATGCGCATAAGAATGGCACATCTATTAATGATGTATAGTCAAAGGTTTTAGCCATTTGGAAGTGCTAGGGTTTGAATCCCGACCATGAGCAATCCCAATTTGGCTTGCAAATGTGTGGTTTAGCGGAGAGGGGGGCCTACCTTAAATTAACTGTGGCCAGCTTGGGTGGAAGTTCATGGTCTGTTCAGTCACCCCTCATTTAAGCAATTATACACCTACGACATGAAACATAGCAAAGCATCGTTTGTGTTCAAACCACATCGTAATCTGAATTGGTTTTTGCTGAAATAATTGTTTTTACATAGGAATTTTAACAATGGCATGTTGATTATCTTTTCAATGATTTTAGGGAATACAGATAATAATGCTATTTCAGATAATTATTTGGGCTACTTTTATCTGATTTTTTATGTAAAGGAATTATGACTGCTAGTTTCAAGATTTCAGGGAATTCCCTTTTTCCATTCTCGAATTTATGAGATAAACTAAGTTATCAACAATGATATCACAAATATTTTTTATAATCACTGGTGTAATATTATCATAACCTAGGGATGTCCTATTATTCAAAGAATTTATTACTGACCTAATTTCATTACAATGTGTTTGATAAAAAAACAAAGAATCTTTTATCATATCTCCTCTAAATAAATCCTGCATCAGAATGTCCAAAACTATTTATGATGATTATAAAGACCTCAAGCATAGATCAGGTTTGTTGACGGTAAAGATAATGTTTTTGTATTTATTCTATTCTCATATGGATAGTAATTTTACTATAGACTTCCTTTCCTTTAATTTACAGAGAAAGATACAGAGACTTGATAGAGGCAGCTGACACAATATCACTGATGAAAACATTGTCCGTCAGAGTTATTGAGGATGTTAATAAAATGAAAACTGCCACTACGGATTTACAGCAAAGACAAGTTTCAGGATTTAAAATGGAGTACCATCAAAAGTAAGTTTTTACTTTCTCCCCCTATACGATAGAATAAGGAGAAAGTATTGTTTTCGCCAGAATTTTTTTAATTTGGGTTTTTGGTGGATATATCCATTTTAGTGCCCCCTGAAATGAAATGAAATTGTTTTTAGAGTGATGATGTCTGTCTGTTCGTGTGTGTGTGGGGATGAGCAGAAGCCTAGAGACAATACTATTGGTCCATTTTCATGAAATTCGGTATTCCATGAAAATAACATCTTCATAATTAGACCAGATCGTAATTCAGAGGCAGTGGTTCGGACTTCACTTTAAACTGTAGGTTCCTTAGATATGCCATTGACTGTTGCGCTATTAACCCTTTATGGAGTAATGACGTTTTAAAACGTCATTATCTTAGAGCCGGTAAGGAGTAAGGGGAAAATATCAAATCACACCTCAAAGCAGTAAAATACTTTTCTCACTAAAATTTATTGCAGCCTACTGTAAATATAGCAGAAAATGTGTATTTGGTTCAAAATACCCAAAAATGATCATTTTATAACTTTTTTTCTATGAAAGTCATCAAAACATGGATGCACGCATAATGCCATATTATGCTCTTTGCGCTGAAAGGTTATGTCTTTTCTCTTCATAAAGAATGCTGTCACATTTCACGCTGAGAAATATTATTTGTGTGCTTTTATTTTGCGTGAGGCTGCGGAAAGCCCCTCATTGGGCCATCAGCAAGCGTAATTACACCTGGGTGCCACTGAACTGCAACGCACCAGCTTACGCTCCGAAGCGTTACCCCCTTAAAATATGTAAGATGAAAATCTTCCAAATACGGCTCTAATAATTTTGATAAATTTGTATAATTTATAGTCCTTAATGAGGCAAACAAAATGATGCCACCCACATTTCTCAAACATCGGGGTGTAAAATTTATGGGCTTTTTAATATCAAAAAATCTTTTTTTAACTCTTTGGCTTAACAGTAATTCAGTAAAACAATTTAACTATTACCACTAAAACCAGCTTAAAAAATTATACACATTAGTACTTTGGATTATTAATCTACAATTAACAGTTCCAGAGAAAAATCCTATTTACTATCCGTAGTAGTCACAGTACGTTTTCTGAGGGTGTTATTTTTATAGAGAATGTTAAATAATTATTTATTACTTATTTCCCAACTTTTTTCCATTAAAAAATAAAAAAAAGAAATGAAAAATGGTATGCAGTGTAGAGTTATATCACCCAACAAAACCCACTCAAAAAGTTTGGTATAACTTGTGTGGGGAGGGGGTTACATCCCCAAAAAATTTAAACAATTATTTTAACTTGTTTTCTCTTGTTTATGATAAGAAACTATTCACTGCTGAATACCATTTCAGATATAGGTGTTTTTATCAATCATTTGCTAAAACCTTAATAATTACTAGTGTACAGTATGTTCTATTAATTCCTTTTTCAATTGGTTTATAATTTTAATATGATTAAGAAGCGTAAAATAACTTTGATATATATATAGGTCAATATATTTAATTATATATTTTTACTAACGGAGTTGAGTTATTAATTGTTTTGTTTGATTTAAAAATTTTTTCAACATTAGCCTACTACTGAAATTCATGGTTATTAGGTACATTACGCTCACTTATTATTATTATGATTTCACTTATGTTTATTATGAATCTGGAAACAAATTACTTACCGATTCCTTTTGGGCCCGGAAAAAGTTCTATACCATTATTATTATTACATTTTGAAATGGTGACCTACCCAGTTAAATGTTTAGTACAGCCAGCATAGAAACAAATTCCATTCAGTCAGATATGATTTTGGTGGGACATCATGCCTTAATCATAGACATTGATTTGATTGGATAGTTTAATTTAATAGTGATAAGTAATTATAATTATTGTTATCATCGTTATAGTAAGAAAAAGTATGCCAATTTTTTAGAAATCCAAAGAAAAGCACAATTGCATGTATCGCCTCGCAGATCAAAATGTTGGTTGACATTCCTGAGTACATCTGGGAGGCTGTTGACTCAACACAGTTCACACATGCGGCCCTGCTCTTCTTGATGGCAAGGTTTATCAAAACAAGTAAGTAACTGACGGTATTGAATGCAAGCTTTTGGATCTCAGTTGTATATATACCAAAATATACCAGAATTGCTTTTGGAAAAAATTAGATATTTAGTTAGCTAGAGGTCAGAGCAGAAACCTTCCTATATACAGTAGAACTTGGATAATTCGAACCTCAAGGAACTTTATAAGGTTGAATAAAAAATTCGAATTAGAAAAGTTTTTGCAAGTGGTTAAAAAACAATCAAATATCATGTTTTAACATTGTATATTAAAATGAAGATATTATTGATTAAAAATCCTAACTTTTGTTAAATGTCGATAATGTTTTTGAGGGATCCCGAAACTTTAGCTATTTCAAACTTTTTCTTAAATCCCTTCTCTAGCTCCTTTATCGCCGCTATTTATTCTTGCAACATCAGAGATTTGTAGGTTTGCTTTAGCGAAGCAATCATAAACACGATGTGTTAACATGAACGCAGACGAAGTCACAAATTCCAACACGAAACAAAGACGACGAATATCGGAACTAACCACCATGATGATACACAATGATACATACGCTACTGAACTGCGCCGGCGACGCAGTTCAGTGTCACAACATTGACATCTCTAGTGAGACTAGAGATGTCAATGTTGTGATTTATAAGCAATAGTGGACTGGTGAGGGGGAGGGGTATCATGTGACCAGTCAACAGCAGATGTACATGCTGTGAGGGGTTGGCGGGGGTGCACACGTTGATCTAAAAATAGTCTGAGGACAGGAAGCCCGAACGTCGTTTCCTGGAAAATGCACACAATGACTTGTTCACTTAAAAGATTTACGCTGAAAAACTTTGTATTATCCAAATAATTATTCGAATTAACCAGGATATTTAACATTGTTTTTGTATAAAATTATAGGGACCAAGTCAAAATTTCGAAATATAGAAGTTTTCGAATTACAGAAATTTGAATTATCCACGTTCCTCTGTATCATAGTTAGAAAGGGAAAACCTTGGCATCACTATGCAATTTCTTTATTTGATGCAGATTCATATATCCTAGGTCCTCTTATCTATGAATAAGAACAAGCCACAAGTTCTGAATTTATATATTTCTATTCATCATGCTGATTAAAGGAGTCTTTTTAAATTAATTATTTGTATCACCCTTACAATAGGCCTGCTTATAATATATGACTATTTTTTATCACTTTTTTTATAATTGTCAGTACTGAATGGGTACTTGGATAGTGATGTTTCAGATAAAGCTGTAATCATTGTAAATTAATTGCTAGTTACGTGTTATTTCGAGCGCTGAAGTCATGTAGTGTTGAAAGGTTTCTTGGATTCACATGGATGATACTGTTCTTTGAAATAAATTTTAAGATATGTTAAACTATCTAATCTATAAAACCTTTGATTATTTAAACCGACATCGCTTCTAGTTCAATCAATCAATCCATAAAATCTTTATTTACAAATTCATCAAGAATTGTAAAGGCGTCTAACTAATTACAAATACAAGTATTTAATTTTGGATAGTTAAAGTTCTACAGTAGTATTTAATTCTGTCAATAGTTTAAATATTGTGTCAAATTCTGTTTAATTTTGTTCCAGGCCTTGAGATAAATCCAAGCTTCCAAACAGCTAGTCACTTCCCAGTCGTTACTCGACAGTGGTCATCCATTGTTCACTTTAAGGATACAATCATAAAAGAAGCTGAAGAAACATTGAAGATACAGCATGACTCGCAGGTACATTGAATTTTATATGCATATTAAGGACATAAATCTAGAGAACCTATCAGATAATAAATTGACTTTGTGCCCAGAAGGTTGATTATGAGCTTTACAACTAAGTCATGAGTGACCACAGATGAGCATTTTCATAACATTTAGTTTGGCATGTTCATTAGGCTACATTAGAAGTAAATAATTTTATTTAATAAAAGTTTTTTCTTGATTATGTACTGAAAAATGAGCATATGTATCTGAAAAATATAATTTTTTCATGAACCAAGGTCCATTGTTTATGTGACTTTGATTTAAAATTACCTTATGAATATAAAGCTTTTGAAGGAAAATATACATTTATACTAAGAAACTGAATGATTGTTGTGAGTTTTATGTGGTGATTTTAAAATTATTTGCTCATTGTTTTATCTGGATTTATTAATTTGAAAAAAAACTAATGATTGACCAGCAAATCAATTATGAATTGGCAATTTTAGTAAAACCATAAGTTAAATATTAAAACCATTTAATTTTAAATAAAAAATAATACAAAAAATAATTAATAAATTTAAAATCATAAAATTTAACATAAATTTTTTTTGATTAGCACCTTTAATTTGTTGATGTATATGTAAATACTCATTTCTGTAGAAATTGTAAAATATAAGCATGTGCTAGTCCTATAGCTTTGTCTAGCTAAGCCTGAGGTCTGTCTGCGGAAAAAACTAAATTTGAAGTTATTTAAAATCTGAAAGCAAAAAACTAAAATTTATATTCAAGTTCCTGTAAAGTATATTATAATACATTTTTTTTTTTTTTATATTGTTTCAAGTTTCTAGACTGTAAAAATTTTTCATATTTTGTCCTGAAAAAATGGCTATTCACAATGTATATTTAAAAAAAAAATTTCACATTTTTTGCACAAAACAATTTATAAAAAAAGTCACAAAAAAAACATTTGAAAAAATTAAAAAAATTTTTTATTGTAAATTTACAAGTTTAAGCTAAAATGTAAATAGTTTTTATAATTTTTATGTTTCTATTGATGTGGAGATTTTGTTTGATAAACTGTTCATCCGGGAAAAAAAAGTATCATATTTTATTTTGTTTTGATACCAATGTAATTTTATTTACTACGTTTAAATTATTTTATGTTTTATTTTATTATAGAGTCAAAAAACACATTATTTGATTCAAAAATTAAAAAATTACTTTTTTAAAATTATACATTTACAAGAAACTGATGATTGTGTGAGTATTTTATTGATTATTAAATTTGTGTGTTTGAGTGTAATGAAAATTGCTTATTACCATTACTGGCAAAAACACACTGATTAATTGATCAGGATCATTATTAGCCGCCTAATGAGTGAAGGTAGTTGAGCCCAACGTCAATTGTGTTATGGTTCTGAAAAGAATTGAACCAGCAATTTTCAGATTATGAATTTGTCAGGCACTATTACCTCTAAACCACCCAGCCATTTTAAGTACTTAAATACCAAAAAATACACTATTTCGTACTTCATAAGAATTATAGAATGGTATAATAATAGTTTCATTTAAGATTTAGCCCAAGTTACATAATTTTTTTGATTTTGATAGATACCTGTGTGCCCAATGTGATGTAAAATAAAAACTCAACATTCTGTAGCAATATGTTTCACAGGTTACGTGTAGTGGTCTTCTGAGCCTAGCACTGCTGGGAAATCTGTCTACTAAGCAGCTGCTGCAGAGCTATCTGAAGCTGCGGTCGGAAGCACTAAAGCAGCAGCTGTCTCCCCACCACTCCCCACCCCTCGACAATGCTGCGGTGCAAGACCATCTATGCCACAGCTACTCGCTGCTCATACATTCCATTGTGGCGATATCACACTGCTTCCTGGGTGAGTGGACATGTGCTCCTCCTGTGTTTCTATATATCTGCTGTTGTTTTCCATGTTTCTAGACTGCTGAAGAAAAAAATTCTTTCAATGTATATTGTATGTTGGCCTGCAAAATGGCTATTTTCTAGCACGTAAAACTGTTTTAAATGATTCCTAAAACACATTGTACATTCCTGTCAAAAGTCTTTGGGCAAATAAAAAACTATAAATCCGGTATATAACATTTTTTTAAATAGTATTAACAAGTTCGCTGCTAAAATGCATGCAATAGAGAGTGGTATATTCTAAGTTTTTATGTTTTTATTCACTATTTGATGTCTTTTGGTGGAAAACAGTGGAATCAACACCATCCGGACCAAAAAACTGCAATCACTGGCACTTTTTTTGCATACACAATGGTGTAAGCTCACCACTGGGGACGTTCTTTTACCGAAAGGCACACTTTTAAAGTTTTAATATTTAAAAAAAATCAAGAGTTATTAGTCAAAAACACATTTATTTGATTCTAAATTACAAAAATACTACACTAGCATTAAAGTATACTATTTACAACCCTGCCAGTCCACCCTGATGTGTTACGTTCACTTTTGTCGGGTGTTTTTAGGAAGAACAATTAATTAACAGGCCAATGACAAATTGGCAGCTAGGTCCAGATTCAACCATTATAGGATTCAATCCAGCCTGTGGACTTTGGAATATTAATTACAGTAGGCCTATATTGATTTATTTATGGAGTATTTCAAAATTATTGGAAAACATCTATGTGTATTGTGGTACACATTTCGTTTTAATGTCAACTCCAAAAAATTTGTATCTACTTCCCTGTTGAAAACAGGTTAGATCATAGATATGTATAAAGGGAATATTTTCAGTTCATCTAATCAGCTGTTCTTATGTTTAAAATTTTCATCTTACAAATTGATAACACTCCCAGAGCTGAGACATGTCAAAACTGATTTTATTATCTAATTTTTGTTGGAGGTGGTGGCACCATCCCAAACCCCACTTTTACCACGTAATTCAACAGAACAATGTGTGATAATCTCTAAACTGACTGTTTGCAGAACATGTACAGGCCAAGGAGGGTCTGCTATGGAGGGAGCTCGACAGGCACGTAGGTTCTCATTGTACCCCCACCATTCACCTGATGGACAGTAGTGGAACTGACATCCCCTCCTCTAGCCTACCTTCTGCCATCAGAGAGTTCAGGTATGATTGGGATGGTTATAGTTAAATTTTATAATTAATATACTCCAAATACAGTTTGTTTTGTTTAAATAAGTTAAGTTTTTGTTAATCACTTTAAGTGTACAGTAGACTTTGATAATTCATACTTCAAAAATCCAGACTGTCAACAATCTGGTTTGTCTCTAATTAGAAATAAAACTTTGTACCGACTGCTCTTGCTGTAAAATCTTTACTCGAGTGGGCGATGGGAGAATGGTGTGTACTTACTGCATAGCAAGAAGGGGAGGAGGGAGCATTGCAAAGGTCATGCCAAACTGCTACATGACAAGATTGTCCCGCTACCCGGTAGTCGTGTCAGTCTACTAACCCTGAGCGATACTCTGTGTGTATCTGTAAATAATAAAACATGATACAGTGCTTTAAAAAACATTTCAATTTATATCTCTTTTAGACCCTTTACTGTACCTGCTTGTGATAGAAAATATACAATTTTAAATAGTTTTTTTAAATAGTGTGTACTACTCTTTTTAGGGTAATTTCGATAATCCAGATTTATAATGTGTGAGTTTTGAAAAACAAACCAGGCTTTCAAGGAAGAGTGTGGTACTCATTCACACTGTAGCGAGTTTTAAAAGGCAGAATTTTCGTCATTTCCTAATACATATATTTAAAATAGAAACTGCAAAACTTTTTTGTTTAGACCTCAATTGGACCAACCATTTGAGCCTTTGTCAGAAGAGGAGCTGAGGGAAGCTGTGACATCGTGGCTGGTGTGGGTACGTCAATTGGTCAAGGAACAGGGTAGCCAACTACTACAACGACTCTCATCATTACGGAGTTTACAGGGCTTGCGGGACGCACCCCAAGTAGGTATCCTGATGTTAGGACTTAAAAAAAGTGATTACTAGAATATAAGCGAATAAAATTATAGTGAAACACATCTTTACACACAAGTGTGTTCTATTATCACATAGCTGTTATATAAAGTAGATGATATATCCTGTTTTTTATGAAAATTGGTTGGCACTACCTTATCTGTATGTGATTCTTCTTGGTTGCAAATTAATAACTAGTTTTGGCTCACTATAGGAGACATGATGAGCAACAAAGGAAAACAACCAGTCCTTGTATGGCTACAAGGACTGGTTGTTTTCCATTGTTGAAGATTCTGGAACAGTTTTCTCATTGGGACCGGTAGCCGAAAGCCAATGCTCATAATCTTAGTGAATCAGAGGCCACAAAAATAACATGAAGTCTTTTTGTTTACTCAAGCACATTTTGAACAATGTATCATCACATATGTTACACATTGTTTTTCGACTACGGCCGTTTCGTGTTGCTTGGACACATCATCAGGTTTTGAGTATTGCCGACATCTGTTTACATTACACTAAAACACTACTATTTACAATAACACTACACATTGAGAACAGCTATTTACAAGAAGAGTGTGCGGTGGATAATGAAATTGTTTTCTTTACATTGATTTGTTTAGGATTTCAGGTTTACATTTTGGTATGATGATCTTTCTTCTTTAAACTGAATCCTACAACCTTTACTGCTAGTATATAGTAGAATTACACTTATTATGGTTTAAATTCTTGGATCCTTAAAGGATTTTTGAATAATCAAAGTTCTGCTCTAAATTAGAAACTTTCAAACTCAAAACAAAATTTAGTAATACAAATAGGTTTCTTGTATATAAGAGTCTAATATTATTTTTCTTAAATTCTTAGAAAAACAATTTACTCGAATTCCAATAAAATGCACTAAAACTTATAATTACATATATAATTTTGTAATAATAATTTGCAAGGGGAGTGTCCCTAGAAGTAATCCCTTTGCGAGCCTAAAACTTAAGACCTCAGCTGGTAGTATTAAAATATAATTATAGTTTTTGAAATATCTGCACTGATTTCCTGTGCTTTGTGTGGGTTGTTAGGGTGTTTGCGAAGAGTGGCCTCTAGTCTGCCAGTCACTAGTATCACCAGGGAGCAGTACCGACCTGTGGAGTGACTTGTACCGACCTCTCATCACCCTGCGGGCGCAGCAACTGGTGTCTGTCCACTGGGACTCAGCACTGAAGGGCGTCCAGCACCAAATACGACAAGCTGTCTCCGCAGCATCCAACGAGTAAGTCAGGATTAGTGGACTGTTGAACAAGTGCCACCAAGCTTTTTTCCAATTAATTTTTTGTAATTTTTAGCCTCCAGATTTCTGGGAAGTCCTAAGTAGTGGTTTACAGTACCTTTTTCAAAGTAACAAATCTGGACTACTTTGAGAGTATGTACAACAATACAGTTTATCCAGATTAATATTAATGTAGCAGAATCCAAAACTGGAAAGCTGAAAATCCGGATAGTCCGAAAATTAGGGGTGTGCGATGGCTCGAGTCATCGAGCTTTTTAAAGCTCAGCTTGGTGTGTTTTGAAAAAGCTCTAAGTTCAATCCGAGCTTTTAATGCAATGTTGAAACACACTTAATTTTCAACGTAATTTTAAAATAATTCTATTTTATTCATATGTTTGTTCTTAAATCAGCGAATGTGATAGGTTCAGAAAGAAATAAAATGTTTTCATCGTAAAAAGAAATGGTCCTCATTGTTTTGATGAAACTTTGAAATAATTTTTTAGGTTTTCATTGTATTTTTTTTAATAATTCAATATTCATCTCAACTCTTTTTCCAGGACCAAACAGACAGAAGTTGACTTGATGTGGCACATGTGGAAGGAATCTGACTCAGATCTTCAAAATATCGATGACCTGAAAAATATAAAAGGTAATTTACAAAAATAGACCTATATGTCAAAATACATATTTTTATGTGATTAGTTTCATAATTAATTAATAGGCTTCCCAGATAAATCATATAGCTTGATCATTTATTGTATTCAAAACATAAAATAATTTTACAGATAAACACAAACTCTTTTAAGGGAAAGCAGTCTAAACTATTTTAATTTATTAATCATCCTGAATGGAGTTGAAGCTATTACCAAGTAAACTTTAGTCCAAAACTCTAATCAATACTCATGCTATGTACTCTAAATTGGATGGATGAATAGGCTATTTTATCAGATCAGAAGGAATATATATTGTTACTAGCTGATCAGGCAAACTTCGTAACGCCCTAACACCAAAACATGTTTTCTGGTCTGTTTGTGTAACGAACCTAATTTTGATTTCATTTTTTAATTTCTGTTTTTTTTTTACTTCAGTACAACTTGGCAATTGCCCAAAACCTTTTTTAAATTTAAATTTTAGATTTTTAAGGTAGTTCACTCCTAAAACCCTTACAAACTGTTACAAACCCAAATTTCTCAAGAAAATCTCATTAAAATGTAAAAAGCATAGTTCAAAATTAATATGTTTTTAAATGACTTAAAAATGTTATAGTTCTTATAGTTTTGGCAAAACAATAAATTTATGAAGTGTTTTAGCTATCACCATTAAAAACAGCTTTAAGTATTTGATTTAAAATTAGTATTTTGAATTATTAGTCTACGACGAACTATTCCAGAGAAGAGTTTAAATTTTGTCTGCAATAATCACAGGACGTTTACAAAGAGCGCCCAATGTTATTCTTATGGAGATTACTAAAATATCAATATCTTCCTTAATTATCAACAGTTTTTAAGAAACTTGTGACTCTACTTTTTTTAAGGTAAGGTCTCATTATCCAAGAGACCCGCTCAAAATTTTTGTTATTACCTTAGGGGGATAGAGGGGGATGAATCCCAAAAGTATTTCTTCTTGTAGTAAAAGGGTATGAACAAAATTTGAGGACCATTTTTGGAACATTAGACTTGTTAAACGTTATTATAAAGACAATAATGTGATAGTATTATTAGATGTATATATTATTAACAGCGGCTTGAATGGCCGTGTGGTCTAAATCACTGGTCTCCAAAGCTTGAGGTCGTGAGTTCGAATCCCACGCTTGACGGTTGGTAAAATTTGCACCTCAAGTCCTACAGGGTTGACCCAGCACCGTGAGGCAATTGGGAAGATTCAACTCGAGTGGCGCATCCTGGTCTAGAAGCTAGCACTAACGGGGTGAAAAATGCGCTTTGCTGACCACATGCTATTCATTGTGCTAGAATGTACAACAAAAACCGTGGCTAGCAAGCAAAATCCCTTCATAAGGATGTAAAAGCCACAGGATTATCATAAAGGAGAAATTATGTGTCAGTTCATACATATCATTTTTTTACCAGGACTGTGGATTAAAGCGCGTGGAATCTCACCTCGGGTGGCAGAACTGTGTGCAGCCCTGGAGCGCAAGGTGAGCAGTATGTATTTAGTTTTATCTGTTTGACAAATTCTTAAGTACTCAGTCTTATATATTATAATAGTAACAATCCTGTTTTTATTTAAACATAGCCTAACACAAATTCTGTACCATTAAGATGTGATTTGTGATTATAATTGCTGACAGCAAATAAATGAATGGACTAGCCTGCTATTAATTAACTAAACAAAACTTCATTTCGTCTTTCATCTTTGAGAGAATAGGATAACTTTATAACTTATAACATCACAACCAAACTTGGCATATTATTACTGGTAATAGTAAGCTACTGTTTTGTGTACATAGTGATTGGATATCACTCATGGGGGACAGGCTGTGAGGATTAAGTTGAAAATCTTGAAGTTAAGTATAGGTTGATTTGCACACCAAATTAAAGGTATTGTTGAACTAAAAACAAACCCGCAAACCAGACCTTAAAAGGTTAATTCAGTCGGAATCGAAATTTAAAAAATGTTTTAATGCATTGTCATTAATTTAGTTAAGAGCTTTCTCCATTTGCAGTACTTGGTGTAGTGGTCTAAGGCGCCAGCTGTCGAGCGAAACATTTTAAGACAAACGAAAGTATGTGGGTTCAAATACCCACCTTGAGCAATCCCAATTTGGCTTACAAATGTGTGGTATAGTGTTGGGAGGGCTCACCTTAACCCACTGAGTGCCGAGTGTCTCGATCTGAGATGCACTAAAATTGCCAGCCCTAGGTACAGTGGATCTGCTAAAAATGCTGGCCCTTTTACCTGAAAAACGTAAACGTTTATTAAAACAATTATAACAATTTTATTTATTAACATTTCTGTATTCTGTTTTTTTCTTTAATTTAGGATACAATTGTGCATCAAACAACGTATATAAGTACAATAATTTGAAGTAAAGAAAAAAAATTGCGTAGGGTTAAGGGGTGGACAATGGACATGTTTTGTGTTTTTTTTAAAGAACTGTTTCTAATTATATAATTTAGTTAAGGCCAATATACATAGCGGTTCTAGGGTTAAAGCTATAAAGTCGTCCAAAGACTTAAATTCTCACCCTGTATATACTGTTGCGACAGGTGCGCTGGCTGCTGGCAGATCTCAGTTCGCTGTGTCCAGAGCAGGAAGTGGATCCTGGTCTGCTGGCCATCAGCAACACGCTCAAGGTCCATCAGCAGACTGTCTGCTCAAGTCTCATTGTTAAGTAAGTCACGTAATGTGGTACTAATTTGTTTAAACTCAAAAGTTCCTCATTGTTACTCTTTATATTTTTATTTTGACCATTAAATGTAGTTACAAAATACACAAGTTCAATGTAATTTAAAAGAAATACTCTCCAAGAATCCTGTTGGTGAATTTAGAGTACATGATAAAGTATAAGTTTCAAATATTTTCTCAAACGTACTGTTGTCAATATATGATGAGTAATAAATTTGTTTAAATAATTATGTTTAAATTAACAATAAAGTTATTTAAGTTAATTTAACTTGTGGTTCAAGGTTGTTACTCGAACCTCGTAACAATTTGGAGAATCCCATTTAAATATTTTACATTTGACTGGTTACTTTTTCATTCCCAGGGTCAGAAACCCTGTTAATTTTTATTATCAATGATTAAGGATACCAGTTCAATAGGAATGATGGCGAGTGAGTTTGGTGGATAATATGTTGTAATTAACCATTAATATGGGGCCTAAAATAAATTTTGCTCTTTCTTTATGAAACATAAATAATTGGCTGCTAAATTGTATTGTAATTTAATATGTTTTGTAACTATTGCAATGTTTTCAGACTTGTCCAGTTTGTGAAGGAGTTGCTCGCAGAGACCAGCAGCGAGGCAGTCGCTATCTTGTTGGCAAAGTTTCTACAGTGTATCCCAGAACTTTGCCCTTCTCTCAGCAAGTGCCTTTCTTCAATAGACTCCAAGGTTAGACTACAGATTAAAATACCTGTAATTAGTAAAATCATAAAAGTCATTGTAGCACATTAAACACGATACAAAAACTCTACACATGAATCCGTTTTGTAAGACCTAATGACACGGAGCTGTATTTATTCCTGTTGAGTTGCGGCTGGAGCAATACATTGTTGGTTGAAGTTAGCAATGAACAGCCTTCTGGCTGGTTTATGCTAGTTAAATACCGGGTAGTCAACATGTGATGTATTAAAAAGAAGGTGTTGCAGTCAGTAAACACACGCTGATATTTTAGTCTTCCTTGACAGACCAAATAATTAAAGGATTTTGGTGCAGAAAAACACAATACAAACTGCAATAATAATAAACACCTTTATTTTAATAAATATACAATAATGTATGGAAAAAAACTGAAATTTTCCCCACATGGGCTATTGCCTTTGTGTGGGGAAAGAGTCAATCAGTCTTTTGTTGCACAACTTGATAGAACTGTGGGAAAAAAACTTAACATGCATACATAAAACAAAATATACAACATACTGCGGCATTATGCAAGTGCATAAAAGGGGAAAAAGAAATGCGAGACCTGACTCTCAGCTCACACACACGACTCACACACGTGCGCACACACATTTACCTTCACACACACACATCAAACATTTGGGCTATGTTATCTATATTGTGAATAGAAATAGTTTCGAAAATCCTGACAACCAAAAAGATTAAGCCATTCATTGATGGATTTTTGGTAACATACGAGGCTACAAGGTTTTTTTGTGGATTTTATAAATTTTCTTAGAATTTTTGAAAATACCTTAATAGCTATATAATGGGATGGAGTGGAAGTTGTGGATTTTACCAAAGGAGGTGCATTAATATTAATACCAATTATTTGACGCTCGTGTTGAATTAATACTGATGTGATATCGGGTTGAACTGGTTATCTTTGTTTTTGAAAATATATATTAGAAAATGTCTCACATAGAGTTGAGGAATATTTAAAACCTGAAATTCTTCATAAATGATGGAATTTCTTTTTTAAATGATGGAATGATGGAATTAGATGGAAAAGATAATTTTTTGCAACATTGCTTTGATTATTATTTTTAATTAATTTGAGAGGAGATAAAATGGTTTGAAAACAACCACTCCAAAGTTAGGGTTTCGTATTGTACTCCTAGATAATTATGATGAGTTCTGGTGCTAACACACAAACTCATTAGCCATCATGGGGTACAGAGGGCGCCATTTTGAAACTACCAGTGCACAAAATCTAACCTATAACCGGTATACAATGCTACACCGTGAAGAACATTCCCGTACTAGTGCTACCGGTAAAGAAGAGGAACAATATGTCGCTTAAAAGCGGGGGAACTCCTGCACGCTGCATGCTGACGGCTGTTGGCCACAAGGGATTTCCAACGCGTAGCAGCCATATTTTTTTGTAGAAGGATCTTGATAACGGCTCTAACGAATTTCTTTAAATTTTGGAAATAACTTCTTTCCGAGTGGAAAATAAGTTCTAGATATGTCTAATGTCTAGGAAAATCCTGGTATTCTTGCAATATTAAGTTCAAAATCTAAAAAATTAATCTCTAGTTGCTGGGTTAAGTAATCCAAAAGTAGAGCGCTGTGGCATACCTGCTGCCCTAATCATCTTCATATTAAAAAAACGTAAAACACCTTTACATTGCTCACTGAAAAAAGGATGAAAACCGCTGATATGACCCACCAAAGCTTTCCAGCTTTTCTAACAGGAAGACATGTAATGTCATGTTAAATATTTCTTAGGTTAAAAAAATACACCAGGTGCAAAACTAATCTCATCTAGTACATTAATAACTCAGTTCAAGAAGGTGTTAGTGTTGCAAATCAGTTTTCAATCAATCTATCTAGCTCTGTATTGGCTTAAAACAATATTTTGCTAAATTCACAGCCTACACCCACAAATATGTTGTCTATGTGGCCTGACAATGAACAGGCTGCCACCTTCTTCGGAATGTCGGTGTTTGGACTGAAGGCTCTATTTATCGTAGCGAGGTAGATTGCCCATTTCCTGCATGAACTTTTCTTCTGTTTCCTTCTTTTTGAAAACTGCACAATGCCCTACAGTTAGTCTTACTCATCGAAATGTGTTGTCAGTTCTATATATTTTTGCAGTCAGTGTCATGGCAGGAAAGCCTGTCTTTACTTCAGTCTGAGTGCCTCACAGCTTACAAGACATGGCAGGCGCTGGCCAGCCCTCGTCTGTTGAAACACACCAAGGATATTTTGTCAACTGCTATGCCTGACCTGCATACCATACCTGTAAGTGACAAACATGTAATATTGTTACAACACTATTGTTATGAATAAGCTGATAATTATAAGTAAAAAAGTTAAGTATGTCAAAAAACATCCTTTATAGTCATCACGCTTACTCTTCGTCCACACTTACCAGTAGGTTTCAGTAGTATGCTTTTTAGTGTAGATTAATTTGTGTTTTTGATGAATTTTTTATGAATTTTGCTTTTTTTACCTCAGCAGCCCATTACCATGGGTGTAGGGCCTATGCGGTGAATTAAAGAGAGGAAGGTACGTAGCAGCGTTAGTCACTTGGACTAGTCAGAGGTAACCCCTCATTATAGGAGTCGCCACTGGTTTTGATCCAACAACATTTAACTTAGTGGGCCAGCATACTACCACTGAGCTACCTTTCAAGTAGCTTTTTAACTTTGAAGATTGTACCTATGTTATACATAGGGCCTACAACCACTAATTTATTTATAAAGTTCATGGTTACTTAAGAATTAAGTAGATATTTCATCCTTTTGGTAAGATTGTATCCATTTTGAGAAGAATCTAGTTCATGGAGCGACTTTCACGAGTGTGTAGAAGTCATTTGTGCGTTCCTGTCAACCAAAATGTATTTTTACAATAGATCATTTGTTGAAGTAAGTTGATAAACCATTTCTCAACATCTAACTTGTGACTGTATAATAACTGTTATGTGTTTTGAGTTAGTGTCTCATGGATAAGAATCCAAAGCAGAATATCCTGTTCTAATAAAAACAAAAAATATACTGTAAAATCACCATGCTTTTCTTATGAATACTTTATGTTGCTATTTCTCTATCTATCACCAAATTTTTATAGAACGTAAAATTAAATTAAATGAAATTAGATGCCTTAAAACATGACATAGACTAGCCAGAAGCTCTTGAGCTGACAGTATTTGCCTGATTGACTTGGACCGTGGAATGTCCTGTAATCCAGCTACTTGGAGGTCACAAATTGTGGATAGTTGTTGGTGGGTGTAGTGATCTCTTGTGTGGATTAACATCTGCACTATTGAATGCTACGTTAATCCGCAAAGATATCCTCATAATTTGACCAGTACATAATTCAGAGGCTGTGGTTCAGAATTTAGGTTAAACTGTAGGTCCCTTATATATGCCTTAAATATGCTATTAATTAACAGTTCTGTCTATGGAACATGTCGGCTATAGTTAGTAACAAGACTACAAGATCGCACAATCATCTTACACTCATTTCTAATTCATACTTAGCTTAAAATACCTACCTTGGTTGGTCGCCATTTAAAATGGTAAACTAATCTAATGATACATACAACTTATAGACGAGTGCATCACTCCTAAACTACCACATTGGTAATTCATTGTGGTTTATTTGATAAAATAAAATTCATTAACATTAATTTTATTTGTTTGTTGTTGTGTTATTTACAATTTTAATTCCAGCAATGGGAAGAGATAACGATAGAGGAGGAGGGAGAGGCAGGAGAGAAGCTACAGTCAGTGTTAAAGGTGCCGTGTAGTGTGAGCATCAGCCTGCAGAGCGCTCTGCACCAGCTGGCCTCCCTCATTGGGCATGTCGCCTTACCTAAGTGAGTCATCATACATTATGTCAATGTCAATGTGTGATACAATAGCTTTTAATATTTAACATTAGTTTACTGTGTCATTATTTTTTTTCAAAATACTTAATTTACATTCAGAATATTTTGCTGATTTACTAAATCACAGAGTAGGAGCTAGGTAATAATTGTAATAATTAGGTGATCCGTTTTAGGTAATTATAGCAGTTGTTATCATTAGCAGCTTACTTGAATGCCAGCACGGTAGGTCAAAGGTTGCAGGATCATGAGCGGTCACCTCAGGCTAGCCCATGTGACTGACTATGCTACAGTACCTCGCTATCTTTAATTCACTGGACAGGTCCTAGGCCTATGGTAATGGGCAGTTAAAGTTTAAAAATGCAAATTTTGAGTGGGTGATTTCACAATTAATTTTGAAATGGCAGACTGTGAAATACTAGCAAGTGAAGCTCAAACAGTTATTTTTTAGAATATTTAGTAGTCCTATTTCTGTGTTGAGAATAAGACTCGTTTAAGCTAAGTAACTTGAAAAACTGAAAAATCCTGTAAACAAAGTCATATCCCCCCTTCTCGTTGCCCAGTGTCAAATATCTCAACTATTGGAACTAGGCACAATTAAAGAGCAGATTCCTCTTGCTGCCTAAATTTCCTAGACAAAGGTAAAGACATATCATTCTTTCATAAATTTGGTCTATAATGGTTTGACTTGAATTGCAGTTATGATTATTCAATATGTTTCTAGGCAAATATCGGAGCAAATTGTTGACACAGCTGTTGACAGTATTATCCAACTTTATGGGAAAAACATAGAGGAAGGTAGTTTAACTCAAATACAATACCTACAGATGCTTCTGGATGTCAAATATTTAGGACAACTTTTCAGTGCAAACAAGGTAAATAAATGTAATCCATTAATGCTTTTATCCATTACTTCATTTTTCATATGAATAATTTCTGAAGTGTTTCTTTAACTTTTACATCAGGTGCTGACATTGCATCAATTTGCTGCAATGTTGTGTTAAAGTAGTATATTGTGTATTATAAAATTTATAGCTCTATATGTTAAACTATGAATCAGTGAATGCCAATTATATATTGTTTATTCAATAATTCAAAATTATATCCCTAAAGACTTTATTACAAACATGTTTTGACTATTGTTTTGATAGTCCAGTCAGGTTAGTCCAAATTTGCTTTCAGAAATTGTTAGCACAAACCAAGTTGCACTTTATATTAATTATAGATTAGTTTATGTTAGCAACTGATTGTTTTATGGGTTATTTGTTTCAGGAATTAAAGAATAAGTGTCAAGAAGTCTCTGTAAAATTGGAGTCAAAAATTGATCCTTTTGATCTAAATGTTTTTACTCCATACATTAATAATAATGTAAAAACAGCTGCACAACAAACTCAGGTATGTAAGGAAACTTACTAATATAATTAATTCATTAACTAATTGTTAAACTCATTGTCGTACAAAGAAAAATATAGTCTTTACTCGTTAAACATACATAGATGAGATTATTGAAATGACAACCTACCCAGGTAGATATTTTAAGCCAAGTAACGGATAAAAATTTTGAGAACCTAATGCATTTATTTTATATGGTTCGTGAGGGCTTAGAAATCTTCACCATTTAATTCACAGTCATCAGAGGGTGTGTATCATCCTCGCCCCATGAACCCCTGTACAATTTGGAAAAGGTTTTATTCTTTTATTATTAATTGAATTACTTTCTCTCCTGAGGCTTATTTCAGCCTGGGTCCCAGCTGTCTCACACAACACCAGGCTTATTTCAGCCCTGTACTAGCTGAATTATTCTTTGCAACACCAGACTTATTCCAGCCTTGTACACTAACTGAATTATTAATTAAACACCAGGCTTATTTCAGCCCTGTACTCCTAGCTGTATTAATACACGACCTAGGTGCTTACTCAAATTGTCTACTACAGAAATCAACTCAACTATAATAATTAAATAAAAGTTCCTTTCTCGGAAAAAAGTAAAATCTCTTTATTAGTCAAATTAATAATTCTATTACTATACTAATTATTCTACTATTAATCGAAACAAGTTAGTAAAGATAAACAAGGAGGCTATCCCGGACTTACTGTACTGCGGACCACGTTGCCTACCCCTTGGTTTTCTATACTATCGGAAGCAAGTTACCTACAACCTGCTGGTGTGAGAGCCGACGAGCGAGTGTGGTTTGCGCTTAGAGGACTGCCCTCGGTCATTGTCGGTCTCCAGGGCTCCCCACTCCTTCCCCCACCACTGACGGTGGCGCGGTTCGTGGAAGCTCCTTAAACTACAGGGCCTCAGGTGTTCGGCCTCAGGTGGCGCGAACATTTAAATTAAACTTTAGTTAAAACCAAATTATACCCACCTTATTTTTGCTTCTCATAATGAATTACCCCCCCAGATGCAATTATACACACCACTTATGTAGTTTTAAAAGAAGGATCATTGAGTTTTTTATGAACAACCCCTTTTATGTATTAAATGAATTTTTGTTACATCTAAAGCTGAGTTAATTTAGCATTTTATTACAGTGGAACCCTGGAAATCAGAATGTGTTCTAAGGAAAACAAAATAAGAAATTGCTGTAAATTTAAAAAATTTGATTAAATCGCAAAAATCTATTTTTCAACGTTTAAGACAAACAAATACAATACAAAATTGAACAAACACAAGTTTCTCTCTTAATGTAAAATTTTAATCAAAGTGAAGAAAATCTCCATGCGGATGCAATTCCAAGCCAGTGTCGCATAAACATCACTTCATTCGGCTGTTAGAAATACGCTCTAATCAGCAGGTTAACACTCACTTGACAGTAGACAGGCGCGAAACGCATCCCAGTAAGGGAGAGTGTTATTTTTAGCTCGTGCTTGCCTAGCAACAATGACATGTGATGGGACGTACATCCATCCACCGAGGTCACTGCCCTTTTGAACACTGAGTCACCCAGCCTGTATAACCCCAATCGCTGCGTCTCCCGTCGCTTACCACGAATACAGTAACGCAATAAGAGCGTAATATTATTTCCCAGGAAATCCAAACATCTTAGGGGTTCCACTGTATTGTCTTTTAGGATAAGTGATACTAGCTGAAAGACAAACTATTGTACCTGATTGTTAGTCTATTTTTATAATTTTATTTTGATCATTTATTTGTTACCAAGGTATAATGTTTTCTATGACCAATAAATACTGACTGTTGACTTCAAAGCTTAATGACTTTAAGCTTAATTATTATTGAAATTTTAAGAGATTATTTTTGTTTTTGTTGTGATATACTCATCGCTGTGTTGATGTGCCGTGTTGGTGGACGCTAAGATTCAAATTAAATGGGTCCAGAACAGGCAATGTAAAATTTAACATGTTTGTTCCGTACATTTTCAAAATTTTGAGTTCACTTTTGAACAAAGGAGTACTTGGTGGATTATGTTCTATCGGCGTGACAGGCGCTGCTGGGTGTCATGGTATCTGGAAGCCCGCCTCAGCTGACCGGACAGCTGCAACGCAAGGAGGAACCCTGTGTGTTGGCACTCAGCACCTCAGGCGCCACGTGGTTCCCTCTACTGCACATCACTACCCCACGTCCGACCCTGCCTCAGAACAAACCAAAGGTGCGACAACATTCTTCTGTAGAAATTAGTCAATATTATCCATGTATAAATTATTTAAGAAATACAGTTTCAAAAGTTCCGAGACAAATAAGTAAGTGTTTTAAAAACCAATCCGTTTTGAAATTTTATCTTGGGGGAACAGAGAATTGGAACAAACTAGGGAGAGCGAGTTCCAGTTGCTTTGTTTATGCTATCGAGTAGTTGAAATTCTAGGTTAGACTTGTATTTTCATTGGGTTGTTATATATATATAAAACAACCCAATGAAAATATTTTAAAATAGACAGTAGTAGTTAGTGATATTAGAAGTTGTTAAAAAGGTAGTTTGAGTGAGGATGAATAGATTTCTGATGTTGACATTGATTTTACTGTAGAGCGTTATGAATCTGACTCAGATATGTTGTTTGATTTCTCCAGTGGTACAGAGGATAGGTATAAATTATGTTTTACGATATAAATTTTGTATAAGCTAGTGTTCGTATTTATTCCGAATTCTTATTGAATAGAATAAAGTGGTCATTTTGGATTGTGATTACAGCTACAAATGAAATATTTTCAGCAAAATTTTTGACACTACTTTTTTGAATTTTTTCACAGATTTTATTGGCATAACTAAAATAAAATTGTTTCTATATTTTTACTTTGTAGAACTAGCTGTAGCCGATTAGTTTCAAATATCATTTGATTTTTTAAGATTTTCATATTTTTTATGAATTATCTAGAAAAACGTTGCAAAATGGCTTGCCACTGAAGGTTATAAAAGAGACCAACAACTCTGCACACAAGTACATTTCCAATTAAATAGTTTCAAATTTCATATTCACTTTAGTAATTTATCAGGGCTATGTATTTATTGTAACTTTTCCGATACATTGGCAATTTGTGCTTTCAATTATGAATTATAATTGAAACAAAATTGTAAGTGTAAAAACGAAATTGTGAAAGAAATTAATTAATGTTTTGGAAATCAACAGTTTTTGAATTTTTATGCAACAGTTTTTGTTTTTTATGTATATAAAATTAAGCCATAATTTTGTTCAGGAGGAACTTGAAAGAAGCTTGTATCCACACAAGATTGGTATGGAAGATGTGGTGTGTTTACTTAATATAAATAACAAGTTACTGATGATCAAATAAAAAGTTTAGTTTGAATAACAATGAAAGTAATTACTTACAAAGTGTGATTGATGGATTTTGCATGGATTTTGTGAGACTTTCGCCATCCTAAATTATGATGGTTACAAATTTATCCATGTACATAAAATAACAATAATTTTATTGACATACAACAACTACCATAAATACCATAAATGTTAACATACCATAAATTTTGTGTACGATAAATGTTACATGAACAAGAATTTAAAAAATTACAAAAGATAATAATATAAAATTTAATAATAATAAAATACAATTGAAAACTTATTTTAGTTTCTACAGTTTCAAAAATGTCCATTACTACCTCTAACATAAAATTAAAATTTATTTAATAATATATGGTCATGGTCCATGTATTCCGATATATTGTAAAATGTTTGATTTATTTGAAATTTGTTTAGAATTTTTAAAATTTATTTCCATTGTTCAATTTTATGTAATTTGGAAGTCTCACCAACGTTACACCTATT
Source organism: Nephotettix cincticeps (assembly GCA_023375725.1). Taxonomy (NCBI): domain Eukaryota; kingdom Metazoa; phylum Arthropoda; class Insecta; order Hemiptera; family Cicadellidae; genus Nephotettix; species Nephotettix cincticeps. The sequence goes on along the minus strand of CM041788.1, from coordinate 21,281,370 downwards.
CATTAATGTGACACCTGCACTAGCTGGAAGTTTGGAAAAAAGATTTAATCTGTGCAGATGAGGGCAAAATGTCTTTAGAATTTCTTGTATTATAATTATGTATATCATTACCTTTCAATGGTTCAGACATATATTTTGCATATAATATGGTTTCATATATGTACAGATAAGGCAGGGTTAAAATTCCAGAATCCCTGAAGGTAGGGTTACACGAATTTCTGAGAGGTACATTGCCAGTAATTCTTATATCTTTTTTGGAGGATAAATAGCCTTTAAACTTTTTCCATACAAAGTGCATCCCCATAAAGAAATGCCATATGGTAAAAATGGATGTATCAATCCATCATTAGAATATTTCTAAGACAAAATTTTGAAAACTCTCTTAAAAGATAAATATTTGAGGACACTTTAGAACATAAACCATTGACATGTTCTGTCCAAGTTAATTTTGTTCTAAAATCCAAGTGTTTTTTGTAAACCTAAAATTTTGTCATCTATCATTATTGTTACGCAGTCTTTATCATTATGATCTGAATGGCAAGCAAATTTATTGTAATTAGATTTTGATTTGTTAGTTTTTAAATTGATTGTGTAAAAATATTGAATGCACGACTTCAAATCTTTTAAAGCATTCATTGAATTAGAAATTAAAATTGTTATAGCAGACATACTTTTTTGGTCTAGTTTCTGCAAGTGTCAAAACAGAGATAATCATAATGGTTTCAATATTAATTCGAGTTTTTAATCTGTAGGACCCATAAACATTTTAAAATCTCTTTAATTGTTGTAATCATTATTCCCTCACTAAACAAAATAACATACACATTAAACGACAATAATTATTCATAGAACGTTTTCTTTTGTTTGGCTAAACTTTTATTTTTGACAAGGCTTGGGGGTTGTTTAAGTCTAGACTGAGGCTCCAAGTCTGGCTGAGTGTTGTGAAGATTGTTTACTTCTATTTCTGTCTCAATAAGTTAATTGTTTGGTCATTTATGGCATAGTGGTATGTGTGTTGTATATTTGATTTCAATAATGACTTTTTTTGTGGTCCTCTGCCCTCCGCACTGTCTTAACGACCTCCTAAATGGCGTTAGATGATGGAATAACCGGATCGGAATCCAAATCACCCGCAGAGACGATTGCATTAGTCAGTCTAACACGGATAAGTTTCCCCAGGACCTTATCCACGGCCACAGGGGGCAAAAGGAATATGGAATCCCCGGTTTAGCCTTAGCCTTGGGGATTAAGACAAGGCAAGCCATTCCCTGTAGAATGGAAAACGCTGTCAGATAAACATGCAATGAACTTGTTTAAGAGAAGCCTTGGGTTTATCTCTGCGATGAGCTGAGAATCTCTGAGGGGATGCCATCAGGGCCAGGTACTCTTCTAGTACGGAGGGATCGGACAGCGGTGGTAATTTCCTCTTCCCTTAAAGTTGGTAAGGCATATCTCCGAAATCTCAAACAGGTTGAGCTGGATGGATCGAGAACAGTGTGTCGACCACAGTGGACATGGCTTGTGGTTCCATTACTGCAAGTGGAGAGCGAGCTCCCAGCTTCTTGGTTACAATTTTGTATCCCATTTCCCAGGGGTCATTGTCAACATCTTAACACAGCCGTTTCCAACACCTAAAATTGCTTCGGGTGATTGCTCCGCGGAGTTCTCTCCTGGCCGCCTTGCTCAGCCGATCTGACATTCGCATCGGGTCGGTTTCTAGCTCGCTACATCGCTCTTCGCAAACTAAGACATTTCCTCCGATGTGCCGCAATTTCAGAAGTCCACCAGTACACTGGCTTTTTCCCACGATAACAGGAAACCCTGGGCATGGACTATTCACATAAAGATGAGATGAGGCTTATAGTCGCTGTGGCGAGATCCTCAGCGCTTCCATGATATTCAATCGTCTTGTTCATGACGAGAACTTCAAAAGAACTTTTGTCTAAACTACTACAATGGAGCAGAGTTGGTGTCTGGATTCCATCCCTCAGAAAGGACCTTAAAGAGAATGGCCTGGTGGTCGCTGACGGAATAATCCTCACAAACTTGCCAGTCAGCGATCCGATGGGCAATCCCTTCAGAAACGAAAGAGATGTCCGGGAAAGAGAAGAGCCTTGATAAATATTAGTTATTGTTATTAGTATTTAGTAGCTCCAGTAATTACATATGTGTTGTCCGTTGGTATAAATTATTTTACTGGGACATTTTCCCAGCCACTATTTCTTGTTCAAACTATGATCAGCTTTGGATTTTTTTACTTGTATATTAAAAATACTGTATCAATTAAAAAGTTCAAAGTCATATCTATTTAAGTTCATCAAACATATCCTTAATTCCTCTAATGTGTATTTTATTATTGCAGACCAAGAAGACCACAAGTTCTCCATCTAAATCCAGTGCTTCCACGGAGGTATCGGCCAAACAGAGCACAGCTTCGTCTTTCTTTGGTGTGATGGCTAATGAGTGGTTTGGCTGAAATCGTTATGTAAATAAATATTTATTGTTACAGTTTATTTGTTTACCGTGTTTGTTTTCTAGTTGAAAAAAATCTGTTTTAAACTATCCAAATTAACTAATTATAGTACAACATAGTGTTATAACTATTTTTACTTAGTCATTTTGTATGTACGCCTTTGTAATGGCCCAGAGATCACACTGAATTAGATTTTTATGAAATTTTGCACAAGGAAATATTTCTCTGTCTAACTGTTCCCATTTATTTGGATTTCAGATTAGTTAGGGTAGTTACCCACTCAAAACCACTTAATAAAAATCATTTAAATATCCAAAAACAATAATTTTTATATAAATTTAACTGATTTTATAGGTTATAGTCCTAAACACAATGATATCCAAAGTGTATCTGTGGACATGCAATTCAAAAATTATGAACTTATACAGTATATAACAAAAAAAACTGGTGATCGACTTTTAGATCAAACTATCAATGATAATAACTTACACTGACATAATCTAAACAACCAGTCAGGATTCAAGAAATAACTGCTACAATATGATTAACATAACGGCTGATTAGTCTAAAGCGACCAAAATAGTCAACAACTATTTTCTTTCAACTCTATATCAGGTAATAATTTATGTTTTACGAGTTTGTTTCATTTTATTTGCAGTATGACAAAAAATATAGTTCATCAAGGCCCAAAATTGGCTTTTTGATAAATACTCGCAGATATGACAGCCTCGGCATGAACAGTGTGTGAAAGGTATTTAGTGAACACTTTTGAACAGTAAATTCTGAACAGTAAGATATTCTAAAAAAAAAGAATATGTTTCATAATTAGTATTATTACATACAAAGTTACTTTTCAAATTAAATATTACTTTTTAAATGGAGAATTATGTGTCAGCAGACCCCCCATGTCTGACACTTGAGTATCAATGCTATGTCAACAGACCTGTTTAAACCAATGCAAAGCAGTTCCTGAGCAGTTACAGCCAGCAACTGTTCTATGACTCCTCATCATTGACAATGCTCGGAGGTTAAATAACATCTCAAGGGCTCATGTAGTCTGAGGAACGAATCATAGGAAGAGTATAGCAACGAGGAGCTGTGTTTTGAATGGTTGGCTGTGGGTCTTGTGGTGTTCAGACCAAGGTATCATTTATTTATTTCATGATACACACGACCAAGATGACATCCACAAATTGCAATTATAATGATGAGTCTTAGCAACATTTGAGGACTACATGAAATAAGGTACAATATATAGATGTAGGTATACAGTATTTTATTCCTTAACATATAGACATGTAACACAATTAGACTTATAGATAATGTAAAAAATTGTAACAGAAAAACAATGACTTGATCATCCACTACATATACTTGTTTCTTCAAATACAGAACACTTTCCAGAAAATATTCATGATACTTAATGCCTCTGGTAAATACGTCAAGCTGGCTGAAATAAAAAATTAGACAATCATTTGAATTAATATCATCCAAAGTTTTTTTAACTAATAAAATTTAGTATTTGAAATTAATTCTAACTGCTTTATTTATCAATTTGAACTTTTAATTGAGTAAATCCTACTGTATAAATCTTAGATATTAGACAAAGTATCATATTATAGGGACTCGCTTTCACTGCAGTGCTGTATTTTTTACTTTAAAAATGTATTCCGGTTTTGTTAGGACATAAATATACTAGATTTTATTTCATCCACTGTAAAATGCTGCGATGTACAATGTGACTTTCAGATGTGTTTTTAATAAAATAACCAACTTTAAAAGTAATCATTAAATTAAGAGGGTATCTTTAAGGTCATAGATGATTAATTGATTAATATGATAAATTATACAAGGTCACATTACTGTATATAATTGATCATAAATAACCAAAGAATTGTTTAGACCGGCTTGGGCTAAAAACATATACATTTATCCACAAACTTACAAGGTAGATGTTTTTTAGTAAATATCTACCAGGAAAAAATTACGCCTTCAAAAAATTTTCTCGCATAAATCTTTTTATATATTCAGTCATTCCATTTTATTTCTTTCAAGGAACATAATTTAATATGGAATCAAGAATTTTGACTCTGTAATCACCATTCTATGTTATTCTATTGTTACCATATGGGACTGACAAGTTTTTGGAATCACTTACACGGCTGAGAGAGATTACAGATGAGTATTTTCTGCTTGACTTCATACGACAATCGGTAATTCAGTCGCCATCGTTGCCAGCCATCCTCCTGTGTAAAACATGATTGATTAGCAAGACCTGTTCAAAGAAGTATGTTTTCTTTCTAATTCCATTGCATTAACTTAACAATGGCATGTATAAAAAAAAATAGATGGGGCAAGTATTTAAAAATATTCAAGCTAGATGAAGTATTCAAATAACAGATGTAAGTAGTAATAGATGGATATTATAAATGCCTTTTATATTTAAATTTCCTATTTTATACACTTTTTTAAGACCCTACCACTCATACTCTAAAAATGTTTAGTGAGCGTTATCCTAGAGAAAATCCTTGTATCGACAGGGATGTATTGGATTGTAGACAATTCATTAGCTTTGAAAATTTTGTTTGTACGTCCCATTGCTAATATAACACATTATAAATATCAGAAAATCAGCTGATATATGGAAATTAGGAAAAGCATATTTTCACAGCAAGGTTTATAACTTAAAATTATTATAATCAGCTGCACTAACCAGTGGATCAAGTCAATAAATAATATAAGGTTAAATAGAATCTTCAACACTTACGCTTCGGTAGGTTACCAGATTCACCGTTTAATATTTTCGGTGAGTTCAGAGACCAAGCAAAGTAGAAGGTAATTGTTGAAGATAGGGGAATTCCCATTTTACCCTATGTTACTGTCCTGATCCATTGATAAGTGTGGCTGAAGAGACAGTTGATTGACATCTTGCCAGTGCTTGTAAATGTGTGAATATGAATTCAACGTTTCAGTCTGCTGAAGTAACTTTAAAATATGCAGTCAGGTGAATTAATTCATTTAATTTTTCTCAGTTGGTTATAATTGTAAATTTTACTGTTCAGTTACAGTAAAGTTATTTTATAAGTTATTACATAGACTAGGATCGTGGCGTGTCCTGTAATCCAACTAATTGGAGTTCATAAACTGTGGATAGTTGTCGGAGATGGTCGGTGGGTGTAGTGTTCTCTTGTGTGGAACATCCACATTATTGAATACTACGTTAATCATAATCCATCCTCATAATTAGACCAGTTTATAACTCAGAGGCAATAGTTTGGACTCGACGTTAAACTGTAGGTCCCCTAGATATGCCATTGACTGTTGGGCTGTTAATTAACAGTCCTGTCTAACGAACGTGTCAGCCTTAATCAGTAACAAGACTACAATACTGTGCCACACTCATCCTGCAATCATTTCTCTTTTATACTTGGCTTAAAATACCTAACTGGGTAGGTTGCCATTTCAGTTAAAAGTATAAAGTATTGTTTAATAAAAGAGATGACTATGATTGTGTGCTGATAAGGTATTTTTAAAACATGAAACAGCTGTACTCAATATAGACTACTACATCATTTGACAGACAATATACCATAAACTAAACCTTTTATTGAAGGGTCAGTTTGATAAAGTATACAAAAATTTTGTTTGTTTGTATACTTCCTCTGTACCAACTGATATTTGTGTCAATGCACACATTTTTTTATCAAGGTTTCTATTTTTACTGCCAGTTTATAATATTATTTAAAGGATCTCTATGATAGTATATAAATTCTTAACCTATAGATTGTTTAATCTATATTAATTTAAACCATCATCGATCATTATCTATGGATCATATAGACCTTCTAAAGCCTAGATCATCTAACCTATGATATCCTTATAAATTTTATCAACTGAAGTCTATAAATTACTTAAAATGTGCAAAACTCACTATTTTTCTGAGAAGATGTTTCATAGCCTATTGTAATTTCCTTCACCATACAATGGTTGCGTCGCATTTTCCATTTGACATTCTGCGGAACATCGGGGATTGAAAACTTGATGATGAACATCAGCAACAGTATGAAATTCTGTAAAGTTCCACTATAAATTGAGAGTCATAATCATAAGATATATATAACTCAGGGTCGCATTGACCCATGGTTGGAGCTAACATCAGGAGAGAACATGGGGAGGGGGAGAGTAGTTGTATTTTTATATATCCTTATTGCAAACAAATCATTCTGTTTAAATTCTGATCTCCTCACGACTGACATCACACCAGATGATATTGTATTCTGCAAACCAACAGTCATGCTAAACCTATCTACAATTCATTCGAGTTGGCAAATCCAAATACAGTTCTGCAACTGTAGTTGCCTGATATATATTCCTGATATTGAAGGAGTTAGTAGGACAAAATTGCTTCACAGTGCATTACAGATAAATTGAATTGATGCAGCATCTTTGCTGTAACCCTTGCCTTTGGTTGTAATAATCAATAATAATGCAATTTTACTCAATTTTACAATTTTATTTTTTTTTTATTTGTGACAAAAACTCCAAAACATAACAGTAACATTATATTTCAATTGTTTTCTTACCATGAGGAAGCATAAAAAATGCATCTGTTAAGTAAATTTTCATGATAAAATATTTGTAATAATTTTTCTTTGTGGTATCTATATCTTATCTTAGTACTAAAAGATGGTTTCTGAGTATCATACACAATGAAAAAATCAACCTAATTTTTAATATAATAGGTATTTTAAAAATTTCCTAAAGTTGGCATTCGAGGGACTGCTTGGACAACCAAGACAACATAATGAAACCAGGTTCATGAAAAGGATACCAATGAGAAAATACACCAGAGGTCATGAGACCAAGTAGCAACTGGAGCAACTGCCACTGTAGTAATTAAGAGTGGTTGATGTTGTTTATTAACCCTTTAAAGAGTACCGTATTTTGTGTCAAAATAGTATTGACGTTTTAAAATGCCTTTTAATGGTTCCGAAAAAAGGAGTAGCGACGTTTTAAAACATCATTTGACGAAATTTGTTCTAATACATATATATATATAATCTGACACAAATTGATTCTTAAGAAATAAATCGATAATTAAAGACACGTAGATACGCGGAACATGTGTATTGGTGTATTTCGGTAGGTTATGGGTAATCTGCAGAGGGTTTATTGGGCGGGTTGGTCACGGCGGGAAGTTTCGGCGGAAAAAGTGGCGGCGCGGCATGAAGTTTATTAGACCTGTTATTTATAGCACTGAAGGTTCAGCGGGTAATAAAAGTGAAAGCGTTCTAAACACCCTATTACACGTTTCTAACTATATTTACTTCGTGTTGAAATGTAATTTAGTGAAAATTAAAAAAAATCTTTTGAGGTGTGTTTTGAGTTTCCACCCTAAATCCTTAACAGCTCTCAAATAATGACGTTTTAAAACATCGTTACTCCTTAAAGGGTTAAGGGTAAAACAACCCCACAGGAAAGTTTCCTGATTGTGTACATGTCAACTAAGACTTGTGCAACCCACCAGATGAAGAGTTAGCACTCCTGTTAGCACAATGCCTCTATAGCATTTAAAATAATAGGAGTCATATAGGAAGAAAAGGATTTGTTAGGTAAGTGAGGACGGGCTTAGTCAAGATTCAAGAGTTTTATTGCCAATAAATAAATACACAAAGGTACAATAGATGTAGTCAAGATCACTAAAGCTTTAACATAATTCACAAAAGTAGGCCTATTACCTACATGACAAGTGTAAAGTAGTAAAACTTCAATGTAAACAATTAACATATAAACAATAAATTAATACCCCCGTCGCAGCAGACCTGCGTACTCAGCGAATTTCCAAATCAATAATACAATAATAATAATAATAATATATGACAAGTCTCGTCAAAATCTGTCGATAAACATGAGAATCATTTGCCTGTTCTCCATAAGATTAACATGGGAAAGAGTGAGCAGGTTTGCTGCTATGAGGAACACAGAGTAGGCATTTATACCATCAACAAATTTTATTTTTAACATTTATACCAACTTTCATCAACATCTGTCTATAAATAAAGGAGTTTGGCTATTCTCCATTTGATTAACATGGGAAAAGAGTATGCAGGTTTGCTGCCATGATAAACACATAAACTGTGATTTTTTAGCATAAAGGTATGGCATAATAAATTATATTTTTTAGTTATTATATATTTTTTAGCATAAACCACATAAAGCTAAATATAAAGTTTTATCCAAAAATATTGGTTAATAAGTGAAAAATTAATTTTTCCTTATCCTCCATAAGATTAACATTGGAGCCTCAAAATACAACATACTGTGTTTAGATTTTTTTATATCTCGGTAACCGTTGGAGATAGAGAAAAATTTTAAGGACTAAATTGTGTAGTTTTTTAAGCTGATTCTAATGGTGAAATCTAAAACTTTTTCAATTACATATGAAAAACGCAAAAAACCCAATTTTGGGGTACAAAACCCCCTCAAACTACCAGTTCCCATTGACTGATATGTCTGGATTACGAACTCGTCCGAGCAATTATAGGAATGCACGTCTCTACCAAATTTGGTCTCGATCGGACCACTTTTACGAGAGTTATCGTGTTCACAGACACACATATATATATATATACATATATACATATACATATACATATCTCTCTCTCTCTATATATATATATATATAAATTTTAACGACTATTGTTTTTGGACTCTGGGCACCTAAAGAAGAAAAAAATAACATGGTCCCGGGCTTAACTCTTGCCATGAGACCTACGGTAATAGCTACTTCCCTATGGGAAATTCGCTAAAATTAACAATAAATAACAATGACTGTTTCAACAGACACAATAAAATATAGACCTTGATAATAAACGAATGTAACAAATTAATTTAATTAATTAAAAACCCAGAAATTGGGTATCATAGGATAAAAATTCAGCAACAGAGTAAAACGGATTGATTTTAAACCATTTTTTTTTAAATTGTCTTAAACCTATTCTCAATCATCTATTACCTAACTGACGATACTAAGTCAAAACGTAGGCATCCTCTTCTGCTAGGGCTTGACTTCTGGGGAGCTGGAGGTTTCCAGCTAGGCGTTGAGCCCTCATATTACTTCTGCACTAACTTAACTACTCAGAAGCTGTATATTCTACTAAAAACGTGTATCCCTAGACCATACTTGAGAATGGCCTATTTTGTCTTATTTAATAGCATAATAAGTTATAGTTTTTAACCATGGGGCCGTAGTGCTGATTTGGATTAAGTCCTTTTACTACAAAAAAAACCATTAAAATAATTAAATTCTCTGGCAATAGGGATCACTGTAAACCATTATTTATTAATGAAATAATTCCCATCATTTTTAACTTGCTTGTGTATGCTTGTTTGGTGCATGTTAAGTTCATTCGTGGCTCAGTCTCTTTAAGAGGTGTCACAAATGACCACTTTACCCAATCTAGCAATAATATTGATTTTTCCTATACTAGACTAACCAGAATTCACAAATCGTACTGTCATGTAGATCTGGAAATGTTTAATCAGCTACGTCCCGAAGCTCACTTTGTTACCCCTTAGTCTTTCAAAATACAACTTTTTAACTGGTTGTTAGAACATCCTTTTTATAACCTAGAGGAATTGTTTAATCTTCCAGACAAAAGTATTGTTTTTAAAATTTTGGACTAGGATCTGTGATTTTATCTTTCATTGAAATGATTTATTGTCTTATTCTAAGTTTTAACATCGTTACCATTAACTTCTAAAATTTTATTTCACTATTCAACTACCTTAGCACCATTGCAACAACTGTGCCATTATAGACATCTAGGCATAGATATAAACAACATAGGCACCTAGACATTAATTTACAGCCTAATTACATTCACTGATCGGCTTATTCATGAATAACATCAACTATACAAATGTACAATTTGTAATTTGTTGTAATAAATTCCTAATTCAAGATTCGCCTGCTGAGGATCATATGATATCCACTAGGCACAGCTATTAATTGTCTCCGAATGTGAGACATCCTTGTTAGTTCTTTGTTTGAAATTCATTATTGGTGATGATGAAACTTTGTTTTACATAAAAAAATGATGGAAAATGTCCGCAGTAAAAATCTAAATAACATAAATCCTTATAAGATTCCCAGTATTAGAATCTGGCTGACAAAGCTAGAATCCAACTGGGGTGAAGTACAATTAGTATTACCTCAAACAGAATGAAGAATGTACAGCGGCAAGCAAACACAATCCAGAATTCGTTAGTATATTCATATTTGTTTTCTGACCAAGGAGGCTCTCGAAAAGCGCTGTATCTGAAAAAATAAATTGCATTGACACCTACAGCGGTAATCAAAAACAAGCCCATTAGGGTAAAATAGTGGTGTTATTACAACATTAAATATTAATCATATTCAACTGGCTTGGTGACAGAGTGGTTATAGTGCCCGCTTTCAAAACTTAAAGTTGCCGGATCGAATCCTACAAGGTTGAATCAATTCCCATAATTTGTCATTGGGCTATTAATTAATGGTGCTTCCTAACAACAGGTCAACGATAGGTAGTAACAAGAATGGAGTTTGCAACCCATCAAAACAATAAAAAAAGGCTGAAAAGGCGTAGCAAGACACAAAAACAAAAAAGCCTGCTTTTCAGTGAAAGTGTTCCACTGAATTTGATCTTCCCATCTCCTCAAAGCATTTGGACATTTCCTCAGAAAACAGCTTTGGTAATTTATCTGCATAATAATAACCCCGTCACAGCAGACCTCAGTGGTCGCATCCTCAGCGAATTCTCTTATCTTTAATAATAACCTATCTTAATCATTCAATGCTTGTTTTAAAAACATTTCAGAAAAATGTGAAAAATTTACTGGGATGAGACTAAGACATTTAGTTTCCATAATTATATATATATATATATATTTGTTACTAATGTAAAAAACATTTAAAAACACAGTACCCTTTTTTTATTGAAATTTGAAATTTTTTATTGAAATATATATATATATATATTTTTTCACTATTTAGTTCATCAAGTAGGGCTACTAATATAATTATCTTTAAATAAGTCAACCCTCATAAATGAGGGTACTCGGTTGACTTAAATGAGGGTACTCGGTTGACTTATTTAAAGATAAATATATATTATTATTATTATTATTATCTACATTGTTGCCACTAGGACAGTGTTTGACTTAAATTTTCTCATGATTTTGCATTCTTTTCCATTCTTCCCAAAACCTCTTCATTATTTCTTTGTGTTTTGCTTCTGTTCATTCCATTCGTATCCCTGTTTAGTTTTAGTAGCTTTTTTACGGTTTTCTTTGTACTTTCTTTCTTTGCCATATTTGTTTCATTACTGTGCTGTGTTCTTCTTTCCTTTGTTTTGTCCATTTTTTTCCAGTCTGTTTTTGTTCTTTTAATTTTGTCTTCCTGATTAAGTTCCTGAATCTTTCTCTGTTTTGTATGTCTTTACTTTTGATCCCCAATTCTTTGAGGTCGTTTTCAACTTCATGAAACCATGTCACTATTGTTGAGCCTTTGGTTATGTTAAAAATCTTCTTTGTTAATCTTGTGTCATCCATTCTCAGTATATGTCCATAGAATTGTACTCTTCGTTTCCTGATGACTTCTGTTAGTTTTTCTCTGCCTATGTATAGTTCTTCTGTCGGTCTTTTGATCCAGATGTTTTCCCTTTTGACTGCACCATATATTTTCCTTAGTATCTTTCTCTCTATTTTCTCTGTTTCTTTTATGTTGGAAGCTTTTATTGTTGTTGTTTCTGCTGCATATAGTGCTTCTGGCAATACCACTGTGTCATAGTGTCTTAATTTTGCTTGTATAGATATGTTCCTCTTGTTATAGTGAGCCCATGTCAGTTTGTATGCTTTCTGTAATTTCATTGTTCTTTCTGCGTTGGCTTCCTTATTTGTTCCGTTTACTTGTATGATTTCCCCTAGGTATTTGAAAGTTTTTGTTCTTTCTATTATTCCATATTTTGTCTTCATTTTTGAGGTGTTGTTCTTCTGTTTTTCCATGTATTGTGTTTTTTCGTATGATATTTGTAGTCCAGTTTTCTTTGCAATTTCGTGTAGTTTCTCTAGTGCTTCTTGTGCTTCTTCTCTGTTGTTGCTGAGTACGGCTAGGTCGTCTGCAAACGCTAGGCATTTTATCCATGTTCTTATAATAAATAAGATAAATAAAGATAAATATATATATATATATATCTTTTAAGTATCTTTAATATGAGATATCACTCAATAGGGTTTCTATTTAAAAGTTTTCCTAATTTTCCAAAAATCCTAAAATTCCCAATTTTGGTGGCAGGTACAAAACAGCAATACACACCAAAAATTCTGTTCTCATTATTTTACTGATATCGTATGTTTGGCCAACCTCACCTCTCCAAACATCAGTTATTACAAGAGTGGTTCTAGAGAGGTGGCCATGCCCCATCCCACCCTAGAACTTTTATTTCTATATTAAAGGAAGGGACTTTTAGTTGATATTTGCTATATATTTTAGGTAACATGAATAGCTACCTTGTTTAGCTGGTTAATAAAAAGGAAAGCTTTACACGGTACTTTAATTTTAAATTAAACCCACAATCTTTTAATTTTTATACGGATGTGGCTGGTTATCAGCTAATAGTAAAAAGTGCCTTGTATTTTATATATATCTTTTATATTTCATAGATTAAAGGGGTACATCTGATTGTTAAAGATGTGTGCCAATACTGGAAAAAGCAGTAAAATAGTGTGAAAAACAAGAGATCAAATGACACAATTGTCCATGTTTACATGGTCTTGTTGTCTTGAATAAGTTAATAATTTAAGTAATAACTAGGCCTACTAGTCTAGTAACTATTTAAAAACATCCAAAAATTAATTGAAATTATATTTGAACTTACGTTCATAGAATATGAAAGCTAACCAGAGAAGTGACAACATTTTTTCATATAAACCATATTTGTGTGGTTTGAACATGCTTGCACAGCCTATGTCGGCAGCGTGTACTGTCAACTCCATGCCTGGGGGTGCGGATATTGTACCACCGCATTTGTTCGTGTTCACCCCTACGTTACACTCCACCGCAAAATATTTCATAACAATAATTAACATATATGTTTTGAATTGCTGAAATTCATTATACAGTCAGATTTGTCACTAACGATTGTTTCAAATTTGTGGTGCCATACTGCAATTACAGTATAATTTAACAGCCATAAAAAGTTAGTCAAGGTTTTAAAATTCATTTTATACTAGCAGTAAGTCATTCAATACTTGTTGGATTGAATGACTTAGTACTCAGTGTTGAGAATTACCGTAATTATTATCATGACAAAATATAAAACTAAAATCTGAAACAAATAAATACAAAGAAACATCAAACTCTCAGGAAGTGCCAGCTATAGTAATAGTTTTATCAGTAAAGCTTTTTTATTTAACTTCATGTAGGTGGATTTAAAAAAAATAGATCCAGTTTAGTGTATATATATATCAAGTATTTATTTACTAATAGTCATAAATGTTTGTATTAGATACCTGCAGTAAGTTGCATTCGCTGCACTGATAGGAAAAACATTCGTATCCAAGTCTTCTATGGCAACATAAGATAATGAGAAGTTTACGTATCCACTTAATGTAAAGTCTTCGCTCTTGGTCATGAGGTATACCCACTTTGGGACGAAGTTAGAGGTAAATGCTATGATAAAACCCTAAAGGTAGAAACAAATTTTCTATTAGCTTCTTCAAATTGTTATTATGTTTTAAGAGACTGAATATTGCCTAAATAACTTCTAAGTAAATTACCAAATAACTTTAGTAATTTACTTCTTACTTACTTTGCTTACTTACTTACTAATTTACTTTTTACTTCATCCTATAGTAAAACCTACCTGTATAATGCTAATCAAGAAATCATTCTACACAGACTCTTTATCATTCACTTACTTTTGAAACATTTGAGTTCATCTCCAGCAGTGACCATGATCACGTAAAAAGTAGTCCTACAAACGGCACTGTTTGATCATTGTTCGATTTTATATGTCAATGTGTGTGTCTTGTTTTTTTATTTCTTTTTTTAATGCAATTTTACTCTGTATTTCCGGATAATCCGAACAACTTGGTAATCTAAACAGGGTTCGGTCACAATTAGTTTAAATATAAAATTGTAAGGAATTCAAGAGCTTATACATATAAATAAAAAACCTTATACAATTGCATATAAACCAGGCCAATTGACTTACAGTACGTCTTATTACAGTTCACATATAGGTTTGCCCACAACATGTTTTTCCTGAACGGCATCTAGTGTTCCTGCAGAGACCATTCTACCCGTTATGTACTTGTCATTAGAAATAAAAAACAGGACACACACATTGACATGTCAAAACGAACAATGATAAAACGGTGCCGTTTGTAGGCCTACTTTTTACACGACCACTGCTGGAGATGAACTCAATTGTTTGAAAAGTAGTTTGCTGAAAAGCGATGATAAAGAGTCGGTGTAGCTATAGATATCACTCTAAGCTATTTCGAGCAACAGTGTACTAATAAATCTGAATGCTTGATTATAAAAGATGATGGTGCAACTTTGCATTGGCTAACAGGATTTCTTTGTTACTTCAAAAGAAGATAATTTAATTCTTATGTTCCAAAAAGTAGGTTATTGTATATTATTAATATTGTGTTGTATTATTAGTGATACCGTGCTGTAGATTAAAGTAATATAATTGAGATTACATTGTCATTTGATTGAGGTTTTATTTAACCCTTGATGTCCTGGGTGAACTTTTTGTTACACTGGGTGCGTTTGAAAAAAACGTTTAAAATTATTTTTTACTGTTGGAAATAATTTTATCAATCAAAAAAGTTATTTGGAATGTTGAAATGAATAATACTAAATTAAGTTTATTGAGTACATATAATAGATGTATAAAATTAAATAACACTTGGAGATAGCGAAACTTGATGAAAAATGTTCTAAATCCATATAAACGTAATGATAAATATGACAAAATGTTTAGTTTTGGTATTTTTCCATTCCATAGGATATGATCTATATAAAAAAAATAAACATACTTATAAAAAACGTACTATCATTAAAATTGGGACAGTTGCTTTACAGCTAATTTCAGCTTATAACATTGAACTATGTTCATTGCAAACTTTTGTTGTATACTCGAGTCAAACATATTTTTTACATAAATAGCAAATAATGGCATTTTTCTATAATTATATTATAATTTGATTGGAAATGATTTGAAATTAATTGATTCCGTAAAACTTTCAAAAGTCTGACACTAATTGGACTTCAAGATTGTCAAATTATCAAGTTAGCAAACTATGAACAAAACTAAACTACAGTATAATACTTGATTTCAAACAAATCGACATTCACACTAGTTCCAACATTTAAAAATAGCAAGCACACTAAATAACAATGACTGTTCCACTAAACAGAATTATCCAACTGTCACAGTATCATCAGTTAATGTTCTAAAACTTACATTGGTAAAGACAGAGAAGGTAGATATGTACTGGAGGATATCCATCCAGACACCAATGTCTCGGCACCGCCGCATAGGCGAGCGTCTGTTGTAGATCAGAAGCTTCTGCGCATCTATCCTAATCTCAAAAATGTTATTAATCAGAGCGAAAAGTGGAGCTAGAGGGAATGCCGAAACGAAAATGGTCACAAACCCGTACTGGATGGCTGGAACAATTAATTACACAATAGTAACAACATAAATTAAAAAAACCACACAAAGAGAAATGATAAATTACATTTATCATTGCATCTCATTTCAAACCATATAAAGTTGTTATTCCCAAAATCAAACTATTATATTATTATTTTTATTCTATTATTCATTCACCAGTTGAAATATGACAACTATGGCACAGATGTAGGCCTGTGAAGACCTCTTACTTCTTGTCAGAATAGGAATACGAGGATCCAGTAAAGCTTGCCGGGCACTGTGACCACTAGTAGATCATATTTAAACAGCGAACAGAAAGAAAAGATTCATGAGGATCGGTAAGGAATGAGAGGAAAGTCTGGATCACAAGAAGGGAGCGGCAACAACTCCAAACCCGTCCACACTCCAGTACACAGGGTCATGCCCAAGCGCTAGGTAACCAAATAAGCATAAAGCAGACTCTATTCCGTCCCAGAGTGAACCAACCAACACTGGCATTTAGACTGGATATCCAAGCTCTAAGGTTGGCATGCCATAAAAGAGATGATTAAGATGTTTTAAATTAATTTTGAGTGTAACTATTATAGTATATTTGTTTTTCTTAACTACTATCATAACCCATCTAGATCTTCAAGAGAGAATTGATTAGTAGTCTGGCTGCTGGAGACACCATATTTTGAAGAAAACCTAAAACACAAATATTTATTTGTGGTTTAAGTTTTCTTAACCCACTGTTGGCCTCCCGGATCAGCCTCACACATGCCAATTCCAACACAAACATGGTAATATTAATTTGGGAACTATAGCTTTCTCAAAATATTATGTTTGATAATAAAAATTAATTGTCTGTTAGTTTGGCGGGTCCTGTAATCCAGCTACTTGGGGGTCACGAATTGTGACCTAATTTTATTTGCCTTACTGAGCACTGGCTACATGATGCAAATATCTTATTTCTCAATAAAACTACTGACTACAATCTAATTTCCTCCTTTAACAGAAAATAAATGATTAGGGGTGAGTTATGTATTCTGGCTAGATCTGGAGTTGATGCAATGCCTGTTCCTGAACTGAACAGTCATTGCATCAACTCCACACAGATGTACATGCTGACTTATATAAAGCCTCAAAGTTATTGTTGTCAAGAAACAGACCAAAAACTGTAAGCTATTTAGTTATGATCTGACAACAGAAAAAGAAATCAGAGAAATGATTGACCTCATGCACCAAAAAGGTCTGCCGCCTAGGATGAGATTTCTCCCAAAGAAGAAAGAAGTGTGTTGATATCTTTTACAAGCCCCTAGCAAATCTTATCAATTCATCCTTCATGAATGGTACGTTTCCTGATCTTCCTAAAATTGTCCATTGTTAAACCTATTCCAAAAAAGAAACACATTCACTCTATCGACAATCTAAGGCCAATTTATTTGCTACCAACATTTTCTAAGGTTTCCAAGAAGGTTGTTGCCAAAAGGCTTTGTAAATATTTTGAAGACGACAGGGTCTTGTCTCCCTTTGAACTTGGCTTCTGCCAAGACAAAAGTACATCAGATGCTATTTTTGAACTGGTGGCGGGGGCCTTGGATGGGTCGCGATATGCCGTGGGTGCCTTTTGTGACATGTCCAAGGCTTTCGATTGCGTCAACTTTGATCTTTTCATAGCTAAAATCAATTTCTATGGAAACGATGGGCTTGCATTAAGCTGATTGAATTCCTATTTGAGGGACCCACATCAGAGGACTGTTGTCAGCGACATCCATTCATCTGGTGGTTTTGAGGCGGTTATTTCTGAGGTTTCTCAGGGCTCCATTCTCGGCCCTTTGTTATTCTTCATTTACTGCAATGACCTACCGGAGATCGCTTCTGGCATAAGGATTCTCATGTTTGCTGATGACACTTCAATTGTTGCATCTGACACTGGTAAACACCTGCTTTATAGAACCTTCTCTAATAACCTTCCATTTTTGCACAACTGGTTCAGTGTCAATAGTTTAGAGCTTAATCCGGATAAAACTAACACAGTTTATAAATTTTCATTTGAATCATACAAACACACCTCAAGCTGATGTTTCTTGCTTGCCATCTAATTAAAATTTTGTAGCTTCTGTAAAATTCCTTAGTGTATATATTGATTTTTCATTCATAATTCTTTCAATAAATATTAAATTGGACCCCCAGTTATTTTTAAATTCAAGAAAAAGCTGTGTAATTAAAAGTGCTGTAGCATAGGCTGACATAGGTGTAGACGTCCCAGCATGAGGCATTAAATTTGAGGGTCTGGCGGTTAGGAGGTGTGAGGTCCTTAACACAGGGTTGTCCCTAGCCACCCTTACAGAGGCGCCTACCCCACAGTTAAGGTCATTTTTAAATAATAAATCCTGCTCAGCACACACAGTGAGCTAACAGTTATAAGAACACTACTGTGGGTGTCCAAATTAACTAATCCAACCTTTTACACATTAATCACAGGCCTATTAAATAATCAGATTGAGAAAAGGGAAAAACAAAATTGGTCTTACTGAAATTTAAAAAAGGAAAATAACCAACAACCATCATTTAACATGTTTGTCAAAGTTTCATTAAATTAATAAAATAAATTTTGTAATAACCCCAGTGTATTCATATGCTTTTAACCCCAAGTTGTAAAATTAGGATGTAATCAGTTCCATTAAATTATTTTAAAATTCACGGGTGACTCATTGGGCCCAGCCACCCAACTTCCACTGCACTAACATCTTCTGCTACTACAAATTGATTAAAAATTTAAATTCTAGAACAATAAAGCATCAAATAATTTCTGTCAAGGCTAGGGGGTGTAACACTCTGCTACCAAAACTCAGTAAGGCTTTCTATGAATTTTTGGTCTTATCCAAATCTGTTGATTATCAGGTCTTAGACAGGTATATTTTTTTCTCATTTCCACTCACTTATTTCCTATGATTTGATCTTTAAGCCGCGTTTACACGAGACCACGCGGGCAGGTTTGATTAAACTAAATTAATTTATTAAATTAGTTTATTGAAGAATACCTGAACCATAAATATGCTGGTTTAGTCTTTCTTTGACACTTAATTAATCACACTTACCCATATCAAGTTTATCGAAGTAACGAGCAACATCATCTGGTTCTTGCAGGAAGAAATCCTTTTCATATTGATTTAGGTTTTTGTATTCTCTTAAGCCTGCAAAACTGCGTAGCCTTCTGTATTTTTGTGTTACAAATCTGAAAAAATAACTATATCAAATATTGAATGAAACTGCAGCTGTCATAGAGAAACCAAACTTTTTTTGATGTCCCATATGCCTAAATCACCCATGACTTTTAATTAATTACAGTAAAAATCCCTGTAGAAACAGATTTGGATACCCATAAAATTTCGATTCATGTATAAATTACTTCAGATAAAAGTTTTTTTGTTTATTTTTACAATGGTAATTCTTTTAACGAATAAAGATTTATTGTGGTAACCTAAAAAAGATTTCACGTTAGCGAGCTCTAATGTGCTCCTTATGCTGGTATAGATTTCTCTTTCCTCTAGTTTACACTAGTTACTAAATTATTAGGCCTTTAAGTTTGTTACACTTCAGTTTTACTTTTATTTGTAGAAAACAACCCTTTATCTCTTGAATGGATCATAGGTTTAGTAAAACTAAAAAAAGATGTTTCTAATATTGCCCTTAACTGGGTTATGGAGAGCTCGTCAAAATGCTTTATTTTAGTAGATTATATAAGATTACCATTTGAAATGGCGTAAGATGATTGTGGTGCAATCTTGTAGTATTGTTACTGACTAAGGCTGACATGTTTTTTAGATAAAACTTAATTAATAGCTCAACAATCAACATCATATCTAAGGGACCTACAGTTTAACGTAGAGTCCAAACCACTGTCTCTGAATAACGAACGGGTCTAATTATGAGAAGTAGAATTCAATAGTAAGGATGTTAATTCACACAATAGAACACTATATCCACCGACCACTGCTCATAACTCATAGCTACCCACAATTCGTGAATGTCAAGTACAGGATACGCCGCGATGCCAGTCTAATTTAGTAAGACTTGGATCAGTTTGAAGTATTTATAAACATTCTTTAAAAAGTATATATACTAGTAAAAAAATCATCATTATGAATGCTCTAGTCATGGAAAAGACATCCACAAATGCCCTCTGCAGCATTAAAGATAGACAAACAGACAGAAATCGATATGAGATCCATTTAGGTTTTTGAGGGTGTAAAACATAAAACCAAACTATCGTTATTTCAAGCAATTTACAGACAAAACTATAATTTTATTCGTAAAGATTACAACAGCATTTTAATATGTAAGGCGTTGTTCACGTCATTAACCTCATGTTGTTAACCTTCATGTCTTTACAAGAGAGGCAAAATAGATAGGTGTGCTTACGGCAAAAGTATTTTGTTGAAAGAGAGAAGAACCCGTTTGCCGATCATGATGACTGCTAACTGGCCAGTCAGCTCCAACATGCAGCTATCCATTGTGCACTATGATAAACAGAATACACAGTATAAGTGAACTGGCACATACAGTAGTTTCCTCCTTGAAAAGTGAACTTTAAAAAGTAAAGATCCAAGGGGAGATACCTACACAACTATCCAACGAGGTAATAACATATTTTGAAGGATATGTCTTTGCTCAGAGCAATATGAACTAATGTTCAGGAAAGTAAGGAAAGCTTTACATTCCAACAATTACTACCCAAACAAGGTAAATCTTGAACTATCCAAGTATGATTTTGATAGACGTATCAAATGATGCAAAAGTTAGATACAGACCTGAATTTGGTAAACAACATTGTTTTTTCAGACGAAGCAAGTTTTCTTTTAAATGGAAATGTCGGTACTGGTCAGATAAAAAAACCTCACTGGAAGAGAGAAGCCCACGCCCAACATCCACAAAAGGTGAATGTTTGGCCAGGGCTGTTAGGATCCAATGTAATCGGTCCTTTTTTTATCGGTGGAAATCTAAATGGTGATACATATTGCAACTTGTTGGTTAACAGAATCATTCCAACCATCCCAAATTTAGGATTAAATTTTGATGCTGTTTGTTTCCAACAAGATGTAGCACCCCCTCATCATGCGGTGAATGTACATGAACTTTTGGACCAAGCATTTCGAGAATTGTGGATAGGTCGGAGAGGAAGAATAGAATGGCCTTCTAGATCACCAGCCCTGTTGCCTTTAGATTACTTCTTTTGGGGATGTGTAAAAAAATAAAGTTTATCAAACCAAGTAATGACATAAATGATTTAACACAAAGAATATTACATGAAGCTTTTGAGATGTGACATTTTGTGGCATTCAACTCTACTGAGCTCTTTGAAATGAGGTATCACGCGACCCGTGCTTACATTTAAGATTTCTAGGACTTTCACGCCCGACATGACATGGTTGTCAAGTCATGGGAAATAGCAAGAAAAATAGTTTACATTGCCATATAACACTGTGTAAAGTTTATAGAGGTTTACTGCTATGGTGTGTAAAATATTAAGCTGTACCCAGACTTTTCAATCACCCTGTATAAGAATAGGAACAGCGGTTCAGAAGAACTGAAAACATTCCCCTTAAACATATCTATGATCTAACCTATGTCCCAAATAGAAACATTTTTTGAGCAGGTTTTATTTACCTTAAACTGCATACAAATTGACATGAAAAAAGGTTGAGTAAACTAATATCTCATTCAAAATAGGTACTGAATTGTATAGTTTTTAGCTGGTTTTTATAGTGATAGTTAAACTAATTTATTGTTTTGATGGAAAATAACAAAAAATATTTTTTTTATTAAAAAAAAACTTTTTACTGTTACTTTTAAAGACATATGTGTTTCATATTATTTAGAACCTTAACATGATCACGGCTACGTGGACGCAAAAACGGTGGTACCTGTTCGCCATCCTGAAGGACGCATTAGCTGCCATCTAGTAGTGCATGTTTTCATGGCATATTACTGCTACAGGATAAGAGCTAGAACTTTTAAACCTGTGCCAGCACTAGTCAATAGTACATTTTATATCATGTTAGCAAAGGTTGTCTTAGATGGTGCTGCTACGGGCGCGGCGGCACTGGGAATGTCTCAGGAATGTCAGCCTCCACTGACTCACTGCTCGTCAGACAAAGGCCAAAAAAAGCCTAAAACAAGAGTGTATATATAAACTAATTTAATATTTCACACCAAAAAACTGTAAAAAATTGTTTTTATGACTTTTGGTGTAGCAAAATAGTGTTTTATCATCTCGTGGCAGTAAATGCTTCCACATGATCTTTTTTTGCGACCACATGATCTGAAGTAAAATGGAATCTAAGTGCCATTTTTGAATTTTTTGAGTTTGGTTTTTTGAGTAACCAGAAATGTGATAGAAGCAAACTTTTGGGTATATTCTGATCTAAGTGCCCCAACTGATTCTAGTTTTTATTCACCAACAGTTTTCTTTTAATGTGTCCATGCATTCTGTTGGTGAAAAAAACCTTGATATCTCAAAACGTTGAGAAAGGCACTCAAATTCTTATTTACTTCAGGTCTTGATTTATTTTTTCGTTTTAGTTTAACCTTGATATCTCATCAGATGATGAAAGTGTGATGGAAAATGATAGTGACGATGGTGAGAGTGACAATGTGGAGGAACAATACATTTAATCTGACATGGAGTACATTGGAACAGAAGAAAACCTTTTTGATGAGTCACATGGTGAAGCTATGTCTATTGATGATGATAGTGGTGATGATAAGCCTATGGCATATATATATTTTGCGAAAGACAAGTTGAAAACCCTATTAAATAGAAAACTAATGCTCCTGATCAACCGTACAAGAAGGAGAAATATTGTTCTCCGCTTACCTGGAACTAAAGGTGAAGTGAAAAATTGTAAAACCGAACTGGAGTGTTTTAATATCTTATTTTATGAAAAAATTATAGGATTGATAGTATCTGGCACGAACATTTACATAAATGTGTTTAAAGAGAGTTTTTAGCAAGGGAGGATGCTAGATTCACTGAAATTCGTGCCTTCTTAGGTATTTTATTATTTTCAGGCTGCTTGGATGGTAGTTGTAAGAAAATAAAAAAAATGTGGGACAACTCGTGTGGTATTGGTGTGGAACTTTGTTACTTGGCCGTGGGCGATAAAAGGTTTTGTTTTTTGATGAGATGTTTACACTTTGACGACATCAGCATGGATCGCCACCAAAAGAAAGAAATCGAATGTTTGGTGCCAAGTCAGAGAGCTTTTTGAATTTATAGTACAAAATTTTCAAAGCTATTTTTCTCCCAGTAGTTTTGTACCATTGATGAACAATTGCTGAAATCCAGTTGCCGTTGCCCTTTCATAATGTATATCCTTTTTATTTATTTCTATACTAACAATCTCCTAGACAAGCTAATATTAAATTTAAGATTTGTAAAAAAAGGTTAAAAAACAGTGAAAGGAACAATCACTTTAAAAATATAAGTATACACAATATTACTTTTCAACAGTGTAAACCTAATCCCAGGTGCTGGTGGCAGCATAAGCGTCCACAAAAGTAGGCGACCATTTTCAACAGCTGTGGGAGTCAAAAAGAGATCTTTACTAGCATAACTAAAGTACAAAGTAAGAATTTGGTATAGTTTTAAACTTCAGGATAGCGAACAGTGTTTCGGAAAATAGGCTTAGCCGTGAACTATCAATATGAAACATGAAATTTTTATCCATATCATTAGAGCATATTTTGGGGAATTTGGATTTTATAAGAGTTTTGACAAGAACCAATTTCATTACACCACTCTCCCTGATAAGCATTACCCTTCACAGAAGCAGTTACAGTATATGGTTAACCAGTAACAGCCCCCTAGGCAACCCTCACTAAAATTTTCTCAGAATTAATATAGCGTGCTATTACACTAAAAATTATTTCAGAAGCTTATTGTAATATCTAACATATCAAAATTATATTTAGGGTGGGTATAAAGGCCAACACACACAGCAACAAACGCACGTATGCAAGATGGAGAAAAATCTCTCCCAAGGCGATTAGATGTAAACGTCTGCATGCAGACGTCGGCAGACATACGGATGTCTATGTTTGTTGCAACATTTAATTACCTGGGGAACCATTTTTCCTCCGCCCTGCATATGTGCGTTTATTGCCATGTGCATTGGCCTTAAATCCCCTTCCTCTCCTTTTTTCTATAATGTGCTGTGGTTTTTAAAATTTGGGATTCATTCAGTGGGCCATTGGCTCAATGCTCTACTTTTATATTAATTAAAAATATTGAGGGTTGGTTACCTGAGGTCTAGATGTACAGGTTAACTTCCGAATTCCATGTGATAAATTAGTAATATGTGAAAAATGTTGTATTATTTTCAAAATATTTGTGGGCCTAAAATGTAAAAGTCAACATAACATTGATGTTTTTGGAAATCCTCCTTACTTAAAAGTTTCATGAGGAATTTTGAAGTTGACTCCTAAAACTTAGACCTCAGTGAACTCCGAATATGATCAATTACTACAAAAGTATGAGCGTTTACCCCCATACTTACGTCTCATAATTGAAAATCACTTTAGATAAAAATTAAAGAAAAAAGTAACGGAAGGGACTTTTAACCACTTTGTAGATGTTGTGAACTAAAATCTGAACCACTAACCGGTTCTTCTCTATATCCAAAAATACGGAAGTATTTATTTGGAGGGCCAACAAATTTTGCTTTCACAAACGCAATGTAAAAAACGGAAGAATAATTATTAAGGAACTCTAGCAGATAGAGCTTGATTACAAGTGCTTTTTCAAATTCTGGTTGTGTGCGGTGCCATTCAAATTTTGTCAGGTGTAATGCTAATTTTCGGTACATCTGTAAAAAAACAAGAATTAATTAAATTAAGTTCAATCAAATTCTTTATTCAGGCATATTACTTTAAAAATTGTACGATGAAACATTTCATTTAAACTTATGCTTCACAATTATCAGTGTACTATAAAATTTCAGACTTTCTCCAACAAACGGTCAAAAAAATAAATAGATTTCTTTCAATTTACTAAACATGATACTATATTTTATATATTTATTTTATATTAAGACCTACATTATATGGTTCTAATAATCAGCCCAGAAGCAAGAACGAAATTGGTCACTGTCTTTCACAACAACATACCAATAATTGTGGATAGTTAAAAGGGATGGTCAGTAAACGTGATGTTTTCTTGTGTGTATTAACATACACACTATTTAGTATTACGTTCACATGCAAAGACCATTCTCATAATTAGACCAGTTTGTAATTCAGAGGCAAAAGTGGTTTGGACCACACTTTAAACTGTAGATGTGTTAGATTGGCTGTTGGGCTATTAGACAGTCCTGTCTATGGAACTTATCATCCTTAGACTTCAACAAGACTACAAGATCACACCACAATCATTTTACTCTCGTTTCTCATTCATACATAAAAATGCCTATATCTTGTTTGGTTTCTACTTCTAAAGGCAATATAATAATAATAGGAATATACAGCTATGCCAAATAAAAAATTCTGGGAAAACAAAAAAATATTTTTTGTTACATATATTCTATGTTCTAACACTAAATTTCAATCATAATTGGAGTTTGCTTCTCTGTAGACTTACAGGACTGAATATTAAAATGATTATCAGGTTGAGTACAGCAGTTATGATGTTTTCGATGAATCCAGTGTTCAGTGCAGTTAATGCGACAGTGTGGTACATAATCACAGTGATCACCACTGTCAGTTGCATTGATACCTGGAATAAACTGTTCACATCACTGTTAACATCTAACAAATTGCAGTAGGTCAGTTGGGAGGTTAGGTACTAATATGGGATTAAGCAAACTGTTAGTTGAGGCAGCTTTAATGGAATGAGTTGAGATAACAAAAACCTTAGGTTCCACACCAGGGGAGGATAAGGAACTAAATTTGAGATGAGACACAGAAGTATTCGTTTTCAGGGTAAGAAAAAGTCCTGACATGTTTCTTGACATTATTTTTCAGCTTAGCCATATCCGATCCATCTACTTTATTCCTTCTAAATACTGGTATGATTCCTATTAATGGAGAATAACAGTATTCCCTATTGTTTAGCAAATTGAAAGAAAATGTAGAAAGAGAATCAATAAATGTAACCCAAGGTTCGCCCACTGGAATTCTACCTAGCATTTGTCAGTCTAGATACATTGCGCAAGTGTCTGATTCAAAGACCGTTTTATTCTGTTGCAGAATTTTTGTTCTGGCCAAATTTTCAAATGAAGCAAAATGTACTTTACATTTTCCTTTTTATATATTTTAATGAGTATTTGTAATTGATTGTAATGTAATTGTAATTGTGATTGATTGTAATTGATTTGTAATTTGTAATGGTAATAGGATCCATTTCCAATCTTAATGATTGTATAATAAAGTATCTCTCTCTCCTTCTCCCCCCTCCCTCAAGTTGAAGTGTTTGAAAATTGCCGAAAGAAGGGAACTGAATCTACTGACGTTAGCCTTTAAGGTTTTAAAGTACAGAGAACTAGAATATTTATTTGAGAATTATATAACGATGGCAGATGTTCACTTAAGAAGAACTAGGTTTGGTGCAGATATGTTGCAGTTTCCTGTTCATCAATCCTGTATACATTAGATATCCATTAGATATCGTTCCATATAATGCCTATTAGACTGTTGAATACATTGGAGTGTGAGTTAAGGGATATAGAAACTGTAAAGTTTTCTTTGAAATTTGAAAATAAAATTGTTAGACAGATCTTTTGTGTAAGCTATTATACGGTTTAAAATTTGACTAATGATTTTAATATCCCTCTCTCAGTCAAGAGGTAGGCCCCCAGCCAGGCCAGACCCTTGACTTCCAGGAGACTGTGGTCTCCAGCTAGTCCTTAAGCCCAAACCTCCTAATCTTTTTACTCCTTCTTTTACCATGGAGGGGAAAAAAAAAAACAAAAAAAAAAGAAAAATACCAAAAAAAAAAAAAAAAAAAGAAAACAATAAAAAAACAAAAAAAAGAAAAAAAAAAAAAAAAAAAAAAAATAAAAAAAAAAAAAAAAAAAAAAGAAAAAAAACAAAAAAACAAAGAACAAAGGAAAAAAATAAAAAACAAATGATGTTCACTTGGAATACAGCTGATAGTCTTCAATCTTGACTAATGTACCCAGTGTTGGTATCGAGACTGAGGTATCCTAAACAAAGGCCAGCTAGAATTACAAATGGACCAGGGGAAGTTATTCCTGGAGTACAAAGTTCAAGTTCAATAATAAGGAGTGCTCACTTCCCTTCTGTATATATACCATGATTGTGTTTATCAGACTATCAGCGGTATTCAGAATTAATTTATGCTGAAGTACTAAATTATAATTGAGTGTTTTGGATATAAAAGACTTTTTCAAAGAGATCGGCAAACTAGTAGAAACTAAACAACCAGAACCTAATTTTACAACAATTATTACATTAAAATAAATTGTATGCTCCTACTCTTGGTTTTCCGTTATTCTCAACGAAAAAAAAAACACAAAACATGTGTATTGCAAAATTCCTCAGGGAAACTTTGTTATCAATAATTCAAAATAACGTAAAACATGGTTTCCAATCGAGCTAGTATCCTAAAACCTAGCTTGTTATTATAATCGGTCTGTATTTTTTGCATTGCATTACAGTATGTATTGTTTTCGTAATATAGGATTTTAAAATAACATCATTTCAGTTTTCTCACCAACAACAACATTGCTGTCATGCTCAACGTCTTAGCTGGAAATATATATCTCCAATAGTCCACTTTTGGCTCTTTTTCATTTGTTATGAGATTTATTTGGCGTTTTATATTCCCGCGGTTTGCATATTTTGACAATACTGCAGCATACTCTGGCCGGGGTGTTTCATCCATTATGTCAAAGTTGGTCAAGTCCCAGCGAAGTGCTATATCTGCTGACCGTCTCTTCCATGATCCCTGGTAAACTGATGCTGCAACGGTTACAAATACTGTTAAGCAAAAAAATTAGATAAAATAGGTACTGGCAAAATGGTACAGTGGAACCCGTCAAATCCGAACTAGTTGGGGCTGAAGCTTGTTCGGATTTAGGGGTGTTCGGATTTCCCGGGAAATAATATTACACATTTATATCACCACTGTATTCGCGGTAAGCGAGGGAGACGTAGCGATTTGGGTTATATAGGCTCGGTAAATTAGTGTTTGAAAGGGCAGTGACCTTTGTGGATGGATTTAAGTCCCGTCACATGTCATCATTGCCAGGCGAGCGTGTGCTAAAAATAAATTACTCTCCCCCTACCGGGATACGTAACGCGCCTGTCTACTGTCTAGTGAGTGTTGACCTGCTGATTAGTGTGTATCGTTAACAGCCGAATAACGTGATGTTCATGCGACACTTGGAATTGCATCCGTGTGAGGATTTTCTTCACTTCGAAAGTTTAAGATAACAGACTTTATGTGAAAAACTTATGTTTATTTTCAATCTTGTATTGTATTCTTTTGTGTTAAACCTTGAAAAATAAATTTTTGTAATTGAATAATTTTTTCATCCATTAAATTTTTTTGTTTTCTCGAGAAAGTGTTCGGATTTGCCGGGATTTCAGATTTCCGGGGTTCGGACTTGAGGGGTTCCACTGTAGCACTTTTTTGAAACTTTTTTAATATGGTTAAAGTACAGATGAAATGTAACCAGTACGAACATAGTCTTTTTAGAGAGACCTAGAATTAGCCCTGGTTATTTGTGCCTGTAGAAGTTGCAGAGCACTAACTAATTTTTTCTAAGCTGAAGATTGTAAGTGAGTAATTAAACTTTTACTACTAACTTAACTTAGGTACATTTTATATAGGAATTAAATGAATCAAAAATTAAAAAATGGGGGCCTGGGGCAGTAAGCAAAGTGAGTTATATAAATAGGCTGCGATGCTGTCATTACCTGTAATAGAGCTACTTTGAGGTCATAAATTGTGGATTGTGGATAAGCAGTGGTCTGTGGATGTGATATTTTTTGGTGTGGATAAATGTCTGCACAATTGAAAACTCCATTCATCCACAAATATCATTCTTTTTATTAGACCAGTTCGTAATTTAGGGCAACAGTTTGGTTTGGATCTCACATTGAACTGTAGGTCCATTAGATGCCAACAGTTAGGATGTTAATTAACAACCCTGTCTAAGGACGATTTCAACTTTTAATTAATCAATCTTACACTCATTATATCTTACACTCATTTCTCAATCATACTTGGCTGGAGATGTCTCTTATCTAGGTGGGGAACCATTACAGTTGGCTACTATAGTCAATTATGATAGTGCACAATTACGTAGGATTGGGAAATATACAGTATGAAATGCTGCATTTATTTTTTATCATAGTTAAAAAAAATACATTTAATATTTAATACCTTTTAAGTAAGACCTGAAACCATTCAGGTTTAAATTGGTCAGCTATGGTTATATGGTCATTGTTTAGAAAGTATTAAAGTATATATATATTATACGAGCAAATATATTATATATTTGCAAATCTAATCGGCACCGAGGTTTTCTTTAAATTTTGGAAATAACTATTTCCGAGAAAAAGCTAGATTCAATGGAGATTCGTGTTTTCTTGTAATATTAGTTTAAATCTAAAATTTACATTATGGAGAATAAAATGTAAACAATACAAACCAAAACAGCTGTTTATAACCGTTTGACAGTTCTTGATTGAAGACTGCGGGGAACAATATAGAGGTTATGCATTAATATTTATTTTATGAATTAAATAAATGCAAAATTATCAGGTTACTAAACAATTTGTAAAAACTTAAGGATAACATAGCTGTGCGAAATAAAAGCAGAAAAAAGTATTTCCAAAATCTTCCGTGTTTTGATAGAAAACGTATTCGTTGTATTGCTTGAAGCCACTATAACAAACTAATTAATTTATGTAAATTAAATTTCTCTTTTGCTTTTCAATCCTCATTCCTTTTCTAGCAAAATCAGTTGATCACAGGCTAATAATAACGGTATGGATAATTAAACAATAAATGATCGGCTTTAGCTAAAAGACGTTAAACGGCATCGCTCAATTGACTAATTGTCCGATTGTAGCGTGTCGGCCTCAAGAACTATAAGCCGCGAGTTCCATCCCCGCCAAGGGCGATACTTATAGTTCAGTGCTATATTAATTATGGTGTATTAAATCGGTTTTATTTCAACCACATAAATGTTTTCATTGAGTAATAAATGTGTTTTAATTTTTCTAATTAATTTTTATAATACATGTCTTATTCTATACGAGCAAAGCTCGGTCACCAGGTACTATATATTATGTGCAACTCACTTCAACTTTAATTCAATTTTGTAAATAATCGGCTATATGTTTATGATTTTATTCAATTAACACTATTGAATAAAAAAACTTTAACACTTCAAATGGAGACTTTGTTCCATTTTCCCCAAATTCTATACTCACACCAAATGGACATGACGATGGCGAAAATAATAGCATTTTCACTGTCGAAGACGGTCAACAGTCGCGCTTTCCAACAGAAGTCGGTTAGTTTCCAGAAGTCACAGGTGAGGTCACACAGAGGGCACATTGGTTCCTTTATCACTCCTCCACAGATATCATGTCTACGTGTCATTAGCATCAGTCAACTTAAACATACTTTCTTTTTTTTTTAAATATACATGAAATTTAATATTTTATTTGCATGTTGTATCATAAATTCATAACATTTGCTCAGAATTGATTTAAACATTTTATATTTCATGGAGCAAATGGATTGTATTTAATTTTAACATTTACGTTTGCAAACCTTAGGTTAGCCACGAACGAGCAAGCAGGTAAAATTGAGGGAATTTCAAGTTTATAAGAAATTAGTTGGTAGCACTGCAAGAAACAAATTACTGTAATGTCTGGAACTCACTGTTGTAATTTAAAAGCAGGATAAGATAAACATTCCTGTCACTACAACACGTATCAGCCGACTTTTTCCGAGAAGTTAAATAGTTAAATAAATCAGTTTTTAATTCCATGCACATGATAAATAATCAGCCTCAGAGACAGTTTGGGATTGATTCAATAATTTTATATTCCAAAAATATCAAATATCAATTGATGACAAAAGCCCTAACCCTGAAGTTATGGTGGTGTGGTGAAACTAATAGCCACATCTCCATCCTGCTATCTGTAATTTCAACTAGTAAACTGGTTTTAAAGTTATTTGAAAGTCAGCTATATTTTAAAAGATTAAATTCACAAAACCATTGCAGAACATCTTAACTCATTTTAGACATATCGACAAGGGACATTCCAGGAAGTTGTATGTAAAATACTGTACTGCAAAATGTTTATATAAACAATTATTGTTTTAAAAATGGATGTTAAATTTATTTCATTATAAGGTGAGGGATCATCTTCAGTAATCTTAATTCAAAAACAAAACAAGAAACTTCTTGTTTTTATCATCACTTATTTGGATGTTGTTTTGCTGCCAGTTAGCAAAAATAGTGATGAACTTGATTGGATCTTAATTAAGAAAAAGCACAGGGTGAGAATACCTATGAGAATCCACAGGATAGATTTCTATCGTTTGTTTAATTGTTTTAAGAGAGTAAAAACCAATGTTATGTATTTAATTTATAACCTACTCTCAGGTCATAAACTGTTAAATTATGAATTTTCAATTTAAAACCTGTTGAGGAGTAACGACAAATGAGCCCATTTGAGTACGCCCGTCATGTGACATTTCTTCCCCCTGAGGATCCACGTCATATGACGGGATGACGGATATTTGATATTTCTTAAAATATTACTAATAAATTAAAAATTTATAATGGTTTATTACAACTGAAAACATTTAAGTAAAATAATATTATTTGTAAACGAATAATTTATAACTGATGCGTAATTTACTAAGCACGCTAAATTATGTTTATCAGGTTCGTATTGTCGATGTTTCTTGAGAATTGGCTTAGCGCCAATGTGATGGTGCTTAGTGTTCAACTGATCTTCTATTTGTTAGGTTATCCTAGTGATTTTTGTTGCCGTTTAGTTATTGACTCCTTTGTAATGGCCAATAATGGGTGATTACCGTTATACCCGCATCATTGTTTTGAAATATATCACACCCAAAACACGTTCTAAGAGATTTAAATAATATGATAAATGTCAAAATGTGTTGTAATATGTTTTTATCCATTTATTGTAGTAAAATAATATATTAAAAGAAATCAATATTTTTTTCTTACTCCCGGGAGTACTGTTTATGGCAATACACCTACTCTACGTAGCCCTGATATTAGCCATGTTACATGACAGGCATACTCCTCAACAGGTTAACGCATATTTGGGCCCTACGATTGTTTTTAAAGTTAGGGTTACACTAAAAATAATTTGTTAACAAAATCTTAAATATGGAATTGAATTTAATATGGTTACTTCGCTAATTAGAAAGTAAATCTAAAACTAGAAGAGTAATCTATCAACTTTCAAAACTTTTAACTAAATATGGGACTGAATATTTTACTGGAAAAACAATTTCTTAATATACTGTATATTTCTTGGTTTAACCCTTTAAAGAGTACCGTATTTTGCGTCAAAATAGGAGGAGCAACATTTTAAAACGTTATTTGACGAAATTTGCTCAAATACATATATATACATATAACCTGACACAAATTGATTCTTAAAAAATAAATCGATAATTAAAGACACGTTGATAAGTGGTACATGTGTATTGGTGTATTCGGTAGGTTATGGGTAATCTGCGGAGGGTTTCTTAGGCGGGGTGGTCGCAGCGTGAAGTTTCAGCGGAAAAAGTGGCAGCGCGGCATGAAGTTTTATTAGACCTGTTATTTATTAGCACTGAATAAAAGTGAAAGCGTTCTACACTCTCCTATAATTAACGCCTATATCTCTGTAGCTGAGAGTTATTCGTTTACTAAACTTCACTTCTTTGCTCACTTCACTTTGTGCTTTCTTTTGTTACTTTGATTGAAGATTTGAAAATTGAAAAATTGATTGAAAAAGTTCTAAAATGTTTATTTTAGGGCATTTTGAACCTAAAACACAATTCTAACTATATATACTCCATGTTGCAATGTAATTAAGTGAAAATTAAAAATAAGTTATACTCTTTTGAGGAGTGTTTTGAGTTTTCACCCTTACTCCTTAACAGCGCTCAAATAATGACGTTTCAAAACGTCGTACTCCTTAAAGGGTTAATTGAAAACTTATGCTGATTACTTACAATGAATTTGAATTAGGTATGAAGAATAATACTAAAATTACTATGGAGACAACTGCGATAATTGATGGTGGAATAAGCCACAAGGTGTAGTGTTCAAGCCAGATAAAGTAAAATGTATTCTTGACACCGAAATACTGCATAAGATGGTCGGCTGGTTGCTTCCTGTAGAAGTTCAAACACGATGCCCAGTACTTGAACAAATTGTTGCGCATGGTTCCAGACATGTCCAAATCTCCCTGAATAAAGGAATGTTTTGTACAAATTTCAGATAAAAAATTTAGCCAGAGCTCAATTAAAAATAAACAACCCTTTGTGACAGTTACTACCATTAGGTATCATTAGGTACCATTTTTTTTAAATCGTTTTGTAACTTTTGTCTAGTTTGTACTAAGAGACCTGATACGTACTTTGATTCCATAACTCACAAAATATTGTTAGATTAATTAGCACATAAAGAGGTTAGATTCTTTATGATATTTTAATTACAGTTCTTGATCAAATCATAAAATCCAGTCAAGGCTCAACAGTTGTAACATTGATTAGTGGAGATTTTTTTCTGTTATACGTAGGCCTCTTAGGATCATTTGAATTTTATGTGATTTTTTTATAAGATTATGTTTACCTTTAGATTTAATCATTCTCATGTTTAGTTTTCCAAGGCCTGCCCTTTTCCTAAAAACTCTCGCTTGTTTCATTCCTTTCATTCATTTAAAATTCAATTTTATGTTTGAACTGGTTATGAAAAATATTAAATTTATATTTCATTTTTCTGAATCAACCTATTTTTATGAATTCCAAAGACTGAAAATATATACCTACTCTGTTACTCATACCAACATGGAACATCTGTCCAGTTACTTTACTCCCAAATGAATAAACCTGTAGATAAATAAATTTGTACCCTTTGCGCTCGGATGAGTTTTTATAACTTGTCCTGTGCACTCGGATGTCCAGGTGTACTGGCCATGACCATTTTCTCGCCAAAGTCAAATTAATTTTTATATGAGCATTCCTCACTACTCGGATGGCCAGTGGTACTGGACGAGATTAAATCCGAGTTGCGGTCGGAAGGCCAGCAATACTGGCCACTAAATATAATCATCTGTTTATTTTTTTAATATTATGTGCTAGGTTCGGGATGTGCTGCAATCTTTTGGGAAACTAATGGACTAGAGAATCAGATGAATTCCCGCTTCTAAAACCATACATGGGTTGGAAATTAAGGTTATGCTTAGTACGTTGTTCAGCTGATCTGCTGTGAAGTGGTGATATTTAATGCTAAAAACAGCTATTTTTTTGTAAATAACTGTACATTTTATTAATAGTTCATTATTTATATTTAGTAACCACAGTAGGTAATAAACGTAAACAAACAATAAATGATAATTTAAATTCGGATGACTTGAGGCAACTATTGGAGGAGTATGACGAAAATGTTTCATCATATTATTTAATTGTGAAATAGATAATGTTGTATTGACATTCTTTATACTCGCTCGTCGTTTGCTTTTTTATTGTCCTCACAAACATTGTTGTAAACAAACCAGGTTTGACACAAAAATAATTCCGAGGTGATGGGAAAGGTCAATCATGGCTGCCGAGCTGACAAAGGAATGTAGCGAGGCCAGTACTGCTGGCCACCCGAGAGGCGAGGACATCACGGGAAATAATTCCGAGCTGTCAAGGAGTTGGCATGGCCAGAGCTACTGGCCAACCG
The DNA here is from genome assembly GCA_023375725.1 of Nephotettix cincticeps. Lineage (NCBI taxonomy): Eukaryota > Metazoa > Arthropoda > Insecta > Hemiptera > Cicadellidae > Nephotettix > Nephotettix cincticeps. The sequence continues at coordinate 21,246,241 of CM041788.1, read as the reverse complement.
AGCGCAAAGAGTTAAAAGTTTGAATTTAGAACTGCTTAACTGGATCAAGAACATCACAAACTTAAAAATATTATATATTCACTTAAGCTCTTCATCAATTTGTAAGAGGATTTAGAACCAATAAATTAGTCAATTTTCTGGGAGCTATAGTCCATCACCTGATCCATCACTCTAAAAATTGAGTATTGTATTTATTCTATCAGAGTTATGTTTCTATAAAGGGAGCCAATACATAGATAGACCTAGGTCTCCAAATACCAGACTTACATCATGGAGGGGGTAAGCTGCATCATAAACCCCATTTAAAATCAGTCTCTTGATACCAAAGTCAAAAACATCTGTCCCTTCCACATTATCTGCTTTAGTGTATCGAGTTCTTTCTAAAATGAATTCAACTATCCTTGCCTTCTGCGAAGGAGTGAAAAACCCTTTAGAGTCCACATCAAATCTGAAAGTAATAAATAAAAATATTTAATCAAATTAAGTGGTCCCTTAATTTCTAATTTGTTTCAATTATACAATATGGTTACACTTCATATAAAAATGTAATATTAGTTTACATTTTAAACCATTTTAAGAGTGCAAAAGAAGCAGGAAATCCCTTCTCCCCTTTCCTATTAATTGTCCAGATGAACAGAAATTTAAATCTTAGCCATTTAAGTGAGTCAGATTACTTAGAGTGTTTTTGTTTGTTTTTTTTTGCAGGATGGATATTGTTTTCTACAAAGGTCTTCAACTCGGTTTAGCTATGATCATGAAATTTCTATTAGTATATATTATAAATCGTTATTTATATTCTAAATGTAATTTATTTGAAGTTGCTTTGAGTTGAGCCTCCAGCATTTCCTTTCGTATATTTTCCTCAATACATTGGCAAATTGAGCCTGCACCCACTGGATGGGGGTCTTGTGTTCCCACTGGTCGGTAGTTCCTACCCCTCCCCTTTTGAGGGAGCTTATAATAATTGGGTGTATGTTACAGTTGGAAGTCGAAACCTCGGCTTCAACCGATAAGGTGCAAGCTAATGGCGGCAGTCAGCTAGAGACTGGTCTCAAGCGACTTCCTCAGACCACTGAGAGAGGAACAAAGAAACAGAGACCCTTCGTAAATTCGACCACAGCGGTCACCTCGTGGAATAGACCCAAATCCAAGTAACTGTAAATACAGTAAACTCTCTATTATACACACCCCTGGATAATACATAATACGTAATGTGGCTTACCGAATCAACCTTATGGACTACCGCTAGAACTATCAGATTATTACACATGCCACGAAAAGCAAGAAAGTGATTACTGGCTTTTCGATGTTTTTTAGTGAATTTCCCATAGGGAAGAAGCTATTACCGTAGGTCTCATGGCAATACTTAAGCCCGAGACCAAATATATATATGTGTGTGTGTGTGTGTGTGTGTGTATGTCTGTGAACGCGATAATTCTCGTAAAAATGATCCTATTGAGACGAAATTCGGTAGAGATGTGTATTCCTACATTCGCTCGGATGAGTTTGTTAACCAGACATATCGGTCAATATAAACGGGTAGTTTGGGGGGGGGTTTATACTAAAAGATTGGGTTTTTTGCATTTTTCATATGTAATTTATATTTTTTCAAATTTTATCTTTCACCATTAGAATCAGCTTAAAAAACTACACAATTTAGTTCCTTAAAGTTTTTCTCTATCTCCAACAGTTACTGAGATACTAAAAAATCTAAACACAGTGCGTTGTGTTTTGGGGCTCCAATGTTAATCTTATAGAGGATAAGAAAAAATTTATATTTTCCAAATCAATCAATATTTTTGGATTATACTTGGTATTTGCCTTAATTTGGTTGAGATCTATCCATTTATGCTTAAAAATCATAGTTTATGTGTTTATCATGGCAGCACACCTGCAAACTTTATTCCCATGTTAATCATATAAAGAATTATTTATACACAGATGTTTATGAAACTTGGTATAAATACCCAAAATAAAAATTATTTATGCTAGAAATGCCTACTTTCAACGCTGCTCACAGCAAAAAAACCTGCATACTCATTCCAATGTTAATTTTATGGATAATAAGCAAATAACTCTCATATTTTTTGACAGATATTTACAAAACTTGTCATATATTATTATTATTATACTATTGATTTGGAAATTTGCTGAGTATGCAGGTCTGCTGCAACGGGGGGATTTATAATTTTAAATAGAATATACATACACACATATTCGTAGTACACAGTTGTAAATTATAATACTCATCCTGTCAATAAATTTAAATATTTTTTCATAAGAAAATTTGTTCTTTAACCTGTTGATGAGTACGCCTGTCATGTGACGTGGCTAATATCAGGGGAGTGGGTGTATTACCATAAAAAGTACCCCCGGGAGTAAGAAAAAAAATCATGGATTTCTTTAAATATTTTATTACTACATTAAGTGGATAAAAAGCATTTTTCAAACCTATTTTGACATCTATCATACGAGTTACATCTCTTAGAACGTGTTTTGGTTGTGATGTAATTCAAAATAATGATGTGGATATAGCGGAAATCACCCTTTATTGGCCATTACAAAGGAGTCAATAACTAAACGGCAACAAAAAATCACTAGGTTACTCAATCAGATAAAAGATCAGTTGGACACTAAGTATTGCACGCTCCATCACATTGACGCTAAGCGAATCGGCGAGAAATGTCGACGCTTCTGTCTCCTCTATCGTTGTACCAAGCAAATAAACATAATTTACCATTCCTAGAAAATTATGCATCAGTTCTAAATGACTCGTTTTTAAGTAATATTAATTTACTTAAATGTTTTCAGATGTAATAAACCATTATAAATTTTTAATTTATTAGTAATACTTTAAGAAATATCATATATCAGTCATCCCCTCACATGACGTGGGTCCTCAAGGGGGAACAAAACGTCACATGACGGGCGTACTCAAATGGGCTCATTTGTCGTTACTCCTCAACAGGTTAATAAAAATGAGAAACAAAATCAGAATCACCTATCAAATTTTCTTCCCCACCCTCTTCAAAAGCTATGTGGCTCAATCGAAATCAAATAAGAAAACGAATGGGAAACTTACAAGTATTCTCTTGATCGTCTATACGTTGCTGTCAACCCTTCATTGAAATCAGGGAAAACATTCTGTGGAAGCTCAAAGATTTTGTGGAAAAAAGCCCACTTGCTTGATTTGTACTTTTTCAATAATTGAGAGGGCCTGATAACTGTTGATTGCAATTTTGTTGTTGTTCTGATGACCTGAAAAAGAAAAGATAACTCATTAATGACGAAGCAATACAAAATGTCTTGATCTATAAATTTAGCCATTAAAGTATCATAATGATATGTGTGCACATACAGTCAATTAAAAATTCTTTATACCATACATGTAAACTTTACAAAGAATAGTCATTCTTACATTCAAAATATAAAAGTAAGCTAAGTATATAAGTATGAATATTTCTGATGAAAATATCACATTTTGGCAAGAAACATAAAAGTGTGTGTGTGTGTGTGTGTGTGTGTGCGTGTGTGAAAAGGTGTTTGTTATTTCCATTTATGAGAGAAAATCTTGGAGAGGGTAAAATATTGATTCAGTCAAAAATATTATATAATTATTATATATTATATGTATATGTGATTTCAGAAACTATTAAACCAGACGGATAAACCAGAACTTTATTTTATTAGCGATTAAACAACGAATGTATACAGAACAACATATTTACAAAAAACACACATACAGTGGTACCCCTAAAATCTGAACCCACAAAATCCAAAATCCCAGAAATCTGCATGTGTTATCGCAAAAGCTAAAAAAATTAAATAGCTGTAAATTAAAAGTAATTTTGATTTAATCATACAAATTTATTTTTCAAGGTTCAACATAAAAAACAATAGTAGATTGAAAAAAACAGAGATTTGAGTTTTTCACTTTAAGTCTGTTATCTATAAATGTCGAAGTGAAGAAAATCATTATTGCGGATGCAATTCCAAGTCAGCATCACATAAACATCATGTCGCCAGCTGTTAGCGATATGAACCAATCAGCATGTAAACACTCTCTGGACAGTAGACAGGCGTGAGACACATCCCAGTAACGGTACGGGTAAGGGGACATTGATTTATTTTTAGCATACACTCGCCTAGCAGCAATGACATGTCATGGGACGTATCTCCACCCGACAATGTCACTGCCCTTTGGAAAACTGAGTCACTTACCCTGTTAAATTATCTAATTACAATATATCTAAATTTGAATATATATATACATACAATTGGACTGACGTGTTGTAATGTTTTAAGTAATATGAAGAACATTGGTGATTTATTATAATAATTGCTTGCTTAATGCACATCAATGTAATAACTGCGTTCAAAAGGATTCACAATCATATTCTAAATTTACTTAATTTAATTAAACCGATAAAAGTAAACCTGATAATTTTTAAATCATTATAACTCCAGTATTTATAAAGATTTTTCACATATATGTGAACATGCAATTTATTGAAAACTATCGTTTTAACAATTCACATATACAAACACTTACGAAGTTATATTTTTAAAATGACGTCATTCAGGTAGTGACCATTTCTCAGTACACATGTCTCTAGTCTTGCAGTAAAACTGTCAAAGATTTTATCTAGCATCACAATTATTTTACTTGATCCAACCACATTTCAAAGGTTCATTTTAAGTTAAATCTCTCAATATAAGTTACACTTAGGATTTGAGTTAGCTTCAAAGAAAAAACTACAAACATTGAGGTCGGGTGAGCAGACAGGCCAAGCAATGTTACGGCCCTGAATCTTTCTTCTCAATAATAATTCACCTCATCATTGGTTGTGTGAGCCCTGGCTCTGTCTTGCCGCAATAAAACATTTTTTAAGCCAAGATTTTTTTCAGTTCAAGAATTACAAGTGTCCAACATTCTGAGGTATTTTTCCTGGTTGACAGGAAATGTTCCTCCTTCTTCCTGAAAAAGGTACAGAGCACACTTTTACCCTCTTACCACTGGTAATGGTAATGGTGTGTATGATAACACGTTTATTAATCCGCAGCATCACTCTGTAATTTGAAAATTACAGTTTCTATGAATATTATGTTTCTTTTAATTTTTATCTAAAATCTGAAAATGTAATATAGGCCCTTTGTGAAAAAAGTTTTTTTAAATACTGGAGCTATAATAATTTAAAAATTTACAGATTTATCTGCCGCACTTTTTTTTCTACTAGTGAAAACACTAAATAACTCTATATTCACAAAACCTAACTAGACCTCAAAACTAAACTACAAAAAAAACAAAACAGTGACTCTAGAATGACAATGACAATAATCATTAGTTACCGTAATGATATTACTTGTTTAATTGGAAATCTTAGCTCGAGCAGTTCTGCATAACGTTTAAGAAGCTTCATGGGACAGTATATCTTTACAAAATGCAAACCCGTATCCTCTACTAATTCGTGCTCTAACTGCAATCCTTCCACAGTAAGATTATATTCAAATATCTGAAATTGAGAAAGTGATTTTAACTGAAGCAATTACAAATTACTTAACAAATTACAAAATGTTGTGAACAACTACAATTTAAAATTAACCTTATATTTCTTCTTAAACGTTAGTATTTTATTAATAGTAATGATAGAAATAATTAAAGTAGCGAAATTTTACTGTCAACAAGTTTTGTGTTATGAACAACATGATAACTTCATAGAACAAAGATGAGTCTGAATTATTTTATATTGTTTTTTTTTCATATTCATACAGAAATCTACAAACTCTGCTCTTATAGGATTATTATTTACTTGAATAACAAAAAGATAAATTAGAAAGAAAAGAGCCTAATTGCAGCAACTGACCCATTAGGAAGACCATTTACAAAAAAAGTAAAAAATACAGAAGGTTCATCAGGTTGACAGCAATTGAGGTAATTCCTCGGTGAAAAATTATCTTCGAGTGCCCAATGAGGGAAGATATCCACCAATTTTGATCCAAAATTTATAAAAACCCAGTCAGAGAGCCTTCAAAAACTGCCTTCATTATTCTTATGCTTTATTCTTTGCTATCTCAGTTTTCCACTCCAAACCCCATGTGGTGTAAGAGTTAAATACTGTGATCATCTTGAAACCATATTTTACTAACCTTTCTCTGATCCATAGCGAGTTCTGGTGATGTTGACGCCAAAAAGCGGTCCAACACTGGAGTTCCAAACTTGTGAGTGAAGTCGCTCCAGACCAGAACAAAGTCAATCGTTCTTTCGCCATCATTAAATGTCCATTGATTCTATTTAAACAAATTTGTATCAACATTTGTGTTTATACTTTTAATTTGTATATTATGTATGTAACCTTTGTTTGCTAGCTCTAACGCTTGAAATAAAATAAATATAAGGAATGTTTTTAAGAAAGTTTTCTTTTCTAAGACTCATAGTTCTCGCGCATATTGCAATGAGTGTGTACATCGTTTAGTGGCATGATTTGGGACAACAGTGCTCAATTTCTGTAGCTAAACTGTACCGTTCTGTGCTGTGCTTTAAAAATTTTAAAGATTATCAAGTCACCTGCTGCACACTAGAATCAGTGGTTTTTGTGAGACTCTATTTTGTGGGAGTTTTGCGACCCAACGAGAGCAAAGTTTCCTTATTTATCCAGAACACATGTTCAGAAACTTTTTTGTAAAGCACTGATCTTGAGAAATCAGATAATTAGTTTGGGACCTGTTCTTGTGAAGTGCTTAATCTCACAAATCCTTTCTTAACCTAAGCCACCAAATTGTCTGTAATCAATGAATGGCACCTGCTAAGGTTGTCATCATTTTTTGGGGCTCCAATGTTAATCTTATGGAGGATGAAGAAAAAATAATATTTCACTTATCAATCGATATTTATTGGATTAAACTTGATATTTACCTTCATGTGATTGAGATCTTATGCTTCAAATACTTAAAAATCATGGTTTATCTGTTTATCATGCCAGCAAACCTGCATACTCTTCCTATGTTAATCATATAGGGAATAGGCAAACTCCTTTTATTTAGATTAGATTAGATTAGATTAGATCATTGAATTGGCAACCATACTACAATGTGGGTATTTTAAGCCAAGTATGAATGAGGATTGAGTGTAGGATGATTGTGGCGCGATCTTGTAGTCTTGTTACTGACTAAGGCTGACACGTTCCTTAGACAGGACTGTTAATTAATAGCCCAACAGCCGATGGCAACTAATGGACCTACAGTTTAACGTGGAATCCAAACCACGGTCTCTAAATTACGAATTGGTCTAATTATGAAGATAGTCTTAGCGGATTAACGTAGTATTCAATAGTGCAGACTTTAATCCACACAAGAGAACACCACATCTACCGACCATCGCTCACAACTATCCACAATTCATGACCTCTAAGTAGCTGGATTACAGGACATCGCCACCGTCCCAGTCAATCAGGCAAATACTGTCAGCTCAAGAGCTTCTGGCTAGTCTATGTCATTTTGTTATGGCATCTAATTTTATTTAATTGTATTTAACGTTCTATAAATTTTTGGTGATGGACAGAGAAATAGCAAATGTATTCCTATATTCCTACAAATGCTCGGACGAGTTCGTAATCCAGACATACCGGTTAATGGGAACGGGTAGTTTGGAGGGGTTTTGTACCCCAAAATTGGGTTTTTTGCGTTCTTCCCATGTAATTTAAATTTTTTTTAGATTTTATCTTTCACCATTGGAATCAGCTTAAAAACTATACAATTAAGTTTCTTAAATTTTTTCTCTATCTCCAACAGCTACCAAGATATTAAAAAATCTAAACACAGTACGTTGTATTGTGGGGCTCCAATGTTAATCTTATGGAGGATAGGCAAAAATTTATATTTCCCATATTAATCAAAATTGTTGGATAAAACTTTATATTTAGCTTCATGTGGTTGAGATCTATCCATTTATGCTTAAAAATCATAGTTTATGTGTTTATCATGGCAGCAAACCTGCATTCTCTTTTCCCACGTTAATCATATAGGGAATAGGCAAACTCCTTTATTTATGGACAGATGTTGATAAAAGTGGGTATAAATGTTAAAAATAAAAGTTTTTATGGTAGAAATGCCTACTTTCAGTGTTCCTCACAGCAGCAAACCTGCACACTCTTTCCCATGTTAATCTTAAGGAGAATAGACAAATAATTCTCACGTTTATTGACAGATTTTGATAAAACTTGTCATATACTATTATTATTATTATTATTTATAACTGATTTGGAAATTCCCTGAGTACGTAGGTCTGTTGCGACGGGGGTATTTTATTTTACTCCTCAGAGATAACACCAGAGTCCTGGTAGTCCAAATCCTGCTAATCCAAACGTTCTGATAATCCGAACTTACTGATGTGGAAAAACTGAGTTTAAATTAAAAACAAAGCAATTTAATCTCAATTATAACACTTTAATCTACAGCACGGTATCACTCATTATACATTAAGACTTATACAATGTTAATAAACTTTCTTTTTGGAACATAGCAAATAACATTTTAGTTATCGTCTTATGATGTAACAAAGTTACATCATTTTCTTAAAACATAGGCATGAAGCATTCGGATGTAGCAGTACACTGTTGCTTGAGTTAGTGTTGATTGATTTCTAGCTACACTCACAGTACATCACAATAGATTCAACTCTTTATCATAACTTTCCAGCAAACTACTTTTCGAACATTTGAGTTCATCTCCAACAATGACCTTGATCGCATAACAAGTAGGCCTACAGAGTTTTATGATTGTTTGTTTTTATGTGTCAATGTGTGTGTCGTTTTTTATATTTTTAATGACGAGTACATAACAGATAGATCATCCCTGCATGAACACTTGATATTGTTCAGGCAAAAAGTGTAGTGGATAAACCTATAACTGTGATAAGGCGTAAGTTAATTGGTCTAAATACACAGTTCAGGTCTTAAATAATGGATTTTACTAGTATTTTAATGCAACTTTACATTGTATTTCCAGATAATCTGAAAAACTTGGTAATTCGAACAGGGTTCAGTCCCAATTAGTTCGGATTACTGAGACTCTGGTGTAGTAATTTTATTTTTATTTATTAATTTTGTTGGCAGAAGACAAACCTCAATATAAGTTCCAAGATTCTCTGTATGTGATAAAGCCATGATGATTTTCTTATTGAAGGTGACTGTAGCGTTTAAGGCAGAAAACCTCCTGAAATGAAAAATTATAAAATATTTATTATTGGTAGACCCATACAACACTAGACGCTACAAATGGAAATTGTTGTAGCGAAATAATAGGACCATTAGTTAGCCTCAATAAAGAAGTATTAACATTCAATTTATCTTAATGAGTTAATGTTTTTAGCGAATTTCCCATAGGGAAGAAGCTATTACCGTAGCAATAGCAAGACTTAAGCCCGGGATCATGTTATTTTTTCATGTTTAGGTGCCCAGAGGCCAAAAACAATAGTCGTTAAAATTTATATAGGGTATATATATATATCTGTGTGTGTGTGTGTGTCTGTGAATACGATAACTCTCGTAAAAATGATCCGATCAAGACCAAATTTGGTAGAGACAAATATTCCTACATTTGCTCAGACGAGTTTGTAAACCAGACATATCAGTAAATCGGAACGGGTAGTTTGGAGGGGTTTTGTAGTCAAAAAATGGGGTTTTTGCGTTTTTCATATGTAATTATAAAAAATTTTAAATTTTATCTTTCACTATTAGAATCAGCTTAAAAACTACACAATTTAGTACCTTTAAGTTTTTCTCTAACTCCAATGGTTACCGAGATATTAAAAAAAATCTAAATACAGTACGTTGTTCTGTATTTTGGGGCTCCAATGTTTATCTTATGGAGAGTAAAGAAAAATTATTATTTCACTTATCAATCAATATATTTGGATTGAACATTTAGCTTCACATAGTTGAGATCTATCCATTTATGCTTAAAAATCATTGTTTATGTGTTTATCATGGCAGCTAACCTGCATAATCTTTTCGTTTATCATATAGAGAATAGGCAAACCCTTTTATTTATGAACAGATGTTTATGAAACGTGGCATAAATGATCAAAATATAAATGGTTTATGCCAGAAATGCCTACTTTTAATGTTCCTCACAGCAGCAAACCTGCATACACTTTCCTATGTTAATCTTATGAAGAATAGGCAAATAACCATCATATTTATCGACAGATATTGATAAAACTTGTCATATATTATTATTATTGATTTGGAAATTCGCTGAGTACACAGGTCTGCTGCGACGGGGGTATTTGATTATTTTGTAAGCTTCAGTTATAAAGAACGGTTCTCTCAGTCAAACATTCATATTGTTATGCTACACTAATCAATTTGGTAATTATTTGTTGAAATGGTGATTAATTTTTTCACACTCAAAACTTTTTTTAATAGTAAAATACAACAGTACACAGTATATTTTTGCCATTAAAGAGTTTGTCATTTTTTTTTTTGAGTCATGCATCACATCCTATAAGTTAACATAATTCTGAACATTTGAATTTTCCATTTTCCTAATTGTTATTTTATTGATTTTTTAATACAGGATTGAGCTTACAATGTAACATGCAGTTAATTGATTATTTATTTTTAATATTACACAAATCAGCTGAGGTATAAACAACTTTGAACAATTAGAATTCTACTATACAGAGAAAATTTAAGTATAATTTAATAAAAAGTAATACATGAGCCCTTGAGTACTTGCAGACTCACCCAGTACTTGTTGAGAGGTCAAGTAGAGGCTGTCATGTCACACTACACCCAACAATTTTTTAAACGGGCGTAACCTGGTAGAAAATTGACAATCAATGAATTTGGCCTATTCTTTGCCTTACTCTACAGTCATTAGGGAGGTACTCCGTATACAGATCAATTTACATTGATAGTAATTTTATTTTTTATACCAGGTCATCAGATCTGAAGGGTTTTAAGTTAAGGGTGTTGAGCATGAGAGTTTTTAATGTACATATATTTTATTGGATGCATTATTAAAACAAATTCTCCTAATATGAGAATCCTAAAAGAGGAAAATAGAGAAATAAAGAAAATAGAAACCTTCACCTTCCGAGCCCTGGCGTAGGACAAGGTTGTCCTGATAGCTTGGGATCTGGAGGAACTAAAATACAGCAACTAAATTCATTTTCTGAACCCCTAATACATCATGATAATACAAATGAAAACTTTGTACCATTTTCTGAGACTCGGGTGCAGTTTATTTTAAAAGTATATAGTTAGAAAATTCCAACCAAACTTACACATTAACTCTTACCTGGCTTTATATATAGACAGTAAAGCATAATTGATTATCAAACAGACGTTTTATATCTAATCACCACTAAAACTAATAACACTTGTTGTCATTTGAATTAAACAAATAAAAAAATGTTTAACTTTATTTTGGTCAATTAGTAACAAAAATACAGCTGTATAAGCATTATGAAAATGTCAGCCAATGTGATTGAAATGACCTGATCAGCTGTGAACCTTAATGAATTTGTATAAGGCATATTGATGTTGTTTACTCATGTAAACAATCACAATGTAACTTTATATAGTTTTATGTACAATCTGTTTAGTACAATAAATATAATTTAGTAAATTTTGTGCTATAATATTCATATATTATAGAAAGTAGAGCGGTACCTTCACCTTCCAGGCTCTGGCATAGAACGAGGTGATCCGGATAGCTTGGGATCTGGAGGTACTGAAATACAGCACTAAATATTTTTTCCTGCTATAATATTAATATATTAAAGCACATAATTTACTAAATTATGTTTATTGTACTAAACAGATTGTACATAGTACTTGATAAATTTTTTTTATACAAGTCACTATGATGGTGTGAAATATAATAAAAAGTATTATAGCATCATACCTGTATTCTAAAGTTATTGATTTCCATTAATTTAGGAATTACTTGCCCTGATACAAACTACAGTATTCTCAATTATATATTAAGCCATATATCGAGTTTATACCAATTTACCTACCATATCCTCCATAAGTATAATATAAGAAAACAGTAGGAGTACGTAGATTATTTGCTGTCATGAGGAACTAAGGAATTTAAATTTTTCAAAACACAGTACCTTCAGCTGATATTTTTAATCATAGTATGACTTCTGGGCAGTCCGAGGAGACTGCTGATAATCAGCTGTATGACTGCACCGGGCTTGCCGGGGTGAGAGCTGCCACTCTCGGTGTCATGGAGAAGGGTTGTCACCTTCCTGGAGGAGCTGGTCGGGAGACTACGGTAGTTCATCAGGTTTTTAAACTTGGAAGGTCCATGAGACATTCAATCAACAGGGGTGCGCAAAAAGCCACATGGCTGATATGCTACAGGAACTTTGTTCGCTTTGTGTAGTTAGGTAATTAGATATGCCTCCTCGATTGATTTATTGACTAGGACAGTTGGATTAGCTGGATTACAATCCAGCTACTTGTAGGTCACAAATCGTGGATAGTTGTGACCAATGGTCGGTGGATGTAGTGTTCTCGTGTATGGATTAACGTCCACACTTTTGAATACTATGTTCATCCACAAAGACCATCCTCATAATTTGACTAGTTTTAATTCAGAGGCAAAAGTGGTTCAGATCTCAGGTTAAACTGTAGTCCCTTAGATATCATTTGCTGTTGGGCTATTAATTAACAGTCCTGTCTAAGGAACATGTCAGCCTTAGTCAGTAACAAGAATACAAGATCGCGCCACAACCATCTTACATTCAGATTACTGAACTGTCGTCGGTCAATCCTTAAAATACTTTAAGGATTATTTTATTTTCAGGGGCCCTATTTTCAAAACCTTCTTGTCAAACATTCAGCTGTTTGACAATAATAACACCAATATAATTATAACACCATACATACGAAAATCCCAACAAAACAAATTTTACAAACCCACATCACCTCTCTCACTACCCATATAATCGTCTCGAGAAAAAAATGTCATACAAAGGAGCAGTACTACAACCAAACACCTAAAGGTGGCTTCCCAAGACATTTTAGGAAATCACACGATAGCTACAAGACAGACCATTCTACACAGAAGCATAATTTCTCGCTTCAGAGCTCCAAACTCACTCTCACTCTGTTTAATTTCATTTCATATTATTTAATTCACTCATTGAACTTTTACAAAATAATGTATATTTATTGACACTATGAATGTTATCAAATAATATGTAATAAAAATTTTTGTTTATTCTATATTATATCTTAGACCGACTTGCCTGGTTTTCGTTAGGTGTAGCATTAAAGAGTCCTAGCCAAAAGCATATGGACATCATAATAGTCTCATACTATAGTCAGTCAGTCATTCCCTAATCATTTGTATCTAGTTCAAACTGTTAGGCTAAATAATAAGGAAAATAATTGAGTTATGATAAGAAATGGGAGATGAATTGAAAAATACATGTAAAATGATATTAATAGTGCCATACAGGATGATTCAGGAAGAAATAAAAATAATTTAAATATATGTTCTACTAGTGAAAATTATGAAAAGTTTATATAAACATGGGTTCTGAAATGCTTTCTTAGCGAGTTAAGGCTAGAAAAAGATTTTGTCAGGATTTCAGTACCCCATTAATATGAAGCCATACTAGGTTTTTAGTACTAATCCAAGTGTTAAATTTAGAGTGTTTTATGAAAAATGAACTGAAAAATTTATTACAACTGGTCCTGGAACTGTAATTCAAGTAGTTTTTTAAAAAAATCGAGTATAAAGTACAAAGTCTAGTTCACAAAGTAGTTCTTTCTTTTTGAAAATTAAGGTATTTGATCCAGTTTGAACATTTTATTTTACATAAAAATATTTGCAAATATATTTAATATCTGCAGATATCTTACTAAATTTTGCCTTTATTTACATCATTGTTCATGGTTCAGAATTAAATTATCTTACAGGTTGTATTCTACAGATTTATTTATTTATTGCTACTATAACAGAGTTATTGCAGATTAAAATACAGTACGTGTTATTTTGATTAAAATTTTCATGTTTTATGCCAGTTTTCTAAAAAAAAAACACAATTTACAGTCCCGGGATCACAAGAAAATTTACAGTCCTGGATTTTCAGTCCAGTTTCATTTAATTTTCTAGTTCATTTTACATGAAATACATTAGATTTTATACTTTAATTAGTGGCCAGTATGGCCTCATTTTAACAAGGACACTGAAATCCGTGTAAAATCTTACACTAGCCGTAACTCTCTAATGAAGTATTTCTGAACCTATGGTCATATACACTTTTTCATCATTTTCACTACTATCATTATTTTATTAATAACAACTATTAATATTTCATCATTAGACTGTGATGGCCTCGTGTCCTGTAATCCAACGACTTGGAAGTCACGAATTGTGGATAGTTGTGAGCGATAGTCGGTGGGTGTAGTGTTCTCTTGTGTGGATTAACAGCCGCACTATTGAATACTAATTTAATCCGCGAAGACCATCCACATAATTAGACCTTTTTATAATTCAGAGGCAGGGGTTCGCACTCCACATTAAACTGTAGGTCCAAGATTGCACCACAATCATATTACACTCATTTCTCATTCATACTTGGCTTAAAATACCTACCTGGGTAGGTCGCCATTTTAGTAACTAATTGTAGAACACGTTCAAAAATTCTTTCCATTTCTTCCTGGATCACTCTGTATAAGTTAATAAAAAAAAAGAGTTTTTTAAACTTTAATATCACAATAAAAACATACTAAAATTTTTCTAACTCTATAATTTTGAATTATAGATTGCTGTTTTGGGTCTTTCCAAGGACCTAAATAATTTATCAGCTGAAGTCATTCATAATCAAACCTCAATCATTTAAATTCTCTTAACTAACTATATTTCTTCTCTTTCATTGTAATGTGTTTTTCTATTTTCAGACACTCCTGGAAAAAATTATAATGAAAACAAAAATTGATATAAAAATGTGTTATGTATAGTACCCAACATCCATATAGATGACCAGATTTCTGTGTCTCAATCTATTATAAACTGGATAATTTAACTACATTCAACTGACAATGATGAAGTTTAAACTGGAACTTAAATCTCCAAACTATAAATTTGGCGATTTAAAATTACACTTTTCAATTGAATCACTCAATTGTGTCTACATAGTTAATAGCACACTATTAAAAGGAAATTTCTTTTACCTACATACAATTATTGCCCAATAAAATTATTGTAAAAGTAAAAGTACATACTTTTACTCACTGATTTGAGGATGTAAAATAACCAAATGCTGCAAGAGTGAGGTGAAGTAACTCTACCTCACGCTAATCACTTTACCTCACTCCAGATAAAGCCGTATGTGTGTAAAATAAGTTGGCAGCACTGGCTATAAATCAGCTGGCCAGATGCCAGCTGTTGTTCTGCTTAGGCCCAGTCCTACATTGGCGACAGGAGCCACGCGATCCTAGCGACCAGATAATTTGGGGGGAAACGTTGGTCCTACGTGGACTCACGAACTCAGCAACGTGAGTGAGCGTTTTGGTCGCTCCAGTGTCATCAAGAATCAAAATTTTTATTGTTATTGACCTTCTTTTTAAAAGGAATAAACATCGTCAATATACAAATAATTTTTAATTTAAGGTTGTCTAAATAATCAAATCATAAACTCATTAAATCATAAAATCATAGATTATTAATATTTATATTGGTTTTAAGAAGTTCTTGTATGTTATAAAAAGGATTGTCATCATGCTCTCAAAAGAGAAAAGACGTAAGTTGTTGATGCTGGATTGTTCGACTGAAATTTTTGATCGCCCAGATCGCGTTGCTCCCGTCGCCCACGTAGGACTGTACCTTGTCATTCTGAGTTTCCACTGAGACCAGATGATTAATTTTATTAATTTCACATTTTATTAGCATTTAAATTGAATGTGTTGTTGTAGTAAAATACGACAGTGATTTTAGTGGTTATTTTTCTACATCAGAAAAATTGGTGAAGTATTTTTTCGGAAGAAGAAAATTAATCATTTTGGAGAAAATTAATCATTTATGAGAATCATTTCTGGTTGATTAATTCTGAAATGTCATAATAAAAGTTTACTTCTGTTTAAAAATACAGTATATACCAATATTATGTTATGTACCAATTTCTATGTTTTATGTTAACTGTAGGAAAATATAATGTGCAATTCGAGTGCAAAGTGCAACTCACTCAACACTCGCCTAGGGGTTGAAACTGAGGATTTCTCTCAAGTGAGGGAATCGCACACTTTGCTCACTATTTGCAAAAAATTGCTTGACTTCAGGAATACTTGAATTTGTTTATTCTCTAAAGTTAATGAGTGACTTCAACTCCAAATCATCACAACTGATACCCAGCTTTGGCTCCACTCCGCTAAGTATCTCTACTCTTCCAGCACCACTACAGTAGTTTGATTAAATAAGTTTAGAGAAATATCGTCAGATTTTACAGAAGTACAATACATAGTCATAAAGTATTTTGCAATTATTTCTTAACTGTGAATTTTGTTTTAGTTCCTCAAACAGTCCAAGACCAGAAAAAATATTTCTTTGTGAACTTGTCTGATACAGATACTTTAAAGTTACATAAAAACCTTTTTGATAAAATATGTTCTTTATAAATATTTATTACAGCCTGACAAATGCAATTTCACATATTTATAGTGTCATTAGATGAAATTGTATCTTGAGACATAGGGTCTTGTTAACACGTTCACGGCTAAGCCTATTTTCTGAAACCCTGTTCACCATCCTGAAATACAAAACTATACCAAATTCTTACTTTGTACTTTATTTATGCTAGTAAAGATCTCTTTTTTGACTCCTCAGCTGTTAAAAGCGTGAAAATGACCGCCTACTTCCGTTGATGCATATGCTGCCACCAGCACCTGGGATTAGGTTTGCACTGTCGAAAAGTTAATTTGTGTAACCTTTTATTGTTTTTTACACTAACACGAAAAAATACCAAAAATACAAAAAAATCACGTAGACTCAAAAAAAGTCTTGTAGACGCATTTGCTGCCACTGGTTGATAAAACACTATTTTGCTACACCAATAGTCAAAAAAGAAATTTTGTACAGTTTTTTGGTGTGAAATATTAAATTAAATCTTTACTCTTTACAATGTGTTTTAGGCTTTTTTGGCTGGTTGTCTGACTCACTGACGAGTATGGACTGCCCTTCCCGGGGCATTCCCGGCACATCCCCAGGGCTGCTGCACTTGCAGCATCACCGTCCAAGACAACCTACGCTAACATGATATACAATGCATTATTGACTAGTACTGGCACAAGTTTCAAAGTTCCTGTAGCAGTAATATGCCGTTAAAACATGCACTACTACATGGCAGTAAACGCGTCCATCAGGGTGGCAAACAGGTACCTCCGTGAACGTGTTAAAAACCTTAATTAAACATCTTAAATTTTGTTTAAACCATCACTTCAAATCCTTCACCTTTTTCCCTCGGTAATCGATTTGGACTTTTGACCTGTTTTGTTTTTATTTGTTCCGACTCTTTTTATCTTTTCTTGTGTTTCTGTAAAAATAACTATAAATTAAGAAAACTTTCCAAATCTATAGTGTTTAGACCTATATAATATAATTCAACTTATAACTATTCCTCACTTTATAAGTTAGTATTACCAAGGCTCTGCTATTTAAAAATAAGATAATATAGAGGTTTTAGTATTTACTAAGAGTTACATTTTATTTTATATGAAATTGTATTTTATTTATGAAAGAAATGATTTCATGGTAAGGTAGATATTCAATTCTTAGTTCTTATGAGGTTACCTTATGAGGTATGAGGTAACCTTGAACTATACAGGGTGTTTCAGAATTCCCTAACAATACTTTAGGGCATTGTTCCTGGGTAAGAAACATATCTAAATATCATATTTAAATTGTCCTGTTTAGTTACTCACACAGACCAGTTCACTTATAATAGAATAAAGTAAACGTACGGAATTGAAACTTTGCACAAACATTTATGGCAAATAAACAAACCAAAAAAAAAAATGACAATTTCTCAAATTCAAAACCAAAATGGCGGCCATAAAACTTTGTTTCCCAAATAACTCAACCGTTGATTTAAAAGACAATTTACAGGAATAACTTTTTTAGGTAATGTAATTACAAATCATGACACCATTGTTTTAAATTAGACAATATTAACTGAGATATTAGCTTTAGTGATATGAGCTAAGCTTATGCAGTGCATGTAAAGGCATGGATAAGTTACCTCTCCCAGCACAGTTTTTAAATAAAGTTGATAAAAGTTTATACTTTTATTTGCCTTTTTATAAATTGTAGTCATCAGCATTTCATTTGTATGTATTTTTTAGTGTTTAATTAACAATAAAAAACAAATGTAAAAAAAATAGATAGTTATAAACAAAAAGACAAAAATATCAAAAATATATTTATACAACAAACTGCTGATTAAAATGTATTAAAATTTTGACAGACCAACGAAATAAACATATAACTTCTTATTTTATAACATTAAAAATTTTTAAAACATTAGATGAATATAATTAAAAAATAAATTTAATTTGTATGTGTACTATTAAAAGTTTTTCTTTTATATTTACTTTTGTAAAAGATAATTACTAAAAAATTGTTTACACAATATTTTTATAACAATATTCAAAAATAGATTTACAAAATTAAACACTATTAACTTTTTTAAAATAATATTATATAACAATTTTTTAAAACAATACTTATAAATTCAATTTACAAATTCATAAGTATTATTACAGAAAGAGTAAATTTACTGAAAAAAAAAGTGAGCTTTTTTTAGTAAAATGTGTAAACATGCGACTTAAGTCTGCCACAACAATGCAACAGTCTCCGGTTCACGAGTTATTTGAGAAACAAAATTTTAAATGACCGCCATTTTGTTTTATGAATTTGAGAAATTGTCATAATTTTTTTGTAGCTTTGCCTATTTTCCATAAATGTTTGTGCAAAGTTTCAATTCCTTACGTTTAACCACTATTCAGAAAAAATATTATAAGTGAAAAAAACAAAATGGAGGCTGTGTGAGTAACTAAGGACTTCCAGACAATTTAAATATGATATTTAGATATGTTTCTTACCCAGGAACAATGCCCTAGAGTATTGGTAGGGAATTCTGAAACACCCTGTATAATTCAGAAGTTGTTGTTATCAGCAACATTTACACACGTACACACAGAAACATAAAAACACATCTTCGAAATGGTGTCCTGTTTGGTCTAGACCAGTTCACATTAGAGATAAAGATAAAGAAATATATGCTACAACAATTAGTGAGTAGGCATATGAAACCAACCGCAAAATTTAATGGAGTGAGGGTATACTATTCAAAACCATATTGGAAAAAGAGAAAAGTATGTAAATGTCTTTTTAAGACTAAAAATGTGATGTATTGTCATGACCATCTGTTGACATTAGTCCAGTGCACTTAAACTTAGTTCAAGTAGAGCTAATATCAATCAAAGTAAGAGCGGAATAGGTTGAATTCGCTCCTTCCCTTTCAACTCGGCGGTGGTCAATATGGTCTAGCGTTCTGTCTGAAAGCACGAGACATGATGCGTCTCTGAGGAAGTACTTTGTTATACATTGTCCTGAGAAATGTAGTGATTCCAGGACTCTATTTGTATTTTGCTTGTGTAAATGTTTCTGATAACAACAAAAAACCAGCATGTATAGAAGGTAGAAGAAGCTCGTAAAAACCATAAAAATAAGAATTTATACCAATCATGCTGTACTTTGGATGTACTGCTATTTTAAAAGTACAGCACGATAGGTAACCCATATTTACTTCTTTATTTTATTCATTTCTGTCTCTAACTATATGAATATTAACCCTTTGAGTGCCGAGTGTTTTGATCCGATATGCCCTTAATTTTCCCAGCCCTAGTGGATCTGCTAAAATTTCCGGCTTTTTCCTGAAAACGCAGCCGTTTAGTAAAACAATTATAAAAATTGTATTTTTGTTGTTTTTTTTGTTTTACTTAGGATAAAATTGTGCATCAAACAACTTTCATAAGTACAATAATGTAAAGTAAAAAGAAAAGAAAAAAATTAGTTAACTTTTTTAAATACAAGTTTGAAGTGATAAAACATTTTTTAAAGTAACATTTGCTTCTTAGCTGCATTATAATCTTAAAGAGCAATAAAAATTGAGTATAAATCATGTATAAAACATATTCTTATCCCTTTTTTAACCAAGAAAAAAATTAGCAAATAAGCAAAACTGACAAAAATTGTGTGTTTGGCAGTTTTTAGCATTACATAGTAACCATGTCCATTGTAAAATATAGGTTATAAATTAGTCTTTACAATAGGCACTATTTTATAAGAAATGAAAAAAATTAATAATAAGTATTAAAATCTTGTTATACAAATGAGCTTTTTGTTATTGGTCCTCGCAAGATAGTTCATGATTGATCACCATCTCAGAAAGCATAAATATATAAAAGTCTATATTTACAATGCTATTCATTTAAACAACAAAATGGGTTTTCAATGAATCATTCCTTTAATTTAACCTTAAATCTATTTAAATTAACTAATTTTGCTGAATGGTGAAGTTTATTAAAAAATTTAATAGGTCCTACTATTGATTTTATGAAAGTAGCTTGTTTTGACTAATCTATGGATAGGAATAGCTAGCTTGGATTTGGTTCTGGTGTTATAATTATGAATATTTTCCCTGCATTTCAATTCACTTAAGTTATATTTGGTATTAATTAAATGTATATATATATATATATATATATATATATATATATACCTACTGTCATTACTTTAAGGCTAGTAAAAATAGGACGACAGTGATCTAGAGGGCCCCCACTTCTAGGGTTAAGCCAGTTACAATAACTGGCTACATACTACAAACAGTGATTTTCTGAGAGTCTCGGAGCGAGACGCTGACATTCCTCGCACGGGCATGACCGTCTCGATCCGAGACGCTCGGCATCCAAGCTACAGTAACGGCAAGTCTCGGATCGAGACGCTCGGCACTCAAAGGGTTAAGATACAAACAGAAAATGGATTCTATATTTAATGATAAAAAATTATAAATACCAAACAAAAACTGTTTTTTCTGGAAGAAACACCTATACATGTTTGTTTCTGAAGTTTTTTCAAAACACTGTTTTATAGAATGTATTTTTAGAGTTATTTAGATAATTGAATCAGTGGTTAATCTAGAAAGTTTGTATTTCTTTTGAAATGTTACTCTACTTCTAAACAAACTATTACTCTTCCTTTACATTTAAAAACTATGAAGACTCTTTTACGATGGCCGATCCAACAAAGCTAAGACTCACCTTTATCCTCATGTTTGATAATAATTTCATTGATCAAGAAGTGACGACGTCGCATTTGCCACATTGTGTGCTGTGGAATGTCAGGAATAATCCATTTAACCACCACCACAGCTAGTGCAATCAAATTCTGAAACACAAAAAAAATACAAATATGTGTAATTATTTTGTAATAGCACGGGCAAACTCCATCCCGTATCCAATTTTGATAAAAAATGTTTGTACTTACTTCCCTGTAGGAAATAGGTTAGATCATGGATACATCTAAAGGCAATGTTTTCATTTCATCTAAACATCTGTTCTTATAACCAAAAAATTCATAATAATTCGGGATGTAGAGTATTTCAATTTATAAATTTTTATTGCCAAACTAATTACAAAAACCATACTACATAGATATATTGTTTTTATTAATTAAATATTAATAATTTAATAAGTTTAAAATCCATGAATTTTGCACCTGAGCTGCGGGATAGTAATGGCAGCCTGAATTACTTACATCCTATTACAGTGGAACCCTTCAAATCCTAACTAATTGGAGCTGAAGCCTGTACGGATTTAGGGGTGTTTGGATTTCCCGGAAAATAATACGAGGTATTACACACTTATTTTATCACTGTATTCTCAGTAAGCGATGGGAGATGCTGTGATTGGGGTTATACAGGCTGGGTAGCTTAGTGGCGAGCGTTTACAGAAGTAAACGCTCGCTGGACAGTAATCAGAAGATTAGTGCATATCGCTAAAAGCCAAATAACGTAATGTCCATGTGATGCTGGCTTGGAATTGCATCAGCGTAAAGACTTTCTTCACTTTAACAGTTAAAGATAACAGACTTTAAGTGAAAAACTTGCGTTTGTTCAATTTTGTATTGTATTTTTTTGTGTTAAACCTTGAAAAATAAATTTGTGTGATTAAATAAATTTTTTTTTAATATATAGCTATTTTTGTTTTCATGAGATCGTGTTTGGATTTTCTGGGGTTTGGATTTGAGGGGTTGCACTGTAGTCTTATTTAATTACCTCAAATATGATGAAAAATAATAAGCGTGCAGCTAACACTATCCAGAAAAACTTGGTCTCCTCATATTTGTCTTTTGACCAAGGAGGCTCTCTATAGCCTGTATACCTAGGAATATAACACATTTACAGAAAAAAAGATTTGGTTGTGTAAAAGTATTGTAACTTTAGATAAATAATTTTCAAGTTTACATTCAGGAAGTACTGTAACACAAATCTATCCCAAATTGTATACATTAGCTTGAACAATTTAAAGAAATAATAACCTTGTAAAATAAAGGTATCTTGTTAATTAATTAAAAAAAGTTCTAAATAATTTTTGATATTTTTTGTGGGACACCCCACATAAAAATGTTTGATTGCAGAAGATATTTTTCAAATGAAAATTTAACATTCATCCCCTCTCCCAAGTTTAAAACTACAATCTGCCTGGATGGAACCAATAACAAATGAAAGAGAAACATGTACTTAACACGTTTGCGACTTTGTGAGCCCCATCAGGTACGTTGGTTTTTTTTTAATTGGGGGGATGTACCCAACAGGGTTCACACAGTGCATTAAAAACAATGAAAAAAAAAATTGTTTATTCCCAAAAAAACTTATAGATACGTGTACAACATTTTTAAGTATAACTGGAATTGGTTCCCCACATGGACCGAAGTTTGTGTGTGGGGAAACGAGCCGTAAAAATCAGTCCACAATCACAAAAAAGACAGAAAGATTTTAACAGTAAAAATATGAGAACAAAAAAATAAGTACAGAATGAGGTATATGCAAGCATATATGATGGGAAGTTTGTGGGATAAAACAAAAATGAAATGAAAATACGAAACTGAAGGAACCGAGAGCTTAGTCCTTGCACACTCAACTCACTTAGGCTCTTAAAAAACACACCATTCACTAACGCACGCACATTTGTTCCCGGCTGATCTCCAAAATCCACTTATCAATAATTTTTTTTATATGTAATGTTATAGCAGGAAACTTAATACAGGATGGCAAGCGTGGATAAACCAGATTTGCCACATAAAAAGGTGATGTAGAGTTTATAGTTTTAGTAAGTCTAGGAATAGTAATGACGGAATTTACTACAGATCTTGTTGAATACGTGTGAGAAATAGTTTGAAAAAGTGATACCTGATTATTATGTATAAAATTAAAGATTTCATGTACAATTGGCGAATGTTAAAAACTTTAAATTCATCAAACAGAAGATTTAATGGGTAACGTCGATTTTTGTTTAGAGATGCTTTGATGATTGATCTTTGAGTTACTACAGTAGAGTATTCGCTTTGTGTGTTTTCTAATGTAATTTATGACCAAGGCATATGCTGCAATGTTTATGATGAATTTAATATTGTTTAAATGTTTGTACACGCCAAGTAGAAGATCTTAATTAATTATATACCCAATGGGTAAATGAGAATTTTCATACATTTGAGGTATGAGTTATCCCATCGGGTACAGTAAACAAAAAAATAACAATTTTGTTCAATACATGATGCTAACATACAACATGCTTTTTTCATCAATACAAAGAGAAATTGAAAAAAATGGTACAGTTTTTTTTGACAAGTTATATGTAAACTTAAAACCTTTGTGTTATCAACTCATTTCTACAGAAATTCTATTTTACATTGAAACTGTACTCATTGTTATTGATTGATATATTGCCTATTGTCTTATTATCGTTGCCATTACCTGCAATATTCAAGTTTAGTGTGAGGAATGTCCCTCATGTCGAGGTCCTTGATGTCTATATATGACAAGGTGCTGTTTATAAACCCGACCGTTCCGTGGTCCGAGCTTGTCGTTACTGTGTACACCAACCGTGGAATGAAGTTGGATGTAAACGATATTATAAATGCCTGCAAATAAAAAGTTTTTAAAACTTTGGAAGCAGTATAAATTACCATCATTACTATGTGAAGCCTTTTTTTTGTTTTTATGGTTAGTTGTAGGACGGGACGAGATTCTAGATCTCGAAATGTTGTGAAACATCTAAATAACATCAACCCTCCATTTTCAACAATGAATTTTAACCAGAGACCTCACATTATTGTAGCATTCAGTACACTTTGTAGACACAAGCATTTAAACCCCAGAGAAATAAAAAAAGTAGTAGTTGAAGTTGAATAATAAATTTAAAAAATATCACTTTCAATAGTAAGCGATAGGCCTAAAATATTCAAATTTACTACAGTAGAGCATCAAAACTCTGAATGTCAAAATTAAAAAACGTCAAACTCTGAACCACTGAATAGCATTTTTTAAATACGTATATTAAATTAGCATTGAAACTAAAGATGTTTAAAATTTGGAGAAACTGCCGATGTGGCGGGGAATGAGTGAGCGACATAAAGAGTGTTATACGCTCACACATAACATATAAGATAGATACCGGATCCTGGACAACATCACGCAGCAGCCAAAAGATAATGAAGGCAGGGATAGTGATGTGGATAATTTAACAGAAGAAGACTCCTGAAGAAGAGGAAGAAGTCCAGAAGAAGTCCTGTCGCATTCTGAAGCTTTTACGGCATTAGAGACATTGATGTCTTGGTACGAAACAGCCAGACTGTAATCAAGGTCGGTTCTTACTGCTTAACCCTTTGTCGATCACACCATATCTTACAGATACCGCCACTGGTTTTTTCCCCGCCCATTCGATGTTCCTGCATGGTTTCGCACCATCTTTGCAGTGGACCCTCTTCTCCATTACCCTAATGTGTCAATCACGATTCTGGTTCAGTGGAGTGAACATGTTTGTTTGTCAGCCCTTTGTTTCTCTCAGATACGATTCGACCATTCTTCTGCTCTTTGTTCGGATCTTACAAAAATTGTGCAACTCTTCTGATGCTTTTAAATTTATGTATTTTGGCATTAATTGATTATAGTATGCATGGTATGCGCTCCTAAACTAAAACTTAACACCCTTGATGATGAAGACGATTCAGATGAATAACTTTGTAATTCCGTAAATCTTTTAATTTTTATTTGTTGTATACCATGTCTCTTCAATACTATATTGTAAGTAAAGAATATTTTGTGTAATTTCTCATCCTAAATTGACTTTAAAATAGCAGAGTAATATATTTGAATGAGATTTCTTGTCCTGGACTTTCCATGACTTTGTGTAAGAAAATATATTATTTTACATTATATTATTTCCTATTTCAGACCTAACAATTTTTTCATTACAAAATATGGTTCTCTTCAGAAAAAATGATACACCATCAGTATTTATAAATTACAATGTGCCATATGTCTCACAGATACGGTGCGACTAATCAAGTAAAACTTTTGATGCGACTGCTGGAGGGTTAAGCAAATGAAGGACTTGGCTGGCAGAAACATGCATCGAAGCTAATGTAGCCAAAGATTAACGATTTTTTACGTAAAATAAAATATATAAATAAATAATATAATAATAAATTATTTTATACCGTAAGTGATTTGTACAATTAGATTTAGAGTAGAATAATTCTTTTTGAGTACTGTTATATGTCATCAATATTTTGTTTGTTTCAATAACGAGATGTTATATACTTAAGTACAAAAAATTGTCTATTTAATTTACTGTATCCTATAAATGGATTTTTACACTGTAAGCCTAATTACGTGTTGAAGAGGCATTTAAAGGTTATTTTTAACACATAAATCCTTCGAACATATATTTTAAATATATATATTTAAAATCCTTTGAAAAAAAACATTTTGAACAATGTTTGAAAAGGAGCAATTTTTATAGATAGCCTAAGGAAAAGGTATTTTAATTTCTTATTAGTAACAATTTATTATGTACTCTGGAGGAACATTCATTGAATGGAATCATATGATTGCCAGTGTAACATTTTAATGTTCAATTTAAGTTATGAATGAAATACGACACTTACATTGGTAAAGATGGCCAGCTGGGAGACGTGGTTGAGGATGCCGTACCACACTCCGATGTCCTTGGTACGGCGCATGGTGGGGCGCCGATGATAGACGAGAAACTTCCGAGCGTCGATTCTGATCTCAAATATGTTGTTGATCAAAGCAAACAACGGAGCCAGAGGAAATGCAGACACGAAAATTGTGACAAAACCGTACTGGAGGACTGAAATTATTATTGATATTAGTAAACTCAACACATATTACAAATTATGATTTTATATCAGAACAAAAATATATTTGAATTTCTTTTTATTTTAATTTTGATATATATTGGTGAGATATAGGTGTACTCAGTCATCTAAAAACTAACTAAAAAATGCAATTTCTTTTGTGTTGCAGGTTGTGTACTTTAAACAACACTCCTTGACTTATCAATAACATAACTACTAGTCCAGTATCCCTTACACTCATTAAGAAATTCTTGTCATTCATTTTCACCTTATAATACTTGCACAAGATGTTGTCAACACCTGAATATACCCACATGAATATGAATATAAATTACTTTCTCATTAATGACACCCTGACCTACTCTCTTAAATGAGTTTATTACTGACCCATATCAATGTACTCATTCAATAGCAATGGATTTTGCATTTCCTTTAATTCATAATCCTTTTCCCACTGATGACTTTCCTCTTCTCCAGAATTAGAGTATCTCTTCTTCAACTCCGAGGAGATGATCCTATTTGAGAAAAACATAGAATTCTAAATCATTAAAGAAAGATAATTTCTATAGAATAATCAGTATCAGTGACAGTGCACTTGCTCCCTCTAAAGGTAAAATGAGAAATATACTTTTTTATATTTATCATATTTCTTTACACTTATCAGAATAAAAAATGTTTGTATTTCCTTCCCTATGGGAAATAGGTTGGATCATGGATATGTCTAAAGGGAATGTTTTAAATTCATCTAATCAGCTGTTCTTATTCTTTCATATTACAAACTAGCTGATCCGGCGAACTTCGTAATGCCTAACAGTAAATACGTGTTAACTTTCAGATTGGCCATGTTCTGGAGTCGAATAGCATTACGACTTCATTGTGAAAAATGAGTTATTTGGGGTTGCGGCATAGTTAATAACAATACTAAAACGATAAGACATGTTAATAACATACCACAAAAAAAATAAATCTAAGTGGATTGATTCACAATTTTTATAATCCAACCTAAAACCAAACCAAACCTAACTGTAATACAGCTTTTATAGGAAAGATATACATCAGCTGATTATTACAACAAACGTAACATGTATAAACACCGTAATTATTTTTTATTTGGCCGGCATAATTATAAACACGTGACTTTAAATCAGACAGAAAATAAAAATATAAATACATAATCCCCAAAACCCGTAAACTATTACCGTGGTGAATAAATCTGTTCATTTTGTACAATACACATTTATTTCATAGTTTTACATTAATGAATGATTCAGATGGCATTGGATAGTAAAGCATATTGTTAATAGAAAGTAAAAAAAATTGTAGAACATTAATTGTAAACAAACTTATTCCCCATAAGGTTAATATTAGAAATTTAAAACACTGTAAAATGGAAACTAATTGAATTTATGGAAACTGAATAAGCCTAAAGCATGTCCTGACAAGAATTGTATGCCCTGAGCAGAGAAGAATCCGAAAAATCAAAGATCATTAAAATCGGTCCAGCTGTTAATGAGTTATAATGAGCGTAACTAACATGACTTTGTTTTATATATTTAGATTCAATACTATAGACCTGTAAGTTTCTATGGAAACCTGTTACATATTTTCTATCTTAAAAATCACTAACACCCTCCAAGAGCTAAGACATATCCATGTCAAAATATGTTGTAAAACAATACAAAATTAAAATTTTTGCTAAATCCTCATACACATTCTCATAACAGAAGTTTAAGATTTTGTCACCCTACCCCCCGAGATAATAAAAAATATTTTTTAATTGGATGATGTGACTGTAAGCTGCAAACCAAGTTTTGTAGAAAACGTTTGAGAAATACAGGGAATACATTGATTTTTTAATTTTGCCCGTAAGAATAACATTAGGTGCTCTTAGATAGCACACTGTGTTTACCAAAGACAGTATTTTCTCTGGAACCAAATTAAAATTAGAAATCAAAGATTAAAAAAACGGAGATACAGTTTTCACATCGATACCAAATTTTTTATCTGAATCGGACCAACGGTATGGGATGTGCCTCAGTACACACGCAGTAATAACGCTTGTTGGATCAAGGATTGGGTGGGACGTCGCAGTAACCCAGGAGCATCATCTATGATTTTTAGAGAATTTTCCAGTGAGAATCCTCAATAATATAGAAAAATTATCAGGATGAGTTTGGACATATTCAAATGAACTCTTTATCATTACTTGAAGGTCAAATTTCAAAAACTGATACAATTACAAGGAGTTCAATCCCTGCCCGTAAAAAAAATTGAGATTGCTTCAAGCGTTTTAGCAACTGGTGATTCTTCAACATAGCGTCCAGTATTCCAGCACACAGAGACAGACAATTACTGACTGCTATTAATGCTAGGTCTATTGGACGCCACTACTGTCCCCGTCTGCAGGGGCCTGCAATAGTTTCTGAAGTACAGTTTACCATTTCCCCCAGATGAATATATTTAACAATTCTTCATAATTTAAATGAAAAAAACAGACTGCTTATCAAAAGTTAAAGTAGATTACTTTATTGGTAGGTAAATGTTGAAACAATAATAGTAACAGTGACTAAAGATTAAAAATCGTGAAGATTTAATCGAATGCTTAAGCAAGGATATTGTAATAGAACTGTTAAAAATATTTACAATAACAAATTTTATAAAACTATTAAATCTTCCTAAACTTTAGTGTTTATAAAAAACTATCTTCAAACAAAACACTGATTTGTGAGACGTAAATATATCAGTTATTAGTGGGAGCGGAAGGCAAAGCAAGAATCCAGTCAAAATATATCCATTTTAACAACTTTGTTATTGGATGAATTTTAGATATTAATCATCAGTGTTTTTTTTATTTGATGCTTCTTACCAAATAAAAAAGTAAATTCTTAAAAATAATCCTTTATGTTATTTTATAAATTTGAAGAGTTTGTAAATTTGATATTTACGGTTTAAAAAAATGGAAAATAGAACGGAAAGCCCGTTTTCCAATCATAATGATAGCCAGCTGTTGAGTCAATTCCACCATGCAATCTCCTACACCACACTGTAACAATAAGTAAAACCTGTTATTTATTAAAAATGCTGGTTACCAGTTGGGCAACTGACAAGCCAATCTACTAGACAACTAGACAAGAAAATGATCGCAAGTATGAATATCTCTTTATTCATATTTCATGTACATGGGTGGTACAGTGAATAGTGTCATAAATGTACAAAAAAAGGTACTACAATTAAAACTTAAAAAAAAAATGTAAATCAAAATTGCATCTATGATTTACTGTTTATTTGCATCCCCTGCTTATAGGAGGCGGAAAACTCATCCAATGAATAAACGGCCAAGTTTATTATATAATCTTTTAACATTTTTGTAAACTTTAACAAATTATGTTCCCTTTTAATGTTTTCGGGGACACACTGAGAAAGTATATACCTGCATATGAGGGTTTTTTTAAAAAGTTTAATTCATGAGGTTGAATAATTTCATTTCTTTTTCTTAAGTCCTACTGGTGGGTTGATTGAACTAAAGTTGGAAATCTCCTGGTTTCTGGCAATGAGAATAGTTTCAAATATGTATCGCCCATATACTGTAAAAATTTTCAAACTTTTGAAATGTTCTTTGGCCGAATCATCATGTTTAAGCTTAAGCTAAATTCTTTATTGCCCTTTTTTGTTGCTTCAAAATGCTATCCATATTTATTTTTGTTGTTGAACCATATAACGCTTCACCGAATGAGAGATGAGAATGAACATGGGCAAAATATATATTTTTAAAGTTTCTAAATTACAATAGTAAGACATTTTTGATAAGGCATAGATTCCGGAATTAATTTTGGTTAAGATTTTCTGAACGTCTTTGTCTCAGTTTAAATTTTCATCTATTGTTAATCCTAAAAAGTTAATTTCCTTTTTTTCGATTGGGTTTGAATTATAAGTTTGAGTTATACGACTCCAATGCTAATCTTATGGAAGATAAGGAAAAATTAATATTTCTCTTATTAACCAATAGTTTTGGATGAAACTTGTTATTAAGCTTCATGTGGTTGGGATCAATACGTTTATGCTAAAACATCACAGTTTATGTGTTCCTCACCGCAGCAATCCTGCATACTCTTTCCCATGTTAATCTTATGGATCTTAATGGGCAAACTCCTTTATTTATGATAAAACTTGGTATATGGTCAAAATAAAAATAGTTTATGGTAAAAATGCCTACTTTCAATGTTCCCCAAAGCAGCAAACCTGCATACTCTTTCCCATAATAATATTATGAAGAATAGGCAAAATACTCTAATTTATCAACAGGTATTGATTGATCAATTTGTTATATACTTTATATACTTTGTTATATTATTATTGCCATATTATTGAGGTGGAAATTCGCTGAGTACGCAGGTGTGCTGTGACGGGGGTATTTTACTTTTTTATGATGTTAACAATTGTAAAAATAAAGGAAATAAAAAAAGAAATCAAATGGTGCAAACTGGAGGTCTCTACGGTGCTCCTAACAAAAATTACAGCCATTTCAATAGAAGTAATCTTTAACAATTTTTATATTTTCAAAGATCGTGGGAATTAGTTCAGGCTGTTTGACAGTGTGTGCTAGCCTTGTGTAAAAAGCTGAGACGGAGTTCAAGAAATATTCCCTACGAATGGTGTGAGACAAGTGCAAAATTCTCTCAGTTAAGTTTTTGACGTCAGTTGGCTTTGTTTGGTACACCAGGTATTTCAAGTAGCCCCAAAAGAGAGGTAAGGTCAGAAAACCTTGCTGGCCATTCCACAGCGCCCATTCGGCCTATCCACCTTCTTGGGAAGACATTATTTAAATCGTACTTCTAGGCCATAATATGGTGGTGTTCCATCTTGCTGTAACCAAATGTTCTGAATTTTTTATCCGAACATATTTTTGAGTGCAGGTACAATCTGGTTTTGAAACATTTTCTTCTTCAAAAGAAAAGCACATGGACGCAAAAAAGTCACGTGGACGCATATGCTGACTTGTGTTGATAAAACATATTTTGCCATATCAAAAGTTATAGAAACAATTTTTGTTAGTTTTTTGGTATGAAACAATAAATTCATTTATATATACACTCTTTATGATGTGTTTTACGCTTTTTGTAGCCGGTTGTTTAACTCACTGGCGAGCAGTAAGTCAGTTGGGGCTGCTGTTCCCGGCATGTTCCCAGGGCTTCGCTGCCTCTCCCGTAGCGGCAACGTCCAAGACAGCCTACGCTAACACTATATACAATGTCAATGTATTATTGACTAGAGCTGGCACAGGTTTCAAAGTTCTAGCTCTTATCCTGTATCAGTAATATGCCATGAAAACATGCACTACTAGATTGCGGCAAATGCATCCATCAGGATGGCAAACAGGTAACTCCGTAGGCGTGTTAAAGAAAGGCTCACCTGAGCCCAACTAATTCCCTTGTTAATACTGTGGAAAAACCAGTCCACTGTGAATAATTTCAAATCTACTAACCTCTGGTTGTCTGTGTCCAAAAATTCTGTAATATCCAGATGGGGGCCCAATAAATTTTCCTTTGAAGAACGCGATGTAGAATATAGACGAGTAGTTGTTGATAAACTCTAACAGATACATTTTGATTGTTAAAGAACTGTCAAACTCCATCTTTGTCCGAGGCATTTCCAGGTCTGTCAGAATCGCAGACAGTTTTGAATATATCTAAAGAATACATTGAAAATATTAATTTCAACCCTCGGCACATAATTAGAGAAGTAATTTAATAACTAACAATATGAAAGTGAACAAAATTTATATAATATTGGAACAAAATAATGGCAAAGATTCACGAGGTTTCCGGGATCTGGAATCTGATTCCGTTCTCAGGTAAACTAATATCTAAAATATAACACAATTAACATATAATCCGGACTAAGCAGGTATGAAGCTGCAAACATAAAAGTTTAAAGCTGTCAAAAAACTTACCAATAAACCATTCACCAACCAGTACACACATAAGAAAACAAACACGTTCACTCATCACAGGTACTCATACACAGACAACAAGACTCAAGGAGGCTCAAGATGTTGTCTTAACCCTCAATGTAAAACAACACTATAGCATAACTTTAGAAGTTACTATTAGAAGTATGATAGATCCAAGAGCATAATAATGAATAACTACTTCGCTACAAAATTACTACAATTTCAATAATTCATTACTATTTTAATCTAATAATTCATACCATTCAGTCTTCAACAAGTCTTCAAAACATGCAAGCACGCATAACACCATATTACACTTTTTGCGCTAAAAGGTTATGTCTTTTCTCTTTTTTTCTCTCTGTGAAGAATGCTCTCATACTTCACACTGAGAAAAAGTTATTCACACGCTTTTATTTCCCGTCAAAACTTCACGCCGCGGCCGCTATCTTTCCCGCCGCAGCCATCATCATATGATACCCCCACCCACAGATTAACTACCCTACCGAATACACCAATACACACGTGCCGCAAAACTACATGTCTTTAATTATGATTTATGACTTAAGAATCAATCTGTACCATGTTATAAATATATATAAATGTATTTGCGCAAATTTCTTCAAATGGCGTTTTAAAACGTCACTACTCCTTTTTGTGTGGATATAAAAAGACATTTTGAAACGTCAATACTATTTTTATGCAAAATACGGTACTCCTTAAAGGGTTAAATTTCATATATTTGTAACATATTACTTCTTTAATAAAACCTCTCTTTATAAAATTACTGTAAATAGCGGACAAAAAAGTATAGGTAGGTACTGTTCTAAATAGTTTAATTACTTACCGGACTGAATATTAAAATGCACATGAGGTTCAGAAATGTCCCAGTAGCAGATGTGAGCATTCCGTATGGCAGGAGAGACATTGCGATTATATTGTATAGAGTCACCCCAATCACAGATGCGATGGCCATAGACACCTAACCATACATTAAAATTCACCATAAGTCAAAAGTCTCTATTGCAAACAATAGGTCCTAAGGGTTTAACATTTGATGGTGCGTTTAACCCTTTCAATTAACTTTTTTCACATTCATCCAAAAATGACTATTTTTTCAGGGGATTATCAAAAAACTTCAATTTATTGATATAACTGCCTATATATATGAATGTTGAGGAAGATATTGTTTTGTCTTATTCAGAATGAACTGTAGAAGCAATCTGTATGCCAAGATTAACCCATTCCCATCGGACAGATGGGTTGACGCCTGAGGCCCTCCGGTCTGAATTAAAATCGAGCCTTGTATACTACAACTGCACGTCACTATTAGCTTAATATATTTAACAGGAACTTAATGAATTATATGTTTTGATTTCTTTACCCTGTTACTTATACCCTTTAACTGTGTATACAATCACTTTTAGCAGGAAAAAAATAAGTAGGCAATGCACATTGTTTGCTCATAACCGCCACACAGTGCAGACAAACGTCCTTAGTCATCTGTCTAGCGAAATATGCGGACAATGTGCATCCTTCTACGTAGTTCTTTCGACGTAGTTATTTTTCCCACTGTTAGGTATGCTAGTTCATTTTTCATCAGATAGATAGCCTAGTATTGGTGTCCTCTTTTAAATAATTGTATTTAGTGTCCAATGTTCTTTCTGTGTTGACAGTAAATTATTTTCTCGTTCGCACAATTCCTTGAGCGATCGTATTTACTGATAAAAATACAGAAATAATGATTATTTTTTAAAGTTTTATTATTAAATATTTTATTACTACAGGTAATGGGAAGTGTAGATGTGCCAAGTGGAATAAAGGAATCATTTGAAAACAAAATAATTCTTGATGAAACATCAGTACCTACTTGTTTCTAGAAGCCTACCGCTTGGTACTGGTGAAAAAGTACAGTAATTTATTTTTTTCTTGCTAAAAGTGATTGTATAGCGGTTAAAGGGTGTAAGTAACAGGGTAAAAAAATCAAAACATATAATTCATGAAATTACTGTTAAATCTATCAAGCTAATAGTGACGCGCAGTCATAGTGAACAAGGCTCGATTTTAGTGCAGATCGCAGAGCCTCAGACGTTGACCGGTCTGTCCGATGGGAATGGATTAAATACCATGTAAATAAATTATTGACTGCTATTGTTATTCAAGTAGCGATTCCATAATAAACCAATTGCATTTAAAGACTTACCAGTAGAATCATGGCTGTGATACTTAAAACTCTTCCTGGAAATATGTATCTCCAAAAATTAATTTTGGGTTCCATAGCATTTGTAATCAAATTCATTGTGTGCTCATCAGCTTTCCCGTGGGCTATTAACTTTGACAACGTTGCCGCATATTCAGGCCGAGGGTTCTCGTCTCTGTTATCAAGACTCGTCAGGTCCCAGCGGAATGTTATCTCAGCTGAATATCTCTTCCAGCACTCCAGAAAAACTGCAGCTACAAACCGTTTTAAATCATAGTACACCTTAATACAACAGAAGGGAAATTTTTTATTTGATATGTAAAAATGTCAAAACATGATAAAAACTATACTTTAACTTTACTAACTTACTTACTTACTCCTGTGGCCATATAAACCCAAGTTGGTTTTTGGCCTCGCCAACACTTTGAAGTTTATAATTATAATTTATTTTTTCTAAGGTACATGGTATTATAAACATTTGTATTTGTACTTGTATGTTTTTAGTTTGTTAAGGAAAAAACCTAATTTTTTTGTCAGTTATATCAGTACATGTTACTACTGTATTTTACGAATGAGGAAAGACTCAATTAATAATGTGGTGAATCCAAACTTATATGACTGATTCCAAAATCAGTATGTTTACTAAGCTAACAACTAATAACGATCAAAATAAATATCACTGATACAATCATTGACAGGTTTACCCAAAAGAGTAGGGGATAATTATGCCCCCTCCCGAAGAGAATAAGTAAAAATAGCTTTATTTTTTATTTTTATGCAACTCTTCTTAAACGAAATTTTTTTTTACTAAGTATAAACAAAGAACACAAAACATACCCCCCTTAACCATAAAGTTATAAAAGAACCAAAACAGGTGTCCACTGCCCCTCCCTCTCTGTTGTACCACACATTTGCCAAATTGAGATTGTTCATGGACGGGATGTGAAACCTAGCACTTCTGAATGGCTAAAACGTTAAACTCGTCAGTGTAGCGCTTTGACCAATACAGCCACCAGTGCATAGGAGTAGAAAGCGCTTACTTGCCTATAAGACGTGCCCTATTGGCAGTTTAGTGAACTGCGTGAACAAGTTCGGTTGCTTACCCCAGAGGGCAAAACTGTCACGAAGGTGATAAGTTCACTAAATTGACGACAGATGCCTCCACCTCCAACTTCTTATTGAATTTTTAAATGCGTCGTGCGACGACTTTACCACTTCTAGGATTAAATATGTTCATTCAACATACTTAAAATTATTGTACTTATATACGTTGTTTGATGCACAGTTTTATCCTAGGAGCAAAGAATTTATTGAATGGAAATTACAGCTCTTGGTTTCTCTGAACCTATTTATAATTAATAATAACAATCTGTTTTACTAAGGCCTACTATTGTGTTACTGTTAATTTATTTTGTTTACTCATAAATTTTACCTTCAACATTTTAATGAGACACTGACCCCAAAAAGACATAAAAATGGCAAAAGCCACGGTGTAACCATTATCGAACAGAGTTAGTATTTTCATTCGGAGACAGGAATCAGACACTTTTTTGAAACTACAGTCGTGATCACATTTTGGACAAAGGTAGTCCTTAATTTTCCCGCTACACACTTCTTGCCTGTAATTAAAATATATTTTTAGATTAAACAGAAAATAATTGATAAATGGGCTATTGGACGGTTATGATTTTTTAGTATAAGCAACAATAACTAATAGTAACTTTAATTCAGGGTGCAGTTTAGAGTTATTTGCTATTTTGAGCCAAATGGTTCTATACCTGTTAGTGAAATAGTTCTGAGACATTCAGTGTCAATGCAAGAGGTCTAGGTTCAAATCCCAGGTCATGTCTATTAGTAGGTCGGTTAATTAGCTACTGAAATATCAACATGCCAAGGTATTTTTAAGCCAAGTATAAACGAGAAATGAGTGCAAGATGATTGTGGCGCTATCTTGTAGTCGTGTTACTAAGGCTGACATGTTCCTTAGAGAGAAATGGTCCCTTAGTCAATAGCCCAACAGTCAATGGCATATCTAAGGGACTTAAAGTTTAACATGGAGTCCGAACCACTGCCCCTGGAATTACAAACTGTTTTAATTATGAGGATGGCATTTGCGGATGGACTTAGTACTCAATATTTTGGACGTTAATCCACACCATAGAATATCCCATGCACCGATCATAGCTGATAACTATCCACAATTGGTAGCTAAGTAGCTGGATTGAACCAATGTCCTAAAAATTGCTTGAGTTACCGGTAGTCATTTACTTATCATAAAACGCATCTTGCATTAATGAAAGAATAAAAAAGTTTTCATAGGTGACTTTATTATTATGTGGGATGCTTATTGTTTATGGTTAAGATAAAATTAACTGAGTTCATTCAACATTCGACAGATTTGCTTCTTCTATAGTTAACAATTTTTTAATAAAGCTCAATTATGCATTAAATCATTGTGATGATACAAACAAGGCCTGTTTTTTTGCTTAGGAATCATTAAAGAGCTAAAACCGAGCATCCTGGGATCAACCGAAAATTTGTTATAAAAGAATGGTGATTATCTAAAGCAAATCATGTTTTCATAGCTTGTCTATGAGTCATTGTAGGCCTACTTTATCCAATACTATAATACGAGCAAGGTTTGTACATATATATATATATATATATATATATATTTGCACAGGGATCTCGAAAACGGCACCGAGGAATTTCTTTAAATTTTGGAAATAACTAATTTCTGAGTAGAAAATAAGTTCTAGATATGTCTAATGTCCAGGAAAATTCGTGTTTTCGTGTAATATTAAGTTTAAAATCTAAAAATTTAACATTACGCTTATGGAGAATAAAATGTAAACAATACAAACCAAACAGCTGTTTATAACCGTTTGACAGTTCTTGATTGAAGACTGCGGGGAACAATATAGAGGTTATGCATTAATATTTATTTTATGAATTAAATAAATGCAAAATTATCAGGTTACTAAACAATTTGTAAAAACTTAAGGATAACATAGCTGTGCGAAATAAAAGCAGAAACAAGTATTTCCAAAATCTTCCGTTTTTGATAGAAAACGTATTCGTTGTATTGCTTGAAGCCACTGTAACAAACCAATTAATTGATGTAAATTAAATTTCTCTTTTGCTTTTCAATCCTCATTCCGTTTATAACAAAATAAGTTGGTCACAGGCTAATAATAACGGTATGGATAATTAAACAGTAAATGATCGGCTTTGGCTAAAAGACGTTAAACGGCATCGCTTAATTGAATAACGTCGTAGCCGAGTTGTAGCGTGTCGGCCTCAAGAACTATAGGCCGCGAGTTCCATCTCCACCAGGGGGGATACTTTTTATTCAGTGCTATATTAATTATGGTGTATTAAATCGGTTTTATTTCAACCACATAAATGTTTTCATCGGGCAGTAAATTTGTTTTAATTTTGCTAATTAACTTGTAAAAACATGTCTTATTCTATCCGAGCAAAGCTCGGTCACCAGGTACTTGTTGTTTAAATTTTGAGTGGATTTTCTTATAAAATTATCAGTTACTATTCTTAAACTTGTTTTCAGTGGTTTGATAAAAGTATATTCATACGTAAAATTAATCAACAAAATTATAAATAATTTAATCTGATCATTTATTATGATTGAATTTTTAAAAAGACTTTTTATAGACTTAACCCTCAAGCATTAGGCAAAGCCATAGGAGGTAACTGCTATGAGGCCACTTTAATGTGACCGGGAAAGGGTTAAATCTTTATTTCTATTTCTGTTATAGGCCTAATGGTAATGATAACATATAACAACTTAATAAGTGCATTAATTACCAGAATTCTGGAACTGAGTAACTTTAGGACATATCTTTGGTGTGGCGGTAAAGGGGTTATACTTCTAGAAACAATAAGAAATTTAGATACTAAGGGCTTTAAGTCTGCAATAACTCACTTTTTGTTAAAAATGCTTTTTATTCATTTTATAAATTCTTAGAAGGCACTTGGATGCCTCAAGATTTTGTGGTTTCGCTTCATTAAACTGTAATTAAAGCTATGAAGCAAGCTCAAACTATTTTGTAAAGTAGTCTTAGTTTTTTAAATATAAATTGTATTTTATAAATTTACAACATTTTGACGAATCCAATGTATTCTGTGAATATTTGACGGAAAATAAAGATCTTATCTTATCTTAAACTGCCACATTCGTGTTTACTCATTTTTTAAATTATCAACTGTCTGCATTGGTTGAATCTTCTGTATTTTGGATTTAGTTTTTTACGCATAATGTTTTATAGGCAGCTTTGATAGTTTTGTTAGTTCTGTAACCTCATGAATATTTTTTAAAACATTTGCAAAACCGCACATAGCTGCTTTGCGGCAGACGTTATATCGGCATGTTGTCAATAAAACTATACTTTTCCATCATGTACAATACTAAAACTATATTGATAAAGTAACAAATAACCACAACACTCCGTTTTCGAGCTCCCATGGTGACACAAGATAGCGTGTACACGGAACGAGAGTTAGAGCACTGCTGTGCTCCTTTACTTTTTCTTCCACTAACTATACCTGATGAGTTCTTATGGGGTAATAGTACTTTTAAACTAATTCAGGAATGAAAACTTACACAGCTTCAGAAATGGTTACAAGTCGTATCGAAAGTATGAAGCACACAAAACCAGCTATAGAGGCTGGTAAGAGCATAGTAGTGTAGTATCCCAACCACATGAAATACAGGGCGGTTCTCACACCGAAGTACTGTCTCAGATAGTCAGCCGGTTGATACTTGTACCAATGTGTCATGGATGACCAGTGTCGATAAAACTTCTTGCGAAGTTTTCCTTCCTCCTTACAGTGACCCTGAAAATTAATGTTATAAAGTAGAACCTCTCATCCCGAAAACTCAACATTTCGTTGAATTCCTTAAATTGCACCTCAAGTACAAATTCATCAGCTATTTGAATTCCTCGCACCTAACAAAAGTTAAAAAAAGCAAATCTTATATTACTTCCACCTTTTCTAGTGGATTCTTGCTGGCCTTTGTCAGTCTATATACCAAACCTGGTTACATTAAACCCAACAATGCTAGCGTCAACCAAAAGGGTGTCCTCACTAGCGATACGTAATGTTTATGTTTTCGTAGTATTTTTTTAAAAATACTTATTAGCATATGTAATATATATATATATATATATATATATATATATATATATATATAAAACATCTTATTTTGGGAATAAAAATTACCAAACATTTCACTGAAGATGCTTTTATTGTACTTTTCAATTATGTATATTTCAATGTATTTTTATTTATTTATTATTATTTTTTTTATATTTATTAATATTTATTCAATGTATTTTTCAATTTTGATTGCTAAAAACTTATAATTACGTTCAGTTACATACACTGCATAACACTAATACCACGTCAATTTTATAAATATACTAATACCAAACACGTCTTTATTTAGACAATTTTTACCAGGCAAATTTTCTTAAAAACTTGAAAAGGTTTCAGTCCCAATTTCCTCAGATTTACAATTTCCTGAGTGGGAATCTACTGTATTTGCCTCTCTTCCTTCTTAAAACATCTTAAAATATATTCATACTCTTGTTATATACTTTTATATTTCATACTCCTACATCTTTTTTTGGACCTCAACTCACATCATGGAGTGAATACGCAGCACTATAAACACCATACAGCAACAGTCGGTTTATACCAAACTGATACACATCTGATTTCTTATCTTTGGAGTAAAGAGTTCTTTCTAAAATGAACTGGATCACTCTTCCCTTCTGCCCTGGTGTGAACGCCTCCAAAGAATCTGCATTAAATCTGAAATATTTTAATCAAAGAGTTAAAACGATTTTTTGTTTTCCATTACATTTCATAGCTAATTAAATAATATTTTATTCAGAACACATTTGGAATCCCAATGGAAAAAACCTGATGAGTCAATTTGTTTGTATAATGTGTTCTCATCAAATTCTAATGACAATTTGAAACATACAAATAATAATATTAATAATAACGCCGAGAGTGGCAGCCCTTACCTCGGCAAGCCCGGTGCAGTCATACAGAAGATGATCGGCAGTCTCCTCGGACAGCCCACACTTCCCGCAGATTGGGTCTCCAGAAAAGAATCCCATGCGAGCAAGATGTTTCCTCATATGTCTGTGTCCCATGATGAGACCTACAATGAGTTTGAGTTCGGACCTACCTAACCGTAGAAGGTCATCTGCGATCCTCGAGGAGGGAGAGCTGAGAGACAGTTGTTTGCTAACTCTCAGAAGGGGAAGCATCGCCCATCTTCTGCGGTGACACTCATGTGTCCACGTATTGATCTCTTGATCTAAATGTGCCCTGCAGATGCCACAAAAGAGTTGTGGGCCCTCGAATGGTATCGTTCGCCAGATGATCCGCTGTTTCATTGCCAATAATACCTGAATGTCCTGGGACCCATCAAAGAGTAACGTAGTTATGACTGCCAAGAGAAGACACCGTGTTGCGGCATTCCCACACGATTTTGGAGTCCAGGTACAGGTACAAGATACAGGAGTCCAGTGCCTTGAGAGTGACTTGACTATCTTAGAAAATGGTAATGTTCCTGTTACTGATACCTCTGTTGAGGTTGAAAAGAGCACATTCCATGATGGCTGCCACTTCTGCCTGGAACACCGTGGGGAAATCCCCCATGGGGACGCAGAGCTTTACCTTATCTTGCATCCCCAGTATCCCAGCTCCAGTTTCCTTGCTTCCCTTAGAGCTATCCGTGTACCATTCTGACTCACAGGGATGAAGAGGTCTGCCGCCATCTTGCCAGTCAATCCTTGGTGGAATCACCACTGAAAAAGACTTACCAAAGGCGTATCTAGTATGAAGGTGGTCTGAAGGCATGTCTAGGACCTCACATCTGACTAATTCTGGTGTGACCAACCGAGGGTATATTGAAAGTCATCCAGAGATTCTCACATCTGAGGCGATATGCACATTTTATAGCAACCATTCTGATGTAAACATCTATGGGCAGGATATTGAACATGCAGTCCAAGAATGCACCAGGGCAAGAAATCATGAGGCAAGCCAACCTCTGAACTGCTACAAACCCCCACACTGCTGCACTGAAGTTTGTTTTTGGCCACCAGACAAATGAAGCATAGGTCATGGCCGGCCTCAGCATAACAAAATACAGCCAGTGCAAAAGCCTAGGGTGCAGTCCCCACGTAGTACCAACCATTCGTCTGCAAGTCATGAGTGACCACTTACCTCGGTCAATCACCCTTTGCAGCTGAAGCTCCCACCTCAGTGTCTTATCCAGTACAACACCCATCGGGAGTTTTTGATGCAGATTCTCTTTGAAAAAGATGCACGATATATTCTATCTTAATTTACTAATAATAAAGATTAAAACACAATATTAAAATTATTTCTAAGGCAGATTTGTCATCTCATGCATTAATATTAGGATTAAAACTAACATATATTAGTATAAAATGGTATTTACAAGTAATCTCTGGCTCGTGAGTAATAAAAAGTCAGTTGTTGATCACAAGGTGGGAAGACCTTGGAGTTGACCTTCATGAAATTAAAACATGGACAAATCATCTCAAAACAAGATTTTTTCCTCTTATGCCATTCATGTGCATCAATTGTTAACTCCTGAAAACATATATTTATGAACAAAACAAAGTAGAAACTAACACACATCCTTTCACTAACATCTTTAAATATGAGGCTCTATACGAAATATCAATTAATTGGTCATTTTAAATGAACACATTAAAAATGCACAGCACTTCTTTCTTTGTACGAACTGAAAATAAGCAAAACAATTTGTTGGAGTGTGAAACACAGACCCTTTCACAACTGTATTTTCGTAGTTGAAGTTTGTTAAAGTTATCCAAAGTTCTAGAGATCTTGGCTTATTTTTGTGCTTAGTTATTTTTATTAACTAAATAAAACATATAATTGTGAAATAAGTCAGTAAACTACTTGCAATCAAAACTATTTTAGGAAATTACTTCCACTTTCAATGCACCTATCCATATGATTTCAATACCCGCCTCCACCAGATTCCATGGTTCCATATTAATGACTGGTAAATGAACAAACTGGTCCTTGTAAATAACAAAACTGCTAAGCATCAGAAAACCCAGCTTACTCATTCGTATCCAGACCATTCATTTTAATAGTGGTTTGGGATTCTAATTTTTCCCTATTAGTCTACCTAAGTTATATAAAACCATAATTTTCAGTTAAATATCCAGTGGTGGAGAATTTTTAGTTTAAAAAATTGACAAGGCAATCAAATCCACAAATTGACAAATCCATCTGATAAAACAAAATGTTATCATTCTCAAATAAGAGCT
The DNA here is from genome assembly GCA_023375725.1 of Nephotettix cincticeps. Taxonomy (NCBI): domain Eukaryota; kingdom Metazoa; phylum Arthropoda; class Insecta; order Hemiptera; family Cicadellidae; genus Nephotettix; species Nephotettix cincticeps. The sequence continues at coordinate 21,203,262 of CM041788.1, read as the reverse complement.
CCCAATACTGTAATGCATCAGTTTATAAAACTAAAAAATATAAATTTAGAAAATTTACACAGAATCCAACATTATCTAAATTCTTCATAGGTAGATTAGATTATTGAAATGGCGACCATACCACAAGGTAGGTAATGTTAAGCCAAATATGAATAAGCATTGAGTGTAAGATGATTGTGGCACGATCTTGTAGTCTTGTTACTGACTAAGGCGAACTGAAGTTCCTTAGACAGGACTGTTAATTAATAGCCCAACAGCCGATGGAAACTAAGGGACCTACAGTTTAACGAGAAATCAATACCATATGGCCTCAGAATTTAAGAATTGGTCAAATTATAAGAATGGTCTTTGCGGATTAATGTAGTTTTCAATAGTGCGGACATTAATCCACACAAAAGAACCTACACCCACCGACCATCGCTCACAATTATCCACAATTCGTGACCTCCAAGTAGCTGAGTTACAGGGCGACGCCACCGTCTCAGTCGATATATTTACTGAGTCAGGTATATTTAGCATGTAGTATTTACTCTCCTTAAACAGGATATTACACCTATTGTATCAATAATGTAAAGGCGAAAATGAAAAAATATCCAAAAAATGAAAAAAAGAAATGGTAAAACTCCATCACTACACATGGCCCTGGGATACTTAAAAGAAAAATGTTTATAAAAAGATTTCCTCAATAAGTGATTCTTTGGATCCAGTTTGACAACAATAGTGAGTAAGTTTAAAAGTAGATTGTCAAGAAAATACTGAGTACATCTTTTAAAGGCATTTGCAATTTGAGGATCTCAGCGTAGCATTGAAGCGTATCCAGAGGGCAGTGAATCTTGACTGCATGCAATCCCGATGACTCTACAAAGTCATATTCCAGCTCCAAACCTTCTTTTTTCAAATTTTCTTCAAATATCTGAAAATATAATACAGCCTTTTTTAAAGTTTCTGAAAGAATCTAATTATAAAATTAATATAATAAAACTGATGATAACTTCTGATGTTCCTGGTCAGTGTGTTATTCCTTAGCTACCATGCTAATATTTATTTATGTAGTAATTTAAAGTCAATGTTAAATGTGTAAAATATATTAAACTTATAATGTGAAATGACCATCCAAGAAAGTCTTTATAATCCTTTATCTGAACTCTACAACTAATTTTCAAGTGTATGTCATATTATTGTTGGTTTGAATACAATATAGTTGTTGAAATGAGTCTATCTATCTATCTATGTAAATTGGTTTTTATGACTGATTTAGAGAAAATTTGATACATAACATGTGAAGATTTGGTTACAGCAGTTAAAAGAAATAAATTGTCAGCGTGCATTTCATCTAATCATATTTTCTAGTTTATTACATATATACCATACTTGTATGATATACTCACCTCCCTCTCATGATAAGCAAGCTCTCTGGTGGCTTTGTAATTCAACCCATCCCAGACGAGAACATAATCAATAGTTTTTACGCCATCTTTAAATGTCCATTGTTTCTATAAAATTACAACCATGTCATAAATGTAATCTTTACTGAAGTATTACCACAAACATTGGTATTTTAGTTTCAGACTACAATTAATAGATCATCTTTCATTTCAAAAAGTATGTGAGTGAAGTCTAAATGTATATTAAGGCTTCATTCTGAATTCAGTTGGTTATACAAGGAGTTTCAATAAATAAAAGTAGTCCAAACCTCTATATACCTAAACGCATCCTGAACTCCAATAGTATTCTGAGATGAAGTAAAAATAAAACAAATATTCGATAAGACATCCTTTGTAGATCAGTTGTTATTTATCTCTATAAATTTTTGTAGGCACTGAGTAATCAGGCAATCTACGGAATTTTAAATTTATTATTTATATTTGATTTGATTGATTTATTATATATTTTTATTTACTACTTAACTGGCTGGGTGGCAGTGGTGTTATAGTGCTGCCGCCTTCAAAACTGATCGAATCCCGCAAGGGTCAAATCTAGACCCTGTTGCCATTTTGTCATTGGGCTATTAGTTAATGATGCTTTTTACTAACATGTCAACGTTAAGTAGTAACAACAACAGTAACAACAGGGATTGCACCCTTCCCCTTCAAAATGTTAAAAAATGCAAAAAGGAGTGCATGGACTTAAAAAAAACAAAAAAGAAACTCTTGTCATTCACAACAATCTTAATAATTCTTTTTTCATTATATACATTCACATTGTACAAAATGAATAAAGAAATTTAAATCTTAAAATTAACAATTTGTTTTGTAAAGAACATACCATACCACAATTTTTTACAAACCTTTTTGTTATAATTAACCGAAATACGGTATTTAGATTAAAAACTTATATATGATATTTTAAAAACTTACAATGCAGTATGAAAGATAAGGTCTCCTACAGGTTTTTAAGTACCAAATTCTAAAAAGTACTATCATCTCATTTAGTTGGTGTCCATCGATCAGTTTAGTACATAAATAAGTGCATTTCATTATTTGTTTAGTTGTTTTAAATTCTTTTAAGAGCAATAAGTTGCCAAAAACATAATTTTTTGTTGTAAACATGTACCTATGCAACTTTGATAATTATTACTAAGTACCGGTACAAATTGGCTGTACATAACATTTTTAAACAAGTTGTAAAGTGTATAATACTGTACAAGCTTTATGAAGCAACACAATTTCATATCACTATAAATACTATAGAAAAACACATTTGAAAAATGTGAACCCGATGGAGGTGCAAAATTCTTTATCTCAACCAATAGAACATATTCCATAAGAAATTTCCCAAACCTCTTCATAATGATCATTGGTTCCCATTTTTATGTTTTATTCTTCTTAAGATGTCTTATTCTGATCAATTTTATATTTTCTTTTGAGACAATTGTGACATTTTGCTCAAATATATTCTCCTAAAAATCAAAAAGCGAAAATCATATTTAAAAAAATATATTATATATATATATATTTAAATATAAAAAAATATTTATATTATATTATATATATTTATATTATAATATATATCATAGTGTACCAGTCCAGGGTCATCATAAACCAGATAAGGAGCTGAAAATTTGTTAGTGAAGTGACTTTCCAAACTTTATTTCTTCTATTTGATAAGAAGCCTAACTTACTTCCTAAGTATTCATGCTTCCTACTTGCTGGACTAGCTTAACAGGCTGATATACCAGAACCAGAACCAATATTGAATTGTCAAACATTCTAAATATTTGAAACAATTTTAGGCACTTGTAATAATAACTGAACAAAGTAGATTTGAATTCCACAGGATCTGAATTTTTTCTTACTTTGTTGAAATTAGATTACTTTAAGGTTAGTGTTGTATTGATTTTATTGGAGCAAATTGAGTCAGTTAAAATGAGATTATAATAATTATTCATCATTGGTATAAAATGTAAAAATGATTTATGTGTAAATGTGTATTGATATAAATGTAAAAATAGTATTATGAAGCTTCAATAGTGTTCCTCTTTTTCATTGTCAGTTAACAGTAATCTAGTATCCTCATTAACCAAGAGTGTCAAATTGGCAGGAGTAACTTACTGAAATACAACAATTTACTGTATTTATAAAGTACCTACTAAGCTAAAATTTAAACACTATCAAAAACGTCTACTCACAATTATTTAGGTTTTCTTGCTATTTTGTATTTTAAAACTGTCTTAAATTACAGTTAATGATTAAAAGAAATGAAATCTAAAGCACATGAAAAGAAACTTCAATAACTAACTCTAGGTTATAATAAACCCAAAAACATAATGTTGTAAACAAGATGAAATAATAACTTTTGGAAAACATCTGAATAACAATATTCCATACATGTTCCTTTTTCTAATATGGACCTGAATATTTTAGAAATACTTTTCAAATTCTCAGTTTCGAATCTTTTAGTTTAGTTTATAATTCAAATTAATTTTTTAAACCCTTTTGTACCAATTGCTTATGGCCTAACTTGGTTAAACCTAAAAGCCATGATAAAGATAAAAAAATCAATATTTTTTACCAGAGATTTTTTATGTCATAAGTTTCTTTAATCAAAAGAGAGTAAAAGAATTGCAGTAACAGGGGTCTAAGGTCTGGCAGACAATTTTATCTAGCCTTTGAAGAACATGAGACTTTTTATTCGAGTGCCCATACCCAAATGTCTAACTTACAAAGGTAGGTATTCTAGAACATTCTAATGTAATAACATACAGGCAATAACAAAATATCGTATAAATCCATACCTAAATTTTTACATGTCTAACCCCTTGTATCCAAATGATTTGATCGGGAAAATACCATAATACGCGGTACCATAGAACCACTATTTGTTGAGTGATTAATAATTTATTTTGATTTGTTTCCTAATAAGTTTTAAAACTGATAGGTAGGCATATCATTTTATCTTATGGTAATTTTGACTCAAATGTCAAATAATTTAGATTTAATTTTGAAAGTTGGAGAACCTCGCTGCACTGAGCCACTGGCCGATCTGCAGTCTTGCTTGACTCTTCTTAATAGCAGCTAAATCCACGCCATTCCACGCTTATGCGACTAGCGAGCGAGGTTTGAGTAGGGTGGAGGAGCTAGTACCTTTAGGGATGGTAACGACATATCAATAAAACCTGCGTACTCAGCGATTTCCATCAATAATTTAATATATACGTTTTATAAAAATATGTCCATAAAAATAAATTATTCTATTCTCCAAGATTACATAAATGTATATTTTAGGAACACTGAAATAAGTCTTTTCTACCATGAATAATTTTTTTTAATATTTATAATTCATCAATTCTGTCCATATAAAAACTTTGCCTATTCCTATATGATTAACATAAATAGTATGCATGATAAAGATAAACACAAAAATATATTTTTAAGCATATTTTATGTCATATGATAAATATCAAGTTATACAAAAAATGATTAAGAAATATTATTTTAACTATCCTCTATATAAGATTAACATTGGAGACAATACAAGAAATGAGATTTTTTAATATTTCAGTAACCATTGGAGATAGAGAAAAACTTTAAGGAACTTAAGTGTAGTTTTTATGATTCTAATGTAAATATAAAATTATAAATTTTTTACATTACATGTAAAAGCCAAATGATTTTGGGAAAATACCATAATATCCGTTCCATTGACCATATTTGTTTACGAACTGTCCGATTAAAATAATTTACCAAATTTGGTTGATAATTTTAAAACGAGATAGGTAGGCATATCATTTTATATCTTATGGTAATTTTGAAATGTATATAATTTAGATTATTTTGATAATAAATTTCGCTGCACTGACTATTGTTTTGCTTGACTCTTAAGACGAAAAACCACATTCTCGGGCCTTAAGTCTTACCATGAGTAGGTAGGAGCTTCTTCCTATGGGAATGGTAACGACATAATATCAGAAATATCAACATTATGCTTCTAACATGTCGATATATTGGTATCGATTTTTAAAGACCATATATTAGCACCATCGATATTTTTGGTCCGATATATCGGACTAAAAACAAAAGTAACATGTTCTCACAGTTACGGTTTTATCATCCCAACTATGTCTGTTTGTGGGTTTGTTGTGGTTCTTAATAGCAGCTAAATCCACGCCATTCCACGCTTATGCGACTAGCGAGCGAGGTTTGAGTAGGGTGGAGGAGCTAGTACCTTTAGGGATGGTAACGACATATCAATATCAGAAATATCAACATTATGCTTCTAACATGTCGATATATTGGTATCGATTTTTAAAGACCATATATTAGCACCATCGATATTTTTGGTCCGATATATCGGACTAAAAACAAAAGTAACATGTTCTCACAGTTACGGTTTTATCATCCCAACTATGTCTGTTTGTGGGTTTGTTGTGGCGAGTAAATGCGAAAAATACTAAACCGAACGGTTTGAAATTTTACACAAAGGTAGATCTTAAAAACTCATGCAACACATAGGCATATTCATTTCCTTAAAAAAAACCCCTCGGGCTAAACCCCGTGAACGTCCAATGTTTTAATGTCTATATTTTTAAAGAATGAAACCTTAAAATTACTTGAATGTCAACAGCTGTGAAAACTAAAATTTGACAGCTCGGGAAGAAGGAGGTGCCGTGACCGTCGTGAGTTTCAATGCCAACATCCGTTTACACTACATTTCGACATTTTTGGAAGTTCAATTTTACAGAAAAACTGCTTGATCAAAATTATTATTACCGAAAATGGTAGCTTTTTAATTTTTTCCCGATGCCTGTCTGTATTACGTTAATTATTATTTATCCTTTTCCATTATTATGTAGGATGTTACTTTATCATGTTGTAGACACTCATGTTTAAATTTTTGAGAAAGTGTTTAGTATAAAATACTATTTGTAAATACCTATTTTAATGTGAAATGTACTTTACCTCAAATAAAGCATTTTTTCTTAATCAAATTTTGATGTTTTAGAATATTTATTTCATGCCGAAGAGAAAAGGTAACCTCTTTCAAACCTTTTTACCCGTGCAAAGGACGGGTACTTTGGCTAGTAGCAAAAGCAAAGTTAGCTGCTAGCATAGACGATAGAAGAACTTCTATTTAAAAACAATGCTGCTAGTAGTACTTGAAACAAGACAAGGACCGATGGATCGCTGGACCTGGACCATTGGAATCATTGGATTGAATCCAATCGGCCAACGATTGAACGATTGAACCATCGGATCAACTATCCATCCATCACCGTCATCTGATCAGCACCGCCACCACCTCAGATCTTAGCCAACCTGTTTTTTTTTAATTTAGGAAAAATCCTTCAAAATTTCCTGGTTTCCTATATTCTAGTAATCGGAGTCATCTAAAAACCATTGTAAGTGGTAGCTTTAAGATATTCCTTCAGTTGCCTTATAATTTTTATTACTATCAGATTTTTGGAGGTTATGCAATTTTTATTTTACAGGACCCTTGTTTCTTCATTTAATTCTTTCTTTCTGGATAATTAGGGATCGATTTTATAATTATCTCTATAAAATCACTTTATAATGATTAGACAATTTTAGCATTTGGTTGTTTTTGCATGTAAGATAAGTCACTGGATTTTGTACCTACAATCCTGTTCAAAACTGACTTAAATTTCTACTTCTCTTCATATGTTTAGTCAAACTTTTGCTACAAAGTTACTATTTCCTACATCAATATTTAAACTCTTTATCTATTGTTCTTGAAACAAACAAATGTTTTCCATTTTCAACATAAAGATTGACTAGGTTCAGCCCTCCCTAGTGACAAATTAAGCTTCTATTAACTTATTGATGAAGTTTGATTTTAGGGTGGACACAGCTTTCACAATATTTGATAGGCTTAAATTACTGCTAATATAAAAAAACATAACTTTTCTTACCTTTAACCCACCAGTGCCTCACCAACATTATTTGGCATTGCTGTTACGCTGTGTTTACACTGAAGTCAGTGACAGTATTGTCAAAGACTTAAGTCTAACTACAAGTGACGAACAATGGTCATCGACATAAGTAACTGAAAGATGCACTGATACCGAAGTCTGAGACCTGTTCTTTGATCTTACCTACTCTCGATGGTATACCTAAAATGACACAGTATTTCATAGCTAACAAATGCCACTGATACAATGTGGTAATAGATTTTAGAAGAGTTTATTAAGTCTCTGAATTTTTCACTGACATGTGTCAAAGACTCCAGTATAAATGCAGCTTTATTGTTACAGTTGTAGTAATGGTAACGTCTGATAAAAACCACTACTTGAATTGGTTCTTGAGGAATACTCTAGTCAGTTGGAATTTCCCCATTTGGTTGCATGAATTAACTACCGGTATTGTAAAAATTCTCTCTATTCAATTGAATGAAATAATACTTAAACAATTAATACTGAATTAGATTTATAAAAACATTGAATCAAATCATTGAAAAATTCATTTAATTTTTTTGTAACATTCACTTAATTTTTTTTTATGTACATCTTTCTATGAAAACTGTTCTGGGTAAACAGTTATAGACCTAAAAGAGTGAAACTCGGATAATTCAATTTATTCTTTAATTCAAATCATTTAAACTTTTTCTCACACCTTAGAATTCAGTAGCCTACATCATTAATAATCAAAAATTGTGATTAATTTTTATGAAGTTTTTGAATGGCTTAAACTTTTTTATAAAAACTTTTGATCATAATCAAACTGTTGAGACTGAAATTTCCTTAAATGACACTGTATTATTTGTGATACGTCCCTTAGAATAGTTTTTTGGGGCAAGTTCTGAGAGCATGGTAGCTCCAAATTTTTCAGTGCTCAACCATTCCCATTAATATTCTGGATTGTTCGGTTATCTAGACTTTCAGTGTTAGATTTTGATCCAGTATATCTTGTATTTTGGCAGATCTGTTTTACCTTCCTTTTCAGGATATAACCGTCCTTGTATTGAAAATTGATCATCCACTTCTGTCCCTTTTTTAAAGTTTACTTTATTTTATTGTTAGGGGTGTTGCACTCTTTTAATAATCTTCTAAAAATCTTTTAATATTATTTATATCAACCCTTCCTGAGCGTTTGACGTATATATACACCAACAATGTTAATCACTTGCGAGCGTTTGCTGCATTTATATATATGCAACTAAATCTGGAGTTCATGAGCGTTTGACGTAACTTACATATAGGCCCTAGACTATGTCAAAAAATTAAAATGTTATTTAGGCATTTTAAAATTGTTTCTTCTTGCTCTCTATTGTTACCTTAGGCTATAAATAAATATTATTGCTATAATAATTTTTTTATTTCTTTGGTAAATTTCTGATTTGTGGGTTGGCTTCATTGATCTTGTAACATCTGTTCTACCGGCCAGCTGAGTCATCCTAGTGTTATTTTTCGCACGCTAATTCAGAATTTTTTTTAACTCTAGTGAGATAAAGGTTAGTGAAAGTGTTTTAGACTGTGATGTGATGTTATGTGTAGTAAAAATGACCTTAGGTTAAATGATCCAAATTTTGAAGAAGACATAATAGAACTATTGTTAAATTGGCAATACAAATATGGTCATAAACATGTAAAAATTATTTTTATGATAAATGTTTGTATAATCAACTTCAACCATCAGATGGAAGTTGAAAAATATCAAAATTTCCAAATATATTTTTAAACCCCAACAGAAATATTTTCCGCGTAGTGAGTGCAGCCGCGCTTAGTAGCCGCCGCGCGGTGAAGGTTGAATATTGTACCAGTAATATAAATATTAGTGGTACTTAATTGTATCAAATGTTGTGTTACATAAAAAACTGATGTATAAACTAGCCGGTTGGTTGGTTGTCATTACTAATGTATTTATTAAGATTATAGTAAAATAATCAATGTCACCAATTGAATCCGTATCTTATTTTTATATTGAAGGGTCAAGAATACAAAACCATATTTCTATCTCATTTCATCATTCTTTTTATACGTATTTTCAACTTCATCACACCTCTAATGCTTTGATCGGAAAATATCTATGCCCTAGGCTTGTTTCTACCTGTTTGTTACAAAAAAAGGTTTAGCCAGTAAACAATTTTCTATGGGAGGGAGGACTGTTTACATTTTAGGAAAAACTAAACTATTATAGGCTGTTTTATGGGATTTTTGAAATATTTCAGAGGGGTTAGGTAAGCAAGTATGCCCACATTGATGTGATAGTGAGTGTGCTTCCTAATTTCTACCAGGCAATAATGTCCACACAAAAGTGTATTAGGTAAATATTTTACTGAATTTCATTAAAATGTAATTTTTTTAATGGAAAAACAAAGAAGAGATATTGACTTACTTTACAGTTTACTGAAATGGTTAGGCCTACATACCCAGGTAGGTATTTTAAACCAAGTATGAATGAGAACTGAGTGTAAGATAAATGTGACATGATCTTGTAGTCTTGGCTTTGGCTGAAATGTTCCATAGACATGACTGTCAATTGATATCCCAACAGCCAATGTCATCTAAGGGACTTACAGTTTAATGTGGGATCTGGGTCACATTTTTTCCTCTGCATTACAAACTGATCTTTATAAGGATGGTCTATGCCGAATGAACTTATTATTCAATAGTACGATCATTAATTCACACTAGGGAATATTGCATCCTTCGGCCATCGCTTATAAATATCCACAATACATGACCTTTAAATAGCTAGATTACAGGACATACCAATGCCTCAGTCATTGGTAGGAAGAAAAAGTTGTATACATGGAAGTTAAGTTAGTAGAAGGGAAGTGAGTCAGTCATGATGACCAAGTAAAAAAGAGAAAGGAATTGTTAAACAAGTTTTACATAAAACTTATGATGACCTTTTTGTCTTGTCATTAAAGATGTTATCTTTGTGGCTTAATCTTTGGTCAATCTATTCATTTTTAAACTCATTTTTGCACTAAATTGTTATAATGAATTTTCCAGGAAGAATCTGTGGAGTCAACACAGGGGTCATCCCCCTTAAATCTCCCTCGATGTCTAATTGGGGACGAAATTACAGTAATAGAAATCAGAACCATTATCACTATCAAAATTATTCTCACAATGGTCGCTCTTACGAGAACTGGGCAAATTATGGGACTCAGCAACAGTATATGGGTGTTAACCAAACGTTTGGCCAGAATCCTATGACTTTAATCTCAAATGAAGTTGGACCCTACAATGGGGAGGAGAACTACTACTACCAACAAGGGGCTGATGGAGCACAGACCTCTCTGTACAACAATAGGCCTTTAGAAATCAGCAGTGAGGTATTGGCAAGAGCTGCTAACTCCCAGCTGACCCCAACTGCTGGAGAGTTTATCCCAAGCTCTGTGTACCAGCCATCCAATAATTCTCGTCAAGGTAGGTGTTCAAATAGTTTGCTCATTTGTTATACAGCCTGCCCTCGCTAGTCAGACAGGTATGGGACTGATGTGGTGTCAGATTACCAAAAATGCTGAATTATCAAAAATGGCTATTCTGTAATGCATTTAATAGCAAAAAAGACCATAATTTTAAACAATCTATTAATCATACTTGTGACAAATTTATATTTCTTTGCCCAATATAATGCCTGAGTAATAGTAACAGTCAATTGTGAACAAAATTACTATTTTAGTATGTTTATACATAAATAATGTTAATATTTTGATTGAGTGCAAACTGAAAATAGTTTTTTTACTTTCTTAGTGCATAACTTAAAAAAACTTAAAAATTGAACCTAAAAAATTAAGTTAAATAAACTGGACAATATTTAGGTATTATTTTCTAACAGCTACATTCAAGCTCTAAAATAAAATATATGACTTGGTATAGTTTGTTACATTTTCACATGTTTTATGTTATTTTAAATATAATCCTAAAAAGACCATTATTCATTGGCCTTTATTCAGGGGTCAATCAACTGGCAGTTAAAGGCTATTATTAGTTTTTTTCGCCATTGTATAATTTACCATCTATCACCTGAAAATTCAAAATTTGATATCCCATGCTTCTAAGACTCGAGAATTTTTAATTCTCTTAACTATTAAATGGTTAACATTGTTTTAGATACCCAACACTTTGAACAGCCAAGTAACTCGATAAGAAATCAGGGTTCTGGAAATAACAATAAAAATGGTAGGGCATCAAGATCGAATGGTTCTGGTGAAAGTTTTTCATCAAATAGTAACTCACAGGAACCAACCACATCACATTACCAAAGGAAGCCCTCCAGCAAGTTGAAAAATCACAGTGGTGAAAACAGGAGATATGTAAATATTGAACAGTCTAAAGCGGAAGGGAGAAAAAAATTACTTGAAGAAGCTGCTGGGCTGTCTGCACAGAAAGAGGAGGTTCCAAGCTCATCCCGAGGTAGGACTAGCATCTTTATGCAAAAAATTCAATCAAAACTTTTAACTGTCAATAAAGTATAAATTTATAGCCTAGATAAATACCTAAAAGAAATAGATAGCGCAACCTAGAGTTGGTTTTGTTACCGTACGTAAACCTCAGATAAATTGAGCCGTTTGGTTGAGGGGTATAACAAGTAAATTGATATAATTTTCTTATTATTTGAAAAAATTGTGATAAACTGTGGTATACAGCTTCATATAGTTTACGGATATTTCAGTATATTGACAAATGTAAATTGTTTTGTTCCTCGTGGCAGCAAACTTACTCTTTTTCCATGTTTTTTTATGAAGAATAAGTAAGTGATTGCAATTAGTTTGTAAACCATCAAAACTCACTTAGTATGCAGGTCTGCTGTCAAGAGGTAATTATTTCTTCTTATAATGTGTCGCAACATTGCATCGTGTTTCAGCTGCTGCCAGTGGTTCTGGCAGTGAAGGCTCCAGATGGCGCTCACGGGGTACTGGCTCTCGGGGTACTGACGACAACAAGACCTATTACAATGGAGATTCTAAAGTTTTCTCACGATCCAGTAAAGTGTAAGTTTTTATAATTACATACCATAATCTAGGTATCTAAAAAAGACCACAAATTAGATACGTAGAAACTCAAACTTGACACCTCAAAACTTTTCATCCCCTAAGAAATTTACAAGCATAGTTGTCTTTTATATATACTGTATACAAGAATGCTTTTTGTGCCATGAAATATCATGGGTGTGAATCAATCATTGCCATCCACTGTGTTTCCTATCCTGTCAAACGTTGTACTTGGCTTTTTTCACAGAAACCAAGGGTTACTTACAAAAATACTCACTATTATTCTTGATTGATTTATTCATGGGTGTGATCTGAATAAAGTTACTATCAAGTTTTTCAAAACTCATTGGAAGTAATTTTTAAATAGTTTTTGTGCAGTATTATTTTAAAGACTAACTGTTAGAGTACAAGTAAAAAATAGATAATTTAATATTTTAAAGATGAGAAATGTATAATAGGTTATCAAGTGAACGATAATTTTGAGTCGGCAGGGCGACTATTGGTTTCATGATCCGAGTTTCAAAAACAATGACGACTGTATATTATTACGACATCGTGACGAGGAAGATGAACATAGTTTTCTTTCTTTAGCCGTTAGTCGTCGGCGGGACAACGAACGCTTGGAATCGAATAATCGGAATCAACTTTAGACGATCATTTTCGATTCTGATTCCAATCCTGAGGTGGAATCGAGATTCAATATTTAGAATCGACCCAACCCTACTCAAATCTTATCAAACCCTAAGTTCGCATTGTGTCTAGCGTTAAGAGTGTGTACTTTATTTTGGTTTACAAAAAGAGATGGTTTTTAGGTCAAATTGCATTCTTATTCTTGAAGTTTTTTTTTGTGTAAGTAACAATTATTCTAATTCCTACCCTTTGGCATACTTATGTTCCATTTTGTTTTTCCGTTATAATCTATTTTCTTTCCTCCTCAAACCTCTAGTTTGAATAGTATTTGAACCTAACTGTTTGGAACCTTGTTATATGTAAGAGTTTTTGCAGACAAGATCGCCACCAACCACGTCATGCTGCTCCAACTCGAGGCAACGCTGGCGCTTCATCATCCCCTCGCAAGGAACGCTACTCTACCAGTTCCAAAGGAGGTGAGTTTTTTCCTTGTTGAGTTTAATTTTACTACATTAGAAGAATCCTCAATATTTTAAAAATAAGGTAATATACACCTTAACAAATTTCGTGCGGGCGTACATTATCGTTGCCGTGCGCGCCACCGGATGCTGCACAGTCGATTTTGGCCTCTCGTTACAAACCAACCAAAACGGTCAGTGTTATTCCAGTTCTTGCCAGGTGAGGACTATTGCTGGTCAGCTTGGCAGGAAGTGTCAATGTCATAACGTGGATTCTGGGACAGTCTGGCGACAAGACCAGGGCGTCCCCAGGTGCTGAAAGAATTAGATTGACCACTCAAAAATGATGTCATTTTTGGTAAATCGGATAAATTTTGATCAAGGAGAACACCATTTTCATACTTCTTACTTCTTATATGGAAGAAATTTTACCAACAAAATTTTTCTGCTATGCTAAAAATATTATCATTTATTTTAGTAGTGAACATGTTACTATATTGACTATATGGGTTTTCATTGTTTTGTGATTTGGTACCTGTTGTAGCCTACAAAGGTTTTTTTAGGATAACGTCCATCCCTATGACATTGTTGTAAAATGTCTATCACTTAGGAAAGGATTTCAGATCTTGGTTACAGACACAACAGTTGCCTTTCAACTACAAGGCCCCACAGTCAGGTGGTTTGTACCAGCTCTTTGTACCTACTGTTGTATCCCCTCATTCTCACCTGGCCTTCACTTGCCTCTTTAAGGTGGTGCGAGTGAAATAATCGACTATCTTAAAAAATCATTATTTTAACGTTTATTTGTTAATTGTATCATAAATATACTTTGGCATAATGTTTTCAAGTTTTTAGTGAAAACTCTTCTAGGTTCAGGGTAATTAATTCGGATATTTGGCGTTTTTTTATGTAAGGAGTACATGGATGTATAACAGACCTTTTTCACGTAACCTATGTGAAATTTTGAAACAAAGGAAGAAGTTTATACTGCAGTATAAGTCGTATACTGCAGGAAATAATTTTAAAAAAATTATTAATCATTTTTTAGCACCACATTTTCATCAGATAATCTCATAAAATATGTCATTTTTGTGGTGTAAGTGTGTTTAAAAATGTACAAGAAAAAAAATAAAATCGTTACCTTAAATAAATCTCTCGGGAAGCTTGCACAAAACAATCACATAATGCGTAAGGAATAAGAAACTAGCGCCGGACACTATAGGATTTCAGTTGTCCCTAATGCCACTCGAACCACCTTAAATCCTCTTTATCTTTTCGAGTAATCAGTGTCGGTAGGTAAAACAGAAAATAGTCACTTTTCTTAAAAAACTTTTATTTTTTAAATTTTTTGAAACACCAAAAGAAGTTTCGCATATCAATGTTTCCTTAGATTGTGCCTTCAATTGGTATCGTTGCATTACAGTGGATGAAGCGGCCTCTCAGAGAGAACGACTGACAGATCAGCTGAACCGCGGCGTGCTCGAGTGTCTGGTGTGCTGTGATGTGGTGCGCCAGCAAGACCACACCTGGTCGTGCAACAATTGTTATCATGTGTTGCATCTGCGCTGCATTATCAAGTGGGCCAACACGTCCAAAGCAGGTATGGAGAGAATGAAAAGTTTATAACTGAAATTTTGTATCATTCACCACATTCTCTTGAACTTTCAAACGTAGGCTTTCGCGGCCTGTGTCAACAATGACAAGTTGATTTTTCGGCTTCAACCGCATTATCAGCCTAACCACTGAGGATGCCACTTCACAGTAAGGGCAAAACAAACTTAATGACGACACGGTTGATGCCGAAAAATTAACTTGACATCATTCTTTTGAAATTTATAACTTACAACCCTTTAACCCATTTGCCTAGACTTACAGAACTGTTACGTAGCGCCACGATTCGGGCCACATTTATACATACAGAACTGTTCCGTAGAATAATCGTACCGTGATACAATCGTACTGTCACCTGCTCAAGGTTCGACGTAGTTCGATATTTTGTCAACAGATGGCAGGGTAATCCGTTTTACGTAATTATTAGTCAATAATTAGTTTGTTGTTTTTCCATATAGTTTATTTAATGTTACTGTTCAGTCCCATTGTTTTGTTTAATAATTATCAGTTTATGCTAAGTAATGTTCACTATGTTCTATTGTATTCTTATATTTATGTATTCTTTTCATTTCTTATATATTGTATTGATATCTAATTTTTATATTTATATATCTATTCTAAACTAATGTTCATATTTATTAATTCTTATATTTATATTCTTATATTTTTATTTTTATTCATAATTGGCTATGTCTTTGTAAAAAAAGGGTTTTCCGTCAAATAAATAAATAAATAATGACGATTATTTCAGAATTATGTGTATGAAATTGTTTGTTTATGAAACAAGCTTCACAGCTTATTAGGCACAACGTCGAAGTTGGTTACTTTGCAGTTACCTGCAGTTTGGTTAATCTGCTTAGTGAAAAATTGAATAGCGTAGTATTTTGTTTTTCAACGTTGGTAATCTATAATGTTTGTTTACATCTTGTCAATTATATCTGATTGTAAAACTAGTCAGTTTGTTTTGGCCGGAACTCTTGAAAATGTTTTGTCATTTCTCATGTTAGTGATGAACACAGTGCTAGTTTGTTTTTTGTAGTAGAAAAAATACTGAAAAATATGAGATTCCCTTATGTTGTAAGGAGTTTTTTTTCCTAGGACTAGGACATAACCACCATTGGGCTACCTCAACCTTAAGATTTTTTGTAGCACCCTAGTTGAAGTTAGTCCCACAACTCTAGTTTCTTTACAAAGCCCAGAAGTTGTGTGACACTTAGTTGTTCCAATTCTTCGGGATCCACAAAGATCCGACCAAAGAATTTCAGCCTTCTCTGGCTAAGAGCTGGACATTCAAGCCATAATTGAATAGCAGACTCAGCCTCCTCCTCGCAGAATCTGCTGGAGTCTAATTGAGCGAGTCCAATGATCATAAGGTGTTTTCTTGAGTGGGCTATGTCCTGTCAGTATCCCCACCAATAAGCTGATGTCTCCTTTAGAGAGCTTGAGTAGCTCCTTCCACTCCTTTTTGTATGGTTCAATCAGTGATTTTGACTGTCAAAGGCCCGGAAGAGACTCCCTCGACCCCTTCCCCATCAGTGACTCCCTCATCGTGACCTTCTCCCAATTTCGAAGCTTGTGCAGACCCTGTTAGATAGAGAATGGACAAAATGGTTTGGGCCCTATCAGTAAGGATGTCAATCCCTTTCTGGCTAGACCATCAGCTTTTTCATTCCCTTTGTTTCCTGTGTGTCCCGGGACCCAAGCAAGCCTTACACAGTTCCTAGGTACGGTGTTATTTGATAGTGATTATGAAGATGCTTATGAGTGACATCGAAAATTGGAAAGGGTTCAACGCCCATTTGAAATGTAAACTTATGGAAAAAAACTGCAGAATTTTTATTAGAATAGAATCTAGGCTACATAGTAAAATTATTTTTACATAAAAATATAAATGCTCTTTCTTATAAAATATAAATATTTTACTAAAACATAAATTTTCTTTTAATAAATCAAATATACAAATATACTAATTTTTTATAAAAAACGTTATAAACAATGAAAAAAACCGTTAAATTTATACATTTTTTGTAGCCAAATTATTTATGAACAATTATTTTATACAGTTGGTTGACTTTTGGAGCTATAATGTTAATTTATTGGGAAATTAAAAATTGATATAAATAAAAATTAATTAATTAATTAATTAATTCATAAATTCATTAATTTTCTTTATGACTTTCTACCTATGATTAAGAATAGTTAGCATCATGACATGATTCTCCTAAATCAATGGAAATTTTCATAGTGTCTACTATGGGAGTATTTAAAAAATATAATTGAATGTTTACAGCTGTGAACACACAGGATTGCATTTGCTACCATACTATTTATCAAGAAATGTTATCTAAAAAAAATTTCTGCCCTACTAGATAACGGATGGAGGTGCCCAGCATGTCAAAACGTAACCGTTGCAATGCCAAAAGATTATTTGTGTTTCTGTGGCAAACTGGTTGACCCAGACTGGAACCGCAATGACACGGCACATTCCTGTGGAGAGGTAATATGACTCGTTCAGTAGAACAGACAAGATATAATTTAAATTATTCATAGGGTACAGTAAACATAACATTTTACATTTTCTGAACATTGACATAAACAGCTCACTATGATCGTACTGATTGTGCTATTTTATATTTGAGATGATGAGCCTTTTTAGATGCTCCAGATTTTTAGATGTTCGTACTTGACCTCTTACGATAATATAAATTTTTGCGTTCCTCAACTTTATTTATTCTCATTCTCAAAAACAAAATCTTCAAGCCTCCTTTGTTTTTTTACCTGTTTTTATGGATTTATAAGAATTTGGTGGGTCTTTAGTCCCAAGGCTAATCCAAGAACTAAACTGATCGGGGTTTGTATCTTTTTACTTCTGGTACTGATTTGTATGTTTCCGTTTCACACTAAATTTTATGCTGTTTTTACTGTTTCATTAACACTCATATTATTTTTAATTTTGTTTCAAAATTATTTGTGAACAAAAAAGTGGACTGCTGTCATGGTCTCTTCCTCTGTCCACCGAACAATCAAAATTCAGAGGAACATTTTCCATGTTTTTCTTTGGCATTGTAACTTCTTGTACATTTTCTATGGAAATAAGTAAATAAATAAAAGTTTCTTCGGGCTTTTCCCTCTTTCCCAATATACCTTAATACTGTACCTTATGATTTTTTTTTTGTTCTGAGAAATATTTGTGACACTGTGGAAATAATTCTGTCATGTAAACTTTTTTTCGGTGTGCACCGCTAATTCAGTCAGTATACACTTATGTTTTTCATCTGTTTGTTTGCTGTACATTTTCTGCTGTTCTCTTGTTCTGTATTAAATTTATTTTTTTTTGTTGCAACGTTTCAGTGCTGGCAGTATATTACAGCTATTTTATTGCTGTGTTTTAGGAGTGTTATTTTTGGTGCCAGTTATTGTTACCATATATATTCAGAGTCCTGTATACTTTGCTACAGATTTTTTAGGAATACATTGAGTTTTAGCAAATATTTAATAAAATTTAAAGGTAATTAAATTTTTAATTATTTTTATTGAAATTTATAATAAATTATTTTTTAAAAATTTTTGCCCGAAATAATAATTTTAATTTATTAATCCTACAAATTAATTTTAATTTATTTTTCTACATTTTTGTTATTTTTTACAGATTCTTATTTTTATTTTTTTTTTCTAGTAAAATTGTGATTGTTGCCCAATGCAGATTTTGCTGTAACGTTGATCTGTTTATCTCTGCCTTAACACTTTAATATACTTAACACTTACATTTTGTTAAAACATTTTTCTTTTTCCTCTTAAAATACATGAAATTACTGCTACATTTAAAACCTGAATAGAGTCCTTCAAACAAATACAGTGATGCTTCCATTGTCACTGGCCCAACTATAGACAAATTTTGGAATTGAGTCTCCTGATAGGGTACTTTTAATGAGATCATTTTTACAGTAAAATGTTTTTCTGGTAGAAGACATGTTTCATTTTCCTGTTAAACCACTGCCTTATATCTCGTTGAAATTTTTCTTATGAATGCATCCATCAACATAAAAATTATTTATTTTTATTTAATATTAATTTTTATAAGTATAAAACTAAACCATTACTCTAACCAGTTCACAGGTTTTGTCTCAAAACAGGGTTGCTAAGGGCCTGGCTAGTCAGGCAATGGTTTAAAAAAAAGTCAAAAGTCAAATGCTGTGATAGTATCAACAAAAGTTATAGAAAATAATGAGAAAAATTTATTGTATTTACTTCCCTTTGGGAAATAGCTTAGATCATGTATGGATATGTCTAAAGCAAAGGTGGAGGTGAAGCAAATGTTTTCATTTATTGAAATCCCTGAGTAATCCCTATTTTCTGGACCCTGAGCTGATTTATTGACTAAAAAATTACTACAAATACCTCATCAACAGCGACTACAGAAATTTGAGCTGTTGACAAGGTATTTTTAATAATTGTTTAGTAATAAATGTTTTCATTAAATGGTTTAAACTCTATCTGTAGCAATCCTAGTAGTTGAAGTAGTTGCAACCACAGTTTTAGCCTACATTAGGCCAATAAACAAAACTTGTACTAAAACATGTTTTTGTTTAAGTTTTGTTTAATGTTTTAATGAAGTGATAAATCAATAAATAAATATCCTTGTGCCCGATGATGGCCTAATATAGGCCGAAACTATAGTTTCAACTACAGTACTTCAACTTCAAGGATTGCTACAGATAGAAGTATTTAAACCATTAATTTATTCTCAGCAATCTGGACGTATATCACGTCACTAACCAAATGACGTCACTGGTTCAAATTTTGGTCTCGCAAATTGCCACCCAGAGCTAAGACATATCCATATCAAAATAGATGCTAGAACTAGACAGAGCATTGTAATACATTCTTGAGTTGTAATAGGGTGGTGAAAAACTAAATTTCTACCATCTTATAAAACTATATTTATACTTATATTTAATACATATTCTTTTATGAGAAAAAATGTTAATTAAAGGTCAAGAAAATCTTTTAAGTAGTCAATAAAATGAAGTTTAATAACAGTGGAGACCGTTTAGTAGTGTAGTTGTTGTAGCTGAGTCTGTGTGACAGGAAGTGCGGATGCGGGGAGAGTAGTCAGTCGGTACAATGTGGGCAGACCCAGCCGCTGGTGTGTGGCTCTGTGTGTGGCAAGCCGTTGTCCTGCAACCAACACAGCTGCACGCAGACCTGCCATGTGGGCGACTGTCAGCCCTGCCAGGTCGTCTTCCATCAAGGTTATATACCGCACCATCCTTCAACCTTCATTAGTAATCAAAGATACCTCAGCTTAAGGACCCAGCATGAGATTAACTATTTTAAATATCATAGACATTTTTAGGCTGAAAATCAGCTAGCAAAATTATATGGAAATAATACTACAAAAGTACTACCACCGCTAGTACCTCCATGTAGGAGTGTTTCATGTTTGAGTACAGTTAAAAGTATCTGTCCATGTATGAAATTGCTGCCACAATAAAAACACAAATAAGAGTTCTCAAAACAATTACAGTGATGCTTCCATTGTCACTTGCATCAACACAGGAAAGCCAGGTTCAGGAAAAGGTTTAAATCGATATCTCGCTTATTAGGCCATATTTGAAATATTCCTATTAAACTTGGAATACAGCTTCATATAGTTAAGATATTTTGTTTTTTATTATTGTTTGTTTGTTGGCGGCTATACAACTTACTCATTCCCCATGTTATTTCTAAGGATGATATTTTGGTATGTTTCACTTAAACATTCATTTTCAGCTAGCTAAAAAACTTGTTATGTTTTATATTATTGACGTTTAATCATCTATATCGCTGTTATTTTTTTAAGCTGGCTATTGGGAAGTAATGTTAACTCTTCCTTTAGGAAAGATATATAAAACATCCGATACCATACTATGTGTCATTTATTTTGTTTATTGAGACGATGGAGTAGTTAGTAGCATAATGTTCCTGTGAAAGTTTTTGGGGTTTTTCACACCTAATTTATTAAAAATATAAATTTTAATAGGACCATTGGAATCCATAAAAACAATTTACTATTTTATATTATCACTCTATGTAAATTTGTTACTGAAATGTATAAATTTGTAGCACTATACGTTGTCTTTTAGAGCTTATCAATATTAATCTTATGTGGGAAAGGTTAAAATCGATATCTCTTTTAGGCTCTATTTAAAACATTGTTATGGCATACATCGTCATACAGTTAAGGTTTTTTCTTCGTTTGTTGTTGAACTTACTTATTATTTTATAGTAACATTGTTTTATTGTGACTGTATTAGTTTCAATCTAGTTAACTAACAACTTTTTTCGAATTTATTTATAACAAATGTATATAAATAAATTATAGTTGTAATATTTTCATGGCAGAAAACAAAATTTAACCTTATGGAGTATATGTAAATTAATATAGTTGCCTTACATTGTAAACATACTGAGTTAAAATTTGGTATGTGGTTTGACCTATGATCAAGCTCAGTTTCATGATCATCTCAAGTAATAATTCATAAGTGTAATTAAATTCACGGAGTACGCTTAATGATTCTATGCATTGGGTATGCATAATTCTGCTTCCTGTGAAGGTGTTTTTTGTGAAATTAGGCAATAATTAGGCTAATCACAACTTTGTGTATGGTTATAGACTGCTACTGTGGTAAGGAGAACCGTGAGGTGGTCTGCGATGGCAACCACACCAATGATGAGCACTTCTCGTGTGGCGCACCGTGTGGACAACAGCTGTCATGCAGCCACCACTCCTGCGACCAAACTTGCCATCAGGGACCGTGTGAAACTTGTGTGCGCGACCCCTCACGCGTCACGACGTGCCACTGCGGCAAGTGCCCATTGGGTGAGAACCAGCTGCGCACTTCTTGTCTCGATCCCATTCCTACGTGCGGCCAAGTGTGCGGCAAACCGCTCACTTGTGGCCAGCCAAGTAAGTGTATTTAACTTTTTATATCCATATTTAGTTTGGTGTGAGATAAAAATTTGTAATATTGATTAGTCACTCAACTTAGTATGCAGTATGTCAAGTTTGTTGTTTACCGAGTGGCACAGAGCATGACTTAACATATAAATAAATTTCCAATTAAAAATTTAATATTTATAAATTTTTATCTAATTCTTTGATACTGATGGATCCTAAACTGTAAGTGTTGCTTTTTTATCAGTTTCTGTCACTGGTTGTTTCATAAGTTAGTAGTGTATTTATTTGAGGGCTTCTTTTAGGTATATGTTTATTTACAATATCATCTTTAAAATCATCTTAGGTGTTTCTGTAGGTTACTGTAATAGCAAAGAATTATTTGTTTTGAATATTTGATAAGGCCTATAATACCCTCTGCTGAATGCAATTAGGTGTAAGAACAATGGCAGAAAATTAATGATTGTAATCCAGTGAGTGACCTTGATTATCCTTTTTTAGAATTGTCATACTATGAGGTCACTGTCAATTTTGAGTATTTTTTACTCTACGATTTTGTGTAATGTAAATTAAGGAATATTTTTTCAATTTTGTCATCCATGTATTTAAATAATAATAGATATATTTTGTTCGGTTTGATCACAGGCAATCCACACACCTGCACGGCGAAGTGTCATGAAGGTTCTTGTCCACCCTGCGACCAGACGACGCTGGTGCGATGCCGTTGCGGGTACATGGACAGAGAGCTACCCTGTGTTGAGCTCACCACCAAAGCAGACGATGCTCGGTGTCAGAAAAAGTGTACCAAGGTAAATTTTGTTCAAAAGGAAATGTGCAACCTAGTGCTAATTATAACTTTTAATTTTAAAATTTATCCACACCTAAATTTTAATAATTTGTAAGAGAAGATTAAATAATTCATACAAGATATTAATAGATTCATAATATGTGAGAATCAGTCGTTGATTGTAACAAACTGTCTGTAGAAACGTACGTGCGGGAAGCACAAGTGTAATCAGTTCTGCTGCATAGACGTGGATCACGTGTGTCCGTTGCCATGCAACCACATGTTGAGCTGCGGTCAACACCGATGCGATCAGCTGTGCCATCGCGGACACTGCCAGCCCTGTCTTCAGTCCAGTATGTTTTAAGTACAATATGCTTAGTTAATATAAAATAAGTACAACATATTGCTGCACTACTGAGTAAAATAATAATGACAACGCTGTGGCATTCATTTTGACATGAATATGTCATAGCTCTGGAGGGGTTCACACAATATTATTGAATACAGATGTTCTCGACTGAGATGTCAAACTTTGAAGTAATTTTTGCTTTAATACATTCGATAATATTCATTGTACAACTTCCATCACCAGGACTTTTGTGAAAATCAGACAACCAGCCGTCTCGCTACCAGCTCAAAATTATTGTGCATTATCGTATCCACGTATAGCAGCTTACGCGATCAGGGAACCGCGACTCCTTTTGACGCAACAAAATAGTTGTACCAATATGAAGCGTGTGTTTCAAAATAATAGTGATGGAATTACCTGTAATTTTTCAATCATGGTGAAAACTGTGTTTGCTCACCTGCTGGAACCGTGATTTTAAACTGTGATTATTTAAAGTGATTCTTTCTTTTTGCTCTGACAGTCTGTTGGCGATGTTATACGACCAATACTGGATTGTGATTTTCTGTAGTGATCTAGCTCTTTCTGGGGTTTCTTTCAAATGAAATAAAAAATTTCAAAGTTAAGGATATATAACTGAATAAAAGAAAGAAATAAACTGTTTTATTTTGTAAACAATACATTCTAGATTTATTCATTAATACAGTGAGTTATTAACCACTTATTTCATCACTGTTTTCACGCGGTAAGCAACGGGAGACGTGGTGATTGGGGTTATTCAGGCTGTGTGACTCGATGTTCATAAGTTCAGTGATCTTGGCAGGTGGATGTACGTTTCGTGACATGCCGTAGTTGCAAGTAGAGCCTGTGCTATAAATAAATCACTCTCTTCCTACCACCACCCTTACTAGGATGTGTATCGTGCCTGTCTAATGTCTATTGTAGTGAGCGTTTACGTGATGATGAAGTGCCTATCGCTAATGAAATACATTATAGTTTTTTATTTTGTTTGTTCATCCTTGGTTTCATATTGACTTGAGAAAATTATTACCTGTTATTAATTATTTACCATATCAATTAATTATAATGATATATAATTAATTAAATGGATAAAACTGTTGGGTTAATATACCAGAGTAAAGTACATATATGTGTTTAATAACTTTAGGGCCTATTTGTGAAATAAATAAGTTGGTAAATGCTATGATAGGTTTCTGACTTGCATCAATACTGCTAAGTAGGTAAATTAAAACTCAATTAAATTAACACTTTGCTTACTAATAAAATCTAAACATAACCTGAATTTTAGACTTACTATACCCGAACCTGACCCAACTTTTTTTTACTCGCATACCTGAACCCAACCCAAATTTTCATTTAGCTTATGATACCCGAACCCGACACGACCTGAAAATTTATGGTAATCTATTACCCGACCCGAATCTGACCCGATAGTAAAAATCACTACCTGCAGACCTCTAACAATTTGATTGCCACCACTGAAATCAGCTTAAAAAACGAAATAAATTAGTATTTTGAATTATTTGTCTACAACTAATAGTTCCAGAAAAAAGTTAAAATTGCTGTCTATGATAAACACAGTTTGTTTTCTGAGAGCGCAATGTTATTCTTATGGTGAATATTAACAATTTCAATTGAATTTTTCCTCGATTGCATTTACAAATAATATTATTAAAATTAGTTTCAATGTAGCATAAATTTAAATTGTAGAAGATAAAGAAAAAATGGGTCCACTTTTTCTAACGGAATACGAGTGCAGAGATAACTCAGTGAACGTGTAGCTGTTCCGTCTGCAAAGGCAAAGAAAAAGTTATGATGTTAGTGGGGTTTCAGATATTCTTAATTAAATTTATTTATTCTCAAAACTAATAAATTTTCCAAGAAATAATGTACTTGTTCGTATCGTGACTGGTATAGGTATCGACTTTGGTCAATCGACTCTTGTTACCAATACCAATTTCCAGTAGTTGGTGGTATTGACAATCAATCGGCATAAATCAAGAATCAGTTACGTTCACATCTTTATCCGTCTGTAGTCTGTAGATGGCAAAGCACTGGTTACATATTTTAGTTTTCAACTGAATTAGCTACATAATGATATGCTAATTCTTAACTTTGAAATGGAAATTCTACATCTTTGCTTTGATAGATATCACTTTTATATTATTTATCATCTTCGAATATTCGGACTGACATTGAACTTTATCAGATATCTCGAGTCGGACCAAATATCTGCGAGATTCGAAGTTCGAATATTCGCAAACCCCTACATAAACATAACACAGACAGCATTGCTCAAGTGTGACATCGAGCACAGTGCAAAAACACAAAAACATCATCAAAGCACGGAGTGGCCGCCATGGAAACAGAGCGCGCCAAAAGTTGTGGTAGAACACACATAAAATGGTGTCAATCAGATATCAACATTCCCAGTTCAAGGCGGAGCTCACACTGTAGCAGGGTTGTTGACATCGTTCAAGGACTATGTTTCGTGCCCTGCACCAGTGGTGAAGTCACCGCGGGGACATAAATTCCTGCCCCTCACACTAAACGTGTTGACATGGAACCATCAATATTAGAATCAGAAATCTGAATGGAATCATCGATATTAGGTATCAAATAAAAAATCGCAGGGCTTGTAACAGGCTTTTTAAACATTTTTTTAACCTTTAGATCTGTTGTTACAAGCCCTGAAATTGTATGAGTACTTTTTTATGTTGTTGAAAGCAAAATGTGGTTATGGCCAATGAATACAATTGCATTAAGGCTATATAATGATGGTCTCGAAGATGGGGGTGTGTCTCATGCAATCACACACCTCCCTAACATTCAAGTGACATCTAAAGTGGGTCCCACGCTCACTAATGTGACATACCTAGGCAGAGTGACATAAAACTTTAAATGCAATGCGACTTCTGATTCATGGTGAACATTTGATTTTATATGCACCCAAGGTAGATTCGGTTAACACGGAACCTTGGTTAACCAATACTCGGTAAAATCGGGACTCTACTGTAATATTATTTTAATTTGTAGGGTTACAAAAGATTTTATACATTTAAGGTTGTATAAGGATGAGAAGTTTATTTATTTAATACATTGTTGATATGTCTTAACTGATCAGGTTTCACTGAGCTGTACTGCGAGTGCGGGGCCAGTGTGCTCCACCCACCCATTCCCTGCGGCACCAAGCCCCCGCCGTGCAATCAGCCATGCACGCGTCAACACGGCTGTGACCACGATGTGCTGCACTCTTGTCACAGCTATGCCGAGTGTCCTCCCTGTGGAGTGCTTACTTCCAAGTATTGCCATGGCAAGCATGAGGTATGAAAATGATCAATCTTATTCAGTTATGACAAGTGGAAAAAGGTCTAGCCTAATGAAATAACATTATTTAATTTTAAAATATTTAACTAGTTACCTTTTGATGAATTTAAGTATTTTGACAATAGCAAATTTAAGTAGATAGCCTACTAATTATTGTAATAGTAGGGATGGGAAACAGAGGGTACCTTAACTAGACCTAGCCTAATTTAATTTTCATAAGGATTGGGTTTAACAAAGAATTTAGATACTATAAATTATGACACTAATTATAAATGTCCTATTTCAAGAGCCTTTTGTCTTATAAACTGACCAATTACTTCTCCTTAAGTTAATTTGAAAAATTAAAGTTTTAGTTAAAACCTATCTTTTCTAATTTTCTACTCCTTTTCTTAATCTTTTCCACTCAAACCTAGATTATTTTACACAAGATACAATTTATACCTGCAGGCTTGCAACTGATTTTTGTTTTTAAAAGCTATTACACGTTCCCTTTCACGTTTCCCTGAAAAACAGCTATACAGTATTATAATAAAACTTTATAGTACTTCTAACACATTAGTTAAAATATGAAGATACCGATATTATCGTATGTGTACATACACATACATATATACATACATACATATCCTGTCCCGTTCCGATTATCTTCGGGTCTGGGTGTTTACTAGGCCTCCCCATCTTCTTCTGTCCTTCCACAATTCTTCTTCCTCCACATACTGCCATTGTACTCCTCTTGCTTCTACATCCCGTTTCACCTCGTCGATCCACCTTCTTCTGGGTCTTCCTCTAGGTCTTCTTCCATTCATTTGCAGCTCGCTCATTCTCTTTGGGATTCTTACATCTTCCATTCTCTTTACGTGACCGAACCATCTCAATCTCGACTTCTCTACTCGTTCTCTCAAACTTTCTTCGACTATTCCTCCTCTCAGCTCTTCATTTCTCATTCTATCTAATCTTGTTTTACCTTTAATCCCTCTTATAAACTTCATTTCCCCTGCCTGAACCCTACTCCATTCCCTTTCTGTTATGTTCCAAACTTCTGCACCATAGGTAACTATCGGTATATAGTACGTTTTGTACATGGTAACTTTAGCTTTCTTTGGTATATCCTTATCCCATACTAGATGTCTAACACTTTGGTAAAATCCTGCGCCTTTCCCCAGTCTCGTTGTTACCTCTTGCGCCATCCTTCCATCGTTCGAAATCACCGTGCCTAAATATGTAAATTTCTCTACCAACTTAAGCGGTTTCCCTTCTACTTTTAAAGGTTGTTCCAATTCCCCATCTCTTCCAATCACCATCACTTCACTCTTTTCCTTACTTATTCGTAGTCCTCTCTCTCTCATAACCTCTGTCCATTTATCCAGTTGTCTTTGTAACTCTCCTTCATTTCTACCCCACAACATTATGTCGTCTGCAAACATTATAGTTCCCACATTTCCTCCAGCACATTTTATTTCTCTCCACATTTTTTCCATTACCACATTAAACAGTATCGGTGACAAAATGCTTCCCTGTTTCAGTCCTTTCCTTATATCAAACCAACTGGTATACCCTTGGTTATATACATATATATGTAAAATATAAAATATACATATATATATATATATATATAAAATAGCTGAATGAAAAATGGTAATATTTATAGATAATTGTAGGAGCCTTCAACAACAGAAGTGCGGGAATGACAAATAGAATGTCAGTAACCAGGTCGGATATCGGGAAGAGACGGTTACCTTGAGGTCGGGTAAGGGAGGTTCTATATTGTATGGTTGAATTTTTACAATTAAATTTCTTAAAATTCTTACACCCTTAATTGACTTTATTTCATGCAAAATGTTTGCAACCTTTGGCAATTAATTTGATGTTTGCAACAAAGCTAATTTCAGTTTAATTGAAAAAGTTTCAAATTCTGGGGTACGCAATTGATTGGTGTTTGTAAGGATAAAGCGCATTAGTTATATAACAACTTCAATAACTTTTAGAATCTGACATACTCCTTTACTTGCAGTTGCGGAAGGCGGTTCCATGTCACATGAACGAGTTCTCATGTGGTCGGCCATGTGGGCGTGCTCTGCCTTGTGGTCGACACAAGTGTGTCCAGCCGTGCCACAGTGGCGAGTGTCCGACTGTCTGCCGCCAGCCATGCCTGAAGCCAAGGGAGCTGTGTGGTCACCCATGCAACCAGCCTTGTCACGAAGGCGACTGCCCCGATACACCCTGCAAGATGGACGTAAGTCTCTCCACATAGTTTTAAATTGTTTTCAATATTCTTTGCTCTGATATATTTGCTAAAGAATAAAGCCAATGATTTGAAGCTACAGGAAAACAGATTTTTTAATTTAGATGAAAGTTAAGAAAAAACTGTGATTGATTAAAATGTTCACATTAAATTCTTCTCATTACCAGTTATGTTTTTTTCTATACTCCTGTCTAAATTTAAAAGATCTATTCTCCTGTAGCTTCCAATCATTTAAGAAGAAGGTAAATGAATGTTTGCAAGTAATTGACAGGGCTGATTTTAGGAAATATTTTTTGTCGCAATATAGGTAATCAGCCGTTCTTGATAAGGAAAAATTCCACGATATGCCGCATATTTTGAGGTGTATGTGGCATGTCTGAGAGGTCTGCCAAGCGCCAGTGTTATTGAAAGTGAATGTAATTGTGTGAATGTGTTTGGTGTTATGTGCGCACGGTCTCCGTTAAATATAACTTCCCTCTTACCACTGTATGCATTTAGTCCTAACATTACAATTATTAAATTTTTTGTTTTCACTTATATAGTATTAGTGTTCCTCGTGAATATAATGAAACTCTAGGTTATGTTATTTACCCTTTGTTAGTTTATAATATCATTTTTGTTAATTTACTACCATTTTTTTATATCTTAAACTGGAGAACTGGTCCCTTACCCATAGGCTTTAGCCCATGTAGGGGTCATTTCATTTTATTTTTACAAGTTCTGTTACTAATTTAATCTTTTGATTGAAATAAACATATTTTCATTTACAATTTAAAAGTCTGCCTTCTTGCATTTAACTTATCTATCCTAAGAACAATGTTAAATTCAAACAAGTGTCATAATGTTGGTTTGTTCCAGCAAATCTTGTATATTATGTCATTTTAACCCTTCTAGCCGGTTTGACATGCATTCGTTAGGTGAAATAGACACCGCTAAGGTTTCACATGTATAGGTCGTCGGCATGCAACCCGTCAAGTTCTGGCATCTAGTGAACTATTTTGAACCGTGGTTGTATGGAGCATGTTTAGCCATCAGACCATTAGTTTCTCGATTTTCTACAAGTGATTTCAATAATTTATAAATGATTTCGAATGCTCGGTGTTGAACATATTGTCTACTAACATTTACTTTACATTCTAAAAGTTTTTTGGTTCTAAAGTGGGATTAAATCGTATTTTAGTTTTGAACTTGTTACTACAGTATGTAATTATTTTACCTTGGTTTTAGATTGAAAACTTTTTAGTCGTGTATGGGTCTACGTAAAAGATGCTTTCATGTTGATGTCTAAGGTTAGGGTTGAGCTGGATTATTTTGTTTGGAAGTGAAGTGATAAGTTTGAATGTTTGTGCAAAATGTTAGGTGGATATGGCAATGATCGTGTACGCCTGCACAGAACGTGCTAAACCACTATACCAAGTCTCATAGACCATACCAACATACTTATTGGTGTCCATGTCGCAGGTGGTGGTGACGTGTGAGTGTGGTCACCGCAGCATGTCTCGACCTTGCTATGAGAACAACGGCGAGTACCAGCGCATAGCCACATCCTTGTTGGCATCCAAGATGGCCGACGTGCAGTTGGGACGCTCTATCAACTTGGCCGACATGCAGGGCCCACGCAAGATAACCATTAAGACGTAAGTTCTCTGACATGAGATATTCATGTCATATCCTTGGGGTTTTTAATGTTTTTAACATTTTTATGAGGGATATGTTAAAGATCGGCTAATTTAGCATTTTATATGAGGTTATAAAGTATATAACACATCATTCAAGTTCCATAAGTTACATTTAGGCTTAAAATGAGCAATTTTAAAAAAATTACACTGTTAGCTATTCTGCTAACATGCTGAATGACAACAACCATCCTATTCTTTTCTTCAAAACTTTTTGTCACACACAATTAGATGTACCACTAGATGTACCAAGAAAGGCTCTTGTATTTTGTTGTATGTCTCATGCATTGGACTTTCTGACAGAAATCTAAAGAATAAAAACAAAATAATTTTGAAGTTATATAAATTGAGAGGTTATCATGTAAATACGAAATCAGTTATGCAGTTATGTTGTATATTAACAGAGTAATACCAAATCTGGTGCTCCATATGTAAATCAATTCTCACATACATGTGTATCAGACTGGAGTGCTCAGAGGAGTGTCGCGTCGTGGAGCGCAACCGCAGACTCGCCATCGGGCTGCAGATCCGCAACCCCGACCTGAGTGCCAAGCTCACACCGCGCTACACAGACTTCATGCGAGGCTGGGCTAAGAAGGACCCTCGCTTCTGCCAGCACGTCCATGATAAACTCACTGAACTCGTCAAACTCGCTAAGGAGGTGTGTTACACTAATATCAATTTTGTCATATGTCATAGTAAGGATGAGTCATAGTAAAAATACATTTTGACATATATATGTCTTAGCTCTGGTAGGGGTGTTGGTAAGGTGGAAAATATTTAACAGTTTTCCACAGAAACTACCAGAGCTATTGTATCCAATACTATAATACGAGCAAGGTTTGTATATATATATATTTGCACACGTATCTCGAAAACGGCACTAAGGAATTTCTTTAAATTTTGGAAATAACTAATTTCCGAGTAGAAAATAAGTTCTAGATAGGTCTAATGTCCAGGAAAATTCATGTTTTCTTGTAATATTAAGTTTAAAATCTAAAAATTTAACATTACGCTTATGGAGAATAAAATGTAAACAATACAAACCAAAACAGCTGTTTATAACCGTTTGACAGTTCTTGATTGAAGACAGCGGGGAACAATATGTGAATAGAGGTTTTTCATAAATATTTATTTTATGTATGTAATAAATGTAAAATTATCAGGTTACTAAACAATTTGTAAAAACTTAAGGGTAACATAACTGTGCGAAATAGAAGCAGGAAAGAGTATTTCCAAAATCTTCCGTGTTTTGATAGAAAACATATTCGTTGTATTGCTTAATATTGTAACAAACCAAATAATTGGTGTAAATTAATTTCTCTTTTGCTTTTCAATCCTCCGTTTCCAACAAAATCAGTTGATCACAGGCTAATAATAACTGTATGGATAATTAAACAGTTAATGATCTGCTAAAACAATTGAGGTTGGCTAAAAGACGTTAAACGGCATTGCTCATTTGACAGACGCCGTAGCGGAGTGGTAGTGTTCGGCCCAAGAACTAAAGGTCGCGAGTTCCATTCCCACAACTAGGCGCGATACTTCTTGTTCAGTGCTATATTAATTATGGTGTATTAAATCGGTTTCATTTAAACCACATAAATGTTTTCATTGAGTAATACATGTGTTTTAATTGTTCTAATTAATTTTTATAATACATGTCTTTTTCTATACGAGCAAAGCTCGGTCACCAGTTACTTGAATTTTTAATATAAGAGAATAAGAAGAGCTGTTTATTTGAACTGAAAACATTCCCTTTAGACATTTCCATGATCTAACTTAATTTCCACAGGGAAGTAAATACAAACATTTTTGAAAGTGCATAAACGCTAGAATTCATTTTTGTTAGTATTTTACTTATACTGTATGGTCATTTTGAAAATATAGATATTCCCAATTAAATAAGGATTGTAAAAATATGTCTAGTTAAAATGTTTTCCTTAAATTTTAGCCTTTTTGAAAATATGTTTGACCAAAATATCTTCTAAATAGCAAAATCTTCTTTGCATAGTCCAAGCAGAAGAGTCGTAGCTATTCATTTGAGACAATGAATAGAGAGAAACGGCAGTTTGTCCACGAGTACTGCACTCATTTTGGTTGTGAATCTGTGGCCTACGATGCTGAGCCTAAACGCAACGTGGTTGCCACTGCTCAACGAGACAAAGCTTGGCTACCAAGCTACAGTCTGCTGGAGGTGATGCAGAGAGAGATGGGCTTGCGCAAGGTGCCTCTTCCGAACCTCAACTCTTCCAGTCATAAAACAGCTCCTCAAAGGTATGTTCAATATTGCAACATATTTTAAAAATAGTTTTCATTGTGTTATAACATTGTGTCAAGCATCTAAGGTAGCTGGGCCATATTTTAAGAATAATAAATTTCTTAATAATAATAATAATAAATTTCTTTATTGCAGTAGAACAATATACATTGCATTGCAAAGGTCATGTAATATAAGAGTTCATTTTTATAGAACTAGGTATTTTCTTCAGTGCCAAATTTTTATTTTCGCGTAAACTCCTAAAATTTAGATATCCCAGCGGCTCATCATGAACTCATCAACCGAGTACAGAACTTTAGACACCAAGAGGCGTTTCAGTCGAGTTTTTAATTGATTTTCGTTTTGAGACTGCTTGACACTGTCAGGGAGCTTATTTAGGAACTTGACTCCAGCCTTCCAGAATGAACCACTTCAACTTAGGTCGTTCCTTTTCTTCCTACTATCATAAGCCTACTGGAAGCTTGTTAACCCATTTCCGTGACACGCCTGAGGCCCTCCCTATCTATCGGATAAGAAGTAAACTAGCACACCTAAAAAAAAGAACAACAAGAAAGGGGGAAAAATAACTATGTTGAATATGTTGAAGTATAAGCAGGCAAAGTACGCTGTTTGCTCAGACTTACAGTGTATGTTGTTAGTCATATAGCTACAAGTGACGGAGGACGTGCACTGTACATCATTGGACTAGAATGGGTTACTAACGGGAGTGCTCACTTTCCAGCACAATAAGCTAGCACATTAGGCCATCGTCTATGTGCAACCCTCAGGATTTTTCCTGTAGTATAAGATATGGGATAAAATGTCGGCTTGCATACCCCCCTAATCAAAAGCAACAACAACACATTGACCTACGTATAATGCAGACTTTTGTTTCAGCAACGTCCTGCCAGTGCGGGTGGCTCTGAACCAACCGGCCAAGCCCCAGCCCCCAGCACCAGAAACTCCCACAATAGACTATTTTGACTACAACGGATAAACCCCCTCTGATGCTACACTGCAATCAATACGGGTTATTATTATTGTTATACATATTTATACTAAAATATATTAACTATTCTAAACTCCCGAAGATCCTCTGCTAGGCTAGACAGGAGAGTTAGACACAGTCGCTCAGTTTCAGATTCCATTTTAATGTTTTATTGATTTTATCAAGTAGGGTAAGTTATTTTTTTTTGTATTTAATCCAAAAGTTTTAATGTCGCTTGGTAATTCACAACTATGATTAATAATTAGTACAGCAACTCGAATAGCTAATGATTTTAAATGCAATTGAATCCTCTATCTTCAAGAAAAAAGTTTGTGATTTGAATGAGACGTCTCTTTCTAAAAGTGATTGTGACAATAAAAACACTTAAAAATTTATTTGTTAAGGATATTTTCGTTTATGGTTATTTGCCAGCTACAATCAAAGATGGCGTCTTCTTGTGTTTAAACACAGGCTTTTTCATCATTGTACTCTAATAGCTATACTAGGTCTCAATTATGACTAACATATTTTTTGGTTTAGGTGAGAGTCCAAAAACAATAGTCGTTAAATTTTTTATTTATATATATATATATGAATGTATATTTAAATATTAATATGTGTCTTGTTAACACGATAACATCGTAAAAATGGTCGATCGAGACAGCAAAAATGTTATTTCTCCTTATATTAGCAACACAGCTCCAGCCATAATATACCTTTGGCTACGTTGACAAGGTAAAATAAACAGTATCAGTGGAGTTACACATACAGTACTTGCTCCCCTAAGTAAATTAAAAAAAAACAACCTTTAATAGAACTATAATATTCTTTAATTCTTTAGTTATGAATTAAAATTTTAAGATTCAAAAATAACCATCAAATGACCATGTGAGAAAAAGTGTTAAAAAGTAACTGTTAGATTTAATTTTTGGACCCCCCCCACACACAACAAACAATACAAACTTAATGAGTGGATTTTTGGGTGATGTGATCCTACACTGCATACTAGGTTAAGAAATAGGTTTTTTATATGCTCCATAACAGTAGCATTGGACGCTCTCAGACAACATACTGCGTTTACAGTGTACAGTTAATTTTAATTTTCCCTGAAACCATTGGTCGTAGACTAATGATTCAAATAACAAAATTGGTTAACATTTTGAGCTGGTCTTAATGGAGACAGTCAAACTATTTTACAACTTTATCGTTTTGCCAGAAAGTAAAAAAAAAATTTTTTTTACAGTAAAAGTCCATAACTTGTGAATAGTTTTACAGACAAAAGGGTGGTTTAATTTTATTTGTTGACCGTACTACCAATTTATGAACCATGAAACCATTCATTAAAATCGTTAGAGCATGTTTTGAGTAATTTTCAAAGGGGTTTTTTGGATAAACCACCTCTACTTTACTGGAAATCTTTTGGTATTTTTGTACGATGGCAGCGATGCCAGCACGCGGCGGACAGACCGACAGACTCGGAGAGTAATGTTCGACTACACAAAGGTCACCATTTACCATTAGTCAAGCTCACTCGATACTTTCCAACCCACGCTGCTCTGTACACACTCCACGACTCTTTACCGCACCGACACATCTGTTCTCCGTGTGGGAATACAAGCATATAGAAGCGGCAAACTGTTTCCACTACTACCTTTAATAATTCTCGTTATCAATTTGTAAATGAATAGCGTATTAGGTAAGAATAGAGCCACAACTTCTATCACAACGAACAGGTGAATATTTTGTACTTTATTCAAATAACTTTTAGACTTATTTGTCACATT
The DNA here is from genome assembly GCA_023375725.1 of Nephotettix cincticeps. Lineage (NCBI taxonomy): Eukaryota > Metazoa > Arthropoda > Insecta > Hemiptera > Cicadellidae > Nephotettix > Nephotettix cincticeps. The sequence goes on along the minus strand of CM041788.1, from coordinate 21,167,796 downwards.
ATGAAGGTTTTTTTTAAATATGTTTATAGAACGTACAATTTACATGTTTATAACGTAAACTTTTTGTTTGAGTCAAATTTATTTTCCTAAAGTAATTTTACTTTTATTTTTGACCCCTCTAAGGAAATAAACCCAATACAACCCTTATACCTTTTTCATAATTTTTTTCTTTCTCCCATTATATATCTTCCTTTCTTGCTTAAAATGTTACTCTGAGATTAGATTCTTATCGAGAGAAGATAAAACTAATAAATCGAACGTAACATTTTTAGTTTGATTTGTAAATTATCAAACTATCCCATAGTATATGGATAAAGTATTTTCTTTAACATTAGAGTTGAGAGTGGGTATATCTGTTTGAGGCTCCCTGATGCTACCAGAGCTACTATATTGAATATTTGGTTATAAGAACAGCTAAATAGCTGTTATAGCGAAAACATTCCCTCCTAACATATGCATGATCTACCCTATTTCCCACAGGAAATTTAATACGAACATTTTTTCTCCACGTGTTTTGTACGCCTACCGTTATGTGTAAGGTACTATACCAGAAGAGTTGAATATTTAGTCAGACGTGCGTATGAAATAAGAATTAATATTTTAACTTTATTTCGAGAAAAATGGTTTTGGACTAAGAAAAAAATTAATTATTGTATTTTGCTTCCCTGCGGGAAATAGGTTATTAGATCATGGATGTATCTAAAGGGAATTTTTTCAGTTCATTTAAACATCTTTTCTTATGTTTGTAATTAATATTAAATTATGTGTGCCATATGCCTTAGTAATAATCTGATTACTGTTATTAATATTATGTTTAAATTTTCTTTACCAATTAATTTATGTGTATTATATAGCCTATATTTATAAAGACGTATCAAAATGGCGACGAGTAATAAAATTGAAACCCATAGTAAAATGTTAAAACAACAAAGAGGTTTCATAAAACCACAAATCGCAAGAACTTTACAAATACTGTAAACAAAATTTATATGAAAACGTTTTAAAATCCATTGATAACAATAACCTAGTGATATTGCATACAATTAATTGCATATCAGCTTTTAAAAATAATAGCACGGTACATAATAATTGTTAAAGCTAATACCATTAAAAAACTTTTTAAATAACAATCAAATATGAAACCATGCCAACCAAGGATTACAATAAATTTCTCAATTGTTTTAAAATTTTGATCTAAATTAGTCATCGGTATTCATTATGACCAGCGTCCATAGGAAGTGAGCTATGGAACAATATTCTGCAGTGACACTATGGAACGAAATTCTTCCTTGACTTTACCAAGATCCAAATTGACCAGCGTTCATAGGCAGTGAGTCCACTATGGAGCGAAATTCTTCCTTGACTTTACCAAGATTCTAATTGACCAGCGTTCATAGGCAGTGAGTCCACTATGGAGCGAAATTCTTCCTTGACTTTACCAAGATTCTAATTGACCAGCGTTCATAGGCAGTGAGTCCACTATGGAGCGAAATTCTTCCTTGACTTTACCAAGATTCTAATTGACCAGTGTTCATAGGCAGTGAGTCCACTATGGAGCGAAATTCTTCCTTGACTTTACCAAGATCCCAATTGACCAGCGTTCATAGGCAGTGAGTCCACTATGGAGCGAAATTCTTCCTTGACTTTACCAAGATTCTAATTGACCAGTGTTCATAGGCAGTGAGTCCACTATGGAGCGAAATTCTTCCTTGACTTTACCAAGATCCAAATTGACCAGCGTTCATAGGCAGTGAGTCCACTATGGAGCGAAATTCTTCCTTGACTTTACCAAGATCCAAATTGACCAGCGTTCATAGGCAGTGAGTCCACTATGGAACTAATTTCTTCAGGGACGCAGGCAAAAAATGCAACGAACAAGAGAAAATTCACCTGCGGAAATTCACTCAGGAACAAAATTCTTCAAAGGTCACATTGTGCAATTGGTCTTCGATTGTCTCTAATTTTAGAAGTTGCAGCAATTTATCAAAGTTTTTGTATATCGACACTGTCATTCATAGTCTTAATAAATTAATTTTTTAAACAAATGTTTCCCTCCCTTCAAATCAACTTCCTAAGATTATTCAGTATTAGTTCAAAGGTAATACTAAATGTGAATGAGTTCATGTGGCTATACCAGGTGACTACAGGTGATCTCACCTTGTCATTTACATCTGGAGAGAGGGCAGACAATTTTACTCTTGCTGATAGGTCAACACCTACAGAGAGTTTCTTGTTATTAAAGGTTTGTTCATAAAACTAGTAACAGCTACAACGGCTAATAAAACGGTCTACCCCCGTTAACAAAATATCTGCAAACTAAGCGAACTTACATTGATTTATAAATTACTTGTCATGAGACAAACTATTTTCATTCAAAGGTACATCACATAAGGATATATAAATTTTCCTACTCTCTTTATAAATAACAAAGGAAAAGAGTAGGCCCAAGTAGATTTGCTGACATGAGCCAAGGACCTGCCAAAGAACATTTTATCTAAGGCTTAGATGAAGCCATTCAAATGTTTGAAATTACATTTGTGTTAAACAACACTAACTAGACTAGATGACCTGTGAGACTTCTTAAAAAAGTGAAAGATATGTTGCCATTTCAATAATCTAATCTAATCTCATTTCTCATTCATACTTAAAATACCTTCCTGGGAAGGTCACTATCACAAAATGATTATTCAGTATTAGTTCAAAGGTAATACTAAATGTGAATGAGTTCATGTGGCTATGAGACTACAAGTGATCTCACCTTGTCATTTACATCTGGAGAGAGGGCAGAGAATTTTAATCTTGCTGATAGGTCAACACCTACAGAGAGTTTCTTGTTATTAAAGGTTTGTTCATAAAACTAGTAAACAGCCCTAATAAAACGGTCTACCCGTTAACAAAATATCTTCAAATTAAGCGAACTTACATTGATTTATAAATTACTTGTCATGAGACAAACTATTTTCATTCAAAGGTACATCACATAAGGATATTATATCAATTTACTTACTCTCCTTAAGAATAACAAAGGAAAAGAGTAGGCCCAAGTAGATTTGCTGACATGAGCCAAGATGCCAAAGAACATTTTATCTAAGGCTTAGATGAAGCCATTCAAAGAATTACATTTGTGTTAAACAATAACTAGACTAGAGCCTGTGATTCAAAAAGTGAAAGATATGTTGCCATTTCAATAATCTAACAACTCATCTCATTCATACTTAATACTACCAGACTAAACAAAGTGAAAGACTAATACAATTAAAATCTATCTAATCATTCATTTAATTATACAATAAAATATTTCATTCATAAGTCACTATCACAAAATGTAATAGAAATAGTAAAAGAAATAATGAACTCTTAGCTAAACTATTTAGTATTAATTTTAAATTAGATAAATTATTAAAAGTTTTTATGATCAGTAAAATTTTGTTTACAGTAAGATAATGTTTGAATATAGATTAGATTAGATTATTTGAAATGGCGACCATATCACAAGGTAGGTATTTTAAGCCAAGTATGAATGAGGATTAAATGTAAGATGATTGTGGCGCGATCTTGTAGTCTTGTTACTGACTAAGGCTGACATGTTCCTTAGACAGGACTGTTAATTAATAGCCCAACAGCCGATGGCATAGGGGATCTACAGTTTAACGTGGAATCTAAACCACCACCTCTGAATTACGAATTGGTCTAATTATGATGATGGTCTTTGCGGATTAATGTAGTATTTAATAGTGCGGACGTTAATCCACACAACAGAACACCACACCCACCGACCATCGCTCACAACTATCCACAATTCGTGACCTCCAAGTAGCTGGATTACAGGATGACGCCACCATCCCTAAGAATATGTATATGGATTGTTTTAAGAATAAAAATCGTACTTAATATAGAAACACATTACCTTCTCTTAATATAAAATGCATGTCACTTAAATACTTTTGATATGGAATAAATGAAGATGACCAAACATGTGGTAGGCTATTTACGAAGAGTCCAATAAAGTCCTGCTAATATGAAATGACATCCAAGACAGATGGCAATCTCCTACATTCATGCCAGGAATAAAGGCGGGTAAAAATAAATCTTAACTGGGACTCCTGAACGTAAACTGGTATGAGAGGTCTTTGTAAATAGAAATGTCACCTAAAAGCATCAAGCAGAGTTATTTTTTATTAAATTCTTGTAGGGAATAAAATTGACCTCTGTCCACATTTGCGTGAGATGTTATAAGTTATTCTCAGCAAGTGCGTCACTTGGTCTGTTTCGTAATAAATGTCATGAAACAGTGTTACAATTATGTAAAATATATTTTTATTTTCTTCTTGTTAATTGTAATAAAAGACTATGTTTTTAAAATAAAGATTATTTTTTAATACAAAGAAAATAATCTTCCCATATGAGTTGCTTTTAAAGAGAAGTTGACTTAGCACTATCCCACCAAAATTAATTTTGTTAAGTTAAGTTCCTTTTTCTTAAAAACTATGAGATACCATCATAGCTTTTTATGTAATTTTAGAGCAATACAGTATCCTATAAACTGTTGACCCATCGGTTTTTAAATAATTTTTATAATATAGAAAAAATGTCTGTAGAACTTTGTCAAAGTCCCAGGTAATAGTGTCCAGTTTTTTATACTGTACCCTCAAATTAAAAACATTGTGATGATATCTTTAGTGGTTCCTAAGAAAAATGGCCCTAAGCCACCCAAATTTAAATTTTTGAGTAATTGAAAATATGATTAATTATATGCTGCGACAAAATCACTTAAAAAATCACAATATTTTTGGATGAAACTTAATATTTTGCTACATGTGGTTTCCATTTACATGTGGTTTGGTTTACATGTGGTCCATTTATGCTTGAAAATCATAGTTAATGTATTTATCATGGCAGCTAACTTGCATACTCTTTTCCCATGTTAATCATACAGGGAACAGGTAAACTCCTTTATTTGAAGACAGATGTTGATGAAACTTGATATAATTGGTCAAAATAAAAATTGTTTATGCTAGAAATTCCTACTTTCAGTGTTCCTCACTGCAGCAAACCTGCACACTCTTTCCCATATTAATCTTATGGAGAATAGGCAAATAATTCTCATGTTTATGGACAAATTTTTATAAAACTTGTCGTATATTATTGATTTGGAAATTCGCTGAGTACGCAGGTCTGCTGTGACAGGGGTATTTATACCTACTCTCATCTGGGAAGGATATCCTTAGGAGCCAGCAATTTGTCATATCTCCTCATTTACAAAAATATGAATACTATGTTACAAGGAAGAGATAGGTGAATTACTGAAAGAGGAAGCCTCAAGAGCAGACATGAGCATTTGTGTCTGAGTGATGACTAAAACTTTTTGATGATATGTTTAACAAATGCGGAATTTTGAGACTTTTTTGTACTACGAATAGGCATATGGGAGTCCAGAAGGGCTGAATTTCACTCAGTAGGATGAATTTGGCTCACCAATTTTAATGTAATTAAACAATATACATTTTTTAGATACACAATTTGACAACATTTATACAACATTATACAACAGCTGATTATTATAATGAAGTAATATGTATGAACATTATCATTATTTTGACATTATGACATTATGAACATTATCATTGTCATTATTTTAACATGGATATGTCTTAGCTTTGGGGGGGTGTTGGTAACTTTTAAGATGGAAAACATGAACAGGTTTCCATAGAAACTACCAGAACTATTGTATTGAATTTTACATATAAAAGAATAAGAACAGCTGTTTAGATGAACTTAAACCATTCCCTTTAAACATATCAATTAATTATTTTAGATTGTACTGGTTATATATTAGATGATACCGATGGAATGAATTTAATAAATAGATATGTCTACGCTCGGAGGGGGGGTGCTAGCAATTTGAAGAACTAAAACACTGTAACGAAAGTGACGTCGAATGGTTATCAAAACCATTTTTTTAGGTTAGTTATTTTAAGTTGGTTTAGACGAACTGAAACATTCCCTGCAGACATATCCATGATCTAAAATATTTCACGCATAAAAGTAAATATAATTTGTATTCAAACATATAAGTACATGATGGTAACCTTGACACAGGGTCAACGTACAGATTAGATTAGATTAGTTTAGATCATTGAAATGGCAACCATACTACAATGTTGGTATTTAAGCCAAGTATGAATGAGGGTTGAGTGTAAGATGATTGTGGCTTAGGTAATCTTGTAGTCTTGTAATTGACTAAGGCCAAGGCTGACATGTTCCTTAGACAGGACTTTTAAGGAACATGAACATGAACATGACGTCCTGGTAAGGACTGTTAGTTGCCCAACAGCCGATGGCAACTAATGGACCTACAGTTTAACGTGGAATTCGAACCACGGCCTCTGAATTACGAAATGGTCTAATTATGAGGATAGTTATTGCGGATTAATGTAGTATTCAATAATGCAGGCGTTAATCCACACAAGAGAACACCACATCCACCGACCATCTCTCACAACTATCCACAATTTTTTCCTTCAAGTAGTTGGATTACAGAGGGGTTTATTTTCCAAATTTTGTATTGTAGCCTACATATTGTTATTTAGGGTTGTTATGCCAAAAATACCCCCATCGCAGCCGACCTGCGTACTCAGCGAATTTTCAAATCAATAATATGACAATAATAGTATGTAACAAGATTGATCAATCAATACCTGTTGATAAATTAGAGTATTTGCCTATTCTCCGTAACATTAACATAAAAAGAGTATGCAGGTTTGCTGCTTTGAGGAACAGTAAAAGTAGGCATTTTTACCATAAATTATTTTTATTCTTACGTACCATATACCAAGTTTTATCACTATCCGGACATAAATAAAGGAGTTTGCCTATTCTCCATAAGATTAATATGAGAAAGAGCACCAGCCCCGAGTCGCGTAACCCACCCTTGTGATGTAAGACAGCGTCGCGACGCCCTTACGCAACCGCCACCACGCGACGCGACGTATTCCGGTTTTATTATTACCGTGACAGTGACACGCCGAGAATAAGGGTGGGTTCCACGAACTTGAAACATTCCGTTCCTTTCCAGGCTCGCGAGTCCCAATTTATATAAGAACACATTCAGACCTTATACCGCGTGTGACTTGTGTCACGTTTGTGTATACACAATGATATCTGCACTCCGTATCTTGTGGTCACGTGACCATAACACGTACTTGTGCGTCAAAGCCGCACATGCTCGGGCTAACCTTTCGTCATGTTCGCGGTCAAGAAAAGAGAAGGATATGCTGTATTTGGAACCAAAAAACAAATGCTGATGGAAATTGCGTTTTTGGTTTTTTATTATCAGGCATACACAAATTTACGCCGGGAGGCATTGGGAAAGTTTGCTCTGTTATAGTATGGTATGTTCTGGCATGCTCTGATGCTGGAATAATTCACACATTTGATTGTCGATGGTACCGGAAAGTATTTGGAACCTCGAAGACACCTTTATACTAATGAGTTTTATCACGGATCTTTGTTACTTTGTTCGAAATTCATTATTGGTGATTCTGGATTTATCTAATTTAGATTTTTATTGCGGACATTTTCCATAACGATTTTAAGTAAAACAATGTTTCACGACGGATCTGGAATCCCACCAACCGGCTTAGTCCGAATTATGTGTTGATTGTGTTATGTTTTAGATACTAGTTTGCCTGAGGACGGGTTCAGATTCCAGATCCCGAAACGTCGTGAAACTTTGTTTGACTTAAAATCGTGATGGAAAATGTCCGCAATAAAAATCTAAATTAGAAGCTTAACTATATAGTTACCGACAAAGATCAGTTGATTTATTTTCCGGGAATGTTTATGGGTCAGCATTAAACCAGACAACGATACACCTTTGGCTTGGGTCAGCATTAAAATAGACAACGATACACCTTGAGGTCAGCCTTGGTTTTGGTCAGTATTAAACCAGACAACGATACACCTTGACCTCAGTCTTGGCTTGGGTCAGCATTAAAATAGACAACGATACACCTTGAGGTCAGCCTTGGTTTTGGTCAGTATTAAACCAGACAACGATACACCTTGACCTCAGTCTTGGCTTGGGTCAGCATTAAACCAGACAACGATACACCTTGACGTCAGTCTTGGTTTTGGTCAGCATTAAACCAGACAACGATACACCTTGACGTCAGTCTAGCTTGGGTCAGCATTAAACCAGACAACGATACACCTTGACGTCAGTCTTGGCTTGGGTCAGCATTAAACCAGACAACGATACACCTTGACGTCAGTCTTGGTTTTGGTCAGCATTAAACCAGACAACAATACACCTTGACGTCAGTCTTGGCTTGGGTCAGCATTAAACCAGACAATGATACATCTTGACGCCAGTCTTGGCTTGGGTCAGCATTAAACCAGACAATGATACATATTGACGCCAGTCTTGACTTGGGTCAGCTTTAAACCAGACAACTATATACCTTGACGTCAGTCTTGGCTTGGGTCAGCTTTAAACCAGACAACTATATACCTTGACGTCAGTCTTGGCTTGGGTCAGCATTAAACGTTTCCTTTAGATTATACCTCTTTGTTATAAAGTAACGTAACATGCAGTACTCTAATTTATCAACAGGTATTGATTGATCAATCTTGTCACATACTTGTACTATTATTGATTTGGAAATTCGCTGCGTACGCAGGTCTGCTGCGACGGGGGTATTTATATAGATGCAGTGATGTCCAGTTTTATGTGCTTGATTGTTAATATCTGAACCGTCACCAGTTGTTTCACACCCTGCGTATTATAAGTCCCTCGTTCAATGGAGTCGCACAGGCCTACCGCATACCTGACGGCACACGACCTGTCACAAGTGATGCTAACCGCTCTTTGGAGGAGACTAAAAATAATGTTAACAAATATTATGCAACGGGAGGATGCGGCGCTGTGCACGTGTCCGCTGCAGCACGTTGTTGTGAGGCGCTGCCGAACCCTCCCCAGTCGCCGCCATATTGTCCTAGTCATTCGTCATACAAGTGTTTGAGGGTGTGAAAATTGATAGCGTGGTTGATCTAATACGTAAATTGATTATTCTTATTTAGGACCCTGAATTTATGTTAATGTCATGAACGATTTTTGTTTCTGATGTCATTTATCTACAATAACTCAAAGTTAATATCAAATTTATTTCATTAAAAATTTTTACAAAATAAACTATACACATTTTAGATGGTTGATAACAGAAATAAATACAAAATCGATATTAAATAAACATAATCCCTATATATAAAAATGAATGTGTGTATGTATGTCCACTACTCATTCGATCGCCATGAAATTTTAGGAATTTGCTCTTATATGTGTCCGGGAAGGATTTAGTGAAAAAATTAACGAAAACCCCATAAGTTTCCATTTTATGGCGTTTAAAATTTCTAATGTTAACCTTATGGGGACTAAGTTTGTTAAAATTTTTTCAAAATATTTCATTTCTTAAGCTACAGCTGTTGGTTTACTTTACATTAGCAATATGTTTCAATATCCAATGCCATCTAAATATTCATTAATGTAAAACTATGAAGTAAATCTGAGCTGTACAAAATGAACAGTTCTATTCACCACGTTAATAACTAACATTTTTGGTGATTATGTATTTACAATTTTTATTTTCTGTCTGATTAAATGTCACGTGTTTATATGTTGGCTAAATAAAAATAATTACAATGTTTATGCATATTACGTTTATTATAATAATCAGCTGTCATATATATTTATAAAAGCCGCATTACAGTTAGGTCTGGTTTAGGTTTAGGTTGGATTAGAAAATTGTTAATCAATCCACCCAGGTATATTTGTTTTATTTGTGTTACGACCCAGAATATCTACACAACGAAGCCGTGATGCTCTTCGGCTTCAGAATATGGCCATTCTTAAAGTTAACCAGTATTTACTATTAGGCGTTACGAAGTTCGCCGGGTCAGCTAGTAAGTAAATAAAAAAATACGTAAAAAGTAGGAAATGGGCTACATGGACCTGGAATGGTCTGTGCGTAGGCCAATAAAATATATGTAAAAGTATAATTTATTAAAATTTAAATTTTGTAGAAAGTTGGGTAAAAATGTAAACTATCCTCCCACAGTGAAATAGTCTACATGTAGAAAAAGAAAAAGCCAAAGATAGAAAAAATGCCAAAGATAGATTCAATGTTATATATTGGTACTATATAGTCTACTATATTAGTAGCATATATTGGACATGGACAAACTAATATAAATGTGTTGTTTCCATTCATCCAAGTAAAAGTAAAAGAACAGACATATTGTTGTAGTTTTATTTATGTGTAGTGGACCATCTCAACTGGTTAATAGAAAAGCTGCTAAATCTCTAAAACAACAAAGTAAACCTAATAACATTAAACAGCAAAATATATATTAAAATTAAAGCAGGTTTGATTTAACTAGGATTCAAAGTGTTCTGTATGACAATATAGAAGAACACATTTAAGAGCATCTTTGGTTACATCACAGGCAAAAAACATCATTGAAAGACATAATTAAATATATTTATTTTTGTTTAAATTGTTAGTGGGTGGATAAAATATAATTGTATGTTATATTGTGTTCCTATCACTAAAGTGTTCATATATTTTGCTTTAAAAATTTAATATCAATTTTTGGTATTTAGTATTTAAGTAAAAACAATTTCTGTCTTAAATAAATAACCACAAGGAAAGGTTAAGAATATCTTGGTGATGGCTAGTATTGAGTGTAGTGTGATTACAATATACTATAATACAATATACAGTATAACTTATGAAGCAATATTGAATTTAATATTTGTTGTTATGGATGTAAAATTGATTTGTGTACACAAATAAACAGATCCTAACTGTACTTGAACGAGGAAAAGATGTGATCTGAACTGAACAACAGAAAAGTGCAAATGTGACCTTCCACCTCAGAGATGTTCTACAGGCGGTAATTTTACGTTGTGCCGCCTCTTGTTGGCAACACTGCGATTGTTACGCTGTCGCCGTCATCGACTTGATCGGTTACGTATTGGAATCCATACAAGTGTTTCGAGTCATGTGTGGGTGTCTATGAAATAGTATGCAGCGACCTTTGATTTTGCTAAGGATGAGTTTTAAAAGGTTTTTACGTGGATTTTTACCGGATACAATAATTAATTACGACAATGAAGAGTGGAGCGATCTACCCAAATCGCGAATGGAACGTGGTTCATTACACTCGTAGATACTTAGGCCTACCTTTAAATACCCACGCAGTGTGGATGGTTGTCTCAAGTATAAGAATATTATAGCAATAAGTTGTTTGGAAGGTGTTTTTTCTTTAAAAATCTAATGTGATTAGAAACAAGTCTATGTGACTCATGGTGTTCGATCAAAGGTTACCCATAGGCTCATAGGTTACTTAAAAACACAGACCGATGACATTAAAACACAAAAATTCCGAAAATTAAACTACAGTATTACAATGTTTAAACATCATCCCATCGAATTTCCCCAATAAACATAATCAAGCACCAACGATTAAAAAACAACTTCATTACTCAGAGGAAGAAATAAAAAATTATGAAAAAGTTGCACTAAAAGTGTCAGGACGTCTATTTGTAGAATTATTTTAAAAGTTAGTGGTTTTAACATCATGCAACCATGTATATTTCAACTTTCTGTATTGAGTTATTAATGTGAATATTTCCTTAGCTCTAACTCATTACATATAATTTATTTATTTAATTGGTTATTTTAACTAATGCAGCAATCTAGTCGATGAAGGTATTGAGCTATCGAGGATGTTATTATTTTATTGAATACTAAAAGTTATTTAGTTTGTAATTTTTAAATGAATTTGAAATCCATTTTACGATTTAACATGGCATTATTTTACTCGAACGTGCGAACGTGTGGCCAAAACTAACTGGGTTAAGAGGGGTCTACTCTAATAACAACTGAGATAGTGAGTATGTTTTGTGTGCACTACAAAAACACTGACATTAAACAAAACACAAACATTAAGAACAAACCAGTTTTAACAACAAAACGAACTTTAAAAAAATGCTATTTTAATCATTTGAATCTGCTATAATATAAAATTGTTTATTTATTCAGTAAAACCGACAATTCGAAAATTTAAACACGTCTGCTATTTATTACTAAAATATTGTTCCGACTGTTTTTACTGATATTTACCGTAAATAATGTAATACAATATCATCATAAAGTGAAAAAGTCGTTACAAACGTACGAATAACGGGTTTAATTTGTTTTGAAGATAAACACGTCACGAAGGACAAGAGAACCCCGCAATATGGAAAGAGGGAAAGAAAACACGTGAGTGTGATCGGTTGGCAAGCCTGCGCACTCACGTGTAGCGGCAATGTGACCAGCGGGACAGTGTTGCGTCTCTTCAGCAGTCCGCGAGACATTGGTCAGTGCAGACGTGTGCTGTGAACCCAGTGTATATTTCGTGTATGTTATTTGACGCTAGTGTCTATTGGTTAACTCTACCAGAGAACATACGCCGTGAAACACCATGGCAGCAAATATGTAGGTTTGAATTCTTTTAGTTATTTAGTTGACAAATAATTATAGTTTTACTTTATGTTGTAAACGGCGCCTGTCTTACAACGTGACTTCGGGATTCGTTCTTCGGTGGTCGGTGAGGAGATCGTTATTTCCGCTTATCCTGTTGGTTTATTGTTGAAGGTGTATTTTATATTTTATCTAGGCTAGTGAAAAAGTGATTTGTTAATATATTAGGTATGAGTGAGTTTAGAAGAAAGCTTATTTTACTTTCGGAGCTTACTTTTTCTGTTAAGTTATGTTCGTAAAAAACATATTTTAGTTGTCAAATTTATATGATTTTATTTATATAATATAGATAATATTGCTTAGTTAATGAGCTCACATATTGAGTTGTGCACATCCAACGCTGCCAAAATACGTTAACAATCGTTTACGGCGACATTATTGCTAACAAAGAAACATTATACCGGCTGTTGGAAGTAAAACTGAAAGACATTGTAAAACAAAAGGAAGTACTTATGAGAAAGATGTGCTATAGGATTATACTAGTCCATTTCCATTTTTGTGTTCAGAGGCAAAAGAGAAATGCCGTATGGTAGATATGCCATATATCAAGCCAAATACATCCATCTCATTATTTTTATTCATTATTTACATCAGTGTTGTTGAAGCAAAGCAAGATAATAATCTGCAGACTGATCAATTAATTTGCAAAATGTTATTTTTATATGGTTCAAATTGTATTGGAGCGTTTTAACCACTGTCATAAGGTTATACAACTTTTTAATTTTCTTCTTTGTGCCAGCAGTAGGCTTATTTGCTGTAACCTAAGTTAGGAGTTTGAAGTTCTGAAAATATTTCGACCAAATTTTGACAAGAACATTAGGGCAAAACTATAGACTATTTACTTCCTTTTGGGAAATAGCTTTGATCACATGGATATATCCATATATATATATATCCATGAAGATATCTTACTGTAGGTATCTACAGTAAGTGTTTTCAGTTCCTCTAAACAGATATAGATATATGACGTCACAATTTTCGGGTCGGGAATCGCCACACGCCCTCTCCCAGAAACACGTCAAAGTTGAATGGAATGCTAAGTTTTTTGAGAGTTAGACTAGGACGCAGATACTTAGATTAGATTATTTAAATGGCGACCATACTACAATGTAGGTATTTTATATTAAGTATGAATGAGAATTGAGTGTGAGATGATTGTGGCGCGATCTTACTTTGCAGCAACTCTGTATAGAATAAGTCAGAATTATAAATTTATAATTATTAGTCTCGAGTATTTAGTAAACACCTCGTATTTTCAAGTATTGTTTTTAATAAAAACTAATCGATCAAGTATCCTGCTAGAACTTCTCGTGTTTACACCGCAAAATTGAACGTGCAAAGCTTTTATAAAAAATGCTTATATTTTTTGCAGGAGAAGCATAATTCAGTGTTTAGATAACTAGATATAAATTTGGAACTTAAACGATGCAAAAAATTAAAATATACTTTTTTGAACCTAGGAGTGTCTTAGTAGTTGAGATCCTCGCGATAATATCACGAAATTGAATATGCAAAGTTCTTCAAAACATATGATTTTTTGTCAGAGAAGCTTTATTTTAGAGTTGAAATAGCCATAAAATAGCATAGAACTAAAGAACGCAAGAAAATAAAAAATACCCCCGTCGCAGTAGACCTGCGTACTCAGCGAATTTCCAAATCAATTATAAATAATAATAATAATATATGACCAGTTTTATAAAAATCTGTCCCAAAACATGAGAATTATTTGCCTATTCTCCATAAGATTAACATGGGAAAGAGTGTGCAGGTTTACTGTTGTGAGGAACACTGAAATTAGGCATTTCTACCATAAATAATTTGTATCTTAACATTTATACCAACTTTCATCAACATCTGTCCATAAATAAAGGAGTTTGCCTATTCCCTATATGATTAATATGGGAAAAGAGTATGCAGGTTTGCTGCCATGATAAACACATGAACTATGATTTTTAAGCTTAAATGGATAGATCTCAACCACATGAAGCTAAATATCAAGTTTTATCCAAAAATTTGATTAATATGGGAAATATTAATTTTTCCCTATCTTCCATAAGATAAACATTGGAGCCCCACAACACAACGTACTGTGTTTAGATTTTTTATATCTCGGTAACCGTTGGAGATAGAGGAAAACTTTGCGGATCTTAATTGTGCAGTTTTTTAAGCTGATTCTAATAGTGAAATATAAAATTAGAAATTTTAAAAAATTACATGTGAAAAACCCAAAAAACCCCATTTTGGGGTACAAAACCCCCCCAAACTACCCGTTCCCATTGACCGATATGTCTGGTTTACGAACTCGTCCGAGCATTTGTAGGAATACACGTCTCTACCAAATTTGGTCTTGATCGGATCAAATTTGATCCGATCGTGTTCACAGACACACACACACACACACACACACACACACACACACACACATATATATATATATGTGTGTGTGTGTGTGTGTGTGTGTGTGTGTGTGTGTTTGTGTGTGTGTGTGTGTGTGTGTCTGTGAACACGAACATATTATATATATCTGAACATTATATTATTATTTTATATATATATATATGTATGTATGTATGTATGTATAAATTTTAACGACTATTGTTTTTGGACTCTGGGCACCTAAAGAAGAAAAAATAACATGGTCCCGGGCTCAAGTCTCACCATGAGACCTACGGTAATAGCTTCTTCCCTATGGGAAATTCGCTAATAGTTTTTTCTGACCCTAAGAGTGTGCAAAGTGTGGTCCCATAAGGTATACAGGTCACATGAGTGGAGTGTGGCTTTTGAAGTACAGTATCACGATCGATTGTTTTGATCGCGAGAATGAATCATCACAAAACCAGCGTCAACTCGTGTTGGAGCGGCGGATCAAGGTCATTTGGCTCGCGCTTGTTAGTCAATAGACCTCTAATGTTGACAGTCGAGCAATAAAGGATCACCAATATCGACGATTATTTGTTTCTCTAGGGGACCTGATGTAGACTTCCGGCTGGCGAGCCGTACCGTAAGACGCCGTGCCGTCACGACGTGACGTAAGACAGTTTGATCAAAGACAACAGACTGCCAGCGACGGTTACGCATTTGTTAGTTACTAGTCTGAACACCAGACTACACTAGCGCGATTGGGCAGAGAGACGTTGCCGAATTGAACACGCAGACGATGTGAATGTTTATCTCACTCAACCTACTACCTTTTGTTTAACTCATTTTAATTAACTGGGGTGTAGGTGTTGTGCATATCACAGCTTTGTTTCTCTTTCGTTTAACATAGTCACTACGAATATATACAACCGATTAATTTATTTTGAGAATAAATATCTTGTTTAATATATTAGGTTTAATATAATACCAGCGGAGATTCTAATTATAATTTGTCGACCACAACGCATCTCAGCGAATTTTTATTTTATTGAAATATAAATTATATTTGGTTGGATGTATCAGACGTCGCATCATAGAAGTATTAGAGTTTTATGATACATTTTCTTTACCACTACGTAAATATATATGATACTAGCTGACCCGGAGAACTTCGTAACGCCTAACAGTAAATACATGTTAACTAACTTTTAGATTGGCCATGTCCTGAAGTCAATTAGCATTGCGGCTTCGTTGTGAAAGCTTTAAATATACAACAGCTGATTATTATAATAAACTCAATATGTATAAACATTGTAATTATTTTTTATTTGGCAAACATATAAACACGTGACTTTTAATCATACAGAAAAAAGAAATATAAATACAGTACATAATTCCCAAAACCCGTAAACTATCAACGTGGCGAATAATGCTGTTCATTTTGTACAGCACATATTTACTTCATAGTTTTACATTAATGAATGATTCAGATGGCATTGGATAGTAAAGCATATTGCTAACGGGCAGTAAACAAATAGCTGGTTTAAGAAATCAAATGTTTTGATTGTAGATAATTTGTAAACAAACTTATTCCCCATAAGGATAACATTAGAAATTTAAAACGCTATAAAATGGAAACTAATTGAATTTATGGAAACTGAATATGCCTAAAGCATACAACAGAGACGAATCCAAAAAATCAAAGATCATTAAAATCGGTCCAGCCGTTCTCGAGTTATAATGCGTGTAACTAACACGACTTTGTTTTATATATTTAGATATCTATCCTTTAGGGACCTGGTCTCCGAAAGTTCATCCAAAAAACCGGTCAGGGCTCGCGGGCCCGCCCGTATATTTTCAAAGATTTTTTTTAAAGAAAGATTAAATATTCTGAATCATCGTTTATAATACTCGCATAATCTAACATTCATTATTTACACTCGCATAACAAATTACAACTTATAACTACACGCGAATAAACAAAATAACCAGTAATCTATAAATATGTATTTTCAAAGCAATCACAAACATTTGCCAGATTTGACGCACAATGACGTTAGTTGTCGACATGTGATAATAAAGCAACACAAAATAAGCTGTTAATAAAATATTCACATTGATGTATTCATATGATCAAAATGCATCACGTTTTTCCCCATAAGCTTAACATATACAAACTTTACAGGTCAGTGGGGCTTAGCCCTAAGGTTGAAACTGAATATGCATATAGCGTTTTTTGGAGCAGAGACGGATCCAAAAAATCAAAGATCATTAAAATCGGTCCAGCCGTTCTCGAGTTATAAATGTTGAAACTTACACGACTTTATTTTGTACTAGTTGACCCGACGTACTTCGTAACGCCTCACAGTAATGTTAACTTTAAGATTGGCCATGTTCTGAAGTCGAATACCATTACGGCTTCATTGTGAAAGGTTATATATTCTGGGTCGCGGCATAGTAAATAACAATACTGAAACGATAAGACATATTAATAACAAATAAATCTGAGTGGATTAATTCACAATTTTCAAATCCAATACAAACCCTAAGCAAACCTAACTGTAATACGGATTTTATAGGAAAGGATTTTATATATAAACATTTTAACTATATTTTATTTGACCAACATATAAACACGTGACTTTTAATCAGACAGAAAATAAAAATACATAAACCCCCATAACCGTAAACTATTAACGTGGCGAATAAAGCTGTTCACTTTGTACAGCACATATTTAATTCATAGTTTTACATTAATGAATGATTCAAATGGCTTTGGATAGTAAAACATATTGTTAATGGAAATCAAACCAACAGCTGTACCTTAAGAAATCAAATGTTTTGATTGTAGACAATTTGTAAACAAACTTACTCTCCATAAGGTTAACATAAAAAATTTTAAACGTCATAACATGGAACTAACGGGGTTTTCGAAAATATTTTTTTCACTAAAACCTTCCCGGACACATATAGAGTAACTTTCTAAAATTTCATGGCGATCGGATGAGTAGTTTGGCATCGCATAAAAGACATACATAATAATATTATTATAACACAATAATATTGTTATTATAACACATTATAATTCATTTTAATGTGTTAATTTTTAATATTTTTATATATAGAGATATTTAGATTAAATTACGGGAGTCCTTAGGGAGATGAAGTTTGAGAACCACTGACATAGAGTGAGTAGAGTAGGCCTACACGTGGCGCACTCATGTCCGGGCCGCTCAACTGGCTCGGCTGGCCCGACCGAATCAGTTCATTCTTATCTCGCACGCTGTTTTATATAGGGCTGCCCTCTCTTGTAACACACCGGTACTACATTTCTCTACCACTGACACGCGTTACGTAGTTCAGTCAATGCCCGCGTGCTTGTGTAATCCTCACACACGACTGTCTAGTCGGTAACATATCAAACTGTTTTCCTCTTCAACAAAGAGCGTTATTGTAATCAGGCCGGATTTAACATTTTGGCGCCCATAGGCCCAATATTGCCCAATATAGGCCCAATAATATGGCCCCAATATATGTGGATTTATAGAACGACCAAATTGTTAACTCATTTGCGTTTAAAAGACTATTCATTCTCAAAAAATGTACAAGAATTATTGGCAATGTACCTCTCAGAAATTCGTGTAAACCTCTTCTTCTTCTTCTTCCTTCAGGGATTCTGGATTTTCCCTGCCTTGTCTGTACAAATATGAAACCATATTATATCCAACATTTAAGTCTGAATAATTGAAAGGTAATTGTATTCATAAAACGTAACATTAATGAATATACTATACTAATTTACATAAAATTGAACAGTGGAAATAAATTTAAAAAAAACCTAAACAGTTTTTTAATAAATCAAGCAGTTTACAATATATTTGGAATATACAAACCATATATCTCTATATATAAAATTGAATGTATGTCTGTCTGTATGTCCTTTATGCGTTGCCAAACTACTCATCCGATCGCCATGAAATTTTAGGAAGTTGCTCTATATGTGTCCGGGAAGGTTTTAGTGAAAAAATATTTTCAAAAACCCCATAAGTTTCCATTTTATGGCGTTTTAAATTTCTAATGTTAACCTTATGGAGAGTAAGTTTGTTTACAAATTGTTACAATGAAAACATTTGATTTCTTAGCTACAGCTGATTGGTTTACTTTCCATTAGCAACATGCTTTACTATCCAATGCCATCTGAATCATTCATTAATGTAAAACTATGAATTAAATGTGTACTGTAAAAAATGAACAGCTTTATTCACCGCGTTAATAGTTTACGGTTTTGGGGGATTATGTATTTATATTTTCATTTTCTGTCTGATTTAAGTCACGTGTATATATGATAATTACAATGTTAATATTATTACGTTTATTACAATAATCAGCTGTTGTATATCTTTCCTATAAAAGCCGTATTACAGTTAGGTTTGGTTTGGGTTTGGATTCGATTTAAAAATTGTGAATTAATCCACTCAGATTTATTTGTTTTATAGGAATGTTATTAATATGTTTATCGTTTCAGTATTGTTATTCTCTATGCCGCGACCCAGGCTATATAATCTTTCACAATGCATGAAGCCGTATTGCTATTCGACTTCAGAACATGGCCAAACTTAAAGTTAACATGTATTTACTGCGAGGCGTTACAAAGTTCGCCGGGTCAGCTAGTGATTAAATAAATTTTAATTTTTATATTAGAGATACTTATAGACATTTCTGGGACTATAGTAATAATAATAATAATCTTTATTGCTGACATTACAAAATGAACATTGATTTGTATAGCAAGCGTCAAAAATATAAAAATATTAAAATTTAAAACTATAACAATTTAAATATAGTAATTAAAATACGCTTTTAATATTGTATTTTATTATTATTCAATTTTATATTATCTTTTGTAATTTTTCAAATGATTGTTCGTGTAACATTGATGATACAACAATTGTAGTTGTTATAAATCAATAAAAATATTGTTATTAGAAGTAAACTCTTATTTGTAGGTTGTATGGTTCAGTGTTAAGAAACTATTTATGATTACATTATTATTATGAAAACATACAATAGAATAGAATAAATAAATTCTCAGTTCAATTACTTTTAATTAACTGGCTGACCCGGCGAACTTCGGAACACCTTACAGAAAATAATTAATTATTATCTTTAAGATTGGCCATGTTCTAAAGTCAAATAGCATTACGCTTCGTTGTGTAGATATTCTCTGGGTTGCGGCATAGTGAATAACAATACTGAAACGATAATACATATTAATAACATTCCCATAAAACAGATAAATCTGAGTGGATTTATTCACAATTTTCTAATACAACCAAAACCCAAACCAAACCTAACAGTAATATAGCTTTTATGGTAAAGATATAGCATAGCTGCTGTTTATTATAATAAAAGTAATATGTATAAACATTGTAATTATTTTTTATTTGGCCAACATATAAACACGTGACTTTTAATCAGACAGAAAATAAAAAATATAAATACATAATCCCCAAAAACCGTAAACTATTAATGTAGTGAATAAAGCTGTTTATTTTGTACAGCACATAATTACTTCATAGTTTTAGGCCCACATTAATGAATGATTCAGTTGACATTGGATAGTTAAGCATATTGCTAATGGAAATTAAAACAACAGCTGTACCTCAAGAAATCAAACTTAGTCTCCATAAGGTTAACATTAGAAATTTAAATCGCTATAAAATGGAAACTAATGGAGTTTCCGAAAAATCTTTTTCTCTAAACTTTCCCGGACATATATAGAGCAATTTCCTAAAATTTCACCGTGATCGGATGAGTAGTTTGGCAACAGATAAAAGACATACATACATTCATTTTTATATAGTACCTGGTGACCGAGCTTTGCTCGTTTAGAATAATACATGTATCATAAAAAATAATTAGAAAAATTAAAACACATTTATTACTCAATGAAAACATTTATGTGGTTTAAATAAAACCGATTTAATACACCATAGCTGATATAGCACTGAACAAAAAGTACTGCCTCTGACGGGGATGGAACCCGCGACCATCCAATAATTAAGCCAGCGCGTTACCACTAGACTACGGCGTCTGCCAAATGGATGAAGGCGTTTAAGATCTTTTAGCCAACCTCAATTGTTTTAGCCGATCATTTACTGTTTAATTATCCATGGTTATTATTAGCCTGTGATCAACTGATTTTGTTAAAAACGGAATGAGGATTGAAAAGCAAAAGAGAAATTTAATTTACACCAATTAATTGGTTTGTTACAGTGGCTTCAAGCAATTCAACGAATACGTTTTCTATAAAAACACGGAAGATTTTGGAAATACTTTTTTCTGCTTTTATTTCGCACAGTTATGTTACCCTTAAGTTTTTACAAATTGTTTAGTAACCTGATAATTTTACATTTATTACATACATAAAATAAATATTTATGAAAATCTCTATTCACATATTGTTCCTTGCCGTCTTCAACCAAGAACTGTCAAACGGTTATAAACAGATGTTTTGGTTTGTATTGTTTACATTTTATTCTCCATAAGCGTAATGTTAAATTTTTAGATTTTAAACTTAATATTACAAGAAAACACGAATTTTCCTGGACATTAGACCTATCTAGAACTTATTTTCTACTCGGAAATTAGTTATTTCCAAAATTTAAAGAAATTCCTTAGTGTCGTTTTCGAGATCCGTGTGCAAATATATATATATATATATATATATATATATATATATATATATATATATATATATATATACAAACCTTGCTCGTATTATAGTATTGGATAGAGATTTATAATTAGATAAATTAAAAATTTGTATCATTACTGAATGTTAAAGATACGATTTTTATACTACATTCAGTAGAGCGTCGATTATCCGAAGCTCGGTTATCCGAAACGTCAGTTAACCGAAAACACAGTCAAACATGAAAAATGAAACTGTGCGCCGATTTTAAGTACAGTATAACCATCGGCGGTAGCGGCGGCCCAGCGCTGCCGACGCGACTAAACTCATGTTAGCGCGTTGTTGAGTTGATGTTTAAAAAACTTGTTGACCTGGATATGTCTTAGCTCTGGGGGAGTGTTGGCGATTTTTAAGATGGAAAACATGTAACAGGTTTCCATAGAAACTACCAGATCTACTGTATTGAGTTTTTAGTATAAAATAATAAGAACAGTTGTTTAGACGAACTGAGACTACTCCCTTTAGATATATCCATGATCTAACCTATTTCCCACAGGGAAGTAAATACAAATATTTTAGCTTTTACTGTTGGATTTTTTTAAAGCTCAGAATGTTTTTATACTTTATATAGAGTTATTTTTATCTTTTGTGAGAATAGCATTTATAAAAAATAAATTAACAAATATTTTTATTATTTATTAGGTGCATTGAACATCATTTTCCCGTCTGTGACCGATTATCCGAAAATTCAGTTATCTGAACATCCATAATCACCTATTGATTCGACTCTGTACTGTAGTATGTAACTTACACTTTATAGGCTATCATTTTAAAATGGGTTTAATTTTAATGATCATCATAAATAAACTACTCATTACAAGTATCTTGGGGTTGTATTAGATTCTAAATTGCGATGGGAATACCAAATCAATTACTTAAAATCAAAACTTAGAAAAATGATATACGTGTTTCACCAACTAAGTGTAATACTAAATGAAACGGAAATTCGTACGGTTTATTTTGCATACGTTCAATCCATTCTCCAGTATGGAATTATAGTATGGGGAGGTGTTGGAACAACACTCCTAAATCCATTATTTGTTGTCCAAAAATCAATCATCAAAGCTGCTTTTAGAAAGTGCAAGCGATTCCCAACTAATCAGTTATTTTCCCGGACAAAATTACTTTCAATCAGACAATTATATATTAAAACATTATCGATTTATACTTATATTCATAAAGAAATTGTGATCACCCCTATTGCTCATAGTTATAGAACCAGAAACTCAGTTAATGTAGGTGTGCAAGTGCCCAGGGCAGTAAAATCAATTTGTCATTCAAATTCATTCTTTATAGCGAATTTCATTTATAGAAACATTCCTTTGGAGATTAGAAACCTTCAGGTTTCTACAAAATTGTTTAAATTGTCTATCTCTGACTGGTTGTTGGAGATCGGTCTCGAACAGGCTGAGACACTCATCCGCTCTGAGTACAGCAACTAACCCACTCAAACTGTTCTCACTGTTCCCACTTCATTCACTAACAACATATGCCGTCGCGCCGAACATTCTGCCTCATGCAGGCCACAATAGATTAAATCAGTTCATTTAATTCATATATTTTTTCATTTAAACAGCAAAAATGTATCTTATACTGTTACGTTTGCTTGTAGATCCCAAATAAAAAACAATGTATGTAGTGTAATTGTTTTTTCTTTAATAATTGTTTTTTCTTTAATAATTTTTTTTTCTTTAAAAATTTTGTTTTTTCTTTAAGGTACACTTTAAATTTATTGAAGAACTCGTTCCCGCGCACAGGCCAATATCGGCCCATGCGGGAACTTTTTTTTCCCGTTACCTGTATGTATTTGAAAAATTGTATGTTTATATATTTTTGGAAATAAAATGTATTTGATTTGATTTGACTAATATTTATTTAAATTTGATAGCTGAGTGTTATTTATTTCAAATAATCAAAACGCCTATACAATAGATCATATTTTATGTAAAACTTAGAATAAATAAATACAGTATGTTGCCAAAACTGGGTGTTTGAGAGCTCATTATTTTATTTGTATAGTTCGTGTGTCAGTTTAAAGCAAACCCTTTTCTAAAAGGTATAGAATAATAAAAATAAGTCTCATCTTAGGTGCTTCTTTTTTACAGAGAAGCATTATCAGATCTAATTCAGTGGTAAAAACAGATAGACAGACGGTAATAATTGTGATTAGACTTATTTTCGGATTTTCTGGGGTATAAAATATAAAAATAGGCAACCAAAAATATTATAATACTAAGCAGTTTATAGACAAAACTCTAATTTAATTTATAAATTATAGTTTTAATTGCATAAATTGATAAAATAAGTATAAGTACTCGATTGATTGAGTATATTTTTTATTAATTGACTACCCTAAGGTAGTTTTGCAGTGGTAACTTTCTAGACGAATAATAAAATACTATTATTTTGACTTAAACGAATTAAGCAGGAAGATCTTTCCAGAGCGTGAAAGTTGCAAATATTAGCACAACAAGTATACCTGACTGTCACTGTGTCCTCGACGGCGACCTTGACCTAGTGAGAGCGTCAGCAACCAACGATGTGACTGGCGTAGCAGAAGTAGTGCAGCTTAGTATGTTGTGTTTACAGGGTCTTTCGAAACCCTACACTTAGGCCACTTGTTTCTGGATTTTTTCAATAACTAAATAACCTAAATAATGCATTTAAAGTAGTTCAAACTTTCCCAGTTCCTCACGATGACGTCATTTAAAAACTTTTTTTAATAATCGTAAAATGTAAAAATCTTAAATTTGTTCATAAATTGAGGATAAATTATGAAAGAAAATTAAAAATTTTAAAAATAATTTAAAGTTGCGGCTATTTAAAAATTTAGAAAAAATAACTTTGTAGTAAGTAAAAGTACAAAAAATATGGTATTATTACACAAATTTGACTAGAATACCTTTATTAGATATTTTACTACTATTTTGACATGGATATGTCTTAACATGGACATTTTTAACCATGATCTCAAAGGGAAGTAAATATAATATATTAGATAGGTTATATTATTTTTCTTATTTCAAACAACAGATGTAGGAATAACTTTTCAGGTAATGTTTTTTTTGCAGCGAGCAGCAAATCGCAGGAAATTAAATTCATATGAATAAAAAATAACACAGCCACATTCCAATTCTTGTACTGGATTACCAAAATATTTGTATAAAGAATATATGTCACATTGTAGGTGTATATATTTTTTAACAACAATTTATAATATATCTAATGTTCATAGAGATGTGAAAATGTGAATATAACCAGCAATATACAGTGGTAATTTGTGTCATAGAATCTATCCAGATGCAGGAACATACCTACCATTTGCCTATTTTATTTGCCATACCTACCAAAATCAAACCAAATTACTGTACATATTCTTCCCGTATAATTTGTAATGCTGTGTTCATAATTGTGAAAGAAAATTATCTTCCAAGTACTGCCATTGCGATAGCACGCCTGAGGTAGAGCACAAATTCTTTTAGAATACTTTTGGGGTTTCTATAAAGATCATTTACCAACTTTCTTTCAAAGGTAAAGTGTATGTAGATGTATTTATTTATGGTTTTTTTCCTCCGACATGAATATCATAGTATTTAGATTTTTAGGCATATACTGATTGAAAAATTGTTAGGATCGTAAGGATTGTAAGTCCATAACTAATTTGTTTTCTTTTCCAGATCGGAGAATGAAGAAACAGAAACAGAAACCAATAAAACAAAGGTGTCAGACTCAGGATACTCCAACAGCTGCAGTAACAGCCAGTCACAGCGCAGGTACAGTACAGCATAGTAGACTATAAGACACTGTCTTGATCTTGCGAGACCGAGTACCTGTTTTACCTGTAATTTTGTGATTTTTGAACAAAATTAGATAAAAATCATGTCTGTGAAAATTTGAAACTTCAAACAATATTGTGCCCATTAGGATCACAATAAGTCTACGAGTGTATACAGGGCGTGGCAGAAAAACCTGACCATTTTTAAATCATTGTAACTACAGTACTAACTATTTTTTAACATTTTTAACATATATTACATATTGCAATTCACAAAAAATGTAATTTAATAAAAATAAACGGTACCAGTGGACTGACACATACTTTCTCCCTTAAGTAAATTTTAAAAATGCAATCTGTAATAAAACTATCATGTTCTAGAAAGTTATTCTAAATATCATTTAATAATTTATTGTTCAAATTGTATGGGGGGAACCCCCCCCCCCACCGGTAATACCAAGCTTTTTTGAGCTGGTTTTGTTCGGTGATTTGACCTTACACTTCATACCAAGTTTCATGGAAAACGGTTGGAAAGTAAGGATTGAAGGAAGAAATTGATTTTTTTATTTTTTCCATAAGAATAACATTGGGCGCTTTCAGACAACGTACTGCGTTTATCGTGGACAGTAAATTTAACTTTTCTCTGGAACCGTTATACGTAGACAAATAATTCAAAATACTAATTTGTTTAGTTTTTTAAGCTGGTTTCAATGGTACCAGTCAAGTTATACTTTACTTTTATTGTTTTCGCAGAAAATTTAAAAATTTGATTCTTTTGACATTTAAAAGCCCATAACTTTTGAACCGTCATTTTTACAGACATGCGGGTGATGTCAAATTATTTAGTACTCTGTGCACTATAAACTATTAAATTTTAATCAAAATCGTTAGAGCCGTTTTTGAGAAAATTGGATTTTTCACGTTTTTTAAGGGTTTTTAGGGGTGAACTACCCTTAAAAATCAAAAATTCAAAAAAATGAAAAAAAACGCCTGGGGATACGGTGACTATATATATACATGCCAAATTTTATCTAAATCGGACAAACAGGGTAGGCTGTGGCACTGTACACATCCAGACACTCACACACACACACACACACACACACACACACACACACACACACACACACACAGACACACGGACGGACAGACATCACGCCAAAACCCACTTTTTTGGATTCAGGGGACCCCAAAACTGATATATCCACCCTCAACTCAAATTCGAAAATTTTGACGAAAACAATACTTTCTCCATATACAGTACTATGTATAAGGGGAGAAAGTAAAACATAGTTTTCAAATTACAATATGGTGTTATCAAGCCATACTTTTTTGAGGTATGCGGCAAACCGATACGGTCAACCAAGAAAGATACCTCAAATTGATGGACACTTTTGTGATTTTTGAACTGGAACGACTTCTTGCTTCAAAAATCTTGCCTTCAAAATTATTTTCTTCCTGCGAAATGGTTCATATAACAAATGATGTGATGTATTATTTGAGGAGGAAGTTATGGGGCCGTGTCATCTCTGGTTACGGCAACATTACTTGGCCAGTCCGCTCACCTGACCTCAGAGTTTTGGATTTTTGACATGTTTCAGCTCTGTGCGGAGGTTTTAGCAATTTTAACGACCAACATTTGAAACATAGATCAGCTGTTTCAATGAACTGAAAATATCACCTTTAGATATATCCATGATGTAACCTATTCCCCCTTTTTCAAACATTTTTTCTTTGGAGCTTCCTCAAATCTAAAATGTACATTGAGAGATCTATAATAATATTATAAAGAAGAGGTGGTTTCTGTATGTTTGTTTGTGGGTTTGTTGTGGCAAGTAAATGCGAAAAATACTGAACCGACCAGTTTGAAATTTTACAGAAAGGTAGATCTTAAACTCATGCAACACATAGGCATACTCATTTCCTTAAAATCCCCTCGGGCCACGCCCTGTGAACGTCCTAAGTTTCAATGTTTACATTTTTAGAGACTGAAAACATAAAATACTTGAATGTCAACAGCTGTGAATACTAAAATTTGACAGTTCGAGAAGAAGGAGAAGAAGAAGAAAGAGCTGCCGTGACCGTCCTAGGTTTCAATGTTTACATTTTCTAATGACAACATCCGTTTGCACTATATTTTGACAGTTTGGGAAGAAGAAGAAATAAAGTTGATTTTTCAGATAAACTGCTGGATCAAAATTAGTGAATTATTTGAAATAGCGGAATGGTAGATTTTAAGTTTTTTCCGACGACTGTCTCTATTACATTAATCCTTATCCTCTCCCAATATTTGACATATGTTACTTTGAAATGTTGTAGACACTCCTGTTTTGTCATTTTGTAAACAATGAAGAATTAATTAACAATACCTTAAATGTATCAGTAGAGCCTACACCTTTCAGCCTTTTTAGCCCGTGCGAAGAACGGGTACTTTGGCTAGTTTGCAATAAACCTCAGACAGGTGGTTGGGTGATTAGGAATTGAAATTACAATAATTATGATGCTACGTAAAATGTTTGTCAGTTGAATTGCAAGACTCCAGACATGTGTACTGAGAAAAATGGTCAACACCTGAATGATCTAATTTAAAAAATATAACGTTGTAACTGTTTTTGCCTCCAAAAATTTAAATTGATAGTTTTTTATTGAATTGCATGTTTTTGTAAAACTTAAAATGTGAAAAAATGTTTACAAATACTGGAGTAATAAAAAATAACCATCGTCAGGTTTGTCAGGCAGTTAAATATTAAGAAGGTTTTACAAAAACCGATAATTATTTTTATAAAATTCATTTTCAAATGAAAATGTCATTGTAAGAAATGTCATCTAAAGAGACAAACCTCTGTGAAAATGAGAGCACCCACAATACTGAAACTGACTCCCATAAATAACAAAATTAAAAACTCACAACTTACAAAATATTAAAATCTTATCTTAACGTTTAGCTTGGAATTTATTTTCCTTTTATTTATTTATGATGGCAGATTAATATTGTGTCATAATACTGTAATACTATTTTCGTTCTTGACTGAGCCATACAGCCCCTACAAAAATGGGTGTACTATTTATAAAAATTTTTTTGCTTGGATATTAATAAAAAATATTAACAATTAATGAATTATTTATAATGTTCAGAACTTTACTGATAGTAGCCATCCAAACCCTAAGTCCATTAATTGTGTGCCTTCAATTCATAGAAACACAATTCAGATACTGCATTTATATTGCATCAATCTTCTTGCAGGGGAGATTGTTAATTTGCTATGGTAATAAAAGAAACAGATTTTTATATTTTAAATATTAAAGGTTCAAATATCTTTCTGACAAGATATTTAAACCATTAATAAATTTAGTTATTCAGTTTTTATTTTGAATTTGATTGGATTTTAAAATGTGTCATAAAATTTAGTTTACCTTAAGATCATTTTAACATAGTAGGTATATTTTCAAAGTAGGTTTAATATCAATTATAAATGTAAACAAACTAATATAAATTTTAATTTAACAGATAGGGTTATTTTATCTGTTATTTTTCTGTTAAATCACTCTAATAGATCACATGCCTAGAGAAACTTTAAAAAACATTGATTCCCCATAAAGTTAACACTAGAAATTTAAAATACTATAAAATAAAACTTATGGAGTTTTCGAACAATTATTTTCACTAAAATCTTTGCTGACACATAGAGAATAACTTCCTAAATTTTCATGGCAATCGGATATATGAGTAGTTTAGCAACACAAAAAGGACATACATAAATTTATTTTTACAAATAAGAGATAAGCAAATTTATATAAGTAACTTATGTAGTGGTCACATCAGCTGTTGAAGACAATATTCACCTGTCACCATGGTAACATATTGTTATTTCTGTTTTTGTTTTTATTTATGAATAAAACCCGCCAGTTGAAATGCAACATATTTGCATAATACAACTCACATTTCTCATCTGAACATTTTTCAGTTATTATTTGTGTTGGTTTATTTTATATGAGATTCAAGTGTACATTGTTACAACCTAATATTTCCATAGTGGTGATTCCGATATATAAATTATTTACAGACTTAATTTTATTGTGTTATCAAAACTGTTTCATTACGTAAACTTGCCAATGGAGGACATTGCACGACAACTGGCCATACTTCAAGAGGAAAATGCTTGCCTGGCAACCACATTAGACCAACAACCAACAATGAAAGTTTATCGTGTTGTGTTAAAACTGCGGCTATTCTGGGCCGATTGTCCAAGTTTGTGGTTCGCCCAGGCAGATTCCCAGTTCGCTATCTTGGTTATTACCAACGACGACACTCGTTTCAACTACATTGTATCACAGCTCGATACCCGAAATGCAGCAGACGTGGAAGATGTAATTATGAATCCTCCTGCGTCAGAATGGTACCTCACACTTTGTTCAAAACTGATTGAAAGACTATCAGCTAACGAGAAGCAGCGTGTTCAGTGAAGAGGATATGGGTTATTTCAAGCCTTTACAGTTCTTGCAATATCTTCGCATTCCCATTGGATCGACTCAGTTACAAGACAGCTTCCTTCATGCGCTATGGCTTCGTCGTCTCCCGAGCCATTCTCACAACACAGACTGAGCTGCCACTTGAAAAACTTTTGGGAATAGCTGATAAGATCATGAAAGTTGCACCAAACACAGATCCACACTTATCCATGAGTGCTACAACCAATTATGACCAATCAAAGGCAATTGAAGATCTTACCACGGTAGTAGCAAAACTCAGCGAGAGAATTGACAAACTAGAGAGATCTCTTCATCGACGGTCCAACAGTCGCTAGCGGCCATCATCGAGCAACATGGTGCATGAGAAGTCCCGGTCTCCTAGTCGCTTATGCTGGTACCATGCCAGGTTCAATGACAAAGCTATAAGGTGTGTATCCCCATGTTCCTATCAGGGAAACGAAAACAGTAGCTTGTAACTGCGGCAACTGACTGCAAGGATACAAGCTGCCGGATTTTTATCGCCAGTCGGACATGAAAACAACCGACACTGGATTGGACAACGTCTTTTCCATGATCATGGACCGTCAACAAATCTGGAGCTTAGTGCTGCAAACGGGAGTACTACTAAGACCTACACTGGGCTCTTTGAGGTAATAGCCCATGATGGAAAGACCATCAAGATTCAAGTCCAAGGAAAACGTAAAAAAGTGTCTATGGACCAGGTGAAACCTGCGCAAATGTGCTTGGATGACTTAACTCAAACAAGATCTGGAAGAACCGTCCGACCTAGAGTTCAATTTTTGCCCTAGCGACAGACACCTTCTTTGTGGGGGGCTGGTGTAGTGGACGTATCAGCTGTTAAAGACAATATTCACCTGTCACCATGGCAACCTATTGTTATTTCTGTTTTTGTTTATTTTTGTATAAAACCCACCAGTATGTAACATATTTGCATAATACAACTCACATTTTTCTTCTGACCATTTTTCAGTTATTATTTGTGTTAATTTATTTTATATGAAATTCAAGTGTACATTATTACAACCTACAATATCCATACTTATTAATTATTGTAATATTGTGATTAAACTAGTTATAGGCCTTACAATTTTACCGTTTTTAGTTATACTTTAAATACAGATTCATCTAGTAAGGCCTACTAATGTATATAAATATATCATAGCTTTGATATTTCTTGTGGAAGCAAACCTCTGTGATAACATTTATTTGGTATGTGGCTTAACCTATGAACAATAATTTTAATTTGTATAACCTCAAATAGTTCATAAATGAATAAAAATTTGTTGAGTAATTCGTTGGTAATTTTTTAGGTAGGGCCTATGATGCTACGGAGGTATTTGTTTTTGAATCCACTAAAAATAAATTATGATTAATTAGTTTTTAGATTATTTAGAAAGTTTAGTGACTGGATTTTATTTTAGAGTTTTTCGAATGATTATAAGATGAAGTGTTATAACACAACATATTGTTTGTTTCAGCAATAGTTCCAAGTCGAGACATAGCACTTCTAGTGGCAGCAGCGGCTACTGCGGCCACCCCTCCTCCACTCTTGGTAGCAGGTCAGTCCGATTACCGTCAATTATAACTTTTATTGATCTTCAAATTTATCAAAAAACCAACTTATTCGCAATGACAAAGAAGACAAGTTAATTAAACTAGAAGTTAATTATATTTAGAAGGCTTAATGAAATAGAAAAGCCATACCATCAATGGTTTAAGAAGAGTTACGACAAGGTATTATAATGTCATACATAGTTTTTTTGGAAAATGAAAAAATTATAGATCTTATAAAGTAATAGATATTATTGCATGGCAACGACAAACATTTCCAAACACTGCTAGCAGCACTCTCATACTGGAGATGTGTCTGGTGGCATCTGTTAGTTAAATTTATCACAAGCATTACCATTTGGTTTTACATCTTGGAGGTTAGAAAATGTAGACAGCTAATCCAGAATTATTGGGTATTGGTAACAGTTTTTAAGTTTCTAAGGTTTCATGTTAGGAGTGGAGTAGAGTAATGGCATGCTTTGGAAACAACTAACTGTCCTAAATTTCAATTCTTTGCTGTGCTTTCAAAATGTTTCAAATAGGCCACCACACAATCAAATCTTTGATTTTTGTGTGACTTGTGCAAGTTTCACAACCCTATTCAACGAGAATAAGTGTTTAGAAACACTTCTGTAAAGCACTGATCCTAACAAATCAGGAAATTCGTTTCAAAGACCTGTTACTGTGCAGCACCTATTTTCACGTATCCTTGCTTCAACCAAAGCCACCAATCTCCATGGTGGCTATAAACTGTGGTTATTATCATTGATGTTTTTACAACTACCTTCAAATTCTTATTCCCACTTTACTGCACTTTTCTGTCTTTATTAACATTTTGACCACACTCTTCCCAAATCTATTGCTGAATTTTGTGACGAAGACCTAGCTGATAAAACCTTATCACTGAGCGAACCTCACATGCAGCAGGCCAAATTGAAAATTTCAAACATTTTGAAAGCTCACCACAGAACAGTAGAGGTTAGCAAATAAAGCTGAATAAAGCACAGTTGTTGCTGGAGCACGCCAATACACTCAGAGTACTCGCTCATTGTAACTTGTATGTAAATTAATAGTGTCTACAACAACATACAACTTCCTTAAAAAACAAGCCTTATATTTAACCGTAGAAAGCTAACCTTAAAAAAATAACTCTAAAGCTAACTTTTTGTCTCTGAGACCACAATTGGGAAAACAATTTTTTAAAAGCAAAACTATTTGACTTAACAAATTTTGTTGATTACAGATGACTATTAAAGGCTTATAAAAGAGATTTATAGTACTTACAACTTATCGTGTTAAGTCTTTACACCATTTTCCCTGGTGTCCATCACACATGGCACGGGCGCAGCTCTCGCAGAAGTGTGATGTCATCCATTTTTTGTTAGAAAGGCAGAACAGAACCCACAGATTTTGCGTCCTTTATGTTGTTCTTAATGTTGAGTTTCTTCAGGAATATCCACAAGATTGCTAATATTTTTTGCTGGATAGCATGGCAAGTTAACTACTAACTGGAAGCTAATCATTCGTCAACTTGACAACACAAACTATACACCTGTCTAACCATACAGCGTGAGGGCAGTCTCACACCATTAACATCAACACTGAAGTAAAGAATCAACTTAGTGGGAGGGGTAAGACTCAAGGTCAAACCTTTCACGCGGTAAACACGAACAACAATACTGCGTCGTCAGCCTGAACACGGGTTAGCTTTCTAGGGTTAAGCTAAAAATCTAGTATTGAGAGTTGAGAGAGTGTAAGGAGCATCCTAGCTAGATTTTGCTGTATATACTACTTCATATCTTTAAGGTAAATAAAATTCTCAGATATTATTCTCTTCAGTGTTTTAAATTCACAATCAATATAAAAAGTGATTATATTTACTTCCCTGTGGGAAATAGATCATGGAAACACTTCCATTGCACTTTTTGTGTTCTACAAATCTTCAAACACCCCCCCGAGCTTTGAGATATCCATGTCCAAAAATTTTAGTTTTATTTTTATATTTCCTAAGGCTGAAACTTATTCTTTTTAGAGTTTATTGAGTTTAATTAAATATTGTGTTTGTTATAGTGGAGATGAGGGTCTTAAGAAGAAAAAGTCCAAGGTCAATGCCATCACAGCAACAGCTGAACACGAGGAAGAGGCAGCATCGACTGAGGCGTCATTCACTCCTCCCCATCCTGCTGATACCCCCAAGACAAAAAGCAAGAAAGCTTTGCCCGCATGTGTCGTAAGTTCTCTGAAAATCACCTTTTTGCCTTACATTGTCAATTAGACTGTGTGTTATGTCTGTATTAGTCATTTAGATTTTTATTATGGATATTTTCCTTCACAGAACTGGCATCTGATCCCATTCTCGTGAGTAGGATCCTAGAACATGAAAAGATTATAATTTAATAAATTATTGTTATTTTTCAGTACTATGTTGAAATACCTACTACCTCTGTATTTTCGTGCCAAAAATACCCCAACACTATTTATAAGACCAACCAGAAGCTCTGACCCAACGGTAATGATCAAGGTTCAAATCCCAGTAGATCTAGGGATATGCAGGGGGCTGAAACAGACTTTGCTTGAATAAATAAGCAAATCACAAACAGCAGGCCTTAGAGCCTGGGAAAGTATTGGTGGAGTTAACAAAACCTTCCCAAATCTCTAAAGAATAGTTTTCTCTTAGCCGCTACACCCATACAGCCCATAATTCTTGAGAATTATGAGAATTATGGCTGAGGTTGACCTCAGCGATAATTTTATACTGTAAACTCCAAATTAATTTGAAGTAAGTATTTTTTAAAAGCATTTAACAGGCTATTTTCAAAGCCTGTAATGAATGTGTAGTCACTACATTTGATAGTGCGTGGACGGGCACTCTTGCTTGTTACACAAACGTATGACCTATAATATCCCAATATTGCTGGCACCAACCAAAATTTTTTCATCCCATCCATATTACATTTTGTATTTCCTTTACGTATGAATAATGTAATGTAATAGAAAAATAAATCAAAGTACTACTTATTGATATATTTACAAAACACCATTTAGTCATCAGGCGTTGCACGTTGCCTGATATTGTCGCAGACACAACTGAGTTATTAAAATTAATGTTTGGTTTGTCGCAGAATCTGGCAGTGCTGGACAACATTTTGAGCCCAACCATTGAGAGCGAGGCGCTGCAGGTCGCCATGTTGTCACAGGATCTCCACTGAGTGATTAATGTTTGGTTTGTCGCAGGACCCGGCAGTTCTGGACAACATGTTGAGCCCAACCATTGAGAGCGAGGCGCTGCAGGTCGCCATATTGTCACAGACACTATACTGCATCAAGACCAAAACCATCGAACAACCCCTTGGTAACGGTATTTTGGTACATCTTGTAACTCTGTCCTTAGGTTTTGAAATCTATGATTGAATTTTACTTGATTTTCTATACAAGGAATATACCATAAGATTGATTTTACATTGTTAAAATGCTCTCAAATACTAAACCTTTATAAATATAAAAAATATCGAGTTAAAATGTTAATCATTTATGAAAAATTAAAAATTCTTCCAGTTATATCTCTACTAATAAAATACAATTTCATTTATTGAGATTGTGTTATTTCAACCCTCTGAGTGACAGACCGATTTTTGCATGTGTTGTGGGGAGTGGCAAGCTCGTATTGAGGATTTAAAAAAAATCATATAAAATCCAATTTTAATTCAAATATATACTTATTAATATCCATTTTGTTTGATATAAACTGTAAAATGTGAATATGCTAAAATACAGGAGGGTAAATGTTTTATAAAAATTAAAAAACTGAAAAATGTTTAAAACTTTCACCACTTCGCAAACACATAAAAGTATGACTAAGGTCTAAAATCCCTTAACAGCTGTATATTATATCCTTAAAGTTTATATTAAATTAAAGCCAATTTCACGCTTGTTGTATTGGTACCACTCACCGGTGTCAAACACAAAAATTAACTTAGCTGTGATTTGTTGAAGTTGCTTGATTTCGTCGATTTCGCAACCGAAAATTCCTGTCGTGAGTTAGTGCATGTTTTACTCACATAAGTAACTGCTGATAAAATCTATATACTAATGCTACATTGCCATAATAAAATCAATCTACAGAGTCCCAGCATTCAATTAATTTATGTAAGAACTATCCCCATCCATCAGAGTTTAGAATGCTTAAAATGTAATAGGAAAATATATTACATCAATTGACATTTTATGTCACCTGCCACTTCCCACATCAACTTGCAATTATTGACATTTTATGTTGATCTGCCACTTAGAGGGTTAATACAGATTTGTAAATGTTTGTAAATAATATTGAAGTTTAAATTTCATACTTGCTGTGGAGTGATCAGATGTTGGCAAATGATCAGCATCTCTGTTTACATGAACAGTATAGTATAGAAATACAATATATATATATATATATATATATATATATATATATATATTGTATATAATAGTTGGGCAGTTTACTATTAAATCTTATTAGGTCTAATTTATCAATAGAGTTTTAAGCTTAAAGTACACTCAACCAAGAGATTATATTACTGTGTTTGAAGAGGTCACTTGAACAACATTGTAAGTGACAAAAATGTAATTTTAAGAAATCGAGCAATGAAAGTTGAATACTGAAATTGTTTTAAGGTTACAATTTTTAATAAACTGTAATCCTTCAATATTCGTTATTTAACCCATTCGGGTCTAAAGACCGACTATATCCGTCTCAGATCGTGAGCGTAATGACTGAAGTCGGACTCTTTCAGCAGTTCCACAGTTTTCTGTTAGGCAGCAGTATATACTTGAAACTGTCACTATTACCCTAGTAGTTACACTGTTTCTCCAAAGATAGCACCACTAGTTTTAACGTTATTTATAAATTTTTGCTGGTCTGTATTAAAACGTTTATTTTTTATGTTGAATGCAACACAGCTGTGTTGTGATGGCGTCGCAAGATAAAGCATTTATAACGTTAACAATAAAGTTACTACTTTATTGAAAATTCTCTCAACGAAAGTGGCTGTGAAAGTGATGATAATGGGGATGAAAATGTAGGGAATGAAGAATTTATTGAATATGAAGTGAGTAATGAGGAAAGTAACATTGAAAGTGATGGTGAAACAGAACCTGAACTGGCTCCTAGGCCTAGGTGGCTAGAACAAAAAGGTCAGCCCCAGGCAGCAGTTTTTGATCCCACCAATGGGTTAATGTTATATTATAGTCTTATATTGCTTATATATGGATAATAAAGTTCTAAATTTCTGGCAGATTCTAGGCTAGTATGTTGTTTGTTTAAGATTAACTGAGAGCCAAAAACTGTGCCACGTTTGACAGGCAGGGTATGTAAAATAAAATATCTTGAAAACCAAATATACCACTACCTAGGTCATCTCGTACATAATGATTTCTATAGAATATCTCTGATTTTAAATTTTGTCACTTAGAACGTTTTTTGAGGGACGCCTTCAATTATTTTCTTTGAAGAAACAGCCTTTTTGAAGATAAAATATTTGATAAATCTTTGAGGCTGTTTTCAATCTCTGGCGTTATCTTTTTGCTTTTAACTGAAGTTGTACCTACCAGGTAGATATTTTAAGCCAAGTATGAATGACAAATGAGAGTAAGGAGATTGTGGTGCGATCTTTTACTCTTTTACTGACAAATGCTGATATGTTCTATAGACATGACTGTTAATTAATATCCCAACAGCCAATGGCATCTAAGGGACCTACAGTTTAATGTGGGATCCGAACCAGTTTCACTTGTAAATCACAAACTGGTCTAATTATGAACATGTTGGAAAATAAACTTTTGTAACAGACACAAAAGGGAATTAATATGAAAACACATATTTGACCACAGAAATGAAATCTAAATGTTGGATTAACCAATATTTATAACATGGTAATTTAATCTCTTGGTTGATTTAAGTTGTGATCTGGAAAAAGAAGAACCTTGTAATATAAGTAGGTTGATTGTGGAACTAAGTGATGAGTGGCTTGTTAGCATTCATTTTTATCAGTTAATTCTCATATTAGTAAACTAAATTTCACATAAGAAGTCATTCAATGTTAATGGAAGTATAACAAGTAAACCTCTCTCATCAAGTGTATGCTCTCTCTATTGAGAAAAAAGAAAGTGTGTGATTTATTTTGCAGGTCACCTTGTCTGGGCATGGCACCTGAATGAACCAACCTTTTATCACCCTTAGTGAGGTTTTCTGAACCATTTTACTATTTTTCATTCATAATGGTATAGTAGACTCTCCATATAATCCAACATTTAAGTTTGACTTTTCAGTGCTTTTAAATGAGTTTGCTTAAAATAAATTGTTGTAAAGTAATTAAGTTTTTATTAAATTATGCTGTGTGGTCTTTATATATCTTATTACTAAAATGAGTTATTTTATTTTCGTCAAACAGCACATAAAGACGTAACAGATTTTTCGGCATCACTTTTGATTATGTATTTTAATATAACTTATAATTTCATGAAAATTTGGATTCTGAAATTTTATTTAATACTCTGAAGATAGAATATTCCTCTGTGCAGTTTTATTCTGTTTTCAAATTATCACCCCATTTCACTTAATCTGAATTAACCTGGTCTGTATTTTTGTTGATCTAAGAGCAGTGGTTTAGTGGTACGGAATATTTGGGAATGGCGTTCCTACACTGGTTTTTCACAGAGAAAAATTTGACGTTTATTGATAAATACTGATTTAATATGGAACGATTGTTGTATATATATCCTATTAGTAAATTTTATGCAGATTCTGAAAATGTATAGTTCTGTTTATATAAGTATATTTTTTTATTTGAATACCATTAATAAAAAAAGACAAAAAAAGACAAAAAAAGAACACTATTAATCAGTTCTCACAGATCATTTGAGAAATCCCTATAGTTCTTTTCCATCTCCAAATATTTAATTTGTCTTGCACTCACACACTGAAATACTTACTTATATACAACGTCGCCAGTATGGCTGCACCTCTTCGCGCCGTATATCCGTTGCTTGCCAGCTCTAGCGTTAAATATAACATTGTTTGCCCTTTGTTCTATGCACAGGACAGCAGACTGTGATTCTGGAGTTTATGTACCAAAGTACCGATGACGGCGGCCGGTTGGTAATTTGGCGCTTCCCCTCATTGCGTTTTTACGAAATAATTTCTTTATAATTTGTCAAAAATATTTATTGCGTGTTCCCACACTGGAAAATTGGCCACTAAACTACTGTCTACGAGAGTCTACTCTACAAATATTGAGAACGAAAAATGATTAATAAAATGATTAATAATAAAATGTTCATATACTTTATTAGTCACTAACCACTTCATTTTTAAAATGAAAAAATATATTTTTAGCTCAAACTAATTCTTAAATTTTTATCAGTGTAATTTCAAAATATTAAATAGCAATACCTGCAATAAACTTGGCAAAAAATTGCATAGATAATGTAATGTGACCCTGTTTCGCTGTATGACACTTTTTACTGGAACCAATCATTTTTCTTAAAAGTAATCTTGCTCTCAAAGCTTATAATTTGTTTTGGATTGTTCAAAATCTGGTTTTGATTGTTTCAAATTTGTTTTAGATTATTTTAATGTGATCTAAAATACTTGTTAATCAATTTGGGAAGAGCAACCTAAGTTTACGATCTAAACTTTCAAACATTCATTTTTGTTCATTCATTAGTAATATATACAATTTGTATGATTGTTTAATATATTAATCTGAATGTATGGACTAGTATAAACCGTCTATTTTTGTGTTCTGCTTTATAATTATTTTATCTAATAACACATCTTTTTGAAGGTGGTTTTGAGTACTTTTAGTTTTTTTGTCATGGCTTTAAAGTTTTTTTAAGTGCTTATATTGTTTGTGATCCAGCACATTGGCAACAGTCACATAGTTTAAACTCAGCTGCCAACCTTGTTTCAAAACTCCCTGCATTACCTTGGCTTAAACCACTACCTAACTTTAACATTATGCTACCCAAGTAAATGGTGTTTGAGAATCCTTCAATCTTAAATAGCCTGAGATTTGATGTAACCTCTATTAACTCAGGACCTTAAACCACCTTCTGCAATCAAAATCAGCTTTGTATATGTAAAGTTCCCTATAAATTTATACTAGTTTTATTAATGTTATATAATTTTATTTTAAATTTCAGAGGACCAGGAAATGGGCACACCTCAGGCGTCCCCTGTCAAAGAACCGCACCAGAGCTCTGACTTGATCATCAATGCTTTGAAAGATGACATCAAACATGAGGTTATAATTTCTGAGAATCATACATCCTGGTTGGGTTGGAAAATATATCATCATTCCCTTGTTTTGATCAATTAAATTTCATGTCTGATTTACTGTTAAATATACTCGTACTTCCCAATTATCATACTGTTCCACAGTCTGGACAATACAATGCAAATAATTCTCTACAAGACTGTTTGACTTCACAAGTCTAAACGTTACTAAATAAAATAAATAAATACAGTAAAGTCCGGTTTATCCGGATAATGTGGCGGGGTCCCGATCCGGATAGCCGAAAAATCCGGATGATCTGAAACTATAATGAAAACACACCATTATATACATCCACGTCGCGTGGACAACGACCGCGAACAGCGCCTGCAATATTAGTGCTGCAGACTGCACATAATCCTTGTACAACAACATAGCTGCGAGGTGTTAAAAATTTGTTTTAAATTTTTTTTAAGATGAAAAGTTATTATCATTAGTTTTAGATAGGAAATAAAACACTCTTCTGACATTAAAACTGCATTCTTCATTTTACAATCACTTATTCAGTACCGGTATGTATTTTGACTGTGAAAATTACGAAATAAACAACCACTATACATTTAACCTCAAACGCCTACACTTCAGATCACTGAAAGTTTAGTATTAAAATGTCAATTATTTACTGCTCGCGCATGCGCTAAGCCCCTCAAAATCTAACCTTAAAATCAAATGGCTAAGCTTTGACAGTATTGAAATGTCAAATGGTGACCGCTCCCGCATGCACTAAGCGCTTATAGTCCTCCTCTTGGAAATACCCTCAATATTCAGAGTGTGCTTTCATCACGTTACGTATTCATTGTTAGTAGTTAGTAGTAACACTTGCCGCATCCAGCAAGGTACTGCCGTTGCGTCTGAAATTTTGAAGAAATTCACATTTTTTCAAAACCTGACCCGAATGATCCGGAATCCGGACGATTCGAATCCGTACAAACCGGACTTTACTGTATATTGATGCAGAGGCATGGTTCAAGATTCCCATATTGTATATGAACAATGGACAGTAGGGTTCCATGGCTCAACAGCAATGACAGCCTAAACTGGTTATACTTACCAGTTTAGTGGTAATATTTTGATAGCCCTTTAGCATTTGCTAATAAAGATTTAACTTAATTTTGGCGCTTTAAAGTTATTTCTTGATTGTAGCCCATTTCCAAATACAAACTTAAAAATCTTCAAGGTTTAATATAACTAAACCCAACTGATGTTTTTACGAATCACAAAATAATAATAAAAAAAATATATAAACTTAGGATTTATGGGCTTTGAGATTATTAAATGTTTTTTTTAATAATGCTCCAATATTTTTGGGATTCCTCTATGTCTAGCAACAGAACAAATCTCTGGTTGTTTTCAGAAGGAGTTCTGTGTGGTGGTATCACTGTCAGATGGGACCGTCGTCTGTACCACTCCCAGCCTCACCAATGTGCTAGGCTTCCCCAAGGACATGTGGATTGGAAGATCTCTTATCAACTTTCTCCATCCTAAGGACAGAATTCCATTTGCAAGTCATATAACATCGGCGATGGCTCATTCCCACTTTAAGCAAAAAGATTCAAGTAGGCTATGATTGTTTTTCTGCTTATATTATATTTTTGGTGTGATTATGGTTTAAAATTAAGAACTTAAACTA
This sequence comes from Nephotettix cincticeps, assembly GCA_023375725.1. Lineage (NCBI taxonomy): Eukaryota > Metazoa > Arthropoda > Insecta > Hemiptera > Cicadellidae > Nephotettix > Nephotettix cincticeps. The sequence goes on along the minus strand of CM041788.1, from coordinate 21,126,335 downwards.
AAAAAATTAACCTAAAAACTAACCTGAAACTAAAAATTAAACTTGAAAATTAACTTAAAAATTAGTTAGTTATTGAAGTTTTTGTTAGGTCTTACGGTCTTTATGATCTTCTTATGATCTTTATTCTGTCTCCTTCCGTCTAGCTGAATCTGAGCTCCAGTTTAGTCAAATTCATGTCATAAATTATGACTCTCTTGATTGATTCTTCTGGGAGGGAAGTGCAGAAGGAAGGATCATTCTTGACATGAAGTAAATATCTAGATGGGGGAGTGATTTGTTGTATCCAAAGTGTGGACTCTAAAAAAAAGATGTCTTTGTACAGTGAGCTCATGAGATCTTAGTTGTTGTTTACACTTCTAAGGTGTTCTATAATCTAAACTTGGCCATGTTTTGGTTAAGTTGACTCATAGTAAAGCTAAAGAGTTAGGTAAGTTATACCTTTCCCATCCTCACGATTTCCTTCTTTCCATAAAATTCACAATATTCCTCTTCACAGTAGTATTTTTAATTTCCCACTAAAATTTAACTAGATAAATAGTAATGATTATTTATTGATGGTTTGATTACAAGGTAAGGTCTATTATCTATTTAAAATGTTATGTGTTTATATTTTCCTCTAATTGCCCTTTCAAATATTGGATACAACTTGGTGGTACGAGGAATAGCATAACAGTCATTAATGAAATGTTTAGCTTAATGTTTGCATTTTACCTTTTTTAGGGGCTTCTACACACCCCTACGCCCCACAGAACCTTACCAATGGCCAACACTTGTCGCCTAGTAAAGGCTCCCTACAAAACAAGCACACAGAACTAGAGCTGCAAAACCTCGGTATGATCTAGACGGGGAAAATGTTTGATCACTGTTCAATTATTTTTTGTCTCCCTGTATTTATTTATGTAATCGCTGTATTGTTTTGGAATTAGTAGGTCTAAGTAACATGAATCCTGAGTTTGACATGAGCAAGATTTGAGTAAAAGCTGAATTTTGTAAAAAAATAAGTCAGTAGGTCTGTTAAATTTTTATCTTACCGGTACTCAGAAATTTATAAAATTGTCATTGTATTCATCAGATAAAATACATTTCCCCTTGATGTTTTTTCTTATATCCGTACCATATTAATCCATAATTTTATTCCAAATAATTCATGTAGTTGGCCTTAATTAAAATACATTACAGTATTAATACTCCATTTACAAAAGATTACCCGTTCATAGCTATATCTTAATCTCATGGTTATCTAAATTTTCAGACATGAGTTCGAGTGAGAAAGGTGAAGATTCTGAATACTTTTACTGCTGGATAAGGATGTACAGCGGATTGAAAGCTTCAGGATTTAACGTGTCTGATAAAAAGTCAACTTACATTCCTTGCCAGCTATCCATGAACTTCAAGGAGGTTCCGGAACAAGGAGTGTTCCTTGTTGCCACCGCTCGAATTGTCAAATCTTCCTACAAAGGTAAGAAAGCATTTTGAGCTGATTTGGAATTGGTGACGTAGTTCTACTATTTATTGAACTAACTGTAAAAATATGAGTCACTTGCCACATTATTAGGTATGGTAACAAATAATGATAATGATTTTATTTAGTTGCACTCACCCATAAATATTGGTGGATAAATTATGTCACTGTCATTTTGTGTATCCAACTAGTACAGCTGAATAGCACTAGCGGAATGAACTGGTAAGACAGATTATAGCGGTTTAATTTACTTATTATTTACCTACTTGTTGTGTTTTTCTCTACATACAAGATTTGACTCTATTTGCGTTTTATTGGATTTGTTATTGGGTTAAGGTATGGGGTTATGGCCTTGCTGTGTTGATATTTTGAGTCAGCACATAACGCACGTTTAAACATAAAATGAAATATTCTCAAGATGGAAAAAAGCGCCATAACTTTAAGTTGGATTGTCACAAGAGCCGGCTCTAGAACACTTTCAAAAACTGCTTCTTAGTGATAATGACTTAAACTGCTTTAAAGCTTTGATGATGCTTTCGTGCTTCTGCTTCGTGCTGGATGGGACACTTTAGCATGTTAAACTAAACCTAGCAGTGAACGTGTTAAGAAATGAAAATTATAAATGTAAATCAAATTCAACTTGGAGGTTATGAAATTCTCTGAAATAGTTTGTTCTAACAAACTCACCGATTTGATGAAACTTGGTATAAGGGTGCACTACACTAATATTTTGAGCCTTTTTTAGTTTTGATTTTGATTTTGAAGGGTTATTCCTAAAAACAGTTCCAAAACGAGAAAAATCCAAATTTTTTTGTAAGGACCATTGGCCATTGACCAACAGTCAATCTTGCTGTTGCCAATTCTTTTATGACTTTGCAGTGTGATGTGTGCACTCTCGCCGGAAGTGTTAGTATTAAAACATTTTTTTTAATTTTTAAAATTTTGAAACATTGGCTATCTGACGGCAATCTATTGGTTTGGCTCTTTGGCAGGCTCTTGGTGTGTGTCTAATAGGAAAGTGCACAACACTTGTGACTTGCAGATGTGATACTGCTTTCTATTGCTATTTAAATTGTAAAATTTTTATCTATGCTATTCTTAACCTGTAAGCACTGTAGTAAAATATGCTAAAACCACAGTATTTTTTAATTTTTGGACATAATTTTTTTTTTTCATTTTTAAACAAACTTTTTCTAAAATTTATTGGTTTTTGGGGTATGATTGATCATCCCCTTTATTTATAACACTGCTCAGGAATAGAGAATAAGGCTATGTTGTACCTTACCTCAAAATAAAGTTTCAAACCTCAAACGGTTTAAAATAGGAAAATTTACTGTGAAAATTTGTCTATGGAATAAAATATTGTTATTTTTCTGTCAACATTGTTTGAGACTAACCAATATTTTTTAGTTCCTGATGAGACTCGTACCAACCCTCCGACATTCACCATCCGCCACACAGCAAACACTCTGATCAGTCATGTAGACAACGATGTAGTTCCTCATTTCGGTTATTTACCTCATGATATGATTGGCCGTTCCATATTCGACTTCTACTACACTGAAGACTTACCTTATTTGAAGGATGTTTATACAAATGGTAATGACTGGTCATCAAATTATTACTTAAAATATATATTTTGATATTGGCAAAACGTGTACCGGTACTGTAAGTAGTAAATATAAACGACTACCTTTTTTTTGAAATATGTATTTTAAGTGACACAAATAGAGAAGAAATTTTCAATGTATATGAGAGATCTTCAAAATCCTCACGCCACTTTTTGGTTTTTTTTTGGGCGGAAGGCTGTAGAGACACTCATAAGGTCACCATACAGATGATAGTCTAACAAATTCCTCCTGTAGTTAGTATAATAATGTTTTAATGAGCATTACTTATTTTGCTACTAGAATTTAATATTGAAAGTAAAACCTATAATGTAATACTTTTATTATTTTATTATTATTACCTTTCTGAAATGGCAACCTATCCAAGTAGGTTATTTTAAGCCAAGTATGAATGATAAATGAGTGTAAGATAATTGTGGCGCGATCTTGTAATCTCGTTACTGACTGAGGCTGACATGTTCCTTAGTCCGGACTGTTAACTCAACAGCTGATGGCATCTAAGGGACCTACAATTTAACGTGGGATCCGAACTAACTTTGACTCTGGATTACGAATTGGTCTAATTATGAGTATGGTCTTTGTGGATGGACATAGTATTCAATGGTGCGTGAATGTTAATACAAACAAGAATCATCCTACATTAATACTTGACTTAAAATACCTACCTGGGTAGGTCGCCATTTCAGTTCAAAGTAAAGTAAAAGTAAAAGAGAATATCACCTCCACGGATGTGAGATGTGAGATTACAGGACAGGCCACCATCTTTACATATACACTGTTATCTAAATATATAATTTATAAACTATTAATAAATAATATAAATTATAAAAATATATACAGCGTCTTTCAGAATTGGTGTCGGATACTTTAGAATATTGTTCCTGAGGTTAAAACCAACAAAAAATGTCCTGTGAAAGTATGGTATGGTGAAAGTATCTCACTCCGTTTTCCATCTGTCGGTGTGTATTTTTTTAAATAACTTGCTATAACCTTGGGACGACTTGGTATGAGTAGACTACTAATAGGATATGTTGTTGTGCATAGTATCAAATTTATACTTTGTACCTTTTCAAAATTGTGTCCATTACAATTATTCAAAGTAACTTTACCAAAATTGAATTTTCTGTTTGTTTTTTATTTTAACCCTGTTAACATTTAACATTTTCTTCAAGAAAATTAAAATTTTGCAGCTTTTTTGTCTTTCGTTTCTTTTTTGTAAATCCTATTGTTTTAAATTATTGAGCTTTGAAAAAATGAAATGGACGCCATTTTGAAATGGTGCAAAGTATAAAATTGATACTATGCAAAACAATAGATCATATTAGTAATCACACCACGTACCAAGTTTTAAGTTGGTCCCTCAAGTGATTCCTCAAGTGGTTTAGCAAGTTATGTAAAAACACTGACATACCGACAGACGGGAAACGGCCAAATGTTCAATAATCATTTTATGTTTGTTTTTACCACATGAACAATATCCTGAAGTATTCGAAACCAATTCTGAAACACCCTGTATAAAACTATAATTTTTTACTGCAATAAACTAATTGTAAATGTAGATCAGTATGGATTAGTCTGTTTACTGACTATTGTTACTAATTTAGACAAAGATGATTTTATTATTCAATTCTACAGATTTTTCGTTATTTTCTCAGTGATCATGGAGGAAGGCTTATTGTTTACAAGTCGTCCTTACAAGTTCCGATGTCAAAATGGAGACTGTGTGATGGTGGAGACAGAATGGTCAAGTTTTATCAACCCTTGGGGTAAAAAGTTGGAGTTTATTATTGGACGACATCGTGTTTTAACGGTAAATCTTTTTATCACAATATATATATTTTATATATATAAAAAGGTTTTTTTATTACCAAATATTACAGACTACAAGATTACATGCTCAGGCATTAAACCTAGACAAAATATATTATTGTGCTCAGAAGATGCTTAGACAATATTAGTTTTCCATAAACGAGTGATATCCCAATAATATGTTGTTTTTACTCAAAAATTTAATTTAAAAATTGAATGCCCTGCAAAAAATTCACTTACTAAATAAAAAGTGTGAACAATTGTCATTATTGTTTAATTATCTGCTTTCCTCTTTCTATTGGGACTTGTTTGTTTCGCTTCAAATAAATTAAAATTCCATGGAATGTATTATACATATTCCACTGTATCCCCTCTTTGTATCTCATGTACATGTCCATGTATAAGAATAAGAATTTATTTTTTCCACCTGTTTTTGGTTTGTTTTGAAAATTAACTTAAGCATTAATTCATTGACATATTCCGTGCGGAACATACACGATCGTTGCCGTGCCCGCCGACGCTGCATGGTCGAATTCGGCCTATTGTCACAAAGCAACCATAATTGTCAGTGTTATCCCAGCTCTTGCCGGAGAAGGACTACTGCCAATCGCGTGGTGAGAAGTTTCTATGTGGACTCTGGGATAGCCTGGTGACCGTGCAAGGCTGTCCTCGGGTGCTGAGAGGTCAATATCGACCACTCATCAATGATGTCATTCTTGGTGAATCGGATGTATTTTGATCAACAGGAACTGCGTTTTCATACTTCCTACTTCATATGGAAGTAATTTCACTGATAAAAATGTTCAGCTCCGCTAAAACTATTATAATTTTTTGTCACCAGTTAACATGTTAAATATTAAGTAGACACCTTCACTGACAGTGTACATTTCTTATGGAAGAAAGGGGAATGTTTTCTCTTTAAGGATAACACAGGACAATTTTATGAGTTAAAAATGTTGATATATATGGGTAACCAATACACCTAGAGTAATGATTAATAAAAACCATATCATTTATTTTTTAAGCTGCACCTGACAGCAAAATTTATACAGCTTAGGACCAATATTTATCATAAGCAATGATAGGGCATACTCTATTTAGATACATGGGTTTACATCATAAATTTAAGCTGATTAGCTTCATTGCCATAAGATATAGACAAAATATTTCTATAAAACTTGGCGTGTAACTTATTAACTGTATCCCATTGAAAGTACTCTAGCTTGTTTCACTGTAGTTTTACTTTGTAAAGTGGTGTGGTGCTACAAAAATATTAATTGAAGAAATGGAAAACCGCTGTGTACCCATGTCTGCTGAGATAGATTTGTCATTTTAAATGATTTTCAGGGACCTCACAATCCCGATGTTGTGACTCCTGTGCTTGATCCTGAACCAGATGTCAAAAGTGAAGAGGAACAGAATGAATGTAAAACATTTCAAGAGGAAATAAAATTGTTACTTACAGAAGTGAGTGCTGCCTGAAATATTTCAAATCTATTGTAAGTTAGTGATTGCAACAAATAACAGTTGAAATTTTTCATCATTTCGTAGAGCCCTGGCTTTGCAGCTATCTAACAACAACTGTGGTTAGATGAATAGCTTATTAAGAGTCTGCATCAGTGGTAGCCATCTTAGATTTTAGTCCCGTAAGAGAAATGTTAAATTCTGTCGGAACATACCTTCACTTTGGCGTCTGTAGTGGCGTTAATTATCAAAGTATCGATGTAAAACTTTGTAAGTACATTGATGAGATGTGGCTCAAGGGCGACCTTTTCAATATGTTCAAAAATTTAACTTGATATAAAAACAAAAATCCAGGAATATTTTGTTTGTTTTGTTTTTGTTTTGTTTTTGTTTTGTTTGTTTTGTTGAATGGTGGATCGTACTGATAAAACCGGGTGGCATCCTGGGATCTGAATTGACAACATCAGTAGACCCTACCACAGGTTTGGAGGCAGTCATGTTGTCAACTAGGCCACTGACTCACTGTATTTAGCAGGCTATAAGTTACATGTCAAAATATATAGTTTCCTTAACAAATTAGTTATTTAACTCTAGGAGGTTTAGTATCTTTATCAACCAGAATGCAAAATATCAGTCTCAAAATTAATGGTTAGGGAATGGAGATAGCTCCCTTGGTCATAATATGGAAAACTTTCAGTCCTAGAACGATGATTTTATAAGACTCTTCATGAATGAAAAATACCATGAGTTTAATACGACAGCAAGAAAACTTAATGCCTGTATAACCAACCGTAGCAAGGTTCTCAAGTTATCCAAAGATGCTTGGTTTCGGACCAGACACATTTAAGTTACCAGGCTCGCCCCTAGATCTGTACCTACAGAACTTCCAGTATAGGATGATGGAAAAAATGTTGTAATAACCTTGGATTTAAAAGGCCAAATTCTACCATTTTAAAACGAAGTATGATGTTGTCTACTTTCAAATTTTTCTTATGCCTTTTTAACCATTTCTTTGCAATAGCCGATCGTGAGATGCTATGATCCAAGCAGACAGCAACTAGCGCAGCTGGTGGAGTCATTGGAGAAAATATCATCATGTCAAGTGAACGTTAAAGATCAATCTGCCAGTGCCCCTGCCCCAGTCCCTTCTGTGAGTATTCAAGTAGGTAGAATTGTTATGTAAAATACTGTGACCTATTCCAGTTGCATAGAATATCTAATATAGTATATAGTATATAGCATATAGTATATCTAATATATAGTACCTGGTGACCGAGCTTTGCTCGGACAGAATAAGACATGTTTTTAAAAGTTAATTAGCAAAATTAAAACAAATTTACTGCCCAATGAAAACATTTATGTGGTTGAAATAAAACCGATTTAATACACCATAATTAATATAGCACTGAACAAAAAGTATTGGTAGGAATAACTCGCGGCCTATAGTTCTTGAGGCCGACAGCTACACTCGGCTACGATGTTAGTAAATTATCGATGCTTTAACGTCTTTTAGCCAAAGCCGATCATTTACTGTTTAATTATCCATACCGTTATTATTAGCCTGTGATCAACTGGTTTTGTTATAAACGGAATGAGGATTGAAAAGCAAAAGAGAAATTTAATTTACATCAATTAATTGGTTTATTACAGTGGCTTCAAGCAATACAACGAATACGTTTTCTATCAAAACACGGAAGGTTTTGGAAATACTTTTTTCTGCTTTTATTTCGCACAGCTATGTTATCCTTAAGTTTTTACAAATTGTTTAGTAACCTGATAATTTTGCATTTATTTAATTCATAAAATAAATATTAATGCATAACCTCTATATTGTTCCCCGCAGTCTTCAATCAAGAACTGTCAAACGGTTATAAACAGCTGTTTTGGTTTGTATTGTTTACATTTTATTCTCCATAAGCGTAATGTTAAATTTTAAGATTTTAAACTTAATATTACAGTAAAACACGAATTTTCCTGGACATTAGACCTATCTAGAACTTATTTTCTACTCGGAAATTAGTTATTTCCAAAATTTAAAGAAATTCCTCGGTGCCGTTTTCGAGATCCGTGTGCAAATATATATATATACAAACCTTGCTCGTATTATAGTATTGGATATTGGTCAAGTTGTATGAACTAAAAATAAGGTGTCTGAGTAGTTTTGGATGATTAACTGGATGATGTCCAATGTTGGTGAATTTTTCATTGTAGAGGATATTACCTGAAAAAGTTATCATTTTTTAATGATTGCCATTTTGAATTTGTACGTTGGAATTTTTTTCATAAATCACCTTACTTACAATTAATTACTAAAATTTATGAAAAATTTACAAATTTAAAGTTTAATATTTTTTGAGAAAATAATATTTTAACACATCCTCAGTTGCGCTAGAACAGCTACACTATCAGTAACTTTTTTCATTAAACTAAAGACTCTTGTTAGTTAATCACTAGTAGAACCTATTATTTCTCTCTCATTGCACTTACTTAATAACTATTATTCCCATGCCTATTTATATCGGAGGTGTTATTTAGCCACATCAACAGGGACGTAGATTTTTCCACAGTATATTATTTTCAAATACAATTCATTTATTTTATTCTTTCTTATTCATTCTCATGTTTCTGAAAATTATAGGAGAACTGGGTATACTATTGTTTTGTATAACATTAATTTTTTGTTTTTAGGCCGCTTCTGAAATGTTGGGAGAGATTTCTCCTCACCATGTTTACTCAGACAGCAAGTCCTCATCGGATACTCCAAGCTATAACCAGTTGACATATAATGAAAACATCCAGAGGTAAGTCAGTTACCGCAACAACAATTATTTTTGTTCTCACTGATTTATTTTTGGTGGAAGTAAACTCATTATTTTATTATCAGGTTTTGATTGTATTTTGGTTTTGGTATCCACACAAAAAAAAACTTGTAGGATTGCTTAAGTTACAGATGTGATATTTTTTATTGCGACAAATATTTGTGTTTTATTTCCAGCAATATTTAGTGGTGTCAGGGCTCCTCGGTTATTTATCATTATTTTTCATTAGTGTTAAAAAAATTAATCTGAGGAAAAATTTAAATATCTTTCAGTTCTTGATTAAAAAGCAACCTACACTTTTCAAACTTTTCTTCTTTTGTTTTATTAGTTTATTCAACAAACAACTAATTATTTTTCTTATTAGCAGACAAATATTTAGCTTATATCTGCTGGTTATCAATTTTCATTATGACTGAAGTGTTATTTTTCTGTTTCTTATTTAAAGTTAATATTAATAAATAAATGATAAAATCCTCCTTTGTATCAAATGGCCACTTCAACTTTTTATGAAGTGAAAAGAGAAGTGTGCAAATATTTTTTCTTATTTTCTTGATCACTTTGATTCTCAAATTTTTTACAGATTTTTCGCAAGTGAACCAAAAACCATAGGATCAGAGGAGTCCCAGGATACAAAAAATGATCAAAACCAGTCATCTTCCAGTGGGGGCGAAGAAGGAAAGTCTCTACCGAACAACTCCAGCTTCAATTCCAACAGGTATCAGTTTCTTTGTTTTACAGTTTCATCATCTGTATACTTATTTAAAGCTGAAACAGCTTCACTGGCTAACTGACACAAACTATCAGTCGAATATTGTGGACCTTTGAAATGAGGAACACAGTCTGAAAGAAAATCAGACATGAAGAGCACATCTTAAACTGTTTTCTATTGCAGCAATGGCAACACACACCATTGGTGAGTAAGTTCGATCAACCATGGGCTTCTCCTTTACATTTCATTATAAATTGAGTACGGTACAATAATACTTTTAAGAGACTGATTCATTTCAAAACTGTTCAGAAGCTTTTTGACTGCTAGAGAACATTTACGAAGCTGGAACAGTTTATAAATTCCAGATTCCAGTCTGTGACAAGTACAATATTTTGAATCAGCTGATTTATTTAATATTTTTGTCAATTTGGTGTATTAACAAATTTTGTGGTAAGATAAAGCCAATTTCTAAACTGTAAAGGAGGATTTCAGGTGAAGCCAACTGGTTATTCAATTTTTAAGCTAGTTGTTCAATGTGTATTTACTCTTTAACAGACAATTCACTATTGCCGATAAAATTTATGTACAATTAATAAAGGAACAATTCTTGTCCATTGACTGGGATGGTAGCGACGTCCAGTAATCTAGCTACTTACTTACTTACTTACTGCTGGGGCATCACAAATCTCAGTCGATTTTTTGCCTCGTAGATTAGCCTCCTCCATTCTTCTCTGTCCTCTGCCATTTCAATTGTTCCTCCGCACCGGACAACGTCTTTCCCAACTTGGTCAAGCCACCTTAATTTAGGCCTTCCTAACGGTCGCCTTCCTAACGGTCGCCTTCCTTCCGGTCCTTGCATATCTCCTTCGGCCTTGTACCCTCCTCTCTGCGAAGTACATGACCTAACCAGCTAATTCTTTTGGCTTTTATGAGGGCTATTATGTCTGGTTCTTGGTATAGGGCACGTAATTCTCTGTTTTTTCTTATGCGCCAAACTCCATCTTCACATACTGGTCCAAAGATTTTCCGCAGAACCTTGTTCTCAAAAACTATTAATCGTCCTTCATTTCTTTTGGAAAGGACCCATGTCTCACTGCCATACAATAACACCGGCTGTATGATGGTCTTGTATAGTCTTAACTTTGTACATCTTGATAGCAGTTTGGATGATAGAAGTTTTGTACAGGCACCTAAGCTCTTATTGGCATTTGATAGTTTGCATTGTATCTCTAAGTCTTCAGAATTTGAACTACTTACTGTAACTCCTAAATATTTGAAGTTGTCTACACAATTTATTGAATAATCGGCAATGTTGAAATTTACGTTTCTATTTTAAGTGTTTCGGCCAAAGTGAATTATTCACTTTGATTTATTCACTTAAATCTAGCTAATTGGAGGTCACAAATTGTGGATAGTTGTGACCAATGGTCGGTGGATGTAGTGTTCTCGTGTATGGATTAACGTCCGCACTATTGAATACTACGTTAATCCGCAAAGACCATCCTCATAATTAGACCAATTCATAATTCAGAGGAGGTGGTTCGGATTCCACGTTAAACTGTAGGTCCATTAGTTGCCAATGGCTGTTGGGATATTAATTAACAGTCCTGTCTAAGGAACATGTCAGCCTTAGTCAGTAACAAGAGTACAAGATTGCGCCACAATCATCTTATACTCAATCCTCATTCATACTTGGCTTAAAATACCCACCTTGGTCGCCATTTCAATAATCTAATATAATATAATCTTGTCAAAAAATGCACAATAGATTGTAGAATGGAATTTATCTGGGACAAATATAATTAAATAATGCAATCACAGATGTTGACACATTCATACACATTTTGTGTGTATATTTGAATAAAGAATGATTTGATTTGAAAGTTTTAGTCTATATTATTTTTTTATTCGACAGTGACAGTTGTTTGAATGGGAGTGGTAATGGCAGCGGCAATGGAAGTGGCAGTGGTGTCAGTTGCAACAGTGCTCGACTCAAACCAGATAGCAGCACCAACAAACCAGCTGTTGAAACACGTCGTGACTCCAAGCCCACAGCAACAGAGGACAAGGCCTCCTCACGTCCTCTCACAGAGGAGATGCTTTACAAGTCAGTCATTGGTTTATATTGGGGTTTAAAAATTAATGATAAGCCAAGAATTGTATGGTACAAAATTAAGTATAGGTAGAAGTAGATACACAGTTAGTGTCAGGTAGTAGTAGGTTACCGTTAGTTGGTAGTAGCCTTGGTAAAAAATTTTAAAAACCCTTTAAACTGTTTGGAAAGTACTATTCAAAAGGTCATGCAAAAGTCAGTGTGTTTGGAATTTACCCTGCTATAAGAAAGTAGGTTAATGTAAAACGTAATAAATTTACAATCAAAATTTTGAATGACCATTGCTCATTGGTCTCAAAATTATGTAATACTTTCATAATAATTAATATTGAATCCCTTCAATACTTTACAAATATATAAGTATATTTTACTATTATGCACTTAACACAAATATTTAGTATGAAGATATTTTTTCAGTTTATGGTTGTACACCAGAGTCCCGATAATCCAAACTAATTGGGACTGAACCATGTTTGGATAGCCAAGTTTTTCAAATTATCTGGATTTACAGTGCAAAGTTACATTCAAAATACCAATAAAATCCATTATTTTAGTGTATTTAGACCAATTAACTTACGTCTTATCACAGTTCACAAATAAGTTTGTCCACTACATGTTTTGTCTGAACAGCATCAAGTGTTCCTCCAGTGACGTTCTATCCGTTATGGACTCGTCATTAGAAATATAAAACACAACACACACATTGACACATAAAAACCAAAAATGATAAAACAGTTATTAGTCTGAGTAGGCTTACTGTCTACTTTTTACCCGATTGCGATTAATTACTAGAAGGTGAATGTTCGAAAAGTAGTTCATCGAAATGCGAAGATAAAGAGTCGAACCGTGAGAATCAAGTCTATTGTGATGTAGTGTACTGTGAGTGTAGCTAGACATCGCCCTATGCTATCTCAAGCAACAGCGTACTGCTTCATCGGCATACTTGATGTTTATAAGACGATGGCACAACTTTGCATTGGTAAAAGATTATAACTGAATTCTTATGTTCATGTTAATTGTGTATTTAGTACTGTATAGTTAGTGATGCAGTGCTGTAGATTAAAGTGTTATAATTCAGAATACATTGCTTCATTTTTAATTTAAACTCAGAAACCTTTTTCACCCATCAGATAGTTCGGAATACTGGGGTTTTGATTTCCAGGACTCTAGTGTATTTAAAATGTTTTACTTATTAGTAAAATATTATTTTACTTATTAAAAATAATTAATATAGTTGTTTATGGTTTTTAAACAATGATAGTAATCAAAATCATCATTGCCAATTGAATTGATCATTTGACTTTGACTAGGCTTACATTTTTGAAATTTGTTAATGTACAATAAACAAAATAAAACTTGACCCAGTTTATTCTGTTCAGGCACAATGAAAATATGAACAAGCAAATGGCACAAAAACATAAAGAAGAGAAAAACAAAGGCGGGAGCAACAGGAAGCACAAAAATATACGGCACAAAATACTGGAGGAAAATGAACCGGTAACTGACAAAACATAATCTATTATAATGTATAGTTGAATATAATTTTATTTATTAAAATATGAAGAAATATGCACTTCAAGTTGATCAACATTGATCAACAAATTAAAATTATTCCCTTTTAGTACTGCTCGCTCCAAGTCTATAAGTTTTATTCATATTCTGAATTAAATTAGGTGAATTATGATAGTGTTATTAGAGACTAATCTAAGTATTTGACTTATTAATCTTCTGTGATAGTGTTACCATTATCATTCAACCAGTCATTATGTTGGACAGTTAGATGTTTTTGTCTGTACATCTAAGAATTATTGAGTGTCTAAAGTCTGAAGCTGTATGTCTGTAATGGTTTCAGGAGGACCAGGGAGGTCACGGGATGAAACGCAGTGTGTCCCACTCTTGGGAGGGTGAGCCGATCAAAGCCTTCAAGGGAGGCCATCGAGACAGGTCCAACGTTGCCCCACCTGGGGTTGGAATCTGTCCCCCAGCTCCGCCAGTTGCCCCACCCCCTGAGTGGCAGGTGCCCCCGCCAGTGCAACCCATCCCAACTGGCCACATGTAAGAATCAAAGACTTGTTTAAGAGACATTACATGTCTTTTGTGCAATCGACAAAGTTCTCAACTAATAACAGTAGAACCTCCCATAGCCGACTATGACGGTTCCGAGCCATGGTCAAAATAAAATGCATTTCTTAGATATAAAAACAGCTAAACAGTATTTTAATCAAACTTCATTGTATCTCTAGCACATTAATTTAAAAATCAAGAAATAAATAGTGGTGTGCGGATAGTGAATTATTTTTTTCTGATCGGATTCGGATCGGATAGCTCAAGTTCGGATCGGATAGTTTTCGGATTCGGATACTCGCAATAACAAAGTGAAATCAGACTTATCTAACAGTAAATTAGGAATGAAATTTTATATGGAACAATATCAAACCGCAATCTGATACTCGGTACAACTATCGATGACGCTATGCTTTGTATTTCAAAATGCAATATTGTGTTGAACTAACGGTTTCTTAAATGCGTAGTTAAAGAATCGAATAATCATACCGCATCCTCGGACCGCCCAATGACGTTCTTACATTCCAATCCAATACTATAATACGAGCAAGGTTTGTATATATATATATATATTTGCACACGGATCTCGAAAACGGTACCGAGGAATTTCTTTAAATTTTGGAAATAACTAATTTCCAAGTAGAAAATAAGTTCTAGATAGGTCTAATGTCCAGGAAAATTCGTGTTTTCTTGTAATATTAAGTTTAAAATCTAAAAATTTAACATTACGCTTATGGAGAATAAAATGTAAACAATACAAACCAAAACAGCTGTTTATAACCGTTTGACAGTTCTTGACTGAAGACTGCGGGGAACAATATAGAGGTTATGCATTAATATTTATTTTATGAATTAAATAAATGCAACATTATTAGGTTACTAAACAATTTGTAAAAACTTGAGGATAACATAGCTGTGCGAAATAAAAGCAGAAAAAGTATTTCCAAAATCTTCCGTGTTTTGATAGAAAACGTATTCGTTGTATTGCTTGAAGCCACTGTAACAAACCAATTAATTGATGTAAATTAAATTTCTCTTTTGCTTTTCAATCCTCATTCCGTTTATAACAAAATCAGTTGATCACAGGCTAATAATAACGGTATGGATAACTAAACAGTAAATGTTCGGCTTTGGCTAAAAGACGTCGGCGTGGCTAAAACGTCATCGCTCAATTGACTAACGTCGTAGCCGAGTTGTAGCGTGTCGGCCTCAAGAACTAATACTAAACTAATAGGCCGCGAGTTCCATCCACATAAATGTGTTCATTAAGTAATAAATGTGTTTTAATTTTTCTAATTAATTTTTATAATAAATGTCTTATTCTATACAAGCAAAGCTCGGTCACCAGGTACTTGGATATGAATTGCGTAATTTCGTCATCTGCGGTCGTCATTCGTCATTCGAATCGCTATAAGTGTATCGCGTCTACCAGTCAACGACATTGTTTTGATGAAAGACTACGTAATTTCGTCGTCTTATCAAGGTGTAAGCAGAAATTATTCCGGCTTCGCGGGTATTAACTCGACGAAAATCTCGTTGTTTTTGTTCAAATTGCTGAATTATATAGTCTTCTGACAATTCGGATATTACTGGATATCTTAAATACATTCGGATCGGTTTCGGATATCCGATCCGATCCGAATCAGAACCGAATTTTCGGATATCCGCACACACCACTAATATAAATCATAACGGAAGAATTACAATATTTATAGATAATTGTAGAACAAGCCTTTCATGTTTCAACAGGTTCAGCAACAACGGAAGCATGAGAGTGACAGATAAGAGGGAGGTTCTACTGTACTGCAAATATAATTAATAAAAAAACATTAGCAACAAAACACACAAAAAGCAACAAATAATAAGCAATAAAAGTAGACATCTCCTTAATTTGTTAACAGACCCAAAACTCATCAACAATATATTGTAAATAATGTTTTCCCTAACCCTTACCAGGCGGCTGACGACATTTCTTGCAGTACAGTAGGGTCGCACGGTGCGGTAAACAGGTTTATTGATATTTTTATCGATATGAGTTTATTTTCATTGTGTTTTAGCAGTAAATAGTGTATATGTTGTGAATGTTTTTATTGTATAGGATTTACAAACTAATTATTATTAACTGAAATAGCTCATGCAGACAAAAAATACTTTTTTTAAAACCTAAAATTGTCTTAAAATCTTCAATAATTAAAAATGAAACAAATTTCTGTTTTATACTTTATTAAAGCTACCTAAATCCAGGAAAAACATTGGGAAAATAATATTTTTATTTTTTTCACTAAATGAGCAGGGACCGTGATTTTTAGTAGCCCTTTAAGGGTTAATAACTTAATAAATTAATGTTTTAATAACTATGAAAAATGGTGGCAGTCATACCAGAGTGCGTAGGGACTGGCCTACCGCCCAATGGACCTGGGTTCGATTCTTGATCATGGCATATGCTATTTCTATCTAATACTGCCTCTGAGCTTTGGAAGGCACATTAATCGATTGGTCCTGGCAAATAGTCGATAGGTCAAGTCAGAGGCATTAGTGCGACAAGAAAAGTCAGAAAAAAACCTTGGTCAGAAGGGAAACGTGAACCTTTTTCTTGTAATAAAAACATTTTCTGTGAGACATACCATTGACATTAAGAAAACAAATAATTATTTATTGAAGTTTTTTTTATAAATGGTTGCATTTGTTTTTTCCATTCCAACAGAAATTACGTCTAAAACATAAATTTTTTAGTTGAATAGCTGTGTGTGCCTTTTTTTACTCAAAATGCATTCAGAGACTTCTTGGTTATTAAATAGCTATATACTTACAAATTTGGAAGCACCATTAAAATACTATGAATATTATTTTCTGAGCAATATTGTAAATATTCAGTGTTGTACGCTGTTTTCCACAAGAATAAAAGTACATGTAGTTTTCAACTGTCTATAATCTAGAATATTATAAAAAAGAGGTGGTTTCTGTATGTTTGTTTGTGGGTTTGTTGTGGCAAGTAAATGCGAAAAATACTGAACCGACCGGTTTGAAATTTTACACAAAGGTAGATCTTAAACTCATGCAACACATAGGCATACTTACTCATTTCCTTAAAATCCTCTCGGGCTACGCCCTGTGAACGTCCTAAGTTTCAATGTTTACATTTTTAGAGAATGAAAACATAAAATTACTTGAATGTCAACAGCTGTGAATACTAAAATTTGACAGTTCGAGAAGAAGGAGAAGAAGAAGAAAGAGCTGCCGTGACCGTCCTAGGTTTCAATGTTTACCTAATGACAACATCCGTTTGCACTATATTTTGACAGTTTGGGAAGAAGAAGAAATAAAGTTGATTTTTCAGATAAACTGCTGGATCGAAATTAGTGAATTATTTGAAATAGCGGAATGGTAGATTTTAAGTTTTTTTCCGACGACTGCCTCTATTACATTAATCCTTATCTTCTCCCAATATTTGACATATGTTACTTTGAAATGTTGTAGACACTCCTGTTTTGTCATTTTGTAAACAATGAAGAATTAATTAACAATACCTTAAATGTATCAGTAGAGCCTACACCTTTCAGCCTTTTTAGCCCGTGCGAAGAATGGGTACTTTGGCTAGTTACTGATAAAGTTGACACACTCAGTTATAGCTACATTTAATTTCATGGATTTTAGTCAGGCAACCTAAAACTTCTTTCTTGAGACAGCAACCTGGAGAAGTATCACATTTTCTATTACACATGTATATTTTGTGTATATTAATAACATGAGTGTTGTTTTCCAGTCCATTGGTCAACTCCATCATGCAGCTTCCGTGTGTTTACATGAACACAATACCGACCACAGCACCTCTGCCTACTGCCTGTGGTCATCATGAGCAGCGTCCGAGCGGGGGCGGGGTCCGTCCTAACGAACTCCCACACTTGCCTCAGATGAGGCCCCAGGTGCAGGTGGCAGCTGCCCCTCCCTATCTCACCCACCAGGGTAAGCCATCACATTTTTCTTACAGAAGGTTGAGACCTATTTAGCATAAACACTTATCAAACTGAGAAAAGGGTGAGCTGAGACGGGACTAATAAAAGTGACTATCACCTCGGGGATCACATGAATGACGATTGAGCCTTTTACCACATCATCACAAACCATCGTGTCATGTTTTACCAATTAAGCCAATCAATCCTTTTTTTAATCAAAAATTGATAGTGTTTCTTTGTAAGAATAGTAACAAATTAAAAATTTAAGTAGAGAGTTTGTTGCCTGGACAAATATTTTCCATAAAACTTTAACTGCTGTTCAACTGAGAAGATAAGATTTTGAGTATTAGCATAGACAAACCAAAGCACACGTTGATGTACCATCGCTATTGTAAGGATTGAACATGGTTTCTTGTACCTTTATTCATATTGTATGGACTCAGCCCTTTGAGTGCCGAGTGTCTTGATCCCAGATGCTCCGATGCGCTAAAATTGCCAGCCCTTGGTACGGTGGATTTGCTAAAATTTCCTGCCCTTTTTCCCGAAAAACGCAAGCGTTTAGTGAAACAATTATAAAAATTTTATTTATTAACATTTCTTTGTTCTGTTTTTTGTTTTACTTAGGATAAAATTGTGCATCAAACAACATTTTTATATAAGTACAAGAATTTATAGTGAAAGAAAAAAGAAAAAGTCTTTTATGAAAAAGTAGTCTTTATAAAAAACTTTTTCTTAAATGACTTTCTTTTTAATATGAAAATCTATAACCCGATTTTTATTGTTTTGGTAGGCCTTCATTTGGAGTTAACCCTTTGAGGGAAGGGGAGTGCATGTGGCCAGACGGCATTTTCCCGAAAGTTTGAATCGCGACCTATACACGCCGCAATGTATAACCATGTAAAACACCCCAAAATATCGTGTATTTTATGTCGCGTATTTTATGTTAGTTTGCTATTTATACATTCATTACTAAATGAGACGTATATTTCTCTTACTCTGCACTTTTATATCTTTTCTTATAATATTATTTTCTCAGTTTAACATGGAATCCGAATCACTGCCTCTGAATTATGAATTTATTATTAGGTTGAAAGTTGTGTCTGTCATCTGCTTCTAGTTACTGTTGTTATTGTTATAGTAAAGGTTAGTTTTACCCAATGTTTAATCGTAATGGAAGGATGTTAACATCAAATAAAGTTAAAGACGAATAAATAAATGAATTATTATTAAATGATGATTTCGATATTAATTTTAGTGAAGTAAGTGTCAGCAATGAAATTCAAAATTTTGTTACGTCCTAGAGTGTTCTGGCCATTAAATTTATTTGACCTCAAAGGATTAAATGTCTTAGATGCTGATGACAAAAGTGAATTGAAAAGAGAATTTGGTGGGTTGTGTCTCACTCAACTAACAAAACCTAATTTATGACGTTGTGCAAGAAAGCAATTAACGATTTATTTATAATATTGATAACGGTGAATGTTACAGTGCAGTACATGCCGAGCCTGATGTACCAGTTGCCCCTTGTGCCGATGGTGTACACTCAGTCTCACATTGTCCAGCCCACCATCAAGCCACGCATGACCTACATGCCTAACATCTCAATGGCTTCTGTTCCCTCACAGGTAAACATCTACTGTACCTATATGTTCAATCTCAGATTTGATTATACAATTTGACTGATCATAATTTTAAAGGCTGTACAATACTTAAATATAAACAAATACTTAGATACCATCGTTATTGAGATAATATTATAAAAAGTGGGTTATATGTAAAATAGTTGTTTCCTTTACAAGTGTTCCTCAGTGACATCAAGGTGACTTGAATTTTCATGATTGAAGATTCATGATTTAGGCTGCAGTTACATTGCAAATGTTAGGCAGTTGTGTGAGAAGAGTAAAGGAGTTATTTTGCATTTGAGTTGATTTTGTGGAAAATCTTCATATTTAAATTCAATTCAGTAAATATAGTGTATATGATAAACTGTGAAATGGGATTTTATTTTGTCTTTTTAAATTGTAGGGTCTTTAACCTACCGTTGGTCGAGGTCACATTTGTTACGCAGATGGTTTAGGGGTGAGCGCCACACCACGCTCACCATTTTAAATGCCATATTAACAGTTTATATTTCATGAATTTCAAACACATTATATCATACCACTTCAGATTAACTATTTGTCTAATCTTTAATTATATGCGAAACTAAAAAATTCACAAGAAAAAAATTAAAAACTCTCAAACTATAAACTTTGTTATAAATTAATTGAAATTTTTTCAATTAAATTATTTAAATTACAGGGCACTATTAAAAAGACGTTTTGTTAATACTCATTGTATTACAAAAAAAGTCATAAATATACAAAACACAAAATTTATTATTAAATAAAAGGCTTTTTTAGTTGTGCAAGTTATGCTTATTGCACTGTAATTTATCACGAAACAAAAGTGCGAGACTGACTGAGGGTCAATTAACCTCCCCCACTACTGACACTCCGAACAACAGCTATTCCGAGTTTCAGGTCCATATATTACAAACTCAATGTTTTGTAGAAACTTAAAATGAAAAGTGAGCGCAGCACTGACCCCTTGACCATAAGCGGAATAATGAATCTTGAAAAAGTGACACTAACATGTTACTTCTTTCTGATTCAAACAACTGAATAATGCTACACAGGATATTTTTGTGTTCTTCTCGTCAGTTTTATAAACGGTCATAAATGTCAAAAAAGTAATTATGACATTATTGACTTATTTGTTTATTCATTTTTACGCTTAAGCCCAAACAGGACCTCTATCCTGTTACTACTCTTAGTATAATCGTACAGCAAACAGCTGTCGTTTGAAGTCAAGATAAAACTGGTTATTCACACACTGCTACACATCCGCACATCTGACGTGTTGTCTGACAAGTTGCTTTTTGTGCAGCCTACACTCAAATCAAATCAACAGATCCTACAGAATCCTATATAATTATTATTATTTATTTTTTATCTATATCAGACATTATATTTGGTTAAGTAACTGAGATACAGTAGAGCCACGTTTCTTCATATGCAGGGTGTTAAATTTTATCTTCCAGTTTTTTTTTAATCAACAACCTAACTTTAATTGTAAGGAAAAATGTAGAATTATGCATGGAAAGTTAGCTGAAGGTAATAAATTTCAGTTACCAATGTAATTATTATTTACGTAGTAACCAATATATCAGTATGGTAGTAACTCTTCACATCTATTTATCTTAGTTATCTAGTTATCTATTTTATACTATACAGTACTATACAGTAAAATGTTTTCTTCACTATGTTCTGTAATTAAAGACTAACATTTAACACTTACAGTTTCCTGCCAGATAACATAATAGTTATAATTTATTCTGTTGACAAAAATTTATAGTGATTCATAATTAACTTTAAGAAACAAAATTTGTACGTTTGATAAACAAAAACTTTGGCAACATCTTATAATTTAAAAAAAAATTAATGGCACTTAGTTTAACCCTAGATCGGCCATATAGGCAATGCAACTGTAGTGTCAGGCAGTTTTGCCTCCAGTGCAGCATTTTATGTGAACTGTTGTGAAATACCTATTTTTTATTCTTACCTATATAGTAGCCTATAATATATCATAAGGTCTGGAATATTCTGCAGAATTTAAATATATTAATTTAACCTAATCTTTGCTCCATTAAAATATAATTTTGGATAAAAATTAAAACAATTTTGTCGACGTTTGACAGTTGGCAGTATAGAAAACTTTAGCCTCTCCCATTTACAGAGGCTTAAAAAAAATCACAGTTGGTAAACTAATTACTAAAGGCAAACTATTTCAACAGACAAACTGGCCAAGTTTAGTAAAAAAATAAAAATCTATATATCCATTCGTGCCAACCACTACTCTCTGAGACAAAACTAAAGATTCAATGAATTTTAGAAAATTACAAATTTAGCTTTTGCTGCTCGATCGGCAGCGTAACAAGGCAGTTGTTTCAAAAAAGTGTTTTTTTCATTTGTCCTACGTTAATAAATCAATGTAAATGAACATGTTGTATATAAAAATTATAGTTTATTTTATCAGCGTTCTAATGGTACCTGTACAGGTACCATATACTACCATGTACTATATAGATTTCAATATATTTATTTCATAAAAATAATGTTAAATATTGGTTTAAAAAATTGTTTGTAGCAAACGTCTAAAATAGGTGTTTGGCCACCATCTTACTGAAACCTAACATCTACAATAGATCTTTGGCCTTTCTAGGTTTAGTAACCAAATTGGCCTGTAGTAAAGACAAATTTATTAGCAGCTGAACCAAATAAAAATGGTCTCTCTAGACTATCAGTCGTAATGGCAATTAGTTGCACACGCTAAATGTTCCGTGACTTTTTTAAACAGTTTCAAATTACTGTTTGAAGCAATTTACAAAAGATACAAAATAATTAATAATTTTGATGTACTGGTATTATGATTACTGATTCTTTACAACATTATAGTAACTATAAAATAAAACATTTGCTGGCAGTGGATCCTGGATTCATGGTATTTCAACCAACTATAACAAATAATTTTATGAATTGTTATTCATAAATAGAAAGCGAGGTCAATTTAAACAATCAAAAACAACAAATTTAAAAAATATAAATATAACAACTTAATATATCCATAATGTGGGAGTAGAGTCAAGACTTTTCTGATAATTTCTAATCCACTTCTTTTCACCCAACTTGGTGTGACCTAATATGAGAGCATGGGTATAAAAAAATAGTATAGTAGCTGAAAAATCTGAATTTATGTAGTGTTAATAGATATTTGTTCGGTAAAAATCTAGATGTAAAGGACCATCATTAAGTCATCCGCACTCTCAATAAAAATTTCAACGACACACGCTATCACCTCTGTCCTGTACCAACATGCAACAGCATTAATACTCTGGAACATAAAATTGTAATAACATAGTAATCACATGAACATTAACCCTAGAACTAGATTTGTCCCTTTAACTGTAACATAAACATAATGATGTATCTCTTCTTAAAATATACATAAAACATGCACCCCCCTTAACCATACAATTGTAAAAGAAGCAAAACACGTGTCTACTGCAATCCCAATCAAGCCTACAAATGGTGTCAACTTCCACCCAAGCTGGTCACAGCTTGGGTGGAATTTAACAGCTTGGTGGCCCAGAATTTAAGGTGGGCCCTCCTCCACTATACCACACATTTGCTAGCCAAATTAGGATTTCTCAAGTTATGGATTCGTACCCTAGCATTTCCGAAAGGCTTGCAACGTTTCACTTGCCAGTTAGCACTGTAAACCAGTCAGACACATGTGCATAGTCGGAGCAAGCGCTTACTTGGCTATAAGGCTGTTCTAAGGCTTGAGCCTGGATCTGGATGATATTTTTACTTATCTGAGAATTAGGTAGACTGACTAAGTCCTATAATTCTCACCCTTATGAATCCCTCTTACCAGTGGCTGTACAATATTCCGCAGGAAGATGCACTCAACCTGATTTTGTAGGGCTTACAAATCCTTCAGTATGTAACTTCTAAACTCTATCACCAGATTTCCCAACGATCTAGGTTTTAGCATCCGGATGTTTTAGTCTCTACTATATCTTAGATCATAAAGTACAACACTCATTCTCACAAACGTTTACAGCAGCCATCCTCGAGGGCTACGTCTGTTAAGGGAGAGCCGGGCTCGGCCCTCTGTAGCTTTGCTTCTGCTTCTCTGAAACAGGTGATCGATGATTCCAATCTCTGTTCATCCGTCATATCAGTCATTAGTTTTAACCTATCATAGTCCCTACCACAAAATACTACCAAGCGTAATCTTAATGACTGCTTCAAAATAGACTTATTATGCATGAGAGTCCTTTTATTTAGGAGCATGTTAGTGTAATCTTGGTATCAGTTTTTTTGTGTGTATAGACAATATACAAAGTTAATAGAAATTAATTAATTTTTATGCACGTTTCTAATTATGAGAAACATCATCATTCATTCTCTTCTCTTGTCGTTTTCTTGTAGCATCTTTTACTAGTTTTATAGTTGAAATATTTTTAGAAATTACGTAACAATTTCTTTAATTCTTTGTTTGAAATTCATTATTGGTGATGGTGGAGATAAATAAAACAAAGTTTCACTTTGAACAGTGCAACTTTATTTTATTTATATCGTGATAAAAATATCCGTAACAAAATCTAAATAACACAATTTCTTTAATTTTTGTTTTATCAGATTTTCTGATCTTCTCCTTGCATGAGTGAACGCTTTGTCCTGTAGTTGTATCGTAAGCCACAAGATCAGTTCAGTTCCAAATAATGGTTTGAGTATACAGTAGGACCTCTCATATCCGGCCACCTCGGGACCGAGCCATTGGCCGAATAAACCAACTTATTTTAAAAACGATAATTTAACCCTAATAATAATATGAAGTTGATAAATAGTCATAATGAGAACTCAAGTGTCTTTTGTTGTTGTTTTTTGGGGAAAAAATATACACGTTACTATAAAACCAACACTGAATGTCATCCATCAACAATAGCATGCGAAGGTTTATGTCGCTCGGATGAAACCTTGTCACTCTATCTATAAAACCAAACTTCTATGAATAATGAGTAAAGAAGTTTGATTATTTTGGTGAAAAGAATATTTGCTGTGGTTGAATGCAACAAAAATACAGACGCTCTTTCAAGCAGAGCTAGAAATAGTGAGTGGCTCTTGACCGACAACAGTTTAACCCGAACGCTGTTCACTTAACTATAAACTATACTATAAATCTTGTAGAATAATCTCTTTAGGATTGGTTGGTGGTTTTAGTTTTTGGTTAAAATCGGCCTTTAAAACTAGTATAGCAGATAAATGAGTAATAATCTCCGAAAACCATGAGAGAGTCTGAGTAGCGGAAGCTAGTGCGTACTTTACACGTTCGTAAGCCATGAGATATACATTTTTAAAACTCTTCCAGGAAGCGGCCTGATATTCCGATGATTGGGAGAACCGAGGCAGGTTATGAGGGGTTATACTGTAATATTGAAACCATTATTTTAACTTGAAATCAATATTCGGTATCAAGTATTCGGAAGATACTATAGTTTGATTAATTCCAAAATGTCTTTTTTAAGAATATGCAATAAAGAGATAGAAATATTAATGTAAAGTCCAAAAGTCCCTTAACTCAAAAGATTCCCTCATGGCAACACACCCATGCTTATCCCATAATTGAATTCTATTGCTTGGGTGTTTTTTGAATGTTACATACACTTAATACACCCTATCTGCACTATAATAGCTTTTAAAGATAAACAAACTTGTTATCCTAGTAAACAATACCTGAAAAACTAGTTTAAGGGAAGGAATTTTACGGATGTGGTAACAATAAAAATTTCTCTTCTTTCAGGATAAAATTTAATATATAATATAATATAAAATGTAATATATTTTCATCATGGTGGTGATGGGTGGGTAATGTTGTGCATGAGTGTAGTTTTATCTTTATTTTATTTTTGTAATATTTTAGGTTTTTTGCATTGGTTTTAAGAGTACCTCCTCACACTCATTAAATTCTATACAGGTCTTCTTATGATTGTGTAATTCACAGCTAATGCAGTTTTACATTACAGTATTTTAGATAAGAAACTGCCTTCCCTGAGCCTAAATAATCGTACACAAATCAAATTAAGTAAACTCGTTATTGTGATATCAATAATATCAGTGAGTCAGGACATTCTGAATTGAATTAATATTTATCAAAACTTAATAACTTAATACAACTTTCAGGAATCCAAAGCCCTCACCCAGTGTTTGAATCCCAGAGTACCTAATGTGAATTACCTTATTACCTGTACAAAAGCTCGGTTGATTAGACCAAGTTTAAATTTTAGAAGTTAAAAAAATACCAAATTGGATTCTCTACCTGAAAACCTTTTATTAAGATCAATGGAAGCATATGCTTATATAGCTCTAAACTAATCAAAACATCCACAATATTCTGTGGTTCTAAAAAAAAATATAGAAAACAGAAGTTATTTCTTCTTTGCATCCTTCTCCTTCCCTTGCCTTTTTCTTTGTCTTCTTTTTCTTTTTTAAATTCTATTGAGTTTAAAAAATAAATGTAAACTTTGAACATGAGTTTGGTGTACTTTTGATTCTCGATAAATTAGACAAGTCGTCTGAAACTGATCAGTTGTTATAAAACTAACATAACTCTTCAATTCACTTACAAAAATCAACTATAGTTTCTGTCTGAAAAAGGTATTATTGCACTGAATAATCTTTACCTTTTTTATGTAAATTTGATGGGCAAATTTTCTGGTAAAATATTCACAAATGATCTTTTTTACCCACAAATGATTCAGGTATAACTAGTACATTGGCCAACTCCCCACTTCCTCAATACTTCAACAACCTAGATTGAAGGATAACAATTTAGGTTGTTTGAATGTCATCTAATTCAAACAATCTGTACAATTACAAGAATAAAATTTATAATGTTCATCTAGTTTATAATGTTTTATTTTCGTGATTTTTTTCTCAACCTTAGTTTTTAACTGTTCTTTTTTTTAACTTAATAAGTTAAAAATATGGCATTCAAAAGTTATTTTAAAAGTATATCTCCTCCTTTATTTTATCCTGACAGTTAATTCTGCCAAGGAATGGTATGTATATTAATGAATCCTGTTGCAACATGTTTCATAGAAACCAGCAAAACAAGATATTGGTAACAAGTTTTGATAATTTATTTTCAGCATTTAATTTAGATTTTCAAACTACAACTGAAGTAATTTAAATTTATTACTGAAAGAATTTGAAAGAAATTACTTTACTGAAATGTTTTTACAAAGTGAAAATATTTGTACTGATCCTACAGTATATTTATGAAGTTTCAAATATTACTGTGGTAGAATATGATCCTTAGTTGATGCAATAGTGCCAAAGCTCAACCTGTAGAAACTCTGTATCTCGATACAAAACCTCGCCTAAAACTTAAAAAGGCTTAACCTCCCTTCATTGCAGTAAAACAATTTCTTCGAATGCTGGTGTCTTGGAGTGCCACACTAGAGTTTCTAGTGTGTGTCTGCCACCAGTCTGTAGCTAAGGATTACTAATGCTTCTAGACACACCCTTTACTTATTTTTTAAACCAAAATACTTATTTATTTAAAGCATGACTATTTATTTCAAACCGATACAAATAAAATTAATGAGATTAAAATTTCAAGCACAATAATAGTGTGCCTTTAATTTAACCTTAACCCTTTGCGCCCGAAAGAACAGTAGTACTGGAAGTGTCACAGCTAGTGTTCGTTCTAGCGTGATTTGGAATTGCTCAAAAGGCCAATATAGCTGACCGCACTACTTCCACTGATAGCACGGTAGCCATATATTTTGATGCATCCCCCTCAGCACGTAATAATTTTAAATGGAATTGGTGTTATTTGCACACTCATAGTAAATTTATAGATTATGAGGAAAGGGTAATTTAAAAAGTAATTATTTACACTTACAAACACTACATTAAACATAAATAACATCAAATGTAACTCACTGAAGAAATGTAAATAACATCACTGTCTGCACTGTGTTTGCCGTGGGAAGTGATGAAAATATGTGGTTAGTTAGTTCAAGAAGTGCCTGTTAGGTTTCAGCACTCACCAGGCATTATTAGACAAAAAAATTATAAATGTGTTTAGTGGCCAGTGATACTGGCCTTTCGAGCTGTAAGGACATTATTTCCAAACCAAATATGAACTGACACGCAAATGGCGGTGGCCAGCACAGTTTGCCATTCAAGCTCAGATCAGAGGACAAACAATAAATACTGACAAAGAGCACAAAGGGTTAATTTTGATTAAGAAGCTAAATTCAACAACCTATAAAAAGTTCATATCGTGTTGAGAGTTGCTACTGTTTTTGTACTTTTCCTTAGTTTATAAGTGTCTGTAGTAATTGATAATTTAGACGATTTAGTGATACAAATGTACGCTAGATGTTATACTGGAGTGTAAAATTAATACCCTTTTTAACCAATTTTAAACCTAATCTCAATTTGCCACTCTTAACATTGCAGGATGGCAGGGCCTGTTAGAGCGTTACATCTGATTGTTTCACTTTTGTCTAGGCGATGTCAGATACCTCCAAGAAAGAGAACAAGTCCAGAGCAAGTTCCCCAGTCTATTCCCCAGGAGGATTTACTTGTCGTACTGGAAAAACAAAAACTGGCACTTTTGACAATGAGTAACGCATCAATATATTTCCTTGCTACATAAGTGTTATGTATAGTTTTATCGATTGTCTATGTTGATTTAATGATTTAATTTACAAATCCTGAGATTTGTAAACTAATTTTTTTAAATGTACTGATATGATTGCTGAATGCTCTTCATGATTTTGGAAAACAATAGCTAGTTCAATGTAGGCTCAAAATACTAACAGGCAAATATTTGTCAATTTTTTAAAATTAACATATTTATAAGTAACTCAGAAAAAACTGGAATTATTTCTTTGAAAACAATTAATCCTCTTCAATAACTGTTTTTTTTCAAATAATTCAAATGAATATATTGATTGAGGTTTTTGTAAAAGAATATAAACCATCAAACAGCCTCTTGAAATCCAATGGTCAATGACTGTTAGACCATGAATTGCCCCTGGCTTGTTGATCTGCCAGATAAGCCTATACCATGATGTCCTTGTTCACCAAACCATGTTAAAGAGCAAGAACTTGAAGATTTTATTCTGTTTTGAATAAAAATAACCTTTTCATATCAAAATAACCAGACATAATATGTCAGTCTGAAACTAATTGGATAGATTGTTACGTATTGCATTTTTTAAATAATTATTCTATTCAAAAGAGCATAAATCTTTAGACTCATTCTTCAATAAAGATTGTGTTAAAAATAGGATTCAATGAATTTGATTACACACATGAAAAGGATTTTAGATCATCAACACATAATGAGCTTACTTATAATTTAGTCATATTTCTGAACAGTTTATAATGCATTTCATTCTGACAAATTGTAAGACTATACTTTCTAGCTACATGCACTTGTTAAGTTGATATATTGAAAGCTTATCATTCTGAATAGCTTCCTACATTTGTTGCCACTCCTGACATCTCATCTGAAGGTGCTATACACTGAAATTTTATGATTCAAATCATTTCTAAGATTAAAAAAAAATCTTTTTACACATTTATAAACCTCCTAATACTTTTGGGTTTCTAACTAAACATAGCCTTTAAATCAATAATATTTTAAGGAGATAACAATTTTACCATTTCCTTTATGGTTTGTTTAGTATGACCCATGATGATACCAGCTACTGTTCTTATTCTTCGTTATTTCCAAAGACTGAAAAATCTGACGACAGCATGAAAGGTTCCCAAGACAAAGAAAATGTTGGTGAATATAAGGTGAAATATCTCTTATTTTTGATGACTGGGTTGTAGCATTATTCTTGTGCTACCAGATGTTTGTTTCAAATCCGATGGCATAGTCATTTTGTTTTACTATAGTTTTTTATGTTTTTGTAGTTTTTTTTATTTAAATGTCCTTATAACCGTAGTAGGATACTTTAAAATCAAGCAAGGAAAAGCATATTTTCTATAATAATAATAATAATGGGAAAAAATCAATACAGGTGTTTGCAAGCCTTATTGAGCTTGTATAAATAGTGTAACATGTTAGTGTCTGGCTTATGTGTATCTTTTGTCTTGATAGTAGATTTACTGTAATTAGTATTTGATGCAATAAAATGCTATAGTTTGACACTAAACTATTTACCACTATTAATTATTTACACTAATTTATTAAATAGGACTCATACAACTGATTCAGATGAATTGGAATTTTTTATTGGATTGGGGATTTGACTAGCCTATTATAAAAATGAAAAAAATTCAATAAAAAAGAAAGTTAACACCTGGATGCATTTCTCATTGCAATTTTAGGGTTGTTTTACCTACATATTTTTATTATAATGGTACAAAGGTTTTGGTTTGTGCCTCTGTACAAATCCATACATACACACTCATCCTATCTCACACACAGACCCCACATTGAAGACCACTTTCATGAAAGCAACCCTGAAACATTACATCCATCTACACTTTGTTGGATTCAAACTCATTGATTTCATCCACTCATTTCATTATTTGATTATTAACCTGAATTAATTTATCTTTGCTTTATTCAAAGGCTAAATCTGTGTTTTTTATCAGAATTGGAGAAACTCAGGACAACACTCTGATGAAAATACATTGAAAACTGTGCGCAAGGTAAACCTACAAATAATTTTTAGCTTTGACGTTTAGTTAATGTGTACTGAAATTTAACCAAACCAGTTAATCCCAAAAAACGTTAAAACTGGGGGGGGGGTAAACCCACCCATAATTTACTGTCGCATTTGCGACACTACCTGCCGCCCGCTGATGGTTCACTGTCACAGTTGCGACGGTCAGTAAGCTTTTATTTAATCCGCTCTAGGGGGCCTTAATATTACACTGATTGTTTTGTATGTAGCATCGATAAAATCGGCAAGCTTCACGCTTTCTGCCGATGCCTGCCTGCAAACGTTTACTCTATTCTCTGGTTGACAATGACAATACTATACGAACGGCAGCAGTGGCGATAATTTCGCCTATCGATGTTTGTAGGGTTAAAAAAATACTATTCATAGCTTTAGTGACTAAGCAGTAAATTCAAGATACTATTTAAAAATGTTCAATAATTAATCTTTTATGTATTTGGACAAACCAACATTATTTATTTTTTTAATAAATGACTTAATTTTTTACTAGTACGGGTAATTTCAACCCTTTAAGTGTCCATTACAGTGACTCGTATTGTCAAGTGATTTTTGTAAATTTTCAGAGTTTAGTTTGGACACACAAAAAAACACCACAAGCTTAAATATTGTTATATATTGCCTTAAAGAAGATAAAATAGACTATTCAAATATAATATACGTTAGTCTTAGCTTCTTATTACGTATCATCCTTGTAGGTTCAAATCCAAGTATTCTTAAAAAAGTTTCTGTTCCCTAACGATTCATGTAAGTTCTGTCATATATACTATATCAAAATTCTAAAATATAAATTTTATTCAGAATTTTATTCTGATAAAGAAAATACATATATAGTTTATATTGCTTAAAACCATTATTTACAACAAAAACTTTTGAAATTCCACATTATGTACATGAAAAATGGCACCTTACCTTTACCAGTTTTATGTCACTTTTTGTTTTGTTTTTTTGGCTTTTAGAGGTCTACAGTCATTCACTTCAATTAACTTATCTTCTGATATATCACTAAAACACAAACCTTCACAAGTTTTAGGGATGTAAACAAACAACAACATAAACAAAGTTTCACAAAACATTTGCTAACAGCTGTGAATGTAAAAAAAACACTCACAGACCATCAAAACAGGTATGAAACGGTTCAGATTTATTATAAACATAAAGCCTAAAAGTTCCTAAACTAAATGGTATAGGATATAGTTCATTTTAATTGATCGTAAACCTTTATAAAAAGCGGTATAGTAGAGCTTGCAGAGTCGCCCGGATTCAGGCGATTGACTCTTAGATGGTCAAATATAACCAAAGTAGAATTTAGTAATAATAAAAACAGATCTTTGTCTGTTGTACCCAATACTGTATCAACTGTGCAGGAACCTTCGTGGATGGAGAATGTGGAAGTGACGCCAGACCTTATGTTGCGCTACCAGATGAACGGCTGCATTCTCAGCCAGGTCTTGCAGTCTGATTTTGAAACTCTCCTCAAGTACCACCAGGTAAATATGATTTTAAAATTGTTAATATAGTCAGGGACATTTTGTAAGGCTAAACTATTGAATATCAACAGCAAACTACATTGAATATCTTTTGAAAATATTCAATGTCTAATGGCTGTGGTACACCTGTTGTTTCTCAATATCTTTTCTTATTTTATTACTCAAATATCTTGAAATCTATGTAACTTAAACAACTATTGTAAATTGAAGAAAATAAATTTCCTGAAGTATCACTGAATCATTTATAGCCAACAGTTATTGAAATGCTCATTTAAGTGATTGACTTGTGTTTGCCGCAACAGCCTGACATGGTAAATGAGCAGCTTGACCAGTTGTACGTGGATCTGGAGGGGTTGTCCAAGAAGTTGACGCTAGAAGAGAGTTTCCCATCATCGTGCAGCAGTAGTGATGAGAAGCATATGCTTGCACCTGGAATCCCCTCCACAAGCACATCCCCCTCCATCAAGGTGAGCTTTAGGACCCATCAACTGTGTTCAGTCTGACTACAATTGCAGTAGCTGAAAAAAACGAATGTTGACTCAATAGTTGTACAGGTTTTGGAAATTGTTATGAAAAGCAGTTTTACATTTAGGACATATGTGTTAGTATGCTTAAATGCTTCAGTCAATTTACTTTGAAATTAATACTACTAATTGAAAAGGTTGAACATAATTTGTAGAATAGTTAGGAAGGGAAATTTGCTCCAAGAAGCAACCCTCTGATTCTGATTAGCAATGGAGGGCCTCAGTTGATGTCAGGGACCTTGGCAACCCTTAACTGGAAACGCACTCAATCAAATAACATTTTGAAAATTTTTTTTATTTAATTACACTTGTCCTGCAAAGGTTTAAAACTTTATACATGAAAATAATCATGTTGTAGACTCGTTGTTGTTTTAAATTTACATTGATCCTACTTATTAACTGCCTATAATCATTTGAAGCAACTTAACGATCTATAGTATTACTAAAAATATATTAGTTTTATTTGAACTCTAATTTCATATTTATTTTATAAACTATACATATTTTCATTAATGAAATAAGAAACATAGTACCATTTTAAAAGTTTAATTTTTCAATTTTTAAAAGTTAAATTTTTAAAATTTTTAAAAGTTTAATTTTTAAATTTTTTAAAAGTTTAATTTTTAAATTTTTAAAAGTTTACTTTTTAAATTTTTAAAAGTTTAATTTTTAAACTTTTAAAAGGGTTCAAATTTTTAAACTATGTTTCTTATTTCATTAATAACAATATTAATTAAAGTAGCCCTAATTGGTGAATACTATACTGGGTTCAAAATAAACTATACATAGTAATATACAACTTAATTTTAATTTTGGATTTGCTCTTTCAGCAGATAAAAAAGAAAAAGAAATTCATCAACCATGACAAATGTGCAATGATATTTGAAGAATATGCTCCACTACCTCCATCAGCTAACGAACTATTGTAAGTTTTACATATTAGCCTAAATTTGAAAACATTTATTTCTTGTTCTGGGTAAAATCCTGTAATATGTAGGAAAAATAAATAGTTTTTTTCATTTTACACGTGTTTTTAGCTCTACATTCTTTGTAAAATTTTAGTTCATGGGTGGTGCAATATATTTTTCCTATGTTAGTCTAAGAAAGTGATTGTTTTCACACTCAATATCCGATGCAAAACAGGTGATTTCCGTATACAAATTAGTGGCGTCATCCTGTAATCCAGCTATTGGAGGTCACAAATTGTGAATAGTTGTGAGCGATGGTCAATGGATGTAGTGTTCTCTTGTGAGGATTAACGTCCACTCGATTGTGTCCTTTCACAATTAAGACAAAGTTATATTTTTATTATGACAAATATCCTCCTATTGTGTATGACATTATACACAATAAGATATACTGCAGTGTTATTCTCTTTTGGTAGGATCAAGAGTCCACTGTATATAAATATTAAATTATGATAATCACCTGTGTAGATTCGAAAGCTAAGGTTCAAGCCAACTTCGTTGTCAGTGGTATGGGCCGTACTCTCCAGGCTACTGGTTAGGAGTGGTCTAGATCTTTTTCTTTTGTAGCAAGATGATTCAATTGCACCCAGGTCGTCTTTTTCTCTCTTCCTCATCAGTTTATGGGGTAAATCCCACGGGTCACGACCCATGATTGGGTCAGAGTCTGGGCCCCTGAAAGAGAATTGACAATCGCCGACGAAGTGTAAACCTAATTTGATAATTGGGAGCCTAAATCTTAAATGAGCCTAAAGAATTGGGACTTTGAGGGTGAATTTAGTTGTTTAATATCCGTACCCTAAAGGGATCAAATGGTTGAGGGGTTTGATACTGCAGCGCACAGTAAGCCTCCACTATTTGAGGGGACAAGACAAATACAATCGGAACTTTAGTGTTAGTAAGGAGTTTTTGTAGAGCTCAGGCCTTCCTCTAGCCGGGCGCAACTATAATTTTTTTAATTTTTAACAATTATTCAAAGAATTAAAATGAAAAATTAAAAGATTCAAGTGTAGTCGAGTTTAAATTATATTGCATTGTAATTCATGAATATTATTTTTCTTAACTGTAAATTCCTACTTCTTAAAACTTCTGTTGTTATTATCTATTTGTAAATATTACTACTTTATGTACTTCTTACTTTTGTCAACTTAACCACATTATTGTAATTGTGGTAAGTAGATAAACCAATATTTAACTGATCAATAATACATTTTTATACAAAGCTAGATAAAGAAAAAATATAGAGGCCAGCCAAAGCACACTTTAACTCCTGATATTTAAAAATTAGCATAACATCCTTATTTCTTTACCAATAATTTTAATTTTGATTTTGTTTTATTCCCTAAAGCTCCCTCTTTTATACACTCCAGGCATAATACTTTTACTCAAACTTTTTTGCCATTATTGAACTGCCATTGTAACATCCCATAAGAAAATAGTTCCAAAAAGTTACTATACCAACCATTCTTAAAATTTACTGCTGTTACATTTATTTTACATGCATAGAAGGCTCAGGAATATGTTTCAGTCATCCTCCTCTGTGAAACACCCAGTGGCTATACCGCTTCCAACTATTGTTTGGGGTTACTTATCACTTGGATCTAGAGTCCACCAGCACCACCCCCCTTTAGATATCGCAAAAACCAAATTAACACTTGCGTTTTGCGACTTTTTTTAGACTTTGTGTGTGTGTGTTTTAATCGTTACATTTTTAGTAGTTCTATTAACAAATAAAAATAGAGAAACGTATGAAACTCGATATGTTTGTCTGTTTCAGAGCGGTATCATCTCAGAGTTCATAGCATGGACTCGATTCTCACCCCATCGTCTTCTTACTTTTCTAGTAGTGTTAGTTTGAGTGTTACTTCATATTATATTATTAATAAAGTTTTATTTATTAATATGTTATATGGTTAAGTATTTATATTTATGTAAGAAATTAAAATAAACTAATTTACTTACTTTGTGGTTTTTCATCATCCCTGTAAGCAAAAGGGTAAGATTGGAAAAGGATATTTAATAAGTTGAGTAAATATATTCTGTTTTAAATTTTTGTATTCATCTTTGAATTTTAATGATTTAGTTACCCCACAAAGTATGTGAATTTTTTTCAACTTTAAGTGAAATATGTGATATTGAGTGTTGTTTTGTGGACTTTCTAAGAATTAAATTAGGAGGAATTAAATTAGCCGTGATTGCCTTTAATTATAATATATGATTTTGCATGTTGATGGCCGTAAGAAGGTATTTTGGTAGTTTATGAAATTTGTTTCCTCAGTTGTGAAATATGGATTGAATTATTTGAGCCTGAGTGTTTTCTTTAATTTACCTAAAATATTTTAAAAATTACAATTTATTTAAAATGCAAATTTAATATAGGGCATTTTTAATAGGTAAATGTATTGTTGAATTTTCATATTATAACAGCATCATGATTATTTAAATTAAGTTTGAGTTTTTTAACAATACTTTAATAATAAAGGATTCTGATGAATGTATAAAAACATACTCTCAACCCAACAATGTAACTTAACAACCTAAATTGGATTGGATAGTAGATTTAAACAAATATTTATAGTAACTTATATCTTTTAGGATTATAGAATTGAAATTTTCTTTTTTAAATATGCCAATTGTTTCTGTTATGTCTTACTACCAATACCTAGTTACGGCCCTAGATAAGTCGCAAGAGGCCATGTTGATCGAAGGACTTCATCAGGACAATCCAGAAACTAAAATAATTAAATAGCGTCTTAAAACATTGTTTTGAATAAGTAATGACCATGTGTGAGTATTTTTGAGAGACAGCTATATTTTTCGAATATTTATAAATGTGTAAAAAATTTACCTAGTTCTCATAAATTTTCATTCTCGTAATCATTATGTCATACCACATTTAATTTTTATTGATTGTATTGATATTATGTATTTTATAGATATGTTTTATTGTTAGATGTTAAGTCTTTGCTCTGTGTTTTTATTGTTAAATGGATAATTATATGAATATCCCATCTTTGTTTCATTTATGATGTATGTATTGTTGCAATAAACTATCTTGTACATTATATTTTTACTATTTTAATTTTATCCTGAAATAACAGTCAATGTTCTATAGATTATTTCAAATTCACGTTTTCCAAGGATAAATTGCTTAAATTCATTTCATGTTTGTTAAGTATTTAACCAAATCTTCTTCCGCGGCTTTGTTACATTGACGGTGATGGTATAGTTGAGGTATATGGAAATCAAATTATCAGATGTTAATGTTAATTATAAGATGTTAGATTATGTCATAGTTAGATCATTTCAAAAATATAAAAATTCAGATAGAGTTATAAGTAAGTTATTTACTGTAGGTAGAGTTAATTAAAAGCAAATTATGCCTATAGACTTCAATTACTTGTTAACATTACATATATTTAAATTATATCACCAACTTGAATATATACTGGGAACAAATAAATTCGTATTTGAGTAACAAGAACGCAAAGGATGTCATCACACAAGAGGTACATATGGCAGCACTCAGCTGATGCTTCGTGCTGCCAGAACTTCCGAGGCCTGTCATGACAGTTTACGCTTGTATTACATTGCAATACATTTTTTCTATAATAATAAAGTCATTTAGGTTTGATTTTCTCGCTGGGATAAATGTAAACATAACTTTTAGGTTTCCGGTAACCTCAGTTTTATTGCGCAAAACCATTCATTAACGTAACGAGAACACATCCACCCTAGTGCGGGAATGTACTACTTATACGTTCTGCCAACAGTACGAAACGTGCCTGTTTTTGTGCAGTTGTAGAAAAAATATTATTATCAAACTAAAAGTAATAAAGTAAAAACACTAGAACTGGTTGTAATATTCTATATATTTACAGCGTGATATTTCCTAAAAACAATGAATTTTAAGTATGGAGTAAAGCCTGTATAACCCTGGTATTATAAAGTGATCACTGATAATTCAATAAATACAGTAGATTTGAAACAACATTACACTTGACAAAAACTGAGAACCCCAACCAACCAGAGAGGAAAATTTTGGCTCACAGATTTTAAAATATACAAATGAACCTAGTAAGCCAACGCCTCTCCAGTCGGTTCAGGGTGAAGCGAAAACTGTTGTCGCAACCATAATGTTTTACAACCAATCCACAGAGGTGAGTACTAGGCTAGAGGCTGTTATCCTCCTCAGTCTGCGGCCACGCGAGGATAGTGTTCATGTTGGTGATGCCTCGAGTGCTCCACGGCTCTAGGGGGTCGGGGGGTGACTGAGGGGGAGGGGGGGACACAGCTGATGTTGCCGATGCTCCTCGTCTGCTGGGTACGTCCATAGATGGCGCAACCCTGTGTAAAACCATAATTAACCCTTTCACAAGTGATATATTTTGCATCAAAATAGTATTGACGGTTTAAAACATCTATTTATGTTTATGCAAAAGGACGTAGTGACGTTTTAAAAACGTCATTTTACATAATTTGCACAAATACATTTATATTTATTTATAACTTGATACAGATTGATTATTAAGTTATAAATCAATAATTGAATGGGTCCCCTGGAAAACGTTCCAAGCCAGAAAAACCTAGTTACGAGTTATCAAGCAACGAAAGATGAATGAACTGTGGAGTCCTGCAAAGCGCATCATTTCTGACAGATCAAATCAGGGCTGCAAACTCAAATATCTTCAAAATCAAATAAACCACGGAGTGTTTTGTGGCGTCTAGAAACTTTTCCACTAAATATCTCCGTTTGTGAAATTTTGTCGCTTGGAACGTTTTCCGTGGGACCCATTCAATTAAAGACACGTAGTTATGCGGACATTATCATTTAATGGTGGTGAGGCGGGAAAGGTGGCGGCTGCGACATAAAGTTTTGGCAGGAAATAAAAGCGTGTGAATAACTTTTACTCTGCGTCAAGTGTGTGAGCATACTTCACACAGAGAAAAAAAGAGAAAAGTTAAGACAGGCCTAACCTTTCAGCGCAAAGATTGTAATATAGCATTATGCGTGCATTCATGTTTAGAAGACTTTTATACGAAAAAATGGTCTACAATGTTCATTTTAGGTTATTTTGAACACCCTTGAACACATTTTCTGCTTCCTGGATCTGCTCTCTTCATAAATTGGTTGCTGGGATTGAGCAGGGATCAAGTTAGGTGGGTAATTGCTTTAATAACTAGAAACGAACATTTCAGGAAATAAGTCGTCGTGGGGGACACAATATTGGTTTACTCATTTGGCTCATCGTGGGGAACAAAATATTTATTTACCCATCTAGCCCATCATGGTGAGCACAATCAATATTGGTTTACCCATCTGGCTCATCGTGGAGAGAACACGATTAGCCTAGGTTGATGTGTTGGGGCCTAGAGTCTGAACCCATTCCATTCAGTCAATAAATCTCTATAAATCCATGTTGTTATGTTTTTTTTACTTCATCATCATAAGCAGTGAACCAAAGTCCCACAGCATGTATTGGGTCCACACAAAAAGATTATTTAGGAAGAACTAGCTAAAAAGCTAGCATTTGATAACAAGTTGCAGTGTTGACAGATATAAGCCAATACCTGTTGGCACGTGCAGTCTTGGGCCTAGGCCTTGCTTTGGTTGGCTGGGTGGCCGAGGTGCTGCGAGGAGGCTTGAGTGGTTTGCCCTGCGGAGGTGATGAGAGACGCAGCAAGGCTGCCGGGGCGAGGTCGTAGTCTACACTGCTCGTGTTGGAGCTGGAGTCACTGCCTTGGTGACGCCGGAACAGTAGCTGGCGGTCGGACGATTGTGCAGCTGCGCGCTGGTGAGCCGATCTGACCCGCTTCACACGCGACCCTCTACCCAGCAGCGGGCCATCTGCAGAGAAGAATGACACTTAAACTCCACAGATGTCTTAGTTGTCAATACTTACTCGTAACAGAAGCCAATTTTTATCTCTGATCAATTCTTACCTAAAAGAAGGTAAGGTAATAAAGGGTAAGCATTTTTTTTATATTTAATATCACTGAATTGTTATAAAACCCTTGACTTTAAATAGGTCCAAAGCAGCAGACTCAAAAACCTCATCCCACGTACAGCTAGTGGAAACACTGATTTCACAGATGAATTGTTATGTATCTTGGAATTGTGTATCTTAAGCAAAGAGAAGTTACTTCCTATTTAAGCTAAGACTATTTATTTAGCTATTAACTTATTATTCACACCGTCATCTGAAACTAATAACATTACTTCATATTTCCGTTTGAACGTAACTAACACAACTCAAACACTTCTGTGGGATTCTAGCTGACCTTTGTCAGTCTAGATACCAATCCTCGGTATAATAAAGAGTTTGAAGAAGAGTTTGAAAGAGTTGAGTCACAATCATAGAGAGTAAGTTATATATGTATTCCTAGAGAATATAATTTATTCCCCACCAGGGGAGATTAGTAAAGGAGTATAAAGTTCGAGTGTTTTGAGGCCTAGCTGGAGACTCTGGGCTCCATAAGTCAAGGACTTGTTCAAACACCTCTTGACTTTGTATGGTCAGCTGATCGAGTCTAACCTCATCCTCCTAACCCATCATTTTCATCCTATTTCATCTCACTCCTATTATCGTGCACACTTAAGAAGAACATCAATATTAGGATTGCTGACTTTCCTTCAGAATATTTCTGTGGTTGGGATAATATTCCGATCTCCAAATCCCTCCATCAAAAAAAACTCCAGCTTTGTACGGTTATTTACACTCTCTTCCCTTCCCCTTCCATACAATATTTATTTCAGTGTTTAACATTTTCTTGTACATTAGTCAATTATTACAATACATTATCCGACCCACAAAGACACAAGGTATTACACAATGCTGTACCTCCTAGGCCATCACTGTCGCTGGGTTCCAGGGCAGCCGCCTGCTCCAGGGTAGCCTGGGCCTCCAGCACAGCAGGATCCACAGGTGGAGGTTCTGGTGCCTTCACTACCACTGGCTCCTGGAATCATACAAATTAATTTTGTTGTCATTAATGCTTACGGTCAATTATCGCCATAAAGTATTCCCAACCTGACAATTTTACCATTTCGTAGTCCAATCCAACAGATGTACAATACCAGTGATTGTATGCCAAAGTAAAATAAAAACATTGAATTTACTTCACTATGGGAAATAGCTTACATCACGGGTAATGTTTTTTATTTCATCTCACTCCTATTATCGTGCACACTTAAGAAGAACATCAATATTAGGATTCACTTTCCTTCAGAATATTTTTCTGTGGTTGGGGATAATATTCCGATCTCCAAATCCCTCCATAAAAAAAAAACTCCAGCTTTGTTACGGTTATTTACACTCTCTTCCTTCCCCTTCCATACAATATTTATTT
Source organism: Nephotettix cincticeps (assembly GCA_023375725.1). Taxonomy (NCBI): domain Eukaryota; kingdom Metazoa; phylum Arthropoda; class Insecta; order Hemiptera; family Cicadellidae; genus Nephotettix; species Nephotettix cincticeps. Next base: position 21,085,663 of record CM041788.1, on the reverse strand, counting down.
CAGTGTTTAACATTTTCTTGTACATTAGTCAATTATTACAATACATTATCCGACCCACAAAGACACAAGGTATTACACAATGCTGTACCTCCTAGGCCATCACTGTCGCTGGGTTCCAGGGCAGCCGCCTGCTCCAGGGTAGCCTGGGCCTCCAGCACAGCAGGATCCACAGGTGGAGGTTCTGGTGCCTTCACTACCACTGGCTCCTGGAATCATACAAATTAATTTTGTTGTCATTAATGCTTACGGTCAATTATCGCCATAAAGTATTCCCAACCTGACAATTTTACCATTTCGTAGTCCAATCCAACAGATGTACAATACCAGTGATTGTATGCCAAAGTAAAATAAAAACATTGAATTTACTTCACTATGGGAAATAGCTTACATCACGGGTAATGTTTTTTAAATGGAATGTTTTCAGTTCCACTAAACAGTTGTTCTAATAACCATATGATGTTACTTCTATTACGCATTTTCCGTCTCGCTATCCATCTTCTTCCAATTTCATTCAATCATAATTTGGATCATCTTCATCAAATATAAAAGTAATTGAACAAAATCATCCCTCTATATTAAATAAAAGGCATAGCCAACCCATCACCAAAGCTTAAATGAAAAGTAGCTGTATTATAGGAATCTTAGGCTTAACAACAGTATCCCTACTTGATGAAAAGAAGTCAATAGTATTTGAAAATAATATACAGTATACTGTTTTCAAGTTCTCTTCTTAAAAACATTCACATGTATATAAATATGAATGTTTTTAAGAAGAGAACTTGAAAACAGTATACACATGTATACTACAGACAAACATAATAATACATATGTGTATTATTATATAGTACCTGGTGACCGAGCTTTGCTCATATAGAATAAGACATGTATTATACAAGTTAATTAGATAAATTAAAACACATTTATTACTCAATGAAAACATTTATGTGGTTTAAATTAGACCGATTTAATACGACATAATTAATATAGCACTTAAAAAAAAGTATTGCCCCTGATGGGGATGGAACTCGCGACCTTTGGCTTAAGCGGTCAACGCGCTACCACTGGACTATGGCGTCAGCCAATTGTGCGACGCCATATAAGGCCTTTCAGCCAATCTCAATTGTTTTAGCCGATCTTTTACTGTTTTATTATCCATACAGTTATTATTCGCCTGTGAACAACTGATTTTGTTAGAAATGGAATGAGGATTGAAAAGCAAAAGAGAAATTTAATTTACACAAATTAATTTTTACAAATCGTTTAGTAACCTGATAATTTTACATTTATTACATACATAAAATAAATATTTATGAAAAACCTCTATTCACACCATCTTCAATCAAGAACTGTAAAACGGTTATAAACAGAAGTTTTGGTTTGTATTGTTTACATTTGATTCTCCATAAGCGTAAAGTTAAATTTTTAAACTTAATATTACAAGAAAACCAGAATTTTCCTGGACATTATACCTATCTAGAACTTATTTTCTAATCTAAAATAATTAGTTATTTTTAAAATTTAAAGAAATTCCTTAGAGCCGTTTCCGAGATCCGTGTGCAAATATGTATATACAAACCTTGCTCGTATTATATTATTGGATATTTATTTAATTATTTTCCTTACATTAACAGTGACGGCTGCAGCAACAGCCTTTTCTGCCAGAGCAGCCAAATGTGCGGCGTCGATAGCCTCTTGCTCCGCAGTCAAGAACAACTCTAGAAATGGATCTTCTGCAGGAGGTCCATTGTCTGAAAAAAATTAATTAAATAATAATATAAAAAATTAAATAATTTGTCGTTTGTTAATACATGAGCATTTTCAAAAGCATTAAAAAAAATTGTTTCATAAAAGAGAAGAAGTATGTGTTTTGAATCTACATTTTTTGTGAATTTACTTTGAAAATACTATTTAGAATCATTGAGGTTACTACAGATTAAACTATAATCACAGAGCTTTGTAATCACCAATTGTCATTAGAAAATGGGGTGGACAGAAAAATTTTGCAGTCTAAAACAGAATCAATGGAATGAACACTGGATCGGGGACAACCCTTGTTTTAGCTAATAGAATATACTTGTTAACATCCAATAGAACTTCTATCATAACATACTATTTTTGTGATTGCTTTCTAATTTTAAACCAATATGTTTTTGTGAGAAAGTAGTAATTAATATCTAATAGTTGAATAAGTTTGTTTATCAGTTTCTTTTACCGCCAACAGAGTATGCTGATGGCACTGTTATGTCTAAGTCGTTGGTGAACGCCATGACATCGAGGGCGGCTGTGAGGGCGTCGCCGAAGCCTCCGCCCAACGCCGCAGACGCCGCTGGCTTCATTTCCTCCACCGGAGGCACCATGTCTGTCATCAAGTCAGCCAACGGGTTGCTCCTAAGCATCAGTCACACATAAAAATCTAATTGTATAACCTCGTAACTAATTGTGAACAATGCAAATCTAATCCAAGTGGGATCATAACTAATTGGAGAGGTCCTTTAAAAAATGTTCTTAGAGACAAAATTTAAAAATCTGAGAAGTTCAATGGAAAAAGTTCTATACAACACGACCTACACCGTGATATTAGTGAACATAAAAGCAAATCACAAAAGTTTTACCAAACCAAATTAATTGTAAAATTTATTTTTTTTTATTTCTGTGGTTTTAAAGATATTTAAGTTGGTAGTTCCGATTTCATATGTCAAACTTGGTTTCCTGCGCAGGCTCCCTCAAGTTTTTGGAAGAAAAATGTTCTATCTGCCATTAGATAAATGCCTGGTCTAGCACTGCATTGTCACCCAGCAACTTAGTTCAGATAAATAAAGAGAAATACAATTAATAAAAATTGAATGTTAGCAGAAGAAGATTGTAAAAATATCTAGAAATTCAGAGTTATACCCTGAGAACTGACACCAATGAGGTGAAATGAATAACGTTTTAAGCGCCTCATATTGATCCTTGTTTTTAATGTAATTCTAATCTTCAACCTGCAATATAGAATGTAACTGTATGTAACATTTAGGTAAGGGGTCTAAAAACAGAACGATCTAAAACAAAGTTATTTGAACATTTAATGACAAATAGGTTTATTATTCATACTTTAAAATTTCAACCAGAAGGTTTTTCAAATATATATACAATAGATATTTTAAAATTCTAAAATCTTTTCCTCAATTCATTATTTCTCAAATTTCTATTTTTTTGTAACTACTGTATTATTTTTTATGATTCTCCATTACAATTTTAATTTTAATTGTTTACGATTAACTCATCTTCTCATCACTCACTCGTAAGGCGCCAATCTCTTCTTCTTGGATATTTTCTGCGGAGTAGAAATGGAGGCTCGACCCCACATGATCCTCCTTAGCTGTTCTCCTGTCATCCCTCGCTTGCGGAGCTCGTTGATCGTCACCTTCCCAACTCGCTGGAAGAGATTATAATTTTAACAATTTATACAGAGCATTGCAATAAAGATGTGATGGTTTTTTTCATTACACTACACAATTCGTACTGGATTTATTTGCTGTTGATACAACTACTACTGGAACATAATTTTGTGGGGAGATTATATTTTACCTTCCAGTTGGACAAGGCCCCCTTGCGCTGTTTGGCACGGGTCTTGCTCTTGCTCTTGATGACCATGACACCGCGCTGCTCCGTGGATGGGTCGTCGCCCGGACCCAGCTTGATGCTGTACTCCTGCAAGTACTGCTGCGCATCATTCTGGTTAACGGCCCGCTCTAGCGACACCACAATCTTGGCCCACTGTTACCAACAACAATATACCTTAGTGACAAAGTATGATTAGAAAGAAATACAAATAGTAGAGAGAATTTTGCTTGTAATGTTAAAGTAATGATGATGATTCAGGGTCCTCAAACCTAAATGGTGAGAATAATTCGTGGTGAAGATTCACATACTGACTTTACCCACACAGTATGTATGTTAAATGTTTCAAACAAAATAAGTTAATAAATTTATAATGACTCACTTATGGTTCTAAGCTATGAAGAATCGCTGCCATGATATAAACTATAAATGATGCTTTCAAGGTTTTGAAATCAAATGTGTCGTTCAATGGAATACGCGGGCTATTTTTTTCAAGTTCTGATCGTCCATGTCTGTCCCAACTGTAGGCCTCGATGATCTTGTTGTTGTCAACATGACAAAATACCTCAAACATTTTAAATGGAAAGTTTTTGAACATCCACCATACAGACCGAACCTGGCACTAAGTGATTATCACCTGTTCCGAGAACTGAGGTCATGGTTAGGTGGGCAGCACTTCGCTACCAACGAAGAACTTAAGGACGCCGTCAAGACTGACCAGTCCTCACTAGTGGCAACAGTGTTTGAGAAAGGCGTGGAAAAGCTTGTGCCACGGTATGACAAGTGCCTTAATCGTTTTGACGATTAAGTAGAAAAAAAGCTAAGACTTTACTCTACTTTTGGTAGTAAAGTATTATTTTTGTGGATTATTCTTTTATCTACAGCCAATCAGAACTTGAAAAAATAACCCTCGTATTCAACCCCCTCCACCAAATTTTAACGGATACAAAGTTTAAGTATTGTTTAAATATGATTTCATTTGAGAGTTAATACAAATATACCCACCTTAACTCATTTAAAATATTTGTTCTATCTAGACCCCTGTATTCCTCTGAAAAATAGAATTCTCAACCTTCAGATATCTAGAATTATTTAGGAATATAAAGTTACAGAAGACAATGAATACAGATTATTTCCACCTACCTGTTTGACCCATTCCTTTTCACTTTGCTCGATAACGTGTGCATATGTGTTTCCCATCATGGCAATCAACATGTTGAGCAATAATATTGGAACCAACACCATGAAGATGAGGAACACTGCCTTGCTCAGAGCTGGATATGTTGTGTTGGCCAGTTCTGCATACTGCAACCACATCAAACACCTGATTAACTTTAAAGTTTCCTATATGGTAGACTTGGATTAGAAATTAAGCTAATGTAGGCTAACTTGATATAACTTTCAGTCTGAAAGAAACTGGGGAGGGCTCAACGTTTATAAATAACTGTAAAAACCTATCAATCCAGACATATAAGGCAAATATAATCGTTGAGTTATATAAAATCATATTTGAAGCTTACTTATTACTTACTTTAAACTTACTTATTTGAAACTTGATGAGATAAATATTTTGGAATGTGTGATTTGCTAACCAAACAGAAGATGTCAATAACAAAAGTTATTATCAGAAAGAGTGACATGTTTTTAGTACATAGTGTACAGTTGCATTAACACATTTAAATGTCCATTTATGTTGTGTTCTGACCAAAAATGGTAGCTTATGAAGCAAAAATTTGCCAAAACACTGGCAATCACATTTTTTAATACCCTGACAAAATGTAAAGTACAAGGTATGTCGGTAAAATAACCTTCCCAGTGAGATTATAGACAAAGAGAGTGGTTATAGACAAAGACATGGTATTCAAGATGGTATTTGAGCACGTCCCTGAGATGCTGAGTGCCTGGCTGTCACGACCAAGTGTGAACTTTGTATAGAGATTAGATTTTTTAATGTTATAATGATGGAATAATGTTTTGGAAGAGGAGGGCACCTTGCATTAAGACTTTATGCCACCGGGGACTACCATTAACTTCGACCACTAAGAGTTTCTGCAAAAACTCTGATAGTCAATCCAAAATGTCTCACAGCAAACCTCCTCACCAAGTGCGGCTGGAATGTGGTTGCCCATCCATCTTACAGTTCTGATTTGACATCCTGTGACTAACATGTCGTCTTGAATTTTAAAGATCACCTCAGTGGACTTAAATTCTAAATGGACGACGAAGTAAAAATTAAGTTACGAAATTTCTCAATGGGTTGGCGGTGGAATTTTTCAAAAGAGATCTACCAAAAAGGATTGTGCACCTACAAAAATGTATGGTGATTATGTAGAAAAGTTGAGGAGAAATTAAGCTTTCCAGTGATATGGGAATAATCGATTAAATTATGTTTTACACTGAAAAAATGTAGGAAAGTTATTTTACCAAGTCATAAGTCTGACCTTGAAAATACTTTTTGTACATTAAAGCTTTAAAAGCAATAATATTCAGTGATGTCTTACATTGTAATCACCCAGTGTGATCTGGAAAAGAGCCATCCACGTGCTGGGGTAGGAGCTGTACAAAGTGTTCTTGACCCCAGGGAACCCCTTGTATAGGAAGTAGAAGGACTGGGAGAATCCGAACAGCACCACCGAGTAGATTATACCAAAAGTCAACATGTCGCCTGTGATCATGCTGTACACCATAGTGACAAAGGGTCCGGTCAGACGAATGGCACTGATGAGAAAATCACCAACAACAACTCAACATCTGATTCATAAAAATAATTATTTTGTTTGTAAAGTTTTTTTACAGAGAGGCTTTTTCACCTAGTTATTACCCACACAAATTGACTACAGAATGGAATGAATGAAACAAAGGTGGGGATGGTAGTCTTAAGTATATAGTACTGATTATAACTTGTAGTCATTAACTGATTCAACATGACCTTGACAAACATAACCTGGGATTTTAAGTCAGTGTCAAACTGAAAATTAATAATGCTGGTATACCACCTTTCTTTTAAAATAATCTTTGAGTCTTAGAGGTCAAATTTAAACCCACATCCTAATTTTTTGTGGGGACTTGTGATTTTTACATTTCACAAGTCTAGACATGTATAATTATTTCTGTAATATTAGGGTTTTTTGTCTTCAAACATTGAGATACTAGCTATTTATCCATAATTTAAGACCTAAATATGATACACACAAGACACTCAAACGGTAATGAAGGAAAACAAAGTATAATAACTTACACAAAATGCTAAATCCTAGGTGTATTTAAGAAATGAAATTATTGAGTGCAAAATTATGGTAAATGCAGTAACTTAATTTAAACAGTTAAGGGTACATACCCAGCAAAAAACATAAGAAGGAACCATGAACCAGGAACAGAGAATACCAAAATCGCCTCTTCTGTATGAACATCACCCATCAGCCTGAACGGAATACAGGCTAAGATGCCGAGGTTTGAGGCCAAGAAAATAGTTTTAGCTGGATTTCCAGCCTGAAAAATATTATTACAAAATATTTTAGACATCCAGGTGTTGGTATGTTATGAAAAACATTGTTTGTCTTTTTGAGAAAACTGGTCATTACTATAAAAAAGACCAGCTTTTCAAAATGAAAACAATAAAGAACATAATTTGATCATGAACGTCCATAGCAATGATAATGTAGCAGAATAATAATTTAATGTAGATTCAATCATTATATTTATCGGTTCTTCAGTCTTAAATTTGATATAGATCTTTTAAATTGATATCAATCCCGTGTTTGGGATCATGGTCGCTTTTGGGTACCTAACAATCCCTGGATTAGAGTATCTCTATCCCAGGATTGAGGGGATTGCAAAAAAATCATTATTTTACAATTTTTTTAATTTGAATGTTTAAACTACTGCAAAAGTCATCTTTACAAACACACATTAATGTAAACATTATAAATGCTGTCATTCCTGGAATAAAATAGTACAGCACTGAGTAGTTTTCTTATCGCTCCAAAATTCCGTTGCAGATAATTCACATGAATCAAGTTATCCCAAGGCCACACAGGTGGCTTTATTTTGATATTTTTTTGCTTCACAATGTCCAACTAATCATCAATATTTTTAGTAGATATCGGGCTTATGTTTAGCCAACAGCTGTGTGAGTCAGGAGAGATATGTGTAGTGAGAGTGAGTAGTATATGTCGTTAATTAATTTTTATTTTAATAATTACCATTTGTGATACGTTTGATATTCCTAAAGCTACCACTGCTACCTGCTCATTCTACAATTTTATAAGATGAAACTGTTGATAGTTTAGAACTGTAATAAAAAAACTCTTTTAAGGGTGTTTTCACCAAACAAAACATTCTAGATATATAAAAATGGTAATCATGGGATCGGCTTTATTCGATCCCAAAATCCCGGGATTGAAATTTAAGTCCCCTACTCACCAGCTGTTTCAGGAAGCTGAAGAATCCTTGGTTTTTTATCTCACCGCCTTGCTGTACGACAATGTATGAGAGAACGCCAGCAATAGTTCCAAGCTCAAACCCGTATCGTGTATAGCTTTGCCAGTCCCGGCCCTCCAGCAGAGTCTGGTCACGATCGTCAGGTCGTAGGTACACTGCCACACTCAACATCAGAAGGTGCAGGGCCAAGATGGCCAGGCGCTTCAGGAACTGGCGCTGTGACATCATAATAATCTTATTTTTTATCTTTATCATATCTTGAAAATTGTGGATACTGTAACATATTTTGTTCACTGAAAATTTGATATTCTATGGTTGACAAAAATTTGACACCCAACTGTCTACTAACATCGGAATTACAACCCCTCATTGAACCCATAATTCTAATATTCTTTCTACACTCAGCTTTGAAAAAATTTAAATTCAGTCAGCTGCAAATCAAACTTGAAATCTGTGTACAGATAGTAGAAAATAGAATGTCAAGAAGGCATAGAACATTTTAACAATTTTAATTAACTGGTTTTGATCTAAATCTAAACATGACTTGGGCCTCAGTCCACCACTTCTAATGACGATTAAAATTAACATCGGAACTATATTAATGAATTAAATTACTTGGTTCAACAATACAGTCAGATACCAATTTTATGGAAAACTTGTTAACAATGCACTTTAATAGAAGAGATATGTGCCAAATTTTCTGGAAGTATAGGAGATACATAAGACACAGTCGTTTGCCAGAGGTAGATGGAGTACAAGCATCTGTAACTAGTTTCCTATTGAATTTATTTAGTTTTAGTTGTATACCAGAGTCCCAATTATCAAAACTACTTGGGACTAAACCATGTTCGGATTACCAAGTTGTTTAGATTATCCGATAATGCAGTGTGAAGTCGTATTAGAAGTACTAATCCATTATTTTTACTCAAACTATGTATTTAGATTAATTAATTTATGTCTAATCTTAGTTCACATATAGGTTAGTCCACTACTTATTTTGCCTGGACGGCATCAAGTGTTTTTGTAGAGACGCTCTATCTATTATTTACTCGTCATTAGAAATATAAAACAAGACGCACACGAGACACAATAAAATCAACCAATGATAAAACATCTTTAGTAGTCTGTAGGACTACTTTTTATGTGATCACAGTCATTGCTGGAGATGAACTCAAGTATTCGAAAAGTAGTTTGCCGAAAAGTGATGGCAAAGAGTCGGACCGTGAGAATCAAATCTATTGTGATGTACTATGAGTGTAGATAGACATCGCCCTAAGCTGTCTTGAGCAACAGTGTACTGCTACATCTGAATCTTGATGTTTATATCATGAGACGATGGTGCAACTTTGCATTGGCCAACAGGATTTATTTTTTACTTGAAAAGACGATAACTGAATTCTTATGTTCAAAAAAGTAAGTTATTGTGTATTTTATGAACATTGTTTACGTAGTAATGTTTAGTGATACCGTGCTGTCAATTAAAGTGTTATGATTAAGATTACATTGCTTCGTTTTTAATTTAAGCACAGTTGCCATTTTCCCCATCAGGTAGTTTGGATTAACCGGCCGTTCAAGTTACTGGATAACAGGGACTCTGGTGTACTCTTTGATTTTTTTCTGGATTTAGAATATGAAAAAGTATTCCTACTTTTGTGGGTTTGGCTCAGTGAATAGATATTTTAGTTTCACAAATTTGGGCGGTATATAAAATTGGGAAGAAGAAAATCATACTGCACCTCATGGTCGGTGTTAAAAGCAATCATTGAAGTGCTAAATTAGTTATGGATATGAACAATCAAGTAAATTAAATTAAATTAAAAAAATACCGTTAAAGTCCATGAGATAAGTCAGTAAAAATGTTGTACATTAAATTCGTCATCATTTTTTTGTCAAACATACTCGAGCAAATGTTTTCCATTTCTCCTCCAAAAGTCTCTGTATGATCCCTCCATCAAGCATATCCAAATGCTCCTCTTTTGTTCCGTTTAGAATGATGAACAGGGCTGAATTCCAATCTGCAAAAAGATTCTGTCAAACTGTTGTACATGACATTGTACTGATTAGCAATATATAATATCATACTTTATACTTTAACTGAAATGGTAACCTACCCAGGTAGGTATTTTAAGCCAAGTATGATGCATAACTTATTTTATTATTTTAAAATTACCTTTTAAGGGAGAAATTATGTTAAAAGTTAACTAATGCCATATTTTCAACATGAAGTTTTACTGACTAGTTCTGCCATCAGGAAGGAGTGTGTCTAGAGCATTCAACGGGTAGGCAGAGCAGGTGATGTTGCTGTAACGCCAGAACTCCCGGGCGCTCAACTCTAACATCTCTCGGAACACCTCGGCTCGCCCAAGCTTACATGCCAGTGTCAGAGGAGTGAGACCTGCATTGTTGGCAATGCCGTTGCTGGCTGGCAGTCTTGGATGTCTTAGAGCGTAACCGAACATGTCCTTGGAAAAAATAGTCCTATCAATACTAGGCATTTATTATGCTGTAGTTGAATATAGTGTGAGCTTGACGCATACTGCTAACATGTCTTGGGAATATATTAAAAATAAACATCATAACAAATTCAAATTGAAAAGAAAAATATGTAGGCCTACATAAAGAATGGGGTTATTGAGAGTAAAACCCAAATGAGGTTAATTGAATGACTTCACTAAAAACTGATTCAAATGCACACTAAAAATCTCCATAGGTAATCAATATATTAAACAGGGAGGATATACGCATAGTTAAACATAAGTAAAGAAGTAATGCACAATAGTAAAGATGATATAGTAGTTGATATAGGTTAATACATCACCTTGATGATATAGCTTAATAGATAAATGGTACACTTTTCAGTTAATCAAAGAAGAGAACGATCTAGATAGTTAAATAAGATACTTTTTTTAAACATTTAATAGAAATCTGAACCCAAAATCTAACATCAAAAGGAGAACAAAACACACATCATAGACACAATAAAATAGATACAGCTTGCTTAGAAATAAAAACAGTCTGACTGTGTAAAGACTGATAAAAGTAGTAAACCAGTAACCTGATGTGATAAGAAACGTGCTTTAAACCACTTGCTAAAGAGTGTTACCTCCAGTTACATCATACCTAGACACTAACCAGTTTGTCGCAGACGACGACCATGTGCAGGATCATATTGCCAAAGGAGTCCTTCATGTCTGGGTGGGCATCACTCTCCAGAAGCAGGTTGTAGACACTCTCATTGGCACAGCACGCGGCCCACGATAGTGGGTACTCGCCCAGGTACGCCAGACCCTCGTAGTCTGTGTGGCGGGCGGGCCGTTGACGCTGTTGGTCCCGCGGTAAGAAAAAGCTTCCTGGGAAAAGAGGTCCATTTATTACAATCACCCACTCTCATATTTACTACAAAATACTCGCTTAGTGTTTTTAATTGGTCCAATGGCAGATCCAGAGGGAAGGGGGCCATCAGACCTAAAGTTGAATATGAAGTGACTTTGAACTAAAATTTTGGCAAAACTAGACCAGTTAAAAAAACTAAAAAAAGAGCTAGCTATAAAAAAGATAACGGTAATTTACTAGTGTGTCCACTATGATGCAGTATATTAGCAGATGATTTTGTGGGAGGGGGATTTCACACACCTAATCTCTGTATCATCCAGGGGTGGTACAGCTCTTGATCAGAGGGTGAGCCTGGTCACGAGCTGTACCACCCCTGGGTTAGTCTCTCATGAATAAGATTAATTAAAAGTCCTGTTGTAATTCTAAGGACAGACTTTTACAATAGTTAAAATAGCTCTCGAGTTTATTTTTTAGGCCTGCCAACAAAGAAATGGTTGATCTGATATGGTACAAAGTGAACAGTATTGATATGAACTTCATGATAGTACCACTATCTGAACCAGCAGGATCTGGACAGGATGTACAGCAGGATGTACTTGGACACATCTGCTGTGTTGATTTTTATATTGCCCAACGGCATGTAATTGCAAATTAATCCTGAGAGCTACCTGAGCTAGTCTCTTTTTCAGAATGCATTAGAGATTGTCAAATAACAGAGTGAATGCTTCTATGTGTTTTAACTCGTTCAAAAGCTAGGTAGACTAGCAATGTCCTATTCCATTCTAGTGATTTGTTTCCATCCAATACCTAACAAAATTACAATAACTCAGTCGTGCCAGATTATGTTACAACTCCTAAACACAAAATCAAAATAAATCGGTTTCGATATTGATATTCCAAATCAATTAGGCTTTTTAGGTAACCAGCAAATTAAGCTTGTATTGTATTACAATACACACGGGAATACAAATTTACATTTTTTTTTATACAGTAAAGTCGAGTTTATCCGAATTATCCGAATTCCGGATCATCCATATCAGATTTTGAAAAAAAAATATAAATGACAGTTAAGATGTGATTTTTCTTAAGCTTCTTCAAAATTTCAGACCTAACCACAGGTCCTTGCTGGACGCGGCAAGTGTTACTAATGATTAAAGCGTAATATGATGAACGCACACTCTGTATATTGGGGGTGTTTCCCAGTGGAGCGCTACAAGCACTTTGCGCATGCGGGAATAGTCACCATTTGACTTCCAGTACTGAACTATCAATGAGTAGCTATTTGATATTGAGGCTACATGTACAAGCAATTAGCGCATGCGCGAGTAGTCAGAATTATTTTTACGGTCAAAGTGCATATTGAATCTGTGGTCATGAGCCGTTGTAAAAGGAAGAGGGTTGTTTTAACGTCAGAAGAGTGTTTAATTTCCTACCTAAAACTAATAATAATAACTTTTTAACTTTTAATAAAATGAAAAATAAAATTATTAACATGTTAAACACAATTCTTGCAGTTATGTTGTTGTATAGAGGTTATATGCAGTCTGAGCACTATATTGCAGGCGATATTTATGATAGTTCTCTATGCAATGTGGATGTCTATAAAGGTATATGTTTAGTATAGTTTCAGATCACCCGAACTTTTGGCTATCCGGATCCGGACCTCGCCACATTAATCCGGACTTTACTGTATATCCATAAGGATGTTTGTAAAATGTTTACAGCACTGTACCTATTGCTCTTTGGTTGACGTTTGCCCCAGCCTCCACCAAATCCTGCACCAGCTCGTTGTTGAAGTATGCGATTGCAAGATGAAGGGCGCTGGCTCCTAAAATAATGAGGTACATCTTGCTAAACCTTTCAAACAGCAAAATTATAAACATAAAGATAGAATAAACTGGGTATTAATTAGTAATACCCACTCTAGGAAACTTTAATTTTTTTCCTCTTGACCTACTCAACCATTACGGCTACCTCTGCAAAATATATCATTGTTGAGTAGCCTGAAAAGTGGTTGTCCAACAATTAGGTACCCTTTCCAGACAGGTGACGGATATATCCGCCAAAGTTTTTGGCAATAAAGGACAGGTGGCGGATGTATCCGCTTTTTTTTATGTTTGATGTAGTAACGTAAGTAGAAGATCCCAAGTAAAAAATTATTCAGTCTGAAGTGTTCCATTGTTGTATTTAATGTCTAGACCCACTAGTATAACAAAACACAAATAATGAAAATTAATTTTAATTTTTTCTTCAATTTTTCCCATCCTATATAACGAATTTGCCTGTCCAGGAAGGTTTGATAGCGCTCCCATCTCTCTGAACCCTAGAATGCAGAGTAGTTTTCAATTTGTTCACAAGGCAAGTGAAAATTGAGAAATAACTTAAGATGAGCTTCCTTTTATTTATGATTGATTGTTATACTGCACCATCTCTCATCAGACCGTTTTTTCCATCAACTTTAGTTTTACGAACATGCAAAGTTCTGGTTTTTAAAGACTACATTATCCCAGAGATGAGATGGAGTAGTTTTGTGGCAAACCTAAGTAAAAATTAAAATTAAAAATAATATGAACTAGTTTTCAAAGATTAATAGCAATAAGATAAGTTTTAGATGGATTAATAGATTAGTTGCACTTGAGGGGTTTTACAGCACTAGAGGATTAAATTTTCCAACATGTTATCAATTACAATTTTAATTTCTTTATATTTGATTTCATCTCATTATAGGCTAATCTGGGACACAATCCCAAACAAATATAATATAGTATTATATTTCAGTGACTGTTGGCCTATGATGTGAAGCCTATGTCACACCGACCTAGGTACTCTTCTCCTTCCACCACGTCCAGTGCCAGCCGTGGGAAACACTTGAGCAGTATCCGCGCCAGACGGGTGTGGACTTTGGTGTCACAGATGATGAGCACGTGCAACAATGTCTCACCGAGTGAACCGCGGTACTGCATTTGCCAGCACGCCTCATGGTCCATCCACTTAGCTAACGGATCGTGCGGACTCAGTGACGCCTCAATCGGTAGTGCCACCTGGTAAGGAGGATAAGGTTATAGGCTGTTTGTAGGTATTAACAATAAAGCCCACACAGACAGGCAATCTACAATTGGGCCAAAGAACAGCAACAAATTTTTTGGCTATTGTTCCCCGGACAAGAATTAGACCAGATGCTGCTCTTTAAACCATAAGCTTTCTTCACGATCTCCATGGTTGCTTTGTTTGAACAGGGATATGATGACTTCTTTCTGATGACAAGAACAACAGCTTTAGGATCAGGATCGTGAGGCTCACAACTCCTTGGAGACTGCAACTGGGAAAAGGAAAAGGGTCCAATTTGGTCCTGAACAACCAGGTGAGTCTTCGATGCTAACATCGGGAAAAGGCTCCTGAGCCACATTGAAGATACAGGAATTGGCTTACCCATCTAGCTCACTGTGAGGAACTCAATAAAGCTAGGCTGATGTGTTTGGAACATACAGTTGAGACCTGAAGTGGACCCCACTTCATCTAATCAATAACAAAAAAAAACAGGCTATTGCAGCTTCCATTGTTTTACTTTTGTACAGCCTCCAAAAGAAAGGATTTATAAGAATAGGAAAGGTAGGAATGGTCACCCTAAGACACTCAGGAAAAAGTGAAAGCCAACTCATCCCTAGATTATGTTAATCACCATGGTGACTTACAGTTTAGATTACAATACTCAGTCACCCTAGATGTCTTGCTGACTTGCCGATTTCTATTCAGATGTCATCATTGAGTACAATAAAAAAAATATAAGATTATTTTTTTCTAAAAAAGGGCAATCTGTACGATATTGAATCTGAAATTTTTTGTTTCAGTCTGTCATTACTTCACTAATCTGAGCATAATGTCTGTTTACAGGATTCACATAAAATATCTCTGCTTGGCAATAATTTGGTTCCTAGGCCAGATGATAACAACATGTATATGACAAAACACAGAAATAGTATCATCATTGACTCCCACGGACTGGAATTTATAAACAAAAAAACATCTTATACAGGTGCCTAGTTTTTAGTAAATATTCCTGACATCTACTAAATAACATTTGGTGGCATAGTCTACCAAAGAAATTTTTCAGTTTTCTTGAAAAATGCAAATTATAAATAAAATTACTACAAAAATTAATTATTAAATTAAATAATATTAATAAAATAAAATACACTGTCTAAAAAGAAAATATTGTAGAAAGAAATACCTGATGAATGTCTCGAAACTTCCAGCGTAGATACTCAGCGCGATTGATGGTCTGGCCCTTGCCATCATTGTACAACAAGATGCCGAACTGGTCCTTGATAAGACGTTCGACCTCCGCAGAACCGCCAACGTTGTAGGCATCGATGAGTTCGCCTCCCTTCTTGTAATTGGCAAGCCTGTAGAGTAAGCACTCGTCCTCATCTGACGCCTGAGAAATGACTTGGTCCAGCACTGAGGCCGCAGCCACAGACCCGCACCAGTTGCCCATTCCTTAGAGCTGTACTGTCAGCAAATAAATCAACATAAACATTTTTTTATACAATTAATATCACTATAAGTGGTGATATTACAGCAGCTGGTGGGAGGACTTTGTGATACAGCTGAAACAGGTACAATAACCACTGATCCGTTTCTTTAATATTGCTTGACTTGTTATGTCCAACAGCTCAGTGGCAGCGATAAGAACCAACGTCAGCCCCACCTCAATAATAGATTTAACCCTTTGCTCACTAAATATGAAAAATGGGCTTGACCTGTGAAACGCTGAATCAGCATAAAACATTTTTTTCATATTTTTCAAAATTCTTTTTTCCAACCTCTTTTGTATTATACCTTTTCACTGAAATATAATATCTACAGTCAACACAAACACACAGAAACATCTGTTATTCACAACAGATCAGCTGACTAATTCAGATGGCTACAGCTGCTATACGCGGAGGCAGTTGATGCAGTTTTCACGGTAAAACGTATTCGGTTGTTTAAACTATCGAATAATGTAGGTAGCATCAAGATAGATCTCAATCACATGGTAGATCTCAACCACATGAAACTAAATATCAAGTTTTATCCAAAAATATTGATTGATAAGTGAAATATTAACTTTTCTTTATCCTCCTTAAGATTAACATTGGAGCCCAAAATACAATGTACTGTTTTTAGATTTTTTAATATCTTGGTAACAGTTGGAGATAGAGAAAAATTTTAAGGAACTAAATTGTGTAGTTTTTTAAGCTGATTTTAATGGTTGAAGATAAAGTTTAAAAACATTTAATATTACATATGAAAAACGCAAAAAAACTATTTTGGGGTACAAAACCACCCGAAACTACCCGTTCTCATTGACCGATATGTCTGGTTTACGAACTCGTCCGAGCAAATATACGTCTTTACCAATACACAAATACACATCTTTACCAAATTTGGTCTCGATCGGACCATTTTTACGAGAGTTATTGTGTTCTCAGACACACACACACATATATATATAATTTTTTTTATAAGTGAAATTTTTTATTTCACAGTTTTCAAATAACATATAGTTTTCAAAATGATTATCTCATTATATCTACAGGATAGAAAAAAAATAAAGAAAACATATGTATAATAAATATAAATTAAAACACATAGTATCAATAAAAATATTAATAAAATAACATTACTTACATGATGATGTTAAAGATGCAATGATAATTGTGTTTGAGTATTAACTGTGTCAAAACTAGATTATAAAATTAAATTTATTTTATGATTTGTTCATTGTTTCCCTTCTGCAATTTTTTACACAATTTCTCTTTCTCCCTGCAATAATCATGATAATTTATACCATTCATTCATGCTATACAACAAAATACAAGTACAAACTATGAATTTCAATTTTTGAGAAACTAGGATAGCTGTAGTGTCCATCAATGCAATGGTACTGGTACAAGCTAGTGCCAGGCAGTGCTTTTCCAACTCTTAGGATCAATACAACAGCATGCACAATGTAACCACTCATTCTACAATCAACAGTATATTCAAAGAATAAATAAGCATTTAATGTATAAAAAATAATATTATATCCAATTTGTTACTTCATTAAAATTATTATCTTGAGATGGACTAATTATTTAAAAAGTTATTGACTATAAGATTTAACTTTTATATTTAACTAGCTGGCTCGGCGAACTTTGTATTTAGTAGGCCCTAAATACGTGTTACCTTGTGTTAAGATTGGCCATGTTCTGAAATCTAATCACATTTTGTCTTCGTTGTAAAAAATTATATATTCTAGGGCATAGCTGTTAAAAACAATACTGAAATGATAAGACTTATTAATAAAATTCCCACAAAACAAATAAATCTAAGTGGATTGATTCACAATTATCCAATCCAACTTAAACCCAAACCAAACCTTACTGCAATACGACTTTTATAAGAAAGATTAAATTTTACGACATTCTTTATAATAATACTCGGATAATCTAACATCCATTAATTCCACTCGCAAAAAAACAAAAAACAACTAATAATTACACTGGAACAAACAAACCAAACCAGTTATCTATAACTTATACATTTTTTTTAAACAATCACAGATATTCGCTAAAAATGACGCACGATGACGACTGGTTATACGTTAACGTTATATATTATACTGGTTATATGTTAAATACTTTACCTATCAACTGGTTAAAAGAAAGCAACACAAAATCAGCTGTTAATAAAATATTCACATTATTGATGTATGTGTATGATCAAAATGCATCATGTCTTTTCCTCATAAGTTTAACATATACAAATTTACAGGCCGGGTTTTACAAATTTTTTAGCCCTAAGGTTAAATACAAAACTGAATATGGCTAAAGCCTGTCCGAAGTAGAGACAAATCCAAATATCAAAGAGCATTCAAATCGGTCCAGCCATTCTTGAGTTATAAGTATTGTAACTAACAAGACTTTGTTTTATATATATAGATTGGTATAGTTATCTAGAAACTTCAGAAGTAATCTTAAAGATGCATTATTAGTGAATTTTACTCTCCAGATCACCGGTAAGTACTAAAAGTGTTTTAAATAGGCCTACCTGCTTTACATAATGCAATTTGTTGCTTGATAAATCAAAACAATGACGATCTTGAAATGATCGTCACCACATAGTAGCAACCGAAACTAGTTGCCACCACTAGCAACAAATTGGATTATGTAAAGCAGATATTTAAACCACTTTTAGTTTTTAAAGATAGAGTATACCTGTATGAAAGAGTTATCCAATATGTAAAAACAATTTAAACACTTTATTTTGATTGTTTTTAAAATCAAAATTTTGAAATCTTTAAAATGTAAATTGATACTATGTCCAAATCATTAATCAAAATAAATTAAATACATAAGCCAGTAATGTATCAGACTAATTTTGGTTAATAAAAATGTGAGCAATGAGGTAATATTTTAAGGTTGTTAAAATTCAAATCTAAATAAAAAGTTTTTTAATAAGCCTACATAATTGGTTATCAAAGGATAGTAGAAATTGGAATTTAAATTAATATACTCACAATCCTCCAGGTTTTTCAAAGAGAAATTAAGTATGGTTGAAGTATTCCATGGTACTTCTTGTGAAGTTTGTCGATTAGCGCTCTTGCATCTCCCAATTGAAATTTTTCAGCTGGATTTGTGACAATCTCGTAAATAGTTCCCTGGGAGGCCATTTGCAACAACCGATCATGATTTGAATGTAAAAGAGCAGTACAGAAGTAGAGCAAGTGATCTGGCTGGTAGAGTATTGCTGTCGAGAACCAGTGACAAATCTGAGGCCAGTCCAGTACTCCCCACCAACACTGCTTCATCCAGCCATGACACAATTGCCACCATGAGAAACCGTTTCTCTGTAACACTTGAAATAGATCGGGCATCTCCTCCGATATTATGATTTCAAGAGCATTTCCGAGCTGTGCTAATGCAGAGGCTTTGCCAAAATAGGACCATAGTAGAGAAGCGGTGGGTAAAGTGGAAATCAATGACAAAAAAGTTTGAGATTTTTCTATATTACCTGAGCATAAAAGAAAACTAGATGCTACAAACCAGTCGAACCCATTGAAATCATCTGATTTATCATGTAAAGATTTTTTTGCTACAAGAAGAAGCTGACTTAAGTTATCTATGTTGGATTGGGTTCCTTGGAATATTCTGTGGTGGGCACCATATCTCACAGCTACTTGGACAGCAATCTGTTCCTCTGGCCCCAGTGAATAGTTCTCATCGAGAACCTGTGACCATTTTATCGTTGGTTTCACTTCAGGTAAAACTTTTAAAACTTGTTCCAAAAGATCTATAATACTTGCCCCCTTTATTTCATCAGGGGATGAATTCCTATACATCTTCCGGGCATGTTTCAACCAGCTGTGATCATGAAGACCGGATCTTGTTTCGCTAAGCCAACGAGCGAATTCTCCATTTCCACGAGATCGAGGTTTAGTTCTTGTTAATGTGCTGTCAGGCCTCGGGAAAATGTAGGTAGGTTTGATGGCAGCCCGTAAACGTCCAGGTAAATATGATTTTTCTATTATCTTTTGCCGTAGGAGACTGCACTCATCTATTATGACGTCTGAATTGTCATCAATACGGTTTTCTGCTTGCAGTTGCAATAGCAGTTCCTGGAAATTAAACCTATTGAGTAAATAAACACAAGCATCTATGTTTGATATAATGATATCCAGCACGGTTAAAGAGAAGTGATGATGAATAAAATCAGTAAAACATGAACTCAGAGCGAAATTCACTATCAAATTAGTTAAGTTTGATGGCCTGTTTTCCCAATCATCGGTTAATGTTACTTCACTTCCTTCTTTGACCTCATTTAGTAATGCTTTCACACCTTTGATATTAAATGCTAAAAGAGTAATAGTTCTCAGTAAATTGTTTGAACATTCGAGTATTGGTAGTTCTGATCCTGAACAATCTTCGTCGATTGTATTCCATAAAAGCATCAGTTCTTTCCTTAAAATATTATTGCTTTCAGAAGCTAACACACAGCAGCCTTTCTCAGTTGCGGAAACTTTAGCGACAAAGTTAAGCCAAACATAATCTGACCAGTTAGATTCTGGCAGTTGGAGCTCTTCGTAAAGGACATGCGAGGCCAAGTCAAGTTCTGTCAACATGTGAAAACCCAGTGGTGACATTGCACATTGTAAAAGAAACTGTGCACAGATATGTGACATAGGTATATCAGATAAATCCAAACTGCAATCAGGGTTCTTTATTTTGTCTTTAATACCTTTGTATATGCCCCCTATAATTTGTACAATTTCAGTTTTAAGAGAATAATTAATACTGAGAATATTTTCAAAATTCTTAAATAAGTTTGTCATTATGACAATCAACTTTGAGTCACTTTTCAAACCATCACGTCTGGTTGTCTCTAACAACAGTTTGAGATATATTTCAACTGCAGATGTTTCATTAGGCTTACTTTCAACGTCTCCAACAGACGATGCTTGATGTTCGACAGTTTGCTTCTTCACTGATCCCTGATATTGATTGCAGTGACTGCTATTATTTAATATAAAGCTATGGGAAAACAACGAATACCTTTTCTTCAGTAATAAATCAAAGCAGACCAAAGGGTTGTCAAATCCACATTTCTTAGAAATTATGAACAAAGTCTCGGTTTTTAAAGTACCGAGTGAGCCATATGTCCCCTCAGTTTTTAACAGTTTTTGTAAGTATAAATTTCCATTTATTTGTTTCAAACACAGCAATTTTGCAAGATTCATAGCAAAAAATGATCTAAAGCCACTTGTTGTTTTTGAATAGAAAATATTGTCAAATTGTCTATCATTAATTGTGTTAATTAACAAATCCAGAATATTTTCTATTGATATCAAATCTTTTTTGTTAATACTAATGGGAAACAACAACAAACTCATTCCAAAAGTGCATACAGTTGTAAATGTAGCTAAACAGTGAGAGAATAAACTGAATTTACGTGTTGTGTCATTGATGTCGCCATCACTTATTTTAGTGTTAGGTGGAGGAAGCACAGGTTCTGATAACCAATCAAAAATAGCTTCAACACATATTCTAATGAAGTTTGTGTTGTTGTAGAGGCTGGAACAGAAAAGTTGCCTTGATAGGTTGAAATGTGTTAGTTTCAATACCCATTTTGCTTGTGGGTCTAATAGAGCAACAATTTCTAAAGGGGATATATACGGTTTGTTTTTAGGGTTTTTTTTAGAGAAATGGTTGATGGATATCAGCTGGATGAAGTTCTCAATCATGTCTTGAAGTTTGCTCTCCCCAAATCTTGCAACATTTGTAGTTGCTTCTTGAAATAGACGTAATAGTAAGAAAACTAGATACATTGAACGATAAAAGTGCATACTTTGAAAAGATGTAATTTTGCTTTCTCCTTGATGAAGATAGTAGTGTTGACCAAGACTCTCTATTACATTCAAACTGCATTCTTTGATCGCTTCTGGAGATGAACACGAGCCAAGTTTAGCATGTGCTTTCAAACACAACATAAAAACATCTATATTGTTGTCACTTAAATTTTCGACTAGTTTCTTTTGGAGCAGTATCCATCCTTCCCCATTCACTACATCTGTAAAATGGGATCTACACAGAATTCGAAGGGCATTCAATCTCACATCCAAAGGTTTCTCGATTGACATACATTCTGCGATTTCAATTACATGTTCAGGTTGTAAGAGCGGGGATACATCAATATCTGCATCATGATAGTTTTGTAAACCTGTTTCATTGAAGTCTTT
Source organism: Nephotettix cincticeps (assembly GCA_023375725.1). Taxonomy (NCBI): domain Eukaryota; kingdom Metazoa; phylum Arthropoda; class Insecta; order Hemiptera; family Cicadellidae; genus Nephotettix; species Nephotettix cincticeps. Next base: position 21,063,528 of record CM041788.1, on the reverse strand, counting down.
CAGATATGTGTCTAAAATATTACTCAAATTTCCATGCATACAAGACAATGTAGATTCATTACCAATTATTTTTGACAAATTATGAGCATCAATTTTCCATGTTTCTCTATTTACATTTTGAATTTCAGAAATATGGATGTTTAGATCACTTAATAGAGACTGTTCAATGAAAGTTTTTATAGATTTTGCTAATTGCTTAGAAACAATTTCATTTTCAATGCATATTTGTGGATTTGATAACATAACATTTTTGCCAGAATTTTCAACGGTATGATGATTATTTTCATTTTCTTTCAATCCTTTAGTTGTAATGTCTTTGGCATTACTGGACATAATTAACTTTTTTCAATAAATTCATATTCTTGAGATTGCAAAGTGGGGAGTGAAATACTCACTAGTTTAAATAAGTTCATGTATGATGTGGTGCAGCTTCACAACTAATCGAATACGAAATAACAAACTTGTATTAAATTTGTAAATGAAATTCATTTATTCAGTAACGGCAACTTTAAACACAACTTGGGTAGGTACTTTTAAAACCTCCAAACTCCAACTTCGTTAAACTTGAACATGTTGGCGATATGTTGGTTATGTTTGTGTTACCATGGCAACCGAGAGTTACAACATTCATAATTTTTTTTAAAGGATTTCATTCTGGACCAATGGTTTACATTATGCACAGAAATTTGTGTAAAAATATGTATAGAACAATTAATTATTGGGTTCGCTTCGTTTGAAGACACCCTAAACTAACAACTCTAAATCAGAATAGTAAAAATATAAATAATTTTCAACTGCCAGCAGGTTGTGTTTTACAGAATGTTATCTTCCATAATGTCTTCATTGAACTCCCCAATGTCACCCAAATGGCAGAAAATCTTGAGGAAGTCTTGTTTTGAGACGCCTTTCTATGGTCGGCATCCCCAAGCTCAATGTAAAATTTTTGATAGCAATTGAAAATTATCGCCTTCTTGATATTATATTAATCACTCCACTTTGTCAGCGGTTTACAACAATATCTTTCTGGAGTACAAGGGATAATTAATGTAAATCGTCTGTAATAATTCTATTTATAATGAGGATTGATTATTCAAAACAGTTTAAAAAATAACACTCTGATCAAAATTGATCACAAAAAGGTTTGTACTTAACTTATTGATTTGAGAATTAATATACTATTCATAAAGTGTGTGTATGACGAACAGTGGGTGTTGAAAAAGGCCATTCACGTTAAGGTGTCATATATATAGACTTTACACCAAAGACATCTCGTATATGGACTTAATTATAATTAAAACGTAGCCTATTACATTCAATTGTACTTAATAGCGGAATAAATTATTTATCAAACACCATACATACATGACTACTTGGAGTTTACGAATTGTGGATAGTTGTGAGTGATGGTCGGTGGGTGTAGTTTTCTCTTGTGTGGATCCGCACTATTGAATACTACGTTAATCCGCAAAGAATGGTCTTTGCGGATTGGTCTAATTATGAGGATGGCCTCATAGTTAAAACATTCGTAATTTAGAGGCCATGGTTCTAATTACCCTTTTTAAAAGGAATTGAGTTTTTAAGGTTTTGCCACCCCACAATGCTACGGTACTGCATAAGCTAAGTGCGGGTAAATCACACCTTAGTATGCAGTCAGAAGGACGTTTTTATTAGAAAATTTGGTCAATTGCCGAAGAAGTAAAATTTCTAATCTTATTTTTCTACAAATAGTATCGATATGGGGATAGAAACTAAGATTTTCGTCCAGTAACAACTCCAAAAACTTGAACTGTTTCATGGTCAGTGTCATCTAAAATGAAACTTTCTTTTTTTCATGGAATCAGATTTTTGTCAGTTTGATTTCGAGAAAATAATCCTCAAACAACTGCAACTGGCTTGTGTAAGGTGTCATATATATAGACTTTACACCAAAGACATCTCGTATATGGACTTAATTATAATTAAAACGTAGCCTATTACATTCAATTGTACTTAATAGCGGAATAAATTATTTATCAAACACCATACATACATGACTACTTGGAGTTTACGAATTGTGGATAGTTGTGAGTGATGGTCGGTGGGTGTAGTTTTCTCTTGTGTGGATCCGCACTATTGAATACTACGTTAATCCGCAAAGAATGGTCTTTGCGGATTGGTCTAATTATGAGGATGGCCTCATAGTTAAAACATTCGTAATTTAGAGGCCATGGTTCTAATTACCCTTTTTAAAAGGAATTGAGTTTTTAAGGTTTTGCCACCCCACAATGCTACGGTACTGCATAAGCTAAGTGCGGGTAAATCACACCTTAGTATGCAGTCAGAAGGACGTTTTTATTAGAAAATTTGGTCAATTGCCGAAGAAGTAAAATTTCTAATCTTATTTTTCTACAAATAGTATCGATATGGGGATAGAAACTAAGATTTTCGTCCAGTAACAACTCCAAAAACTTGAACTGTTTCATGGTCAGTGTCATCTAAAATGAAACTTTCTTTTTTTCATGGAATCAGATTTTTGTCAGTTTGATTTCGAGAAAATAATCCTCAAACAACTGCAACTGGCTTGTGTAAAGGCAGTTATGTTAAGATCGAGGCGGTTTGGACCGGAGACAATAAGCGAGGTGTCGTCAGCAAAAAGACAGATCTCCCCCTCTGAACAAGATGGAAGGTCGTTGACAAAGATAAGAGGAAACAGGACCGGACCAAGAACAGGCCTGGGGCACTCCATACCTTGTGGTATGGTTGCCATTTCAATAATCTAATATAATCGAATGACATCATACAATGGTGAGACAAATAGTCTCTATACACGACACCACAGCTAAAATGTAGACACTTTTGTGTTCTTTAGTAAAACTTAGTAAATTATCTTAAAATCTCCAAACGTACAATAACATAGCATATGGATAGCGTAGGGGAACATGTTTCTGTCATCAAGTTATATTAATATACCCTGTTGGTTCCTCTATGGTAGTCTCTACTCTGTGTCAAGTTAACGAAATTAAAAAATATTTATTATTTATTTACATTAAAATACCAACATTTTACAAGTTATCACAACATAACCTCAAACGTAAACTGGGCTTAAAATATTTTCGCCGTTGACATTACCTTTTGTGAATTGTGCGATACCGTAGTCGTAGATTCTTTAGAAATAAAAGCATACTCTACCAATGGAATGTGTAGTTGCCACTTAGGTTTAAACAGAAATAAGAGGTTTAACCTTATTAATGAAGCCTAAATTATGATTCAAAATTATTTCAACTGTGTACAATCACGGCCCTGTAAATTTGGTGTGCTGGCTGTTGGTTTAATTTATGCTTTTTATAAATTTAACAAAATTGAAAATTTAATGCGTAAAATCTTTTTAAAAGCCCAAAAATTCAAAAACAGTTTTCTCCATTCATCACAAATTTCACCTTTAATAGTATCTTCAACAACTGAAGTAAAAATTGCTGTAAATACTCTAAGGAGGTATGTACATCAATAATTCTGCAGCTTTTCAATAAGGTCTACATCCATAAAACTTTTTTTACACAACTTAAGTGTTTTTCTCCTAAGAAACATCAACTGCCCATTCATCTTAGGCCTAAGGTCTGTGTGATGCTGACAGCATGGTACGGTAGTAGCATGCTAGCCTTTGATTTACTGGACTACGTTACCGGTCTTTTGGAACTACATATTATCCATACACCTTAACTCAAACCAATGATCTTATTCATAATTTTATCCACCTACCTATACAATAGTAGAAATAATTGTTTACATAAAAAATTCTAAATATTAATTTACATTGGCTTATTTAACATAAATATCAATTTGAAACCAAGAAACATAAATTAACATTTAATAACAACGATAAAACCAATTTAAATAATCAAAAATAAAACAAAATAACAAATCATAGTAATAAAAACACATAATAATCAACATGAATATCTGTTTTGATATCACCTAAACTCAAAAATATGGTCAAAGCAAAGTGGCAACACATAAGTAATATTTTTAGTAATATTTCTGATATATAGACTCCTGACCTGGGGAGGTACCATCAGCACTAGCCAACCAAAATTAGTATACTGAGTGGATTTGTGCCTAGAGGCAAATGCAGAGGGGTCTTTAAGAATCTTAAGATGGGGCACTAACAGTAGTGTCCTAATTCCTAGAGACCATACTTTACACAACGGTGGTGAAATGAAGTCCAACCAGAATGGAAAATGTAAATTTTTACACAAAATATACCTTCGCCACATACCATATCTGCTGGTTAATTAAGAAACCCTCATACAATGGTGCTGTCTTTTTCGGCCACCTGCCTAAAAACCTGAAAGTACGTAGTCTTTAATTCTATGTAAGTCTTTTTTAAGTCTACGTAAGTTTAGGCTTAACAGAAATCTAAAAATAGCCTTGATAAATTGTTTACCCTCTAATCGAGCCATGAGTTAATGGAGGCATGAACAATTACTGCTCAGTATTTCCCTGGATTTTCACTGTGCAAATCGACTTGAACAATACTTTTATATTAACAATATGTCATAAATAGGTTAATTATTATCCTGGTCACAAATGTAAATAAAATGAAGCTATGTGTGTGAGCTATGTTACTTTTATCTGTGTAGTTGAGAGAGACAAGTTTTACGTTCCCCCATTTCTGACTTGAATAAGATATATTTATGTTCTTGAAATAAAATTGGTGAGTACACTTATGATGCAATACATTTTTGAGAGTTGTTGGTATAGAATATAGTACAAATAGATTGTACCATAGAGATTTGCGATTGTAAGATTGAAATTGAGATTGTACCATTGTTCCTCCTTACCATAGAGATAGTATTTTTTAAGTCTTCAAAAGAAGAAGTTAAGTGGCAGATCAGTGATATCGTTTATTAACTTCCAGAAAGTTAAACGAGAAGTCCATGCAGTTCCTGGGGCTAGATTGTGAATGGGTCTCAACTAAAGGAAAACGACATCCTGTGGCACTTTTGCAGCTTGCAGCGGCTGATGGAGTTTGTTCTCTTTTTCGTCTTTCCTCAATGAAAACTTTACCAGAAGACCTTGCGGTTAGTCACAGACATATGTATAAAAAAATCTACATGTTGTGTCCCTAATATTTTCTGCTCTACTGAAATTGTTTTTATAAATAATCTCAAGAGATGATCAGTGGACATAAATGAGGGAATCAATGAAGTTATAGTGAATTAATGATTCACTAAGTGTATGCTGTAATTGGTTTTGCAATTTAAAACCAATTTTGCCATGACTGAGAGTTCAAACCGTTTAATGTGGCTAAGTTAGTCCTCACTTCCACTTGTAAGAAATCAAAATGAATTATTTATCTGATAAGGGCAGCAAAGTGTCAGGTTGCACCCTGACGAGTATAAAGCTGCATCTAACATTTTGGTTTAGAAAAATAAATAAAACTTCTTTTAAATATTTTCTTTATTTGGCAATGTTCAGGAACTATTAGAAGACAAAGATGTACTGAAAGTTGGTGTGGCGGTGATTGCTGATGCAAGATACTTGTTCGCTGACTATGGCATTAGGTGTGCTGGTTGTTTGGACTTGAGGCACATGGCAGCGCAGGTGATCAATGAACTTAATCATAATTTAACTGAACCATGTAGGCCTACACAAAACACATGTAAAAGAAAATGTGAATAACATATAATGATTGTGTTATAATTCAACAGCTTGCTAATAAAACTGCAGTCTTTTCAGCTGTTCTCCCCAACCTTATAACTTAGAACAAAATAAGTTGTCAATACAATACTATACAATACAATATTCTTTATTGTTCATTCGTAAAGAATTACAATAGTGTCATTTGTTACAGAGATTTTTATTGAAAGTCTTTGAAGTTTTCACTAAATTCCTTTAGTGAGTAGAATGGTCGTTGAATCAGCAGTCAAACTTAAAATCTCAAAAATTTAAACACAAAACAGGAAGTACAAAGATCAATGACAAATTATGATTTAATGAATTTCTTGCTTGACGCTTGCTTATATAACTGCACTAACTGGGTAGTGTGGGCAAAACACAACAAAAGATTGAAATATATGAAACAATAACTATTTTAATTCACATATTAACAATTTAAATTATGCCTTTAAAAAAATTTAATAAATGTTTTTAATAAAATAATACCCCCGTCGCAGCAGACCTGCGTACTCAGCGAATTTCCAAATCAATAATTATAATATATAACAAGTTTGGTCAAAATCTGTCGATAAACATGGGAATAATTTGCCTATTCTCCATAAAATTAAAATGGGAAAGAGTGAGTAGGTTTGCTGCTGTGAGGAACACTGAAAGTATACCATAAAAAATTTTATTTTTAACATTTATACCAACTTTTATCAACATCTGTCCATAAATAAAGGACTTTGCCTAATCTCCATATGATTAACATGGGAAAAGAGTATGCAGGTTTGCTGCCATGATAAACACATAAACTATGATTTTTTAGCACAAATGTATGGATCTCAACCACATGAAGCTAAATATCAAGTTTCATCAAAAAATATTAGATAATAAGTGAAAAATTAATTTTTCCTAATCCTCCATAAGATTAACATTGGAGCCTCAAAATACAACGTACTGTGTTTAGATTTGTTTATATCTCGTGTAACCGTTTAAGATAGAGAAAAACTTTAAGGAACTTAATTGTGTAGTTTTTTAAGCTGATTCCAATGGTGAAATATAAAATTAGAAATTTTTAATAATTACATGTGAAACATGCAAAAAACCCCATTTTGGTGTACAAAACCCCCCCAAACTACCCGTTCCCATTGACCGATATGTCTGGTTTACGAACTCGTCCGAGCATTTGTAGGAATACTTGTCTCTACCAAATTTGGTCTCGATCGGACCATTTTTACGAGAGTTATCGTGTTCACAGACACACATATATATATATATATATATATATATATATATATATATATATATAAAAATTTTAACGACTATGGTTTTTGGTCTCTGGGCACCTAAAGAAGAAAAAATAACATGGTCTCGGGCTTAACTCTTGCCATGAGACCTACGGTAATAGCTTCTTCCCTCTGGGAAATTCGCTAAAAACAAATGTCAATGTGAAATTATGATATTTTAGCTTAGAATATTAATTTCGTAAAAAGCTAGAAAATTATTTTAAAATGCTATCAAATATTTGGTTCTAACATAGAATATTAACAGGTGGATGTTGAACCTAAAGGTCTGGCTGGCTTGGCCCATGACCTGTTTGGAACTGAATTGGATAAAAACTGGAGAGTGAGGTGCAGCAACTGGGAGGCCGAGGATCTCACTCCCAAGCAGATACAGTACGCTGCTGCAGACGCCTGTGTTGCCGTTGATATATTTAATGAGTTAAACCACAAAGGGGTGAGTTTCCTGGATTGATTGGAAGCTTTCTTAGAGGTTTTATACGTTAATTAGACTAACTCTCCAATAATTTTACTATTCATCAAATAAAGTTATGTGATGAGACAGTTGTTGTATGTGTTGCACTCTGCTGCTTTCTCTTTTCTCTTGAGAAAATGGTGAAAATTCAATATTATAATTTAGCTGTTATATAATTTCTTATATAATAAGCCTCTTCATCACTTTCTTGTTAGCAGGCCGGGTACAGTCAAGCGTTTACAATTAGAGTACCTCATGTAATATATTCAAGATAAAATATCTGAGGATAAATGTCTCCTTATATCCTTTGAAATATTGGCAACAAAGGTGTAATCTCTGCATTTTATATCAGTTTTTTCCCATAACTCTATTCCTGGTCATTTACTCGGAACAGTAAAACTAACAGTAAAACTGTCACATAAATATCAAAGTATAAATATTATAGTCTCCCTTCCCCCTTAAAGAACCCCCAGTTTTCTTTGTAAAAGGTTTTTGTCCATGATTTGACTGAACACCTTGAGGTTCCTTTATCAGGTTTATTAAAAACAAAACAGTCTCCATTATCAAAGGTTTTTAATTAAGTTTGATTATGTGATTTTTTTGCACAAAAAGTAATTCAAATTAAAGTTTATATTTTAATTAATTTTTTGTAAAGGTCGGAAGCTTCTTTTATCTATACTTTGGCCATCTATAGATAGGATGTATCATGCAAATGTAAAGTTGAGCTAATACAGTACAAGGTGGTGAGTACTGTTAAAAACTGAATGGCAATGCCAGTATCCGACCCTGGGCCACCATTAATTATAGTTTCGGAATACGTCATGCTATCAACTGAGCCACTGAGTCATCTAAAATGCAATAAATATCATTTCAAAATCCAAGAAATTAATTCTCAGTTGATTTTAATCTTTTCAATTTGTTTCCCAGCTAATGAAAAACTTCAGTTTGTGGAAGAGGATGTTTTGGAGTAGGAAGGACCGCTGGAATCATAGTTTGCAGCTGTGGTGGCCATATGTTGGACTGAACTACAAGGATAAACCACGAGGAGGAGGAGGAGGAGGAGGTGGGCCAACGATCAGCACACGCCGTGTCAAGCCAGGCCATGTACAAGTGATGAAGAAGCACTACAGCACTCTGTTGCACCAGGATCATTATACCAACATCTTCCTGCTCGCCCCAGACGACCAGGTGCTTTGCACCATCAGCCAATCCAAGGCCGACTGGTAATGTTCGGTAGGGTTGCATAAGGTTGTTAGTTTTTATTGTAATTTTCTTTGAGTTTCAAAAATGAGTTTTCAAAATTCATGATGGGCCTACCGTATATTTATTCTTTGATTTTCAGGGAGCTTACACTAATTTGTTTTTTATCAATTTTTTAACTATTTTACTTGTCATGGAGACTAAAAGGCAACTGAAGTCTACTGATCAGTTGTCTTTGAGTCTCCGTGACGAGTGGACGTGTTTAGTTTCTTATGTGTGTAATGGTTAGTGAATGGTTTTTTGTAAGTTTTTTGACTGCTTTAAACTTTTATGTTTTCAGCTTTATACCGGCTTAGTCCAGATTATGTGTTAATTATGTTATGTTTTAGATATTAGTTCATCTGAGGATGGGATCAGATTCCAGATCCTGAAACGTTGTGAAACTTTGTTTTACATAATATCGTGATGGCAAATGTCCGCTATAAAAATCTAAATAACATAAATCCACCATCACCAATACAAATAGTTGAATTTCAAACAAAGAATATCTTACCAATTGGAATTTTTTATTACTGAAAATATTTTTATTCTTACCTCTGAGAAGCAGCCGAAAAGGTAGAGTCCAGTTAATCTGATTATGTTCGCCAGTCAGGGTTTATATACTTTTCCGCTACTCTTTCTACTCTAATACAAATACCGCTTTTGTTTAAAACACTATATATGTCCCTTCTAATGGATATTTAAAACTAATGGGCTACTGTAGACTCTTGCCAGTAAATATCCTTGTATCCTGGGCTGGAGGACATAGTCCTATAGCAGCTGCAGTGACGCCCAGCCTACTGAAACCTCACATCCTGTCCTATCCTGTAGACTCTTTCAGTTAGTTTTTTCTTTAGCCGTAATAAAATTACTGGAAATAGTATTACTTTCCCTTGATGGCCAAAACTAATTATTCTTATTGGTAGATGGTGGACAAACTCACAGTTGGATCAGTAGCTGTATAGATTGATATGCAAACCGCCATGTATCTTGACATGATGCTGTCTGAGTTTGGTGTAAATGTCCAACAATAACTATCCCACAAAGCAATTCAAAAGTTAGTACATATTTGTAACTAAATTGGTCAAATTAGAAAATAAATTTCATTAACATTTTGTTGTTAATGAATTATTGAGATTAAATTACTCGCTGTATTAGGCAGCCTATGTAAGTTAGTTGATGATCACAGGCTTCAAAATTTAGCGCATTATAAGAAAATTGAACAAATTTATTAGTTTTCCATTCACAATTTTATTTGTCTATACATTGGAACCATAGGTTCACAACTATTTGTTTAAAATTTTACTCTTTTTCTATGACACAGGTATGTAGAAAAGCAGTTGGTGGATGTGATTGACCAAAAAACAGTGCGTTTACGCTTCGAACCGTCAAAAAGATCAAATGACCCTGGAAATTACTACACGATACCTAAGGAGAATCGATGTGTCGTGTGTGGTTCTAACAAAGATTTGAGACGGAAGAACATCGTGCCACAGGAATACAGGAAAAACTTTGAAGGTAAATACAGTAAAGTCTGGTTTTTCCGTACTAATTATTGTGGTGTAATGCTAATCTGGATAGCCTAAAATTTGCATAATCAGAAAATATAACAGGACATAGACACCCACATTGTACAGATAACTATCGTGAATAACGCCTAGGATATCAGTGCTACAAACTAAACGTAACTAAAGTACAAAGACATATCGTAGGCATTATAATCTATTAAAAATATAATAATTAAATTGAAAAGTAACAAGTTTTAATAAAGTCTAAAAAAAACAAAGCAGTACTATTTATTAGTTGTAGGAAAGAAAAAAAAACTCCAATTAAAAAGAAAACTTATTTAATAGGGTGCGCATTCAGCAAGTACTGTGGTTTCAGGTGATAATTTGAAGGGGCTGGAGATGAAACCCACATTTTATTAAAGTAATTAAATTTGGTTAAACTGATCCAGATGATTTGGACCTGGATAAATTGGTCCTTAGAATTGAGTCTGCTGTGATTTAATGTAAGTTTACAGTGTGACACTGAGTGAACACTCTTTGACTGAACTGGCTACTGCTACACCTGCAGACCTGATGTTTATGAGACGACGGCACAACTTTGCTTGAGCCAACAGAGTTTCTTCATTATGTCAAAAAACAATTACTGAATTCTTATGTTTCAAATACCCCCGTCGCAGCAGACCAGCATTCTCAGCGAATTTCCAAATCAATAATATACTGTAATAGTAATAATAAGCTATTATTGACAGTTATTAGCCTATTCTCCATAAGATTATAGGCTTTCTGTTGTGAGGAACACTGAAAGTAGGCAAAACAATTTTTGACTTTAAACTTAATTTAAACTTCGACCAAACTTAATTTAAACTTAGTACATTTTTCTCCATCAGGTAGTCCAGATTAGCCAAACCTTTGGATTACCAGATCTCTGGTATTTTGATTACCTACATTTTTTTCAAAAATATAGAATTGTCATTCAAAGTTATCTAATCTGAGAGATCAGTTGCTGAGATTGAAAATTAGTCCTTACCGGACGCACAGCCATTCACGCTAATTTTCAAACCTGATGTAGTAAATTTTTCTCATTTGGATTTTTGCATGCTATTACTGATAGTTATTGATTGTAGAAGCCCTCAAGAATCACCACTCGCACGATGTGCTGCTCCTGTGCTTCTCATGTCACAACCGCAGCAACATGCACGATGCGGAGTTGAGGGAGACTCTGGTGGTCGAGTGCAATGCTCCTCTGGCCGAAGGGGAAAACCGGAAGGTTTGTTAGGTTGTTATCCTAGAACTGTCAATTTTTTTATTGAAAACAACAAAATACTATTATTCAAGCTTACAGAGAAATAGAAGCCAAAAAAGATTTGATTTTTTAGTTTCACTGCATTTCTACCTTTCAATGTTGTGATAAAAGAGTTATCTAAAAGTATATCTTCTTGCAGGATAGAATTAGTTTTTATTAATCAGAAGTTTGTCATGTGTCAGATTTTCAATGTAAATATCTACCCACAAAGTCCTGGCATTGTCCTTTAATCCAGCTACTTGAAAGTCACGAATTGTGGATAATTATGAGTGATGGTCGGTGGGTGTAGTGTTCTCTTGTGTGGATTAACGTTCTTACTATTGAATACTACGTTAATCTGCAAAGACCATTCTCGTAGTTAGACTATTTTGTAATTCAGAGGCAGTGGTTCGGATTCCACGTTAACCTGTAGTTCCATTAGATATGCCATTGACTTTTGGGATATTCATTAACAGTTCTGTCTAAGGAAAAAGTCAACCTTAGTCAGTAACAAGTAGGGGTCTGCGGGGCACCGAAAAAATCGGTACGGTACGGTTCCAGCCTGGTACCGAACCTCGGTACGGTACAAGAATTTTTTCGGTACAAGTTCGGTACGGTACAAATAAGGAAAAATTAAGTCACTATCCAGTCTAGGTTGCCATCAAATATAACTGTGGAATATCTCCTGCCGAAAACATTGAATAACACCCGGCCGTTAAAGGCTTTATACTCTACAAGTAATTAAGAGTTACAACACTGCCCAGATGTATGGCAAATACTGAACGTAAGACTGACTCATAGCGTGTTGGTGAATGATCATTTAAAATAAAACAATTTCACCAGGACTTCAGGAATATCGGGCAACCAGCCATCTCCCTGCCGGCTCTAAATTATTGTGCATTCCCAGCTTATTATCGTATCCAAGTATAGCACCTTAGGCGATCAGGGAACAGTTCTTCCTTTTGACGCAACAAAATAGTTGTACCAGTATGAGGCTCGTATTAGTAGTTTCAAATAGTGATGGGAATACCTGTGATTTTTTTTTTTAATCACAGTGAAAACCTTTTAAACTGTGATTCATGATTCTTTCAATTGATTCGTTCTTTTTCCTCTGACAGTCTGTTGACGATGCTATGTGACCAATACAGAACTGTGATTTGCCGTATTGATCTCGTTCTTTCGGGATTTTCACTCAAATAAAATAAAAAAATCATAATGCTAATGATAAGGACTCCTTTTTCAAAAAGAAATTAAAGGAGGAAGAGAAGGAAGCCAATGATAAGGACTCCTTTTTCAAAAAGAAATTAAAGGAGGAAGAGAAGGAAGCCAGAGGGAAAGCCTGGACTGTTCATTCAGGATGCCGACAGGCTAAGGAAATGCTTGGAGTGCATAATATAAGAAGGTCTGAGACCATGATCAGGCTTAAGAAAAACGATCTAAGGATACTGACGGGATTTCTAACCGGACATTGTAGGCTCAGGGCTCATCTGAGCAAGATGGGCATTGTCCAAGAGGGTGAATGCCGCTTCTGCCAATCTGGGGAGGAAACACCTAGACACCTATTGGCTGAGTGTGACGCGATAGGTCAGAAGAGAGCCAGAAGCTTGGGAACACACCAGGTGGCGGTGGAGGATTTTCCAAAGTTAGAACCCCTCGTTATACTAAACTTTATTAAGGCATTAGGACTAGAGGGGGTTCTCTAGGCAAGAACTAGAGACTAGTCTGGGGGGCACAATAGATCTCAGGTCGCAGTGCAATCTTTCCCCTAGATTTTATCAAGTATCAAGTATGCTAAGGATATAATTGAATAAAGGAAGTAAATAACTTTTATTTTTTTAACAATATTTTCTGTATTTCCTCAATAGTGGAACCCCTCAAATCCGAACTAATTGGGACTGAAGCCTGTTCATCCAAGGAAATAAATACTACGCATTTATTTCGTCACTGTATTCGCAAGGTAACCGACGGGTTATACAGGCTGTGCGTGACTCAATAAGTTCAATATGGGCAGTGACCTTGGCGGGTTGAGCCTGTGCTAAAAATAAACCATTCTCCCCCTACCCTTACTATCGGGGATGCGTATTGCGTCTGTCTACTGTCTGTGTCTAGTTTAGTGAACATTAACCTGCTCACTAAATAATTGCATCTATAACAACCGACGTGGCTTGGAATTCGTGTGAAGATTTTCTTCATTTCAACAGTTAAAGATAACAGACTTAAAGCGAAAAACCCTGACTTTGTTAAACCTTGAAAAATAAGTTTATGTGATTAAATTTTTTTTATTTCCCAGAACATGTTCAGATTTGAGGGGTTCCATTGTAATATTAAAAAAATATTAACCATTTTATACTAAAATAACCATTTTAGTCTTTTTAGACTAAAGGGCTTTTTAGCCCTTTGACATTTTATGAAAGTGTTTCATTTAATTTGAACAATCATTGTGATTGGTTGAATTAAAAATAATAAACCAGGACAATATAAAACATAGATCTTGGCTAGGGGGTATTGACTCAGTATATTTTCTGTATTTTTTGTTCTGCAATAAAATACATTATAGTTTTTTATTTTGTTTGTTCATCCTTAGTTTCATATAGACTTGAGAAGATTATTTCCCCTTATTAATTAGTTACAACATAAACTATAATGTTTAAATAATTATTAATATGTTTAATATGATATGTTTTTTAAAGAATGGATTTAAAAAATCATATTACAGTTTGAAAATTAGTACAGTAAAATATTCTTCTGACATTGTATATTTTTTTAAACTCCTTTCTCTATGTCTTCACTAATTAAATTCTGGAAAATACTTATAAATAAAAGGATGAGATCAGTCAATGTTACTGGCGGCATTATTCTCGTGTATCGTACCGTACCAAATTTGTACCGAGAACCGAGGTACAACAATTTGTACCGTACCGACCTTATAATTTCCTATACCGTAGACCCCTAGTAACAAGACTACAAGATCATGCCACAATCATCCTACACTCGTTTCATTTATACTTGGCTTAAAATATCTACCTTGTGGTATGGTCGCCATTCAAATAATCTAATCTAATAACCTAATAATAATCTAAGTAAGGTTAAGTTACGTGGGTGGCCCACCAGTTAAGGGGGTACCCTTGTGACATAACCTTACTTTGGAGCTCATGTTTAGACATTTCCTGTATTTTTTCCATGATGGGGAAAAATGTCTTAGGCTCATTTTTGACGTTGGAAATCATATGTCTGACGATCAAGTACTTCCAAGACAGTGCTACCAATCCAACAGCTAAATAGGATATCCACTGGAGGGAAGATCTGTCCCTCAGTCTCCTACATTTAACCACCCCTACTGGGAACAATGAACAGAAGTCGAGGGAGATGTGATCACTGGGTATGTTCCTGGCTTGATTGAAGGAACTCAATATGAATTCTGAGTGAGAGCTGTCAAAAAGGCTGGTCCAGGAGAGACCAACAAGGGAACTCGACCGCAAATTTCTCGGTCTAGGAACTATCCGGCAAGGATGGACCGTAATGCGATTGTGGACATCAAGGTGCATGCCGGCCACAACTTAGAACTGTATTTACCAGTTATTGATAAACACCTTCACTGAAAGCAGGATCGCCAGCAAGTAAAGTACAAGCAAGTACTTCTACTATTCTCTTGATAGTCCATATTAGGTGCCCAGGCACAGCTGGATGTGAAGCTCTTAAAGAGATGAGTAGGCTGAGGGAGTGGTTATACCGAATTATGTTCAGGTGATATTTGAAAATGTAATATCTAAACTTTACAGTTACAGGAAGTGCCACATCTAAAAGCAGTACGAAGTGCTGCACGTGCTCTTCACTTTAGCCGGGACGTCTTGCCAGTCAAACGGAGGGAGAAGCTAGAAGAAATATTATGTAAAGAACTCAACACAACCTCTGAACAGCTGACCAATGAGTTTTTAACGGATCTAATTAATATTGAGTGTGTGTAAGTGCTAAATTTTATTATATTTTTTGTCTTAAGAATCACTAAATCACTAACAAACCTATACCTAAGATTTTCTAGAGAAAGATAACATAACTGTACTGTAGATAAGTTATAAGTGGTAAAAACATAAAATAATCACTTTATTGGTAGTTACTTGTAGTTTTTACTGCTTTAGTTACTCTTTACAGACAATTAGTTTTATGTTCATCTCATTTTTAATATTCATTAAAAACCCATCTAGACCCAAATAGATTGTAATTTTTTTTCCTCAACTGCCCATCACCATAAGCCAAGGGCCTGTGCGGTGAATTAAAACCAGCAAGGTACCGTTGCGTTGGTAATAGTCATGATATCATGATCTAACAATAGTCGCCGGCTGCTGGTTTCGATCCAACCTTTGAATTACCTTTGAATTAATAATGTTGTGTTAATTATTACCACAACGCTTGAAGCTTACAGCAATATTTTTTCATTTCATCATTTAATTTAAGGACTTGACGTAGAGTGTAATCCAATTGACCACAGACGATCACATAGTGAACAGTAAATTGAAATATTAAAAAATTGAAAAAGTAAATTGAAATCATGAAATCTACCTTTAGTGTTCAATATTACCAGTTAGTTATCATAAAAAATTCCAATAACATTACTGATTTGGATTCATCCGCCCCAAATCACCAGAGTTTTACTTAAGCTGATTTATAACTGTTTTATGTCTATTTCAGAGTGGAAAGAGACAGTTACAAGCCTCATGGACTGGCAGTGGTGCAGCACTACCAGACCAACAACGGGGGGATTGAGGCATTAGAGCGGAGGTGGAGACAACACTTCCTTGTCACCATGTCTCCTCACTACTTACCTGACAAGTGGTCCGTCGACTACAAGCGGGACTGATCTGTCTTTTATGTAAATAACAAGAAATTACTTATGTACATTAAAATAAATTTGTAATCCATGCCAATACGTTTGCAGTTGTACAATAGCCTGTGAGTTGGTGAGTAGGTGTCTTTGTGGGTAACATGATAATAAATTTGTGAAAATATCTGGTTCTCATCTTGGTTAGGCCTTACACTATGTATTCGGCCAGCTTATGCCATGATACATAACATGAAGATATCTGAAAGGTTATATTAATGTGTTAATACGTGTGGTCTAATTGGGTCGGGCGTAACAATGTGCAGCAAGAGCTGTGCTGTGTTTTACCAACTTGCGTACGGGGTGGTGACTGGTGGACTAATAGCGGCACTTTGGACAAACTGAATTGAGAACATCCAAAATTTGTCTCTAAATTACTGGTCAGTTTAGTAAAAAAACTTCGACCAGTTTGGGAAGGAGGGAGTGGAATGATGAAAAACTGTGAGGTTATAAGAAATCAGGTGGTATTTCTATACCACCTGATTTTAACTTCTAAGCAACTTTCTAGTTGATGTGCGAAATAATGTCATTGCCAACCTTACAAAGTAAAATTGTGTAAAATCCTATTTCATTAGCACAAATCGTTTTTAGGAATATTTTCACTCTTGAACCATTCCGTCCTATTTTTAATTTCTCCCCTCATACCTAGTTTATTGATTAAGTATTTTTTGTCAACATTTTCGAATTAGAGTTGAGAGTGGATACATTCCTATTGAAGCTCCCTAATCCAAAAATAAGTGGTTTTTTAACTGATGTAGGGCTGTCTGTCTGTCTTTCAAAGGTGCATGGGTGCACTTTGGCTAATTTCTTTTGAAATTTTGGTTTGTAAGGGTAGTTTACTCCTAAAAACCCTTTGCCCTTTCCACTGGTATTCCAAGACCCCAGTGCAAACAATACCCTTGTATTTAATTTGAATGAAGAATAATTGCAAGCTCATGACTGGAATTATTCATTGTAACACTAGCACAAATTGGTAAAACGTCTTTTTTTTATAAATTGTAAAAATCATAGTTTTTCATAAATTTGAGAGACATTATTTTATATTATATAAAATGCAGCTGCAGCTGAAAATATCTGACACTATTTTCATGGAAAACATTTAGCACTGTTTTTTTTGACTTGTCAACTCAGGTTGTGTAGGACTTTCAAAGTATCTGGTGGGTACAAATATATACACCAGTAGTACTATAGATAGTAGTACTAGTACAGTGGAACTTGGTTATAACATCATTGAAGGGACCACACAATTAATGACGCTATATCCGAGTGACGCTATAAAAGAGGTTACATAATTTTAATTTTAAACCGAGGAAAATAGGGAAACACATTTTTTACATGAAATTACGACATTTAATGAAGGTAATTTGAAATACACCGTAAGTTTATGTTTATGACTGACTGACTACTCAACTATATAAAAAATCGAATTTGAAAATATTGCAATGAAGTTCGGCTTGGTGAATTCAACTGTTGGTTCGATTTTAAAAAAACAACACACGTCTGCTATCTTACGTCACTCCTCACACGCTCTTATAACTCACACCTTTTCTTCAGCAAAACCTTTCTCTTAACACTTGCCATTATTTTTCAATTTATGTAAATTAATAACGAAAACCTCATCACATTGATTTAACCATAGTAGAAGATCTCTTAACTTAACAAACTGTGATATTGTCTTGGATTTGGTCAGGATTATACAGTCAATAGTCTTAAAAAAACTTTTATAAAGCAGAACATAATATTAAAACCTAAACTACAATTTAATTTTTTCATTGTTGAGTTTTTAAGTGTCTAAATTTAGATATTAACTTAATTATTAGAGGTTTTTATTAAAGAAAGATAAATAATCAAATGAAACTCCCTTGATATCACATGAAGACTCAAACAAATTTATTTAATTCGCTAACAAGGTTTACTTAATTTTTAAACTAAACATTTAAAAATGGTTCATGACACAATGTGTTCAGTTATTAAGTTAAACATATCACCAAAAATTATCTAAAAATAAAATATAAACTAAATGAATAAATAATCAACTATTTTTATTATTTGGTTCTACAATAAGTCAATACATTACAATATTACGTTTAAATAATCAAAATATTATTTCTTGTTAAATTCATAAACTCTCAGCTACTTAATAACTTAGGTCAATTTAATGTCTTAATTTTACAGCTATAGAATTGTATACAACTGTTGCTGTACTTTTTATAAGAAAAAGATTTTATTTTTACGAAACTACATGAAAAATATACTGAAACATTATAAGTCTAGTCAGATAACTTAACAATTAGTTTAAAAACTAAACCTGTACTTCTTTCAAACTTAAATCTACAAATATAAATTAAAATGAAATTACACTACCTAGAAGAAAGTCCAAATGACTCACTGATTAATGATAATGGTAATAAATTAACTGTAATTAATTGATAATTATGGTTAGTGTAAATCAATATAATGTAATAATAACTTAAATAGTATTCTTTCCTTTTCCTTTAATGTGGGAAGCTCTTTGCTTGTTAGTATCTGGAACTCTCCCTATAATAGTAATAAAAGACTATTTTCAGGAGACAATAAATTGTACTTAAATTTTTATCACATAAAGCTTCGGCCACACTTGTGTTCGGCGTCAAAAGACGCAGGTTCTATTGGCTGGCTGGAGGGAAACGCAACACACTAAGCGTCTTTTGACACCCGCAGGATGCGGTATGGCGCGTCCTAGAAATCAGATGCTCATTGAATAGACCTATGCCTATTCCGTCATCCGACGTATAGGCCTACAAATAATAATAAATTTTGAAACATGTATTTCTTAGTTTGAATTGAAACTGATAATTAATTTTCTACATAAATTAACTATGATCAAGAAAAAGAAACAAATTATTTAATTTCAAAAACAATTAAAAATTTATTTGACTAAAATTTTAATTGAATTATGTGTATATGAAAAAAAATAGTACTATCTTTTGACACTGCTACCTGGCCTCAATTACGTCTTGTGACGATGGTTGCAGTGTTGCAGTGCATTTAAAGACATCGCAGAAACACACGATCAATGTGGCCACACTTCCTGCGTCTTTTGAAGGGGCTTCTTTGAACATACAAGTGTAGCTGTAGTCTTATTGTAATTCTGGAGATTGCTGCCAGCAATTCCTAGTACATGTGTTCAAACTAACAATCTATAGTGGTACTGACAGTAAGTGGAGTATTATGACACATGTACTTGGAAATGGCCAATCTTTCTATAGGTTGCATTATCAAAGTAAAATTACATATCCGGGGATTTTGCAGTTACTATTTCAACTACAAGCTACATAAAAAAATGTACTACATTTTTAGTTGTTAATTTTGTATAAAACATACAAAGTTTTCAGTGTCAGATAAACAAATTTGGGGTCTCTAATTATCTGAGTCGCGAGCAATAAAAATATTATTACTTTTTTCATGTACTGGGACTGTGGCATACAATTGAATATCCGCACAATTGAATACTACATTCAATCAAAAAGACAATCCTTGTAACTAGACCATTCAGAGGCTAAATTGTGGTCGGATCCTTCATTAAACTGTAGATCTCTTATATTCCATTGGCTGTTTGGCTATTAACAGTCCTGTCTAAAGAACCTCAGACTTAGTCAGTAACAAGACAAGATTGCGCCACAATCATCTTGCAATCATTTCTCATTCATACTTGGCTTAAAATACCTGCCTAAGTAGGTCACCATTTCAGTGGAAAGTATAAAAAATATTGAACATATTGTTGGTAATAAAAGTAAAATTTAAAAGAAATTTTGACAATGAATTACTACTATTTTTATTTTAACTTTGACATGATTTTGGAAATTAAATTTCTAAAAAAACATTAGTGCTTCTAGGTATTATTTAGGGCTGAAAGAAAGAACTTATGAAATAAGTTAGATGTAAGATTCTGGAGGATTAAGAGGGTCGAGCAAAGCTGGCTAGGTTTGAATTCCTCTGTGGAATGTTTTAAAGCCACCAAAGAGAATAGATTCATAAAGATGGAAAAAGTAGGACATGGTCAATCAACCTAAATCACAGAGTTGAATAAAACCTAAATAAATTTAAATACAGGCTTGAGCCATGCAACATCGTACTTCATTTTATTCATACCTGTTCTCCATACTATATATACTCCATCTCAACAACTCCTAAGTCCCCCAGACATTGAAAGGCTCTATCCCAGGCTTAACCTTTTATTGGAGAGCACACACAGTAAGTCTAAACTCTAAGTGAGCATATTTTCTCCAGGGACCCCCCCCCCTTAAGTGGACAGTAAGTAGATTTTCCTCTCTGAGAATTCTGATCAGACTGTGTTTAGGCTCAGCCGGGAGTCAATCAAACCCCCCAGGACAAAAAATAAAAAAACAAGATGGTAGGGAAGACAGTCACACTGGATAGCCAAAGGACTAACCTGTAATTGGATAAATTTTTGTTGATGCAGCCAATTTCAATTTCTGACCTAGTATAAATCAGTCAACAAGGGCAACATAAATAAATGTACAGTTATAGTTTTTAACTATTCATTAAACGACAAAGTTTTCATCATCAGGTAAACAAATTTGGGGTCCCTTAACTCTTTGCTGTCGGATGGGTGTTTTTTTTTAAATATTGTCCTCTACACCAAACAAACAAAAAGTGCTCCGACCTGCCTGTGAAAGTAGTAGCGGCCACAATTGTGGCCCACCCGACCAGAGAAGACGAAGCATTTTCAGCCAAAATACAGCTGTTACAGAAATCATGATGGGCCATTTAAGTGGCCCATACGACCGACCGCAAAGGGTTAATATCAGAGTCTTTCGCAATGTATTCAATAAATTTGTACCTCAAAAGAAATTTTTACTTTGACTTTTTAAATATTTGATTTTTAATTTTCACCTAATTATAGAATAATAGTATAATCCTGTGGCATTCACATTCCTGGGAATTTTGTCTGCTAGCCATGGCTTTTGTTGTAAGTTTCAGTACAATGAACAGCATGTGGTTAGCATAGCGCATTCTTCACTGTGTTAGTGCTAGCTTTCTAGACCAGAATGCGCTACTGAAGTTGTAGCTTCTCAATTGCCCCACGGGGATGAGTGAACCCCGGTTTTGAGATTTCATTTTGTTGACCGGCGATGTAGACCACACGGCAATAGACCCCCCAATTATAGAATAAACGAATGAAAAATAATGTTACTATCATTTCCTTTTATTATCCTTTTTTGAGTCAGTTATATTCGCTATTAATCTAAATTTAACTAAATGAGGGTTTTGTTTGGTACCTGTTAAGCTCTCTGCCAACAGAAAGTAGGCTGAGGCGGTTTATTGGAGGTGTGAGCCCAGGCCGGTACATCCTCTGCTGACTGCCAGACCTGCTGCTCGCCTCGCTTCTGCCAACCAACCACCGAATCATTAAAAAACACCCATTACAGTCTGTGCAATACATCTCCTGTGTTAATGTCAGTTCCTTGTTAGGTGCGGTGGGAGGGTGTACTATTCAAAATACATTTGCTTTTAGTTTTCATTGAAATATATTACCAACAATCAGATCATTGTTAATCAAGTAGGAAAGTGGTCATAGCCGGTGATGTTTGCTGTAAATCCTTTGTTAAAATTTCAATTTTGGTGCTGAAAGACAAAGCACATTATGCAAATGGAAACATATTATAGTTTATTTTAAATTTGTTTCTCTTACTCAAATAAAATTTGTTCATTCAGGATAGAATCCTAAATTATTGTACATATTATATACACATACACATCTGTATGATATATACAGAGTTTCAAAATAGCTTTCCTAGTATCATTAGAAAGGTCTGAAAGGAAATTGTTTCTTAAATATCTGAGAATTAAATATAGTTCTACCGGAAGAAGTTGAGAGGAATTACTTCAAAATATTCATGAAAAATAAATTTCATATTTTTTAGAGCAGTTGTCACAGATTAATATTTCTTTAATATTTTTAGAGAATATTTCTGTTGACCTACCGATAGCTTCGCTGGGATACCACCGATCCTGGTGATACACCACTGTCAGACGGAGTGGAAGGTGTATTCATGCTTGTATTTCTGGAACATAACAGTTAACTGAGGCTGGACTAACGGATAAATAAAATACAAAAATAGGCCTACTCTTCCTTTACTTACCTCCTTCTATATTAAGGAAACTGTTCACCAACATTTATACTAGAAATAGTCAGGTGTTAGAAGAATGTTTGAACATTAAAGAGAAAAATTACTAAGAATATTGATGAAAAATGTTTGTCATGCATGCGAATGGTATTTTAACCCTTAATATCCTGAGTGCGGTCTCGCAGACCGCTTGAGTTATTTATTTATTTGAATTTAAGGGTTTCAAAAGACAAAGACCCCAGCCTCGGATTTCAAAGAGATGTTTGAAAACTAGTACAAGGATGTTTTTTTAAGTGAATTGGATTCAATTGACTGAATGAAATAAATGACATACTACACATGTGATTCGAAGAAGATAAGAATAACTGCCTACAATTGCTATTGATGTAAAAAACCATGTTTGTCTCGAGTGTACAACAAAAGTTTGTAATGAATGTAGATCTAAGTTATAAGCTGAAATTAGCTGTAAAGCAACTGTCTCAATTTTAATGATAATACAGATTTTTATACTGTAAGTTTCTTTATATTTTTTATATTCGTCATATCCTATGGAATGGTAAAATACCAATAACTAAATTTTATCACATTTATCATCACGTCATTCATTTACATTTAACATATCATATACTGTACATCATATCATATCATATTTACATTTATCATATCATTTTTACATTTAGCTCAATTTAATTTGTGACATCCGAGTGTATGTTAGTGATTTTCAAATCTTTGCACCTAGTCACATACACACAATCCACTTAGAAAGACTAATGTGTACCACCTGTAGTACACAGGTCCACGTTGAAAGGTTTCTGAAGATGTGTACCATATATAGTACATTAGTCAATAAAATTGTTAAATTATGATAGAAAGACAATATAAGATAGGTTTTACCTTTGAATTTGATATAATATTGTTTTGAACAAAAAAAGTGACAGTACCTTTCTTCAAATTAGTATTGTACAGAAATAAGAAGCGAAATCCTACCTGTAGTTATGAGCAGAGGATACCGATCTAGCTGGGGTGGGGAACAATGATGGAGATCCCCTCAATATCTGCGATTGAGGTGGTTGTGGGTGCAAGAACTGACAAATAGAAAAAACTTGAATTCAAATATTTATATTTCAAGAATTTGTTACTTGTACAACTTTGCTTTTTTTAGTACTGTTAAGTCATAACAAAATTGGATTTTCTGTAATCAGCTAACAATAAAAGTACACACAGATTTTTACCACACGAGTGAGGTAAAAAAGTGAGGTTTTTCGGGCTTTTTACACATAGTCTTATTAAAAATATCACCATTGAAATCAGCTAAAAACAAAGTAGATGCATTTATGTAGATGTAGAAGATTGCCTATTAAAAGCTCAATGTTAATCTTAAGGGAAAATGTAAAAATGTACCGTATATAGATTATTATTATAAATATTGTGGTCAAATTTTGTATACCACTTCATATATAAAATACCTAAAATTGCTTCAGAAATCCTTTATTCATGCTTATTGGAACTATATTTATGTTTCATGCATCATAAAACTGTATGCGGGAAACAAAATAACATTCAGCTAATTATAATTTGTATGACAGAATCAAGAAAAGAAAAACCCATTTTCATACCTGATTTTCTTCTCATGCACATGGATTATTTAATAAAAATGTCGTAATATTACATTTACTTGCAATTGGAAAATTGTACACAATCATTTGTTACACAAGTAATGTAAATACAAATAGTTTGTGGTATAACATCCAAACATGTTCTAAATGTACTATAAAAATCTAAATATTTTTGTTCCTCATGGCAGCAAACCCATTCATTCATTGCCCAAGTTAATCTTATGGAAAATTAACAAATTTATATTACTTCCATACTAATATTGTAATATAGCGTAGCTTCATCTAATTTAGGCCTGCTAATTTTGATCAGAAAATTCCTAGTTTTACTATTTGCCGTGGCAGCAAAATTACTCATTCCCCATATTATCCTAACGGAGAATGCGTAAATTTATATAAATACCATATTTATAAACATATTGTGATAAAATTTGGTTTGGTTATCCAAACCAAATGTAAATTATGTAATGTGACCTCCAAACAGAATCATGAGAATGAAGTTTATGCCTTTCAGACCCTTGTATTTGCAATAAGTTTAATAGTTGGCTAGCCTCTAGGAGGAAGAACACAAAGGAGGTGGCAAGGGTTGATTTTGATAATTTCAAGTCGTCCAGGTAGCCAACTTGGATAACCGACTCCAGAATGTAGTCAAAGAGACTATAATGCATAGAGACACATGAAAAGTGGCTGTGATGAGGGTGAAACTATGATTACAGTGAAGGCAAACCCATGCTGAGGTTGAACAGAAGGAGCTACTTTATCTTCGTATGCAGACTTTGAATACCAGACGAGCTCCCGTTTTATGCCTTGCCAAGTATGACTTTCACTTCCTTTTCATATTCAGGAGTCTTAGATACATGATAAGAGAAGAGATTTTTGTTGAGTAACATGACTCAACAAAAATTCTAATTCATGTCTGTTTACAAAAACAAAAACCAATAGAAAAACATATGATAATAAAATGAGATATAAATGAAAGGAGTCATAACAGTCTCCCCCACTATTTTGAACTCGAATTATGAAAATATAAAGTCCTTGTATCTAGATGACCTTTGCCTTTGTTGCCTCGATCTCTCTTGATTCTCAGGAACATGGGCATTGTTTGTTTTTGTTTACTGAGCTACTGGAACCTCTGAATTGTTTGCTATGGAAGTTGGCGGTGTTCCGGAAATTGATAGTCTTTCAGGATTCGCTAATTGATTGTAAAGAGTACAAGCCGTAGTGTTTTCTTTGGTGCTGTGTTTAGAATTCCGTGGAACATCAAATATGTGGATTGGTCCAGCCCTAACAACTATTGGTTTAGGTATCAAAGTAGACCGCAATTGATCAATGTGTCGTTTTACATGTCCACCTGACTAGTCAAGTACCCAACTTTTTAGTTACTACTCCAAACTCCCAAACGTTCTTGTTTTTTATGAAGGGACGAACTTGAACTCTCTCCCCCTCACATAATGAAAGTGCAGTAGGAGAATTTCTTGTGGAAACTTTTTGTATGTTAGGAAAAATTGTATCCATTCGTATTCTTAACTTCCTGTGAAGATAAGTTCAGCCGGTAATTTTTCACATAGGTAGAAGAGTTGCCTGATACCGCATTAAGATCTATGATGATATCTAAGATCTATGATCCATGTGTTATGATTAACATAACACTACCATATGCTAAAAAGGCGCTTGTCTGTGAGCAGCCTCTCTGGGGGGGACACATTATGTCTGTTCCCAGCGAGCTATTGACAAAACTAAACACCCCCGTCGCAGCAGATCTGTGTACTCAGCAAATTTCCAAAGCAATAATATAATATTAATAATATATGACAAGTTTTATCAATATCTGTCGATAAATATGAGAATTATTTGCCTAGTCTCCATAAGATTAACATGGGAAAGATTGTGCAGGTTTTCTGCTGCGAGGAACACTGAAAGTAGCCATTTGTAACAAAAAGATTTTATTTTGACCATTTATACAAACTTTCATCATCACTGTACATTAATAAAGAAGTTTGCATATACCCTATATGATTAACATGGTAAAAGAGTATGCAGGTTAGCTGCCATGATAAACACACAAACTATGATTTTTAAGCATAAATGTATGGATATCAACCACATGAAGCTAAATATCAAGTTTCATTCAAAAATATACATAAGTGAAGTATTAATTTTTCCTTATTCTCTAGAAGCTAAAGATTGGAACCCCAAAATACAACGTACTGTGTTTAGATTTTTTAATGTCTC
This sequence comes from Nephotettix cincticeps, assembly GCA_023375725.1. Taxonomy (NCBI): domain Eukaryota; kingdom Metazoa; phylum Arthropoda; class Insecta; order Hemiptera; family Cicadellidae; genus Nephotettix; species Nephotettix cincticeps. The sequence goes on along the minus strand of CM041788.1, from coordinate 21,037,255 downwards.
GGTAACCGTTGGAGATAGAGCAAAACTTCCAAGAACTAAATTGTGTAGTTTTTTTAGCTGATTCTAATGTTAAAAAGATGAAATTAATTTTTTTAAATTAAATTACGTATTAAAACCCCAATTTTGGGGTAAAAAGCCCCTCAAACTCCTTGTTCATAGACCGATATTTCTGGATTACGAACTCGTCCGAGCAAATGTAGGAATACTTTTTTACCCCGTCTCAACCTAAGATTTTGACTTCTAGGCCATCGCCCGGAACCGTTTTACACGTTAGTTTAGGCTAGACCTAGTGGGTTGTATTATCATTTATTACCATTGCAGGGGACATTATCACTTATCGAAAAGCAATTGATGATTGGATTTACGCCTAGACCAGTACGCTCCCCCATACATAATACCTTAAAATATAAAAGAGTATGCTAAATACAATACTTACAGGAGAAGGTTGGCTGTAGTGGTTGAACAGGGGATTATTGTGGGAGATAGGAGGTAGTGGTGATGTCATCATACCTTTTCTATACTTTTCTACTTCCCTAAAAAATAATCAGTTGATATATTTTTTTTTTAATGAATGGGTTCCCTGAAAATGTTCCAAGCGAAAAACCTAGTTTCGAGTTATCAAGCGTAGAAAGTTGAATTGATCTTCGAGTCTTGCGGAGCACACCAATTCTGATAGACGAAATCAGGGCTGCAAACTTCAAAACCAAATTTACCATGGTGTAGTTTGTGACGTCTAGAACCTTTTCCACTAAATATCTCAGTTTTTGAAATTTTGACGATTGGGTTGTTTTCCTGGGGACCTATTCAATATAGTTTATTACCCAATGTTATTAGAGAAAACTAAAAATCAATTTTCTTCTTTTTTTCCTACCGTTTTCCATGAAACTTGGTATGCAGTGTAAGGTCAAATCACCCAATAAAATCACTCAAAATAGTTTGGTATTCCTGGGAAGGAGGGGTAGTCCCCCATGGAATTCTAACAATTAACTTAATTATTTGTTTCTCTTGTTGTTATTTTCAGAAATTTGATGATTATGTTTGAAACAATAAATAATTATTAAATGGTGTTTAGAAAAACTTCAAATAATATGGTGATTTTATTAAAGATTATCGTTTAAATTGTTAGTGTTAGATACTGTTTATTGATAAACATAAATTACACCAAAACAGTAAAAGTCTCTGATTTTTCTCTTAACATAATTCAAATTTTGAAAAATGAAAATACATGGAACAGTCATAGTATTAGATGTAGAGACAGGGTCATCCCGATGGGCAGGGCGACCGCCCCCTGCACCACGGCCATGGGGCCGCCGCGCCTTAGGGGAAGTCTCTGTTTTATAAAGGCTGAAACGCTTTTTTATACTTTTCTTTACATTTGTAGACTTGCTTGATAAAAAATAAAAAGTATTCCTGTCTCTGACGTGTTTCTTTAACGGCCAATAATTTAATTGAGGGGGCACAGATCAAATCATTGCACCCGGCGCCTATTACCCTCGGGGTGGCCCTGTGTAGAGAAATGATCTCTTACGCTATACCTACACCTTAAACCAAGCAAAATTCTTACTGCTTTCTTTTGCCACAAAAATTTATGTTATGCACACACACATATGCAAAATTCTTTGATTTCACAAACACAAAACAATAATTTTTTAAATTGAAGTCGCTTTTAAAAATAAAACAAAATACTCACTTTCTTAGCCTTATGTTGTCTTCATCGAGTTTCTGGAATGCAATCTTGAGTTTTTGATATTTTTCCCACTATAAAAGAGATGTCACTAAATTATTCCCATACAAAATGTTCTAAAGATTTTCAATATAGAGGAAATAAATAATTATATTCTAATTAATGAAATCTAAGAATCTTATTTGAACTCACCAGGGTTCTGGAATTTTCATTTAACCTATCTCTGTGAGTTTTTTGAAATTGATGAACTTTCAATATTTTTTCCAGGGTAGACTCTGGATTCTCAAAGTAGACTTTTATATCCTCAGGCATCTAGAAACAGAACATTCCATACTCACTCAATGAGCTTTAACAAATTGAATATACCATCAAAAACACCTTTGTGTTCAAAATATATTGAAATGTAATCGTTTGACCTTATATTTTTGTTTATTTATTTTATGCAAAACCATTACATAACATTTACCTTAATCCCAGCAATAATCTAATTTACCTCGTAGATCTTAGATCTTGTTTAATTTCCCAATGTATATTTCGCCACTGGGTGTGGTATCATCAAAGGGTAAAAAAATCAAAGATTAGAGATACAGGCAAGATTAAAGAACACTTACCTAAAGGCATAAATACCCAAAAATCAAATTTTTCATTCCACATCGTCGACAACAATCACAGTTACACAAACATTGAATCTAATCTTATTCCATTACACTTCTGTATGAAATAACAAAATACGCCATTGCAGCAGATCTGCATACTCAGCGAATTTCTAAATCAATAATAATATACAACAAGTTTGATCAATATCAGTAATAAATAAGAGAGTTTGACTAATCTCCACAAGATTAACATGGGAAAGAGTATGCAGGTTTGCTGCTATGATAAACACATAAACTATGATTTTTAAGTTTGATTTTTAAGATGGATCTCAACCGCCTATATATCTGTCCATAAATAAAGGAGTTTTCCTAATCTCTATATGGTTAACATGGGAAAAGAGTATGCAGGTTAGCTGCCATGATAAACACATAAACTATGATTTTTAAGTTTGATTTTTAAGATGGATCTCAACCGCCTATATATCTGTCCATAAATAAAGGAGTTTTCCTAATCTCTATATGGTTAACATGGGAAACGAGTATGCAGGTTAGCTGCCATGATAAACTATTACTTTTAAGCATGAATCTATGGATCTCAACCTTATTAAGCTAAATACCAAATTTCATCTAACAATTTTGATTAATAAACGAAATAATAATTTTTCCTTATCTATATAAATAAAATTAGAGTTTTGTCTGTACATTGCTCAGAGTTATTAACTTTTTAGTTATTTTTACATTTCATGCGTTAGAGAAATAGAAAAAGTCTTATCTCAATTTGTGTTTGTCTATCTCTTTTTCTGTGACACTCCAGGATGCATTTTACACTGTCTTTCTAAAAAAAAAGAAAAATGGGGGAACTGATAACAATGAAACTTATTTCGTGCATTCTCTACATTCAAGAGGAGGTTTTTCAATGCTTGAAATTGTCCGCCTCCCCTTGAAAAGTAAATACCAAGCATTTAAAAAACCCACTTTTTCCGTGATAATAGTCACATTTTGCATTCAGTTTTCAATTAATCATCTACTCATAATGATCAGCAGTCTTTGTAGTTTTTATAGAAAAAGAAAGAAAAATTGTAAAAAAAATTAAAAAAAAGAAAAACAAACAACTGTCAAATTAAAATCAATATTAGTTTATATTGGTCTGTTATTTAAAACCCATTTCATACTATATAAAAAAGTTATTCTTATGATAACTAATTTTAATAATTGTATAAATGTTCTATTCTATTTAATTGTAAAGTAATGCTATATAAATAAGCTGGATATTTATTTATTTTTTTGTACTGATTTATTTAGGACTCAGGTTTACATTTTCATGGTACAACAATCTTTCTTCTTTTACTGAATCCTACAACCCGTACAAAGGATAGACTTACTGCTAGTCCTCCATAAGATCAACATTAGAGCCCCAAAATACAACATACTGGGTTTAGATTTTTTAGTATCTCGGTAACCGTTAGACATAGAGCAAAACTTTCAAGAACTAATTTGTGTAGTTTTTTTACCCGATTCTAATGGAAAAAGATAAAATTTAATTTTTTTAATTACACATAAAAAATGCAAAAAACCAATTTTGGGGTAAAAAAGCCCTCCAAACTACCCGTTTTGATTGACCAATATTTCTGGATTACGAACTCGTCTGAGTAAACATAGAAATACACTTTTCTACAAAATTTGGTCTTGATTTGACCATTTTTATGAGTGTAATTGTGTCCACAGATGCACACATATATATGTGTAAAATTTTCAACGACTATTTTTTTTGCCTCTAAGCACCTTAAAACTAAAAAGTAACGTGGACCCGGGCTTAAGTCTTGCCATGAGACCTACGGTAATATCTTTTTCCCTATGGGAAATTCGCTAAAATAGTTAACAGATTTACCTGGGCCAAGGGGATTGTTGAACAATTTGCACTACAAATTTTGCAGCGTTCTACTTGTTCTGAAAAAGTACACATAAATGTTAATAGTTAAATATATAACTTATACTGTTAGATTTTCAAGCAAATTTGATTAACATACCAAAGCACCCTTCATTTGGATACAGGATACACCTGAACATTCTTGTATTTCAGTAACCATTTGGCAGTCTTAAAAATTACCATTCCTGAGTAAAGTTAAAAACATAACATACACACACAAAACACAGACACATTTGTGTGATGATATATTGATTGACATATTGATATCAAAATCAAAAACATAACTTGATCATAGCAAAGTTAAAACAGTAGGCCTAACCATTAAAATGTTCTAAATATACAGAATTGATTTTTTAGGAAGTAACTTACTTGTAAAATGAATTATTAGCAAGAACACAAAAGTCCTAAGTACCAAAATATTTTCTTTTTCCCCGATTTTACATTAAAAAACACCATTTGTTTGAAAATGTAGTTATGTATACAAACCATATTTCATTATATAATAATGTGTATTTGCTCATATTATATTACAGTATTATAGCTCCTATAGGCCCACTCTAATATGAGCAATGATTTATGTACAGTACGGTATATATGTGCACAAAAATTTCAAAAACAAGTCTATAAAATTATTTATTATTATTATTATTATTTATTAATTTTTTTTTTTTTTAAATTAACAACTAGGAGCTTTTACATCTGTAACTCGAATTTTCATTTGGTTTACCTCTATATCTCATAACTTCCATTAAGTCGGATTTAATCAAGAATGACCTCTATAACACAAACTATGCCTAAGTCGAACTATACGTAACTTAAAGAAAAATCGTATTCCCGTGAATTTCGAGTTAGAGTTAACTGTAGCTATAAGTAGTCATAGCTGGAAATATCTTGCATGTACTCTGTAGGTGTTATTCAATATCTTATATTGGAATTTTTTAACACGTCTGTGTTTTTAACTACACAACGTTTCTGGAGGTGGAGAAACCCCTCCTGTTTCCAAGTGAAAGTTGAAGTTAAAGATATATTTGTATCATGCATTATTAATGTTAGATTAGATTATTGAAATGGCAACCATACCACAAGGTAAGTATTTTAAGCCTAGTATGAATGATAGTTGATTGTAAGATGATAAGATGATAAGATGTAATAATAATTTATGATTTAAAAGCAACAAATTATTATTATTACTACCCCATTACATGTACAGGTCAGAGAAACTAAAACCGACTTCATATATGTTGAGCAAAAATAACGAGCCAAATGTTACCTGATCGTTCACAGGACTTGCAAATAATGTGGCCGCAGCTTGTTAAGAGTAAACCTCTCTTTGGCTGATGACCAAGTTGATAATAACACTTGTTACAATGAATCCAGTCCATCTTTAACACACATGTTCGTAAATTTTAAATTGTTAAACAACCATGATATTGATTAGACCTAACATATAAGAACTATATTTATGAACTATATTTAAAGAATTTAAAGAACTATATTTATATTTATTTATTAATACTCTAACCTCAAAATGTGTTATCTCAACACCACATTTTTTAAATATTTAACATAAAATGGAATAAAACTATTTAATAAATTACCTGTAATAATCAAAAAAGAAAACATCACACTTTTCAAAAAACGAATTAAGAACCTACTGCTGAAAGAAGCACTCTACAAAATAGGAGACTTTGAAGAAACATAAATTTAGACAATACAATATAATAAATAAGGAATAAAGAAAGAATAAATAATAAAGAATAATTAAGAATACAATATAATAATACAATAAATTAAGAAGAAAAGGAATCTACGTGCAATTTTATCAAAAAATACAAATAGTTGGAAAATAATCAATTTTAGAAAAAAAATGTATTTATGCTATGGGTTATTTTACTGTAAAAGCAATAAATTATTACTATATGTACAGGTGAGAGAAACTAAAACTGACTTCATATATGTTGAGCAAAAATATTAATATTAACTGGTTGGGTGGTGTAGTGGTTATAATACCCGCCTTCAAAACTGAAGGTCGCCGGATCGAATCCCGCAAGGGTCGAATCTGGACCCAGTCGCCATTTGTCTTTGGGCTACTAATTAATGATGCTTCCTAACAACAGGTCGACGTTAGGTAGTAACAAGACCGGGGTTTGGACCGTTCCCCATCAAAACGTTAAAAATGCCACTGGCGTAGAAATACACAAAATAAAAAAATAAAAATAAAATAAAAAAATAGCTCAATCAATTGTTGAGAAAAAACTAATAAGCTATTATTACCTATATAATCATGCAGTTAATACCCAAAATATATGAATGAGAAAATTAAGGTGCTTGATATATAATAAACGATTAATAGACTGACTGAAGAGATGCAAGTTTTTTTTCCCCTATTCGATGACTCCATTTGTTGCTCTCAACATCAAACATATTATTCTCGCCAAGTGTTGTGAACCATTTCTTTACAATGCATGCATCCAATTCGAAAAAATTTGTTAAATACAATTTCTCAGCATAGACATGTTCATTTACAATCTCCACAAAAAAAATCCAAATCAAATATATTAAATTAATTATAAAAATTTAGATAATATCACTGTACGGTAATGATCAATCCCTCTAATGCTACGCAAAACAAAACTTAGTCTTTTCTCTAATTTGACGTAAGTAAAATTTTATATCTTGAATAGTAAGCAACCCGTTCTGTCTTCTTCTTTTATTATATGAATGAGAACCATTAATTGTAATGAGATAATTTTTTTTTAATTATTGACTCTAGTATAGTGTTTCTATCTTTATAAAACAAAACTAACAATGACATTTATCCACATATTCCTATACTCATTTCTTTACAAATCATTAAAACTACATGAATTAGAAAAAGATTTGTAAAGAAATATATTTAACACACATCATCTCATGTTTTATACTCAATCTATTATGAAAAGTAGTTTTAAATTTAATTATTATAAATACTATAGTTAGGATAGATTAACAAGATCTATCTATTATGAGAACGTGATAATCGCAGATGTGCACTGTCGCGCCGAGTACATTAATAGTAAACAAAAGAGTCACCTAGTCACCAACATTCTGTTGTGACCGTACAGTAATGGTTGTAAATTTCTGTAAAGTACCATTAATTTTTTTTACATTTTTATTTTTGGTAAGCTACCCCTGTAGCTTCTGTTTCTTCTTATTGAAGAAACAGCAATAACGGTGAGAGAGATAATTGATTTTTTTATACTCTCAAGTAAAAGTGTTAACTAATGTTAGCAGAAAATGGGTGATACAAAATGTTAACCACATTCTATCCTCATGTGATTTATATCATAAGAAAACAGGAAAAAATGAAATTAAAAAAACTTGTAAATTGAAGCCCTAACTACTAATTACTGATCAACGTCATGTTCCTTTCAGTACGCAACATATATGAACAACATAATATATATGAACTACATATACTAACCAATCATATAGGCTATATTAATTTTCATAGTTTTGTATGATGCTCACACTTTTAGTGTTGCCTATAGAACATAAAAATTTTGGACATACTTTTTAGTTCTAATTAAACCAACAAATTAGGATTTTAGCTTACTTTTTATAAAAATGCATCAAAATTATCACATCAACTGTTCGTAAACAATTAGATTGTAAAATAAACCATGTCTTGTCATGGTCAACATAGTCACCGGCCAAATAAAGACACAACACTCCTGCTCATCTGTTTGTAATAAGCAAACTCTTTCCCAATGATAATTTTTAAGTAGGGTTTTATGTCTTTATCGCAACAACAAAATTTAGGGTTACTTGTTCATTATTTGTCGATTTTTGTTTTGAAGATAAAATATATCCTCTAACATTATGACAAAATAGTCATCAATTAGTATAGTTCAAGCAAGCTAGATCTCTCCTAAATCTTTCACAATAAAAATTAAAACAATTGAACAATGAGCACAACGAAACATGAGAATATTCTATATACACATCAGCTTTTAAATCTGTCCATGCAACAATAAAATTTTCTCTAGTTATTAATCCACCAGTGATACTGATATAGTTTTATGAGCTACCTATCTGTAAAATAAGATAAGAATTTTGTTACTAATTATTGAATGTTTAATTATTTATTTTATTTCTCTGATTCACATTCTCTATAACTGCATGACTAGTTAGATTAGATTAGATTATTGAAATGGCAACCATAACACAAAATATTTTAAACCAAGTATGAATGAGAAATGAGTGTAAGATGATTGTGGCATGAGCTTGTAGTCTTGTTATTGACTAAGGCTGGCATGTTCCTAATACAGGACTGTTAATCAAAAGCCTAACAGCAGATGGCAACTAAGGGACCTACAGTTTAATGTAGAATTCTAACCATAGTCTCTGAATTACAAATTGGTCTAATTATGAGGATGGTCTTTGCAGATTAATGTAGTATTCAATAGTTACTCCCTGCAACACTGACTTATGACCATATCAATGCACTGTTCATATAATGTTAATCAGACTAAAAAGATTCTTATTCTTATAATAATGGAAGAGTTTACCTCACAAGAAATGTCCTATGAATATTATGAGTACAGGTCATTGAAATCAGATTTTTGAGAATTTCAATATTTGTGAAAAAGATAAATTAATACTTACTATATTTTGGAGGATTGCTGTTTAGGAAAATTAAATGAAATGTAAAATTTTCACTGCTAACCGGAAAAGGAAACGATCTCTATGTGCATTTGATTATTGCTAACATAGAGACTTCGGTACCATAGAGGAGGGAAATTCGTTTACGATGCGTATTAGTAAAGGCGAAAAAGGGGTTATTTAAACTCTATATGGAACTTTATTTATTTATAGATCTTACATTAACTTTAAATTAAATAATCTCAGCCTTTAAACCTTCGTGTAGTTAGTTTTATTTTGAAATGTATAACCGGCAAACACTTCCAACTTTCCCTTTAACGAAAACAATATATTGTTTGACAAAATATATAGGCTACCGTTAAACAGAATCTTTTCATTCTGATTCCTCGGTTAATGCGGGAACCTTTTACCGTTACCTGTTAAATTATATATTTTGTATAATTGTATTTTTTGGATTTAATTTGATTTGATTCGGTACTAGCATAGATGAACGGATAGTAAAGTAATCCGTACCTCTGTGGTACTAGCATTGTTTTGCTATCTTAACCCAACGTAATTTTATAGTTACTCTATACTATAGTAACTCTAGTAAAACTGTTGACAGTTTATTTTGACGTTGAATCATAGACAAACGGTAATAGTAAGACTTTGTTGGTCTCTGGTTGAAATCAACACAATTGAGGTTATGTTTGTCAGAATGTAATCTTTGTGTGTTTATCGCAACTACGAAATTTAGGGTTACTTGTTCATTATTTGTCGAATTGTCGATCTTTGTTTGAAGTTAAAATATATCGTCTAACATTATGACAGAACAGTCATTAATTAGACTAGCCTCTCAGAGGGTTAATAGTATCGTGACAAGTGACAATTTAGCCCCTAATTTTTTTACACCTGGACAGAAAATTATCAATCAAAGTGGATTTATGAGGTAAATATTTCAATTTAGTAGGTGTTATAACTATTCAAAATAAATATCTATTATTTAAAATTCGTGTGATTTTTGTAATGGTTTACACTTGTAGTAGGGGCTGAAGAAAAAATAGATTTTATTGGATTAATTATTTTGTCCTGCACAGGCTGGAAGTGGTGCAGGATGATCATCACCCAATCGATGATGGCGGTAAGAGGGAAACAGGAACAGTAGGTTTTAGTAATTTCTATAATTTTTTTGGTAAATATTCCGAACACAATATTCTCTTAATCTATATGAAATCGATACTAGACTTTCTTTTTCTACTTTCTAATAACCTTTTAACAATGTTTCTGTCCGCGGAAGAACCCAATTTTAACGTTTCGTACGATTTTAGGCTGCATTATGACACTCTCAAACCATACTGTCTAGCTAGGGGATCGGCGTGAATCGGGGCTCTGGGTGGGGAAAAAAATCACTCAAATACACTTATTTCACTCTCTAATAACATAATTAAGAACAAAAACACCAAGGAACACAGTTTTTCCGACGTTTTCTGGCCAAAATAAGGCACTCTTCAAACACCAGTCAACCTTGTTTTCTACAACAATCGACGTTCTAAGCTGGGAGAAACGAGTAATATTTAGGATATTATAGGGAATTTGGGATTTAAAATGTTAATTTTAGGGTAAACGGGAGATTCTCGCGATTTACAGGTTTGTACTGGAAAAGCTTGTTTGATTGTAGATCTTAGGCGTAAAGTTAAGTTTATGTCAAAGATTTGTTATTCACATTAAATTAATTTAACCTAATGTTATCAAAACTAAATTAAAAATTAATTAGTTGGGAATGTTCTCAAACAAAGAAAATTGCGCAACAAATCATCAACTGAATTTAACTATCTTTATTATTAGTTCATTTTATTGTCAATCAGCTGATTACAAATCCGTTAGTCCTTCAGCCTATGGTAATTAGGAATATACAAAGAGGAAAATATATTACGATAAAACGCAACATGTATTAGTCGCCGACATACAGCGCTCTACGGAGTTAAGTTAGGTATTTTTATAGTATAAAATATATTTAACGACATGAAAATATCAATAAAAAAGCTAACTTAACTCCGTAGAGTGCTATATGTCGGCAATATATTGTATATTACGATGAAACGCAACGTGTATTAGTTTCCGACATACAGCGCTCTGCAGAGTAAAGTTAGGTATTTTGATAGTATAAAATATATTTAACGCCGTATATTTCGCCATAAAAGTATTGAAAAAATGTAACTTAACTGCACAGAGCACTATGTCGGCAATTTCACCTATATCATCATGTGATATATATACGTAAAAACTACAATAAAATCATGTCAAAATATTATAATAATCATGATAATAATGATAATTTAATAATAAGAATATATTAATAGCAATCATTATTATATATGTATATATATATATATATATATATATATATATATATATATGTTTATATATATATATAAATTATTCCACAGAGCACCAATCCTCATAATGTCACTTCACTATGCCGATGCAATTATGGGACTCATATTATTATATTATATATATAATACTCATATATGTAGGCTATATATATATATTTATTTATAATATAATAATATGAGTCCCATAATTGCATCGGCATAGTGAAGTGACATTATGAGGATTGGTGCTCTTTGGAATAATGTTTCATTATTACTCCTCAGTCCTCACCTAGTCAGCTGTTACCAACGTTGTTAAAACCTCTGCTAAAATAAACCTTTTATAAACGGAATCCCGTTTCTCTGTACCTAAAACCCAGAACTGTAGACAAAAAAATCCCTGATCCTGTAAAATAATATCCCTGATTCTTAAATATTTCCCGTTTCCCTGGCCCAGAAGCCAGATGCCTGCCGACCTCAATGTTGACATGTATGTTACAGAGTGTCGTATTTCAGTCCAAAAAACGTTAGAAAATGTCGGAAAAACTTCCTGTTCCTTGGTGTTTTTGTTCTTAATTATGTTATTAGAGAGTGAAATAAGTGTATTTGAGTGATTCTTTCCCTGCCCAGAACCCCAATTCACGCCGATTCCCTAGCTAGACGGTATGGTTTGAGAGTGTCATAATGCAGCCTAAAATCGTACGAAACGTTAAAATTGGGTTCTTCCGCGGACAGAAACATTGTTAAAAGGTTATTAGAAAGTAGAAAAAGAAAGTCTAGTATCGATTTCATATAGATTGGTAGAATACTGTGTTTGGAATATTTACCATTTTCTTAAAGTTGATAATTTTTATATTTTAAATTGATTTAAGTTATTTCAATCACTTTGGAACTATAAAATCAATCAATGAATGACCAAACCCCTAAGTGATATGATGCATTGTGTAATTAGGCCTACCATATTTCTAAGCTGGGTGTAATTTTATACCCACCCCTTACTGTATTAGTGTTGTATGGAATTATTATCTTTCAGCTTTTTTCTTTTATAGACAGTATTGATTAATATCAGGTTTATTTCACCAGAGGCCATGGAACATATGTGGAGGGAGATGATTTGAAAGCATCTGTAGCCGGGGTTGTTGAGCGAGTTAATAAACTGATACTGGTTCGTCCACTAAAGACGAGGTACAATGGTGAGGTTGGAGATGTGGTTGTCGGCCGAATCACAGAGCTCCAGCAGAAGCGTTGGAAAGTGGACACATGCTCACGTCTTGATTCCGTTCTACTTCTGTCCTCTGTCAACTTACCAGGAGGTGAACTTGTAAGTACCATTAGTGATGTAAAATACCTGGGTATTTCAAACTCAGGGTTATTACTCAGGGTAGGTAAGTACCCGGGTAAATACCTAAAATATGTTAACACCCAGGTATTTGGTAAAAATTAAGGAAAACATATTCCTCCATATAAAGCATTTACTACTACCGTAAAACATTTTAAGATAATACTCAACAATTTATTGCTTATTTAACCAGGTATTTGTGAACCTGTAAAACAAACTGATATTCACTCTTAATTAATAAAATTATTACCAACTGATTGTTTGTTTGTCTTAATAGCCTTTTACAATTAAATTATATATATTCTACTGAACTAATCATATTATTTTGTGAATTAACACCTTTAATTTTTAAATTTGTGAAATAACCAATTATCATTGAGTCAAGAGCAAAACAAGAGTTAATTACTTAAGGGTACTTAATAAAAATGTTTTCCTTGTGGAATACACACTCAAAATTTAAAACCCTTTTTATCACCCTTAGAGCATGGGGTTTGAAAAAACAACTCTAAATATCCCCAAACATTGACCAAAAGTAACTATCTCCAGGTATAGAGTATTTTTACCAAATATTTTCCGAAGTAAAGTAGCCTACTTGTCAGTCAAATGTCACCATGAGAAAGACTTTTCACTACCGTTCATCTTATCATATTTTATCTTTTTATTATAATTAGACTGCAAAAAATGTTGTCTTAACCCTATAAATAAAAAAATCATAAATACCCAGGTTTTAGGTATATTGTCCAACCTCTTTTGTCAACCCTTATTGACAGAAATCTAAAATATCTTGATATTAATTGTTTATTCTGCAGCGAAGGCGATCCTCAGAGGACGAACAGATGATGCGCAAGTACTTATGTGAAGGTGACCTGATCAGTGCAGAGGTTCAGAGCATATTTTCTGATGGTTCGTTGTCCCTTCACACTCGCAGTCTCAAGTATGGAAAAGTGAGTCATGCATTTAGTTCATTGATCATATGTTGTAATAAATCTTATTTTTATTCTATTTAAAATAGATATCTCAGTAACTAATAAACCTAGTTATATTGTCCCGGACTACTGTAATAGCTTATTTCCTTATAGAGAAATTTACTAATAATGTTATGTTTTCTTTTAGTCTTAGGCTGTAGTATAATATTGTATGCCATATGAACATTATGAAATTGAATTTCAACAATTAGAAAATCAGTATTGAGTTCCTCTAATTATTACAACAGAAACTGATAAAACCATAAGTATAATTATTAGTGTTGTAAAATAAAGCTGTGTTCACACCAAAGTCAGTGACAGAATTGTCATAGACGTTTATCTCAGAATATAAGTCACAAATACAAGTTAGTGACAGACATTGTTGTACTTTTATTTTGACCAGTGACCAGAATTATCTCACATTCTATCCGCAACTCCATGCCACTAGTACTGGTTGTTCCATGCTCATTAGTAATGACAATGGATAGAAAGGTTGACTTTGTTCTTGCTACAGCATGTGTTATTATTTTGTCAAAACAGAGAAAATGTAGGTAGTATTGGGTTCGACCGTCGTTGATTGTCACTTTGAAACTAATTTCAACACACGTAGCTTTCTACTGACAAGTGGTAACTTGCCATATCAGTTAGGAAACTTATCGCTGGCAAAAGTCTCCATGGCCTTTACATGTACTGTGACTGTGTCTGTGACACTTTGTCAATGACAGTCCTTTGATCTTACCGACTTGACTAAAATCGTATCTTTGATACAGTATTTTAGTAACTGACAAATGTCACCGACACAATGTTGCAAGACATTTTACAAGATTTTGAAGTCTCTCATTTTTTGTCACTGACATAAGCCAAAGACTCTGGTGTAAACACAGCTTAAGTGTTGGTGAAACCTGGCATTAAAATAATACTAATACAGTTATAGTTTTTCCTCATCTCTAAGATAAAACCTTTTCCTAGCTGTCCCAAGGAGTTTTGGTGAAGGTATTTCCTGGATTAATAAAGAGACGGAAGACTCATTTTCACAAACTGCCTTGCGGTGCGAGTGTAATCCTGGGCAATAATGGCTACATCTGGATCTGCCCCACAACTGTTGACGAACAAGGAACAGGAGGCTTTATACAGAACCTAGACCAAGTATGTATCAGCCTTAGTGAGTAACAAGACTACAACATTGCACCACAATCATCTTACACTCATTCTGCTGTGGTTCATACTGCTTTTAAAATTAATTTTGAATTTAGAACTTTGTTAATATTGAATTGTATACTAATAATCTAATTAAGGCTAGCTCTACTCTCAGGGATGTTTATCGATTCTAAAAATGTTAATTTCAATTAGGAAAGGCTGTGAAATTAAACACACACAAATTATGTTTGATAAATATTTGTTACATTTATTTATTCTCATCAATTTTCTAAATAATCATTAAAATAATTAAAGCTTATTTTAGATGGATTCTTCCCTAATTTCTAACCTCTCAACCACTTTTAATAAGTAAATGAAAATATAATGTTTGGCCTGACTGTGATGATCGGGGATGCCTTAAGACCTTGTTGGGTGGATATTGAGTATTGAGCACTACTTCTCTGACTGATACGACCCTACCCCACAACTAATTCTCGAGGAATGATAAAGTAACATTCGGGTCGGTATGGTCCTTGCCTGGAGACCGCTACTTGGACATTATCCCTCTACTTCTACCCGCGCACCTGCTCATGCCGCTAAACTATGGCGCATGTCCAGCTCTCTTCTAATCACATTTGAATATCTGTCACAGAATATTCTACGTTTCACTGAAATATTTTTAATCCTTAAAAGGGGACTGATGTTTTTTGTTTGAAAGAAAATGAGGTACTTTAGCAAGGTAAAATCAAGCTTCTCTATTAGGTATAGTAGCTGTCTTAACCCTTTAAGTGCCGTGGCCATTTCCATGATTTTCGTGCATGACGTTCTGCGGCATTTTCATGAAATGTTTGCCAAGAAAAGCCATAAAAAATGTAACTCTAGATATATTATGTAATCCGTGTTTTTAAATTTAAGACAATCAAATTCTCTTTCTAGAGAGGTATTATCATACACTAAGAAAAAATTCTTCTTCCCTACCTAAAATAAAGTTAACCCTAGAAATGGCAAAGTCGTAATTTACGACGCATTTACATATTCAATAAGAATTGGCAGGTGGAGGCATCTTTCGTCAGTTTAGTGTATTTGTTAGACACTATCGCCTACGTGACCGTGTTGCCCTCTGGGGGCAAACAACGGAAACTGCTCTCATAGTACACTGGCCTGCCACTGCCAGGTCTATAACCAAGTAAGCGCTTTCTACTCCTAGGCACTGAGTGGCCGAACCGGCTAACGTGCTACGCTGACGAGCGTAACGTTCTAGCCATTCGGAAGTGCCAGGGATCGAATCCCGACCATGAGCAATCCCAATTTGGCTTGCAAATGTGTGGTAAAGCGGAGAGGGGGGCCCACCTTAAATAAATGGTGACCGGCTTGGGTGGAAGTTGACGGCACTTGTAGGCTTTTAAATTGGGATTGCAGTGGACACCTGTTTTGCTTTTGTGGTTAATGTTATTAGGGGGACGGGGCATGTTTTAAGCTTTTTTTGTTTGAACTTTGATATTTCATGAAGATATGAGTAATTATTTTTATGTTAATATGTTAAGAGTAAAAACCTTGCCACTTCTAGGGTTAAACTATAAAATTTAAAAATATATATTTTCTTATTGTGTTTAGAGTTATTAAATAAGTGATATAAAACTATATTATACATGTTTGTCATTACTTTAATAATCTCTCACACTAACTGCCCTTTCTCCAACACATCTCATCAGTCATGCTATACCTGACGAGTTGTACGCACAGAAAACTAAAAGTGTAAAAGAAGGCAGGAATGTCCGGTCACTGACCTGTCACATGTCGCGTGGAAACAATGAGTACAGTAAGCTGACCTGTTGTTGGCCGTTGTTGTCATCGGGCTATTGTCGTCATGATGGTCGGATAACTCAGAAGATAGGATAATCGAGGGTCGGATGACCAAGACTACTGTATTAAAAAAATTGAGCGAAGCCGATGTGACACTGGCCTCCAGACACAATTTCGGAAAGGTATACAAGCCCATAGAATGCCGCGGCGTATTGTCTATTAGGGTTAAATTAAATGGTTTATATACCTCTC
The DNA here is from genome assembly GCA_023375725.1 of Nephotettix cincticeps. Taxonomy (NCBI): domain Eukaryota; kingdom Metazoa; phylum Arthropoda; class Insecta; order Hemiptera; family Cicadellidae; genus Nephotettix; species Nephotettix cincticeps. The sequence continues at coordinate 21,020,557 of CM041788.1, read as the reverse complement.
TATAACAATCTTAGTAGTTGAAGTGGCGCAACTATAGTTTCGGCCTAATTAGGCCATCATCAGGCACAAGGATGATAATTTCTTGAATTTTCACTTCATTAAATAAAACTTGAACAAAAACATAATCCAAAAAGTAAATAAACAAAAATAAAAATAATTACACAACTGGCACAATTTTAAAAAACAGCTGACATTTGACTACACAGGATATCAGCATGTTAATTCGGTATGTAGTTCCCCTTTTTGCCTTCCAGTATTCTAATAGCTGTGTTATAAATAATATTAGATTGGAAGAAAAGTTGATCGTTTAGTACATTGTTCCTGTCGGATTTAAAAGCCCTGTAAATCTCGAATTCTTCGAGTGTGTTAATTTTGAATTTATTCTGTGAAAAGTGAAGTAGTTCCATATTTTCATTATACTATTGTAACTATGGTTGTGGGAAATTAAATGTTCTGGAAATGTTGACGTCTGTTTAGATGTTGTTTTCTTTGGTATATGTTCTTTAAAACGTGTGTTGAAGGAGCGGGAGGTTTGTCCTATATAATATCTATGGCAGTCTGAACAATTAATTTTGTATACACCTGATCTATCGTAATTCGTGGAGGATATATTAGGCTTTTCTTTGAATAACATTCCCAAGTTATTTCTCGTTTTGAAAGACACGGCAACACTTTCTTTTAGCGAATTTCCCATAGGGAAGAAGCTATTACCATAGGTCTCATGGTAAGGCTTAAGCCCGGGACCATGTTATTTTTTATTCTTTAGGTGCCCAGAGTCCAAAAACAATAATCGTTAAAATTTATATATATATATATATGTGTGTGTGTGTGTGTATATATATATATATATATATATATATATATATGTGTCTGTTAGCACGATAACTCTCGTAAAAATGGTCCGATCGAGACCAAATTTAGTAGAGACGTGTATTCCTACAAATGCTCAGATGAGTTCGTAAACCAGACATATCGGTCAATGGGAACGGGTAGTTCAGGGGGGTTTTGTACCCCATAATGGGGTTTTTTGCGTTTTTCACGTGTAATTTTTAAAAATTTCTAATTTTATATTTCACCATTGGAATCAGCTTAAAAAACTACACAATTAAGTTCCTTAAAGTTTTTCTCTATCTCCAACGGTTACCGAGATATAAAAAAATCTAAACACAGTACGTTGTATAGTGGGGCTCCAATGTTAATCTTATGGAGGATAGGGAAAAATTAATATTTCCCATATTAATCAATATTTTTTTATGAAACTTGATATTTAGCTTCATGTGGTTGAGATCTATCCTTTTATGCTTAAAAATCATAGTTTATGTGTTTTATCATGGCAGCAAACCTGCATACTCTTTTCCCATATTAATCATATAGGGAATAGGTAAACTCCTTTATTTATGGACAGATGTTGATGAAAGTTGGTATGAATGTTAAGATAAAAATTATTTATGGTAGAAATGACTACTTTCAGTGTTTCTCACAGCAGCTAACCTGCACACTCTTTCCTATGTTAATCTTATGGAGAATAGCCTATAGGCAAATAATTCTCATGGTTATGGACAGATTTTTATAAAACTTGTCATATAATATTATTATATTATTGATTTGGAAATTCGCTGAGTACGCAGGTCTGCTGCGACGGGGGTATTTTCATTATTTGTTTAAACTTGTTGCTTAAGGAGGAACCCATAATCAACCAACAAGAACTGTTTTGGTTTATTAATAATTCTGTTGGTTTTGTTTTGGTGTTTATTTAACAGTTTATCAATTAATGTACTGCTGTATCCATTAGAAACAGCAATATATTTAATGACGTATAATATATAATGACAATAATTTAAAAACATCACTATTGTTTAATGAAAGACTCCACAGTAATGAAAACAAAGTTTAGTGTGTAAGCATGGTTACCGTTTGTCCTGTGTTTATTGAACATGTCACATTTTTACATGCTCTAGTGCTATAAATTATTGTTACTCATTAGAACAAAAATTTAAAATAACTAAAACAAACTAGTATTAATGCAAGAACACTTTTCAAGCAATTTAACAACTTTAAACATTTGTAACATAATTGCAACTAAAATTGCTGTGGAAAAATAAATATAATAAATTGATTGCCGATGGGTTTTTTAACAAAACTACAAAAAAAGTTAGCCAGTACATTGAATAATAACTAAATTATAAGTAAATTATAACCTATTTACGCTGCCAACAATGGCGGCACTTTATACATAGCTTATAGAGTCGCTGCGAGTGACGCTACGCCATTCAGAGGGTTGAAAATGGTTCTGGAAAATCTTGATTTCTTGAATTCCTGGTCAGCCAGCAAGCATGTGACAATAATACATCCACATCCTGAATTTTATACTTCATAACCATCTGACTGTATTGTTTTCAGCCAGTACCAAGAAGTGACAGAGAGGTTATTGCGAGGTTGCGAAACTGCATTCTTGCTCTTTCAGCCAGCAAAATGCTCCTCTTTGACACTAGCATTTACTACGCATATGAGCAGTCACTCAAATACGAGGTAAACTTACATTCACCTTTTAGCATTATTTAGCTGTTAACAAATACGTATTGTTTTTATATATATTACATATCCTCTCCTTTCATTTTATTATTATATATATCTTTTATTATATATATCCTCTCCTGTTCCAGTTATCTCCAGGTCTGGGTTTCACTAGGCTTCTCCATCTTCTTCTATACCTCCACAATTCCTCCCCTCCACATTCTGCCATTGCACTCCTCTTGCTTCCACTTCTCTTCTCACTTCGTCTATCCCTCTTTTTCTGGACCTTCTTCCGTCCATTTGAAGCTCACTCAATTTGGAATTCTTATCATTTTCCATTCTTCTTAAGAGGTGGCCGAACCATCTTAATCTCAATTTCTGTACTTGTTCCCTAAAAATTTTGCTAACCAATCCTCTCCTTAACCATAGAAGTGGCAAGCTTTTCACTTCAACATAACACATCATAACTGTAACATAAAAATAATTACTAATATATTCTTGAAATATTAACCCTAGAAGTGATAAGCTTTTTACTCTTAACTGTAACATAAAAATAATTACTAATATCTTCTTGAAATATCAAAGTTTAAACAAAAAAAGCTTAAAACATGCCCCCCCCCCTTATAACCACTAACCACAAAAGCAAAACAGGTGTCCACTGCAATCCCAATCAAGCCTACAAATGCCGTCAACTTCCACCCAAGTCGATCACCGTTTATTTAAGGGCGCCCCCCACTCCGCTATACCACACATTTGTAAGCCGAATTAGGATTGCTCATGATTGGGATTCAAGCCCTAGCACTTCATAATGGCTAGAACGTTAGGCTCATCAGCACAGCGCTTTAGCTGGTTCAGCCACCAGTGCATAGGAGTAGAAAGCGTTTACTTGGTTATAAGACATGTTGTTTATAAGACATCTGTCGTCCCAACATTTGTTGCACGACAGATGTCAAGGCGACACATGTCACGGCAACAAATTTTGCGGTGCCAGACATCGCAACAATAATTTACCATGAATTATAATTAATTTATAGTGTTTTTAAAGCTACACTGTATATCAATTACTCTATAATTAAAATCCATTGGGTTATATTCTCAATTTGTTCATATATTTCCCATGAATTATAATTCAAAGTGTTTTTAAGTTTTTTATCAATTTACAATAATTTATGGTAAATTGATGAAAATTCCATGTTCCATGATCAAATCCTTATCCAAACACGTTCTTACTTAGGTTCTTAGCTAAAATCTTCTAAGTCGTCAAGTATTTCATTTTTATTACAATTTAATAACAAGTTCCTTTCAACATTCATTAACCCCATCAGAAACTTCGTCTGTTCCACGTTCAACACCAGACTGAATTATGGATAGTTGTGAATGATGGTCAGTGGGTGTAGTGTTCTCTTGTTTGAATTAACATTTGCACTATTGAATACAACGTTAATCTGCAAAAACCATTGTCATAAATAGACCAGTTTGTAATTCAGAGGCAGTGGTTCGGATTCCACATTAAACTGTAGGTCCCTTAGATATGCCATTGACTGTTGGACTATTAACAGTTCTTTCTAAGGAACATGTCAGCCTTAAAATTAACAAGACTACAAGATCGCACTACAACCATCCTACACTCGTTTCTCATTCATACTTGGCTTAAAATACCTAATTTGTGGTATGTTCGCCATCTCAATAGTCTAATCTAATCTCTCTTCACTAACTCTTGGTCGTCCCATACTCTTGCCTTTACAAAGGCAGTCAGTGTCTTCAAACTGATGATACCATCTATGAATGTTGTTATCACTTAGAGGAGCACATCCAAACTATCCAAATAGCAAACTGTTAAACAGAAAACGCTTTCTGTTCACTAGTCACAATTTTTGCTACTAGCAGATTTTGCTGGAAAATTTCTGCGCATATGGGCTCTCATTCCAACAAACAAAATTGTTTTGAGTTTCTCTTTCATTTGATATATCACTTGTGGCTGTAAGTTTGATTGAAGTAATACATATTATAACACGTTAAAACCCCGATATTCACTTTGAAACACCCGGTATAACTGCAATGACATCACCACGACAATGAGTCAAGCAAAGTTTCAATGTGACAGACTCTATCTTAGGAGTTTGCAATTTTCCTCCATTGACGTTTCAGCTTATACATATGGTTTCGCTTACAGGTGGCAGAACTGCTAGTGCCTGAACACATGTTGGATGTTGCAGTTCTCACACAATCCTGCCTACAGATGCAGGAGAGTGTTTTGTAAATATGAAGCTATGTGTGATTGTTTTATACTTAACTATTTTCAAATAAATATATTATATATATATATATTTGGGGGTTTTCAACATGTATTACAAACAGTACCTGGTGACCGAGCTTTGCTCGTATAAAATAAGACATGTATTAGAAAAATTAATTAGAAAAATGAAAACACATTTATTACTCAATGAAAACATTTATGTGGTTGAATAAAACCGATTTAATACACCATAATTAATATAGCACTGAACAAAGTTTCGCACCTGGTAGGGATGGAACTTGCGACCTCTAGTTCTTGAGGCCGACACGCTACCACTCGGCTACGGCGTCAGTCAATTGAGCGACGCCGTTTAACGTCTTTTAGCTAACCTCAATTGTTTTAGCCGATCATTTACTGTTTAACTATCCATGCAGTTATTATTAGCCTGTGACCAACTGATTTTGATATAAACGGAATGAGGATTGAAAAGCAAAAGAGAAATTTAATTTACACATATTAATTAGTTTGTTAGAGTGGTTCAAGCAATACAAGAAATACGTTTTCTATCAAAACACGGAAGATTTTGGAAATACTCTTTCCTGCTTTTATTTCGCACAATTATGTTACCCTTAAGTTTTTACAAATTGTTTGGGAACCTGATAATTTTACATTTATTACATAAAATAATATTTAGCCTCTATTCAAATATTGTTTCGCTCTTCAATCAGAACTGCAAACGGTTATAAACAGCTGTTGGTTTGTATTGTTACAATTCTTTTAACAATGCTAAATTTTTGATTTTAACTTAATATTATGAAATATGATTTTATACTTAACTATCAAATTATTTTCTATTAATTAGTATTTCAAACAGTACCTGTGACCGTTTTGCTCGTTAAATATAATACAAACATATTAGATAAAAAAATGAAACACATTTTTACATGTATTAAAATTATTTAAATTAGAAATTTATAGAGTGAATAAATGTAACTATGAATCTAAAAAAAAGTGAACTTGATTCTGTACAAACTCCACTACACACTCGTCTACGCGACGTCTTTAGAGGTTTACGTCTATCTCACATGTTTAGCAACCATTTATTTTTTATTTTTATTGAACCAACTGTGATTAAAAAAAAGAAAAAAGAAAATTTAATTTACACATATTTAGTTTGTTAGCAAATTCAAAATCAAAGACAAGATTTGAATTCTCTCAAACTATTCGCACAATTATAATAAAATAGTTTTTTTTTTTCAAATTTTTTGGATGATAATTTTTTATAATTTTAATTTATTACATAAATATAAAAATTATGAAAATTAAACTTTATTCAATTCATGTTATCAAATTTAAAACAGCTGTGTTTGTATTGTTTACATTTTATTTATACATAAGGTAATTATTTTATAATGCTATTTTTGGATAAACTTATTTTTCTTCATTTTAGTTATTCATTTACTTAAAAATCTTTTATTTTTTTGGAAAATTATATTTTTATTAATATATAAATACAAATATTATAGTTTATTATTCATTATTTAAAAATAAAAATTTAATAAAGTATTGTTTTTGCCAAATTTTTAGAATTTGAGTGAGAGTGGATATATATGTTTGGAACTCTCTGAATCTAAAAAAAAGTGATTTTCAGACTGATGTCTGTACAAACTCCGAGACCACACACTGATCGTCCGATTTTTATGAAATTTTGGACTCAGGAGCACTTTGGTCACATGTCCATACCATTTTTTGTTAAATTTTTTTAGTTTTAAGGATTGTTTAACCCTAAAACCTTAAAAATGTGAAAAATAAAAATTTCTCCGTTCTAAAATACTAAAAGTCCGCTCAATCAATTTTGATTAAAATTTCATGGTTTATAGGCATTAAGGTCCCAAATAATATGCCACCACCAGGATGTTAATAAAACTAACGGTTCAAAAGTTATGGGCTTTTAATTGTAAAAAAGATTTTTCAAAACGTTAGCAAAACAAATATTTTATCTGTCTGCGTCAAACACAGTACATTGTCTAAGAGCTCTCAATATTATTCTTATGGAGATTACTAAAAATCATCAATTTCTTCTTTATTGATCAACCGTTTTGTATTAAACTTGGGTATGCACGGTAATGTCACATTACCCAACAAGATCCACACAAAAAGCTTGTTAACCTTTGGGGGGAGGGTATTTTGATAATTCTCATAAACTTTTCAATTTATGATTAGAGGGTGTAGGCAAGACATTTTTAATGACCATTTATTTAAATTTTAAAAGATGTTTCTTAAATTTTTTTGGTATATTGCATTTTTTCTAATTAGATACACGATGATGTCGTGACAGCTCATTAATTTTGGTCCTGGTATTGCTACATGCATATCTGTATTTTATGTCAGTGCATAAAATATTGTCTTTAAAAATTGCCTTCCTCTTAAAAAATCTTTTAACCTGTTGAGGAGTAACGACAAATGGGCTCATTTGAGTACGCCCATCATGTGACGTATGTTCCCCCTTGAGGATCCACGTCATATGACGGATATTTGATATTTCTTAAAATTTTACAAACAAATTAAAAATTTATAATGGTTTATTACACCTGAAAATTTTTAAGTAAAATAGTATTATTTAAAAAAGGATTATTTAGAACTGATGCGTAATTTACTAGGCACGGTAAATTATGTTGATGAGGTCGATGTTTCTCAAGAATTGGCTTAGCACCAATGTGATGGTACATGCACTACTTAGTGTTCAACTGATCTTCTATTTGTTAGGTTATCCGAGAGATTTTTGTTGCTGTATAGTTATTGACTCCTTTGTAATGGCCAATAATGGGTGATTACCACTATACCTGCATCATTGTTTTGAAATATATCACACCTAAAAAACGTTCTAAAAGATTTAAATAATATGAAATATATCAAAATGTGTTAGCAATGTGCTTTTTTATCCATTTATTGTAGTAATAAATTATATTTAAAGAAATTTATAATTTTTTTATTACTCCCGGGGGTACTGTTTGTGGCAATACACCTAGTTTAAGTTCCCTGCTATTAGCCACGTCACATGACGGGCATACTCCTCAACAGGTTAATGTTGCATCTATAATAATATTAAGTAGTTTTTACAAGTTAATTAGCAAAATTAAAACAAATTTACTGCCCAATGAAAACATTTATGTGGTTTAAATCAAACCGTTTACATACCCCTTAATTACTAATATGGCATAAATATTGAACAAAAATATAGCCCTCGGATGGGGATCGATGCCCTCGGGTACGCGACCTTGCGTACGTGAGACGTGAACACTACTAACTGAGCTACGGCGTCGGCCAAGTTGTCCTCGTCTTTTAAGAGTTTTTGAGCAACCTCAATTGTTTTAGCTAATCTTATACTGAATTTAAATGTCCATACAGTTTGTTATTATTATCCTGTGATCAACTGATTTTGCTAGGAAAGGAATGAGGATTGAAAAACAAAAGATAAATTTAATTTACACCAGTTAATTGGTTTGTTACAGTGGCTTCAAGCAATAGAATGAATACGTTTTCTTTCAAAACACAAAAGTTTTTGGAAATAATTTTCTCTGCTTTTATTTTGCACAGTTATTTTACCCTTTAGTTTTTACAAATTGTTTAGTAATTTGATAATTTTTCATTTATTACATACATAAAATAAATATTAATGCAAAACCTCTATTCACATATTGTTTGCCACCATCTTCAATCAACAACTGTCAAACGGTTATAAACAGTTATATATACAAACCTTGCTCGTATTATAGTATTGGATTCACTATTAGTATGGTTGGAGAGGGATATGAAAAAATAAAAAACATTAGTTTTTACTATATTTTACTGAAAAATTATATAAATGCATCGGAAGAAGAAGTCCTACACGATAGTATGGTAGATTGTATGTACAATTAAAGGTAGCCTCTACCATCCCTGAGTGGACCGAACCCTCTGTACAGTCTCACCCGTATTGGAAACTTGTTCACTTTGTCTTAGCCTATATGTACAGTCAGGTCAAGAAGTGCAAGTGTCACACCAGCAATGCTGCTTGCAGAACTATCATATCATAAGCATTAAGGTATGCAAGTGTTTCTCCACTGGCCACAAGGCATGGGAATTTTATTATTGAGATAAATAGGATTAATCTACAAGATGATGTAATGCTGTCTAAATGACCGGGTGTATTGTTTTATAAAATTTTAGTTTTTTAATGTTGGTAAAGACAGCAGTTCCTGTGGAATAAGAAATGAAATGAGTCACCTTCTCTACGTACCAGCTTTTATCTTCAATTTGTAAGCTGTTTTATAAAAGATAGTCATTTGAATGTTTAAATTTCCTACTGTACATTACTGGTTTAAAATAATCGAATTTTTTAGCTATTAAAATTTTTCTCTACATATGTTACAATAATTCAGTAGTTGAAAAAGCTTGAAACATTTTCGTAAGGCATAGAGGATTATTTTTGTTCTATAAAAAATGGTTTCTAAAGTAACCTTCTATGGTATTATAGATCCCTCAAGTCTCATTACAAGTATGACACCTACAGCCCTTGTGTTAACACTAACCTAAATGCTACTTAGCTTTACATAACTTTCAAGCTGGCCATTTAACATTTTAATGTCGCTGTGATGTTATTTTTCGTTGATTAAATTACAATTAGTCTTATGAGAACATTGTTAGTATACATGTATAGCTGTGATAATTAAAACATTACTTCAGTCAGTAAAGCAAAATAGGTGGGTATGAAAGTAATATACGTTATAGTTGGAGATCAACATAAAAAAGGCTAAGAATCATTATTTCTGAAGTAATGCAGTATGCAACCAGTATAAATTTCCGTTAACCTATAAATCACTAATTTTCTATAATAACTTTTAAAATAAAATATTTTTATTTTAAAAGTAATCATCTCTGGATATTTTTATCTACATATTAAATGAGTTTTCCTAAAGAAATTCATTCTGTGTAGATCTTGCAACAAGAATGATACTCGTTTTTACTAAGTGACTTGAGTCTTTAGTATGGTTACAAAAAAAATTACAAAATTTAACATACATAATAAAATAAAACCTAAATAATACTTTTGTCACCGGGAGGGGGGAGTTTTTAAAACAAAACCAAATAATGAATAAGGATTGCACATTTGGAAATGATATTAGAGCTAACAATAAATAAAACTTATCACTAGGCAAATTTTACACTTAATCGTTGCCCTAATAAGACACTTGTTTTATTTGCAATGAAGAGGAAAAACTTATTATAAATAAATAAGTGGATTCAAGTTTTGCATCTTCACTACAAAAATTACTGGGTCGGTCTGTACCGACAATTGGAACAGTCTAAGACACTAAGCCATCATCTTGCGAGGGGTCATCCACTTCTTCATGTAGTAGCTGAATATCGTCGTGATGTAGATGACGATGAGAAGTGCACAAGTGACTCCCAGAGTCAAGACTGAAGTCTTCGTCGGGCATGGCTCCATTATTGTCACTGTCTTGTCTGAAATTTTCAGAAAATATTTTAATGTATAGGACATGAATATGTTAACCAGAGGACTTCAGGAGTAATTATTTCTAGGGATTTATTGACAAACTTTCAACTATAGTAAAAAGAGATTAAAAATTGGAACAAGATGGAGATGAATGTTTAGAATGTAACAGAAAATTTTAAGTAATGTATGAGCATTATTTACTACTAGATATATTAAACTAAATTTCATCACTGACTGAGTCATCCACTAAGTAAAAGCTAGGCTTGGTTATGAATGAATGATATAACCTAAGTTTAGCAATTAAAATAGGAGCTTGGTTATCAGTTGATAAAAAACTTATAATTATATCGAGAGCTTAAAAAGTGATTATGAAGGTAATGAGTTAATGAATAAAGAACTCGATGAATAGACATAAGCACAAGCCTGTTCTAGGACCAGAGGCTGAGGGCTGACCCTTGTTGACCCTCTCTGGAAGAAAAGGGACACTATCCTTAATCTCAAAAAGAGGGACGTGAAACTGTTAACATGTATGTTGCCGATGAGGAAGCATCTCAAGGTGCTTGGTACACATGAAGCACACTACACAGGCAGTGTGTAGGTTCTGCAGGGTGGAAACTGAAACCAAACTACATCTATGGTTGGAGCAGCATGGGCAAGTTATAGCTCCTAGCTCCTTGGAGCGACCATATTGAGGACTAAAGAGTTCAAAGAGTTAGGTATAACATAACATTTAAGCTTCATCAAATGCTTAAAGATCAAAGATTAGAAAAGAGTGATGTAAAAGATCCTTGATGTTTAAGAGGGGAGGGTAGTTACTACCAAACAGAAGAAGGAAAAAAAATGCTGACAATTAATTATTAAAAAATATACAACTCTATTTCAATGTCTTCTATCACGTGAGAAACTACATATAATGTCAAGGTCAAAATCGTATTTTAGTAGATTTATTCATGTATTATTTAGTTTTGTTACAATATCTCTTGTGCTATATTTATTTTTACATATCTTATGCGAATAATGTAATATATTATTATTAAAGAATTATTGTGAAAGATCATTTTACTTATAACAGTGAATGTCGTTTTTACTTTCTCCCCTTATATGGAGAAAGTATTGTTTTCGTCAAAATTTTCGAATTTGAGTTGAGGGTGGATATATCCGTTTTGGGGTCCCCTGAATCCAAAAAAGTGGGTTTTGACGTGATGTCTGTCCGTCCGTGTGTGTGTGTGTCTGGATGTGTACAGTGCCACAGCCTACCCCGTTGGTCCGATTTAGATGAAATTTGGCATGTATGTATATATTCACGGTATCTCCAGGCGTTTTTTTTTCATTTTTTTGAATTTTTGATTTTTAAGGGTAGTTCACCCCTAAAAACCCTTAAAAAACGTGAAAAATCCAAATTTCTCAAAAACGGCTCTAACGATTTTTATTAAAATTTGACAGTTTATAGTGTACATACATACATATCCTGTCCCGTTCCGATTATCTTCGGGTCTGGGTGGGATAGTTTATAGTTATAGTGGGTTATAGTTTATAGTGTACAGAGTACTAAATAATTTGACACCACCCGCATATCTGTAAAAATGACGGTTCAAAAGTTATGGGCTTTTAAATGTCAAAAAAATCAAATTTTTATATTTCAGCGAAAACAATAAAAGTAAAGTATAACTTGACTGGTACCATTGAAACCAGCTTAAAAAACTAAACAAATTAGTATCTAGAATTATTTGTCTACGACTAACGGTTCCAGAGAAAAGTTAAATTTACTGTCTACGATAACCCAGAATGAGAATATGAAAAAATCAATTTCTTCCTTACTTTCCAACCGTTTTCCATGAAACTTGGTATGAAGCGTAAGGTCAAATCACCGAACAAAACCAGCTCAAAAAAGCTTGGTGTCCCCCCCATACAATTTGAAAAGTTAATTTAACTTTGTCTCTCCTGTTTTTATTTTTAGAAATTGGATGATTATTTTTGAAACAATAAATTATTAAATGATATTTGGATTAACTTTGTAGAACACAATAGTTTTATTACAGATTGTCTTTTTTTAAATTTACTTAAGGGAGAAAGTATGTGTCAGTCCACTGGTACCGTTTATTTGTAAATCATCTTGAGACCACAACACCATTACCATCACACATCCGTCCAATCTTGTAATTTATAAATATAATGCTGAAAAATCAAAATTCTCATTCATGCTAATAACCTAAAGAATAAGATAAGAAAAGAATTTCATTATTATTCATTCATTAAATTTTCCCTAAGTATGAGTATTAATTTAAATGTAAGGTATTGGAGATTATAAATTAATTTAATGAATTTAATAATTTAATGAATTTTTAAGCTTCCATATTATGAGTGCTTGGTTTGTGAAACCTATTTTAATTATTATAGTTCCCTAAAACAAACAAACTACAAAATCAGTAACATTTCTTTCTTCTCTTCTCTTTCCTGCACTAATTAAGGTGAACAACTTTTGCTTTTGGTTATCTTCGATCAAGCTTTCAAATGAAATCTCACTTGTGTAGTATTATACTTTATGAATTTTTATTGAAATATTAGTGATAACGTATGAGGTAGAGGTAATTAAGGAGTTTACTATCTACAATTAAATTTGAAAAAAACTGTGAAGTCAGAAAAATTAATAAACCAGAAAAATATATTCAGTTCACAACAGAAATGTGATAACCAAATTGTAGGATATTCACTATACTTACAGGTTCACAAGGTCCAAGACAGTACTTGACGTTACATTGGAAGATGACTCCGTAAGATTCAGTGAACCTAAATGCCTCGTAAACAGATTGCAGGGCGTTGCCATCAGGAGTGAATGCTGGGAAGATACTTGGATCCACTGGGCATCTGCAAACAATAGAACTATGTCAAATCATTTATTTTTGTAGTATATAAGGAGATTTAGAGGCAGGTATCTTATTCCAACCTTCAAGAAAAGATTGGTTTCACTTAAACCGAGGCCATTTTGCTTGCCACCAGAAAGAAAACACTCACATTTTCATACTGCCTCCAGTGTGCATGCCTTTACTTAGTAATTCATACTTAGTGTTACGGTGTTACTTAGTGTTAGTTTTTGTGTACTTAGTGTTAGGGTGAAGATAAGAAGAAAATTATGGGTTTGGTGGGTGAGGACGGGCCCAGTCAGAGGTGGAACCCCTTGACTTCTAAGCTTTCTGGGGTCTCTGGCTAGGCCTCAGGCCCTCACCACTTGAACTTACTCGTGCACTAACCTTCCTAACAAATTATATTCACAGACGCACAGCTATAAAACTGTCTTCAGTTGTGACAACATTCTTTAACCCCTTAACCGTGGCACAAGAGTTATATAAAGGTTCAGTACTTGCTACTGAGACACACAATGCCCTTGTTGCGTTAACCGTGTCGCCCAAGTTTAATAGGATTTAATGTTCTCAGCTGATCCATTTTGTTAGTACGAGTGGTCTGCTAGTTTTTTTCTCAAGCTATGACAGTTAAATTTACAGACTATTTGGTGCTGCCCTGCAATCTAGAGAATTTTTTCTAAAACTGTGTCCATGCTACATGCTCTGCAGTATCAAATGTCCCGATTGGTAGTTGTTGATTTGTTAATTAGTTGTTAATTGCTATTACGTTTCGTTTTTGCAACCACAAAAGGTTACAAAAACTTGGTGGACCATCAGCATGCATAATTAGACCCCACGCCACTGAAACTGCGGCTTACCAACTTACACCACTGCTAAAGAGTTAATATACCCCAGTTTTGAAATCTAGACTGTTAAGGGCAACAATAAAATACCACTGGACTTTTCTGAATACACACAAACTTATAAACCCCTGTCTAAGACTGACCTATGATTAAGATTGGCTGATATACATACCCTTCATCATCGATGATCTGAAAAGTGCTTTTTGAATCCTTCGCCATCGCAACACAGCTCCTTGCAAATATTCCGTAAGGTGCTGAAAAAGAACCATCTTAGTGTTAATTTTTGGGTTCGTACATTTTCAAATTTTGTTTGAGCTATATTAACATTATATATTTTTATTAAGTTTTATGAAGTATACTGTGTTTGTTAAGTTTGTTTTGTGTCCAATATTTTCTACCAATATCATGATGTATAGATAAATTCATTAGGTTAGTAAAAAGAGAATAGCTTAGTGATAATTTGATATGCAAAATAATCTGGCTGCGAATAAAATCCCTGATAAAACTAATATTCATCTTATAAAATACTAAAAGTTGCTTCAGTGTCTTGTTGATGAATAATAACTTCTTGCTGGGTAGCCATAAATATGATTCCATAATTTTTATACTGTAATATATTTATGGCAAAATTAACAAGTATGGTAATTCTATAAAATGTTATCTATTGTTCGAGTGGTAGTATGGAAAACCATTGACAATGTTATTGCTATTGGCATGAAAATACTGTCAGCAAAAACGCCACTGATAAAAGCAATACCGTTCAATTGTGAAGATCTGTATCGGGCATGTGCAATTCTATGGTTGATGACTGTTATCGAGTAGCGTTTATTGGTAGTTGAAAAAAACCTTAACGGTCCATCACCATAGGCCGAGGGCCTGTGCAGTGAATTAAAGGCACAGAGGTAACGTTGGGACGTGAGTCATATGGGCTAGCCAGAGGTGACAGGAGTTGCCGGCTACTGGTTTCGTTTTGATCTAGCAACCTTTGACTTACTGGGACAAAGTGCTACCCCTGAGCTACTGTGCTGGTAAAGATAGTTATTGGGATAAAAATTGTCCTTTCAGTTATATTTTCAAAGTAGTAATAAAATCTTTGATGTGAATGGAATGCTTCGTTCTTAAAGTCAACGAAATAAGCTAGGCATTTCCACTTACTATCTTCTGGGATCTCGATACGGAAGGTGAGTTTGTCTCCAATTCTGACGGTTTCGACCTCCCGTTGCCGAGTGTCGAGGATGCGGATGCGTGGTGGAGGAGCCTCCGGCGCTGACGTTATACTGATCATCTCTGGGTCTCTGCGGACAAGCACAGTTCGTGGTCAACACATTTATATGATATCAAAAATTATGTTGGTTTTCATTTATACAACATGTCTTTAATTTTAATCCTCAAAGTAAAAAGGTTTTTTTATAAATAAAAATGTTCAAGAGCATTTTTACCTAAGAACTTATATCATTTTCTTGGATATTAATGATTTGTTGTCCATTTAATTGTATTTTTATCAATATACATAGATTACGTGAAAAAGGTCTGTTATTTATCCATGTTCCCAAAATTTCAGCTCAAAAATAAAAGTAGTTTTCCCACACTCCTTGCATGAGAAATGCCAAATTTCCTAATTAGTCACCCTGTAACTAAAAATAACTTCACTAAAAACTTGAAAAATTATGGCAAAACATATTTATGATACAATCAACAAATAAACGTTAAGGTTATATTTTTTTAAGATAGTAGTTTTTATTTGCTAGCACTAGATATATTCCAGCTATAGCCAGTCCAACAAAAAGCTCAGGCAGCGCCTGATCAATGAAGTCACTTCAGAGTTTGCGGTATCTGCCCTCAAAGATAAAACAGAAAAGCTACCACCTTAAATATCAGAGAACTGGAAATCAAAGACTACAGCAATATGCTAGCGTGGCGTGTTCTCATGTGGTAATAAATTTAAAAAAAATTGAAAACATAAAAAAGTATCATTTTATTTACTTCACTGTGGGAAGTAGGTTAGACCAGAGATGGATATGTCTAAAGGTAATGTTTTTACTTCCTTTAAACAGCTGTTGTTATGTTGTTATAGTCAAATGACGGTACTTCTGTAACAAATTTTGGTCTGAAGGATTTCCAATACACCCCTCCAGAGCTAAGACATATCCATGTCAAAAGTTCTCATAAAATATTGTTTAATATTTTTTAAGTAATGAAAGTGTCTAAGATAGGCTAAGATACTAAAATTTCATAAATAATGTTTTAACACCCCAAAAATATAGACAAATATAGTGAAATTAACTATCAACAATTACGTTAGCAAACTGCCGTCATGGCGTGTCTTTTTGTTACAACAATGGGGTGTGTAATGACGTATTAATGGTATGGAAGAGCAAAGTAAAGGCATAGAGGTTATCACCCTTATAAAAAAGGTTACCTGATGGGCATCATGCCGAAGGTGATGTTCTTGGAGGACATGTCATACGTACACTTCACCTTGTAGATTTTGTCTGCTTTGGTCATCACGACACTGTGATGTTGCAGAACCACTGTGTTGGAATATACTCCGGTCTGAGGATAGAAATACACCGCATTTAATGTGAGAGCTTAATCAAATATAAACAATCACCTTTTAGTTAGTCAAAAACTTGTCACATCCCCTCAGATAAAAAAAAAACTACTCCAGAATGAGTGAGTCTCTAGTTAAAGACTATCAAGTTCATCATCAGCTATAGTCTGAAAATTCCTATACCAAAAAGATGATTTTTTTACTTAAATAACCATGAAGAATAAATTTTAAATTTTGAGTCTTGACTTAATTTTAGAAAATAAATTAATCAAAAATACAAGAACTAAAATAGGAGTTTAAAAGTATCAACCGTAAAAACTCCAAAATCTGAGTCTACTTTACTAGTAAGCTTCAAAGATTCTACTCTGCTCTATACAAAAGGGAAAATTTTCATTAAAGACTGTGGAGTCATTGGTGGAGTGTTCTGTGGTCCAGCTACTTGGGTAGATCAGTTATGAGAGATCAGTATGGATTAAGGTCCGCACTATTGAGTACTATGTTCATCTACAAAGACCATAATTCATCAAATAGACCAATTCGTAATTCAGAGACAAAATTGTGGTTCGGACCCCACATTCATACAACCAAGGGAAACCTGCATAAGAACATTTCAAGAATCAAAGATCCTTACATTTTTGTAGTCCTGTACATCTTGGATTCAATATCCCATGTTTACATTAAGAAACCAGAATCAACTAGAACTGTATCACAATTCCCCCAATACAACTCCAGACACTCAAATAATTTCTGCCTACCACATGGACTTACACCTACAGAAAAAAAGACAAGCTATATTTGTGCCAAGATGTGGAATGCCTTGCCAGATGTATTGAAGAATAGTGACAAGCAAAATTTACCTGAAGAACTGGCTACATGATCGACCTTTCTAAACCCTGAATGAATCAATTTTTTACCTTGCATTAATTTTAAACCAAGACCTAGAATGTACATACTAATTTTGTCCTATGGACCTATGGTAATAGACCTAAGCATGTATGCAGTTATGACACTATTCTCGTCTTGATGGTGATCTAATAAAAAAATTTTTGACTTTGACTTTTGCAGGTCTCTTAGACGCCACTGGCTGGGCAATTAATTAACAGTACTGTCTAAGCTTAGTTCAAGTCAGTAGTCAGTTCAAGCTTACAAGATCGCGCCACAATCCTTCTACATTCATTTCTTATTCATACATGGCTTAAAATACATATTGGGTTAATTGAAATTTCAGAAAATTAATATGTAATATATAAATAATTTAGATTGAAACTTTTTAGTAGAGTTCTCTGAATTTGAACAATTTTATGATATTTGAAAATTAATCAAATGAAAAGTGGTTGGCCATAGAGACTTAGAAAAAGTAGTAAAATTTCACCCAAACATGTGTCTAATTAGTGTTGAGATAGACCTAGCATGTGCGATACTCACGACAGACTGGGTGTTGCAGTCCTGGCCACTCATGGTCAAGTCCAAACGGAACAAGTCACTGTTGATTACGTCGATGTTGCAAGTTTCCGAGCGACCGAGGGCATAGATACGACCGTTGAACGGCTTGTTGGTTCGCACCTGGACAGCGATCCTGGTGTCCTTACAGTTCACTGACACTGCCGAATAATCATTGCATAAATTAGATGTGTAACAGCATTCCATCCTGTGTTGCCAACTAATCATAATAACCTGCTGTGAAATTTGTACAGTTCACTATTAAAAGGAATTGGAAAATCACAGAAAATTGGGAAATATATAAATAAAGGAAAAACTTACGAAACATTACTAACAAATGAGAAAAAATGTTTAATGTCTAACATAACATAAGAAAAGTAAATCATTTACAGACATGTGATGTGTTTTCACTAATAAATTTTGGTTTATGCTAGATATGGGTATTAACAGTTATTTTATTTTACTTCATTTACTGAGTATTTTATGTGAAGTGCCTCCCCTAAGTTACATAAGTTGCTGTAGATACCCAATCAAGATAAGGGCTTGATAAATACATGTGAATCTCTTATTAATTATCATAGCTGTGTGTTTCCATCAAAATGTTTAGTGAGTGGGGCCTCTCTTGGAGATTCAGCCAATAAGTATAGTACTGTATTATGTACAGTTATAATCACAAATAATTTTTATCTAGTAAATTATTCGGTACACAAGAATATGTTTTACAGGAAAGAACCATCATAGAAGTTGTTTACCATCATAGCAAGTGCCAGTCTTATCACAGTTGATGTCAGTTCTGGTCAGGTTGCTGATGTTGTTGTCATCAGTAGTTTCAAACACAACTGGAAGCTGCTCATGTGTATTTAGAGATTCTGAAAGTGAAAGGAATAATAATAAATTATTTGTATTAATTTATAAATAAAAGAAGTATTTTATTGTTAATTGAATAAAAATTATCTTATCACAATAACATTTGCTAATTGTTGGTCAGATAACCTGAAATTTTCATTAATTTGGAACTGCCTAGATTCCGTTTAGAAGTTACAAACTGGAATCGTGATGTTTGATTAGGTAAAAGCAATAAGCTAGGACTCACTTTCACAGTAGTTCTCGAAATAGGTGCCGACTCGCTGACCGTCATCGATGAGCGGTCGCTCTGCGTTGAGGTAAGTGCTGGGGCCGTCAGGCAGAGTCTTGTGGTCCAGATGGAACAACTGACAGTTGTATGATGATCCCACAGGTGGTCCTTTGAACAGGAACGATCGGCAGAGGAACTCATTCTCTATCTCACACGCAAGCCGACATGCTGATTCTGTTTTTACCTACGATCAATCAAATAAACATCACTAACGATCCTGTGACAAGTAAACCAAAGACTACTTTGATATGATGAAGCATTATAACCACAGTATACTTCTGAATATTTTTATGAAGGTTCAAAACTTCACCCTTATTCTGCCTTTTGTTCATTGCACTACTGATAAAAATATAAATCAGCTGGTCTTTATCAATATACTTTCAGAGTCTATATCAAATAGTCCATTTTTTCAGACCCAAAAAAGAAAGTCGAACCCTCAGGACAAATAACAAAGGATGATTCATATCCAAAAGTCAATGGAAAGTTAAATTTCATTACATTCTTAAACATGTTCAAACCAATTACTATAGTTAATTGTTTGCACAACAAAATTTATACTGTATATAGTGTAATTGCGGCTTTAGACTTGTACATAGATTTTTCTGAAAACCAATTTATGACAAAGCCATCCTGTAAACAAAAAAATTTTGTTTCTTTACATATAGATTGATTTTAAACTTATTTCAAAACTATACCACGTAATAATGTTATCTTAACGTAAACAAATTTCAATATTGTTGAAAATATTCTAATCGAAAATTAATGCAAAATTATTAAGCTGGGAATTTATTTTTTTTATTTGTTTGTTTCGGACTTCATTTTATATTGAGTCATGAAAATTTTTCTTCTTTACACTGAATCCTAAAACCGGTCAATAAGGGTGGACTTACTGCTACTTAGAAATAAAGTTCATGGCATGTTGACCAAAACTATAAATAGAGGCAAGCCTGAACCCATGTGAACTGACAACAAATCTCACCTGAAGCTCTTTGTCCACATAATAATGCAAACTTGCATACTGGGCAACTTTGTCGTCGGCCACTCCGATTCTTGGAATCTGGTACACTCTGTTGCCCTTGCATGCCTGATTTCCTGTGAACATTAAATTGAATGAATGAATTAATTAATGAGTTAATAAATTAAAAAATGATCTCAGTATTTAGCAGACATAGGCAATGCCTGTGCATCTGCTAAGTTGATATTGAAAACATATTTGACCTGCCAATTCTTATGGCTGGTTTCAATAAAAAATATGAAATTTAGAATAAACAAATTGAAAGGAGAAGTGTTCTAAATTTTTAATTGATTGGGTTTTGGCACTGATCAGTATCTTAAAATGTGTATTAATTAAAATGTGTAAAATCTTAAAATAAATAGAAAAAAAGTATAGCAATTTTAATTGGTCCGGATGAGCTCAAAGAAGGAGAGAGTTGTCGGAACTCTTGGCTATGTCCTCAGTCAAGGGTCGAGAGTCAGATGCTTGGGTCAAGGGTCGGGTCTAACATGCCGGTAAGCCACCTTGATGATAGTATCAGCCTCGTCTAAGTTTAAGTTTCGAAGCCACTCCTTGACCCTAAATTTGAATGCGTTTAAAGTTGGAGATTCAAATAATAATGTAGCAAATAATGTAAAAGATTATTTGCAAAGATTTTGGAAAGCAATATGAAAAATATAAAAGGAGTTGGTTGAAGAATACACGTTATTTAACTGTGGCGTAGATATTTTAATCCTAGAAGAGTGCCTTGTATTCGGGATTGTGAAATTTCAACCTTTCACCTTTCAAAAAATAAGGTCAAATGGGAATTCGCCCATCTTCAGCAATTAACTTCGAGACAAACGTGAAAGGGATGTGATCGGCATTGCCAGCTGTTCGCCATTACCCTAATCTCCCTACCTACCGGTGATGTTAACGCCGGTTAGTGCGGCTGAAAAAACCATTGTATATTGTATAAATATGAACCAATAACATGCATGACGTTATCGCCTCTTACAAGTCTTACAAATCACCTCAATCGATAGGTAAAGGCGCGTTTACATTAAATCAAACTAGACCTAATGTTACTTTATATAATATTACTATACCTTTAATCGCAGTGGCCAACAGCTCGAATGCTATTTCGAATTCATGTAAACGCGGCTTATCCTTTCTGTTAATTGTAATCAGCTTTCAAATTATAAACTAAAGAATATCTCTAAATATAAAATTGAATGTGTGTATGTATGTATGTCCTTTATGCGTTGCCAAACTACTCATTTCCATCGCCATTAAATTTTAGTAAGTTATATGTGTATATATGTGCCCGGGAAGGTTTTAGTGAAAAAATATTTTCGAAAACTCCGTAAGTTTCCATTTTATGGCGTTTTAAATTTCTATTGTTAACCTTATGGAGAGTAAGTTTATTTACAAATTTTCTACAATGAAAATATTTGATTTCTTAGCTACAGCAGATTGGTTTGCAATATACTTAAGTATCCAATGCCATCTGAATAATTCATTAAAGTTAAAGGAGTCTAGGACTTTTGGCAACTGAGCTGTCCTCCCTGGTGGGGATTCCAGGGATTTCGTTCGTGCCGGGCGGGGTTGAGGGAGGGAGAAAGCGCGCTAGAGAAGGGCGAGAGGGGAGGAGGCGGGCGAAGACAGAAGAAGAATAACAAGGCACAACGCATGATACCCAATTCCTTTCAAGTGTGAGATTACTAAAAGTCTAAGAACTGTCTGTTGTCTAGTGTGTTATAAATATTCCTTTCTCCATAGCCAGAAAAAACGTAGACAATTTACGGCAGATTTATCCTTTACAAAACTTATAAACATAATAAAAATGGCAACTTTAATTGTTACCTTTGAGGCAGAGGTTTTCAAAATAGTCAACACCTTGGGCGTCAACAAACTGGACGTACTGGCCAGTGGTTCGACGGTCCGAGTCGCTGAGGTGGCACTGCAGAGTAACGTAGTTGTACTCGACAGACCGACAGGTGAACCGGTACTGGAACATTAACAATATCACGTTAACACGTTACAGCTGAGGTGGCACTGCAGAGTGACGTAGTTGTACTCGACAGACCGACAGGTGAACCGGTACTGGAACATTAACAATATCACGTTAACACGTTACAGCTGAGGTGGCACTGCAGAGTGACGTAGTTGTACTCGACAGACCGACAGGTGAACCGGTACTGGAACATTAACAGTAACACGTTAACACGTTACAGCTGAGGTGGCACTGCAGAGTGACGTAGTTGTACTCGACAGACCGACAGGTGAACCGGTACTGGAACATTAACAGTAACACGTTAACACGTTACAGCTGAGGTGGCACTGCAGAGTGACGTAGTTGTACTCGACAGACCGACAGGTGAACCGGTACTGGAACATTAACAGTAACACGTTAACACGTTACAGCTGAGGTGGCACTGCAGAGTGACGTAGTTGTACTAACAGATACTGGTTAACAGTAACACGAATTATAACTAGGAGCTTACAGCTGGGATGATAGCTTACTAAACGAAAAACTAAAACTGCCATTAAACCTAGAAAATGTGGCGTGTGGTGTAATTGAATTTCACTACACGCCATTAGAATTATTTTTTAATTTTTTTTATTTGTTCATATACGGTATACACCATTTTACAGTAAAAGACATATATGACTACAAATTCTGAAGTAAGTAATGTAAATATAATAAACTATAGGACAAAATGCAAAGTAAGTATCAAATCAGACATGCGCACAAAATAGCTAATAGTATATTGCAAATAAATAACAAATATATTACCCTAATATGAACTACAATAAATACAAGTGCTCAAAAAATAAGAATACGGGATCTATGCAATTGCGCGATATAACAATCGTGCGATATCATTTTCCTCGTAATTCCTTCATGTTTTCTCTCTGATAATACACTGTTGCTAACCTATAGAAATCAAGAAGGTGGAGAAGATAAAAAATATTTATTTAGGATTTTTTATTTTTTTTATTTTTGTGAATACATGTTAAATTTAAGATTGGTCATGTTCTGAAGTCTAATAGCATTACGACTTCGTTGCGAAAGACTGGATATGCTGGGTCGCGGCATAATTAATAACAATACTGAAACGATAAGACATACCAACAATTTTCTCCCCGATTTAGAATTGAATTAAGAACTATGTCATTGGAAATGGGAGATTCTAAGCTATAACTCTAAGTAAAAACGTTTGTATTTACTTCCCTGTGGGATATATTTTAGATCATGGATATGTCTAAAGGGAATGTTTTCAGTTCATCTAAACTGCTCTTCTTATTCTTTTATATTAAAATCTAGCTGACCCGGCGAACTTCGTAACGCCTAACAGTAAATACATGAAAGGAGGAAGCTCACGCACGATTGTTATATCGCGTATATGAAGTCCTCCCAACAATACATACTATGATGCTGATAACTCAGTAACATAAAGGGATAATGTAAACTAAGTATCGAAGTACATAGTAACACTGTAGCAAAATCAGACATAAATGTAAAGTAGCTGAAAATAAATAACAAAAATAATAATGAGATCAAATACAATGAATCAAGAACAAATAAGCAAGAATCTTCAAATGAATGATAGTAATACTAATTATACTAACTTATATATTGATAACATAAGTGACTAGACCAATATAACTAACAGTGAAAACATTTCATAACACATGCAAGTACACAGATTGATAAGGTACGCGTAAAAAAATTAGTAGCTAATAAAATGTTTGCAATTTAATAGTAATTCGTTTTTAGATATTATTAACTGCCCAATTTAGACCGGTTATAACCTTATAGGCTAATATTTCGTTAAGTAAATAAGAAAAAATATTTGACATTTTGTTTAGGCAAAACTGCAAGTAACACGTTTATATTAAACTAATGTTTAATACAAATACTTCAACATAATGAAAATACGTTAATAATAACTATCAGCGAAAAACAAATTTGAAACGTAATATAGTAATAAATATTTTCAAATAATAAAATCACAGCTGCAGTTAACTCTAGGTTAACGATGGTTTTAGTTTTTGGTGTAACCCAGACTAAGTGAATAATTTCCCCATTGATTTGAATTGCGATTGTGAGTGAGATTAAATATTTGTTAAGGCCCCCAAGAAATACGTTAGGAATAATAGTTAATAGTTATACCATAGATGAACGGATACTAAAGGATACTTATAATCCGTTCCTCTCTGGTTATACCTTTGACTATAGTCAAAGGTTTATTTTCACTGATATTAGCTAGAGAGAGATAAGTAGGGACGTTGCGATACTATCGATACCAGTAGGTATCGATACTTTTCTTTCGATACTTGTGGTATCGGTATTGGTATCGAATGAAGCGATACTTTATCGGTATCGGAAGAAAATATGCAGTATCGGTATCGAAAAAGTAGTTCTAATTTATAATGTATAAATATATATGTTTTATTCGATTTAAAGGTTGCTTTCTTTCAGAAGCTCATTTCAATTTGAATAAAATACGGCTATTGAATTTAAACTTATTTCAATTTATTTCATTTATATTAAATGGTTACAGAGTTTACTAATAAAGCAGTAATCTCTAACATGTCATTCTGCCTTCGCTTAGTTGATTCGTCATATTACCACCTACCTCCTACCATTTAACAATTCGAATCGCTGTGCAATAAGAGGTGCATTTTTCTGTTGTTTGTTAATTGTTAGCGTTGTTATAGTTCTCAGTTTACTGTTCTATGAGGTTATCAGGTTCAATGTGTTTTAGTTTTACAGTGTAGGAATATATTTTTATAGATAATATTAATTAATATAATTATAGATTATTGCAATTATATATTTGTAATTAGAGATTAATTATTTAGATTTAAATGGCCAATTTGCTTAAAACTCATTATAAATGCATACATTTGCTTTCGATACCGTAATCATTCAATACTTACGGTATCGATACTTTTTATTCAATACTTTACTGGTATCGATACCAAGTATCGGAAGATTGGAGGTATCGCAACGTCCCTAGAGATAAGTACAATAATTATTGAGTCTCTCGACCGTACTCAGGTGAGAGTAACGTCTCGAGACTCTTCAAATATTAAAAATGTTATGATTAGTTACATTATTGTCCTTGAATTCAAGGATGTGAAGGTTGAGTTTAAATTTAATTGGTGGAATACGCTTTCTTTATGGCGAGAATTTAATTTTAAAAGTTGCATTATATGACTGTTTTAAATTATTTATTCCAAATTTTCAACTTAATTAGACCCGAACTTTATTTTTAAATTATAAAATTACTATAACTATTATTTTATTCTTGAAGATAGCAATATTATAAGATATATAAGTGCATCTTTAATCATTTAGCAACGCTAGCGCTGTCAGTCGGGCACAAGGTGAACTATGTACTGCGTTGCTGACAGTGTTTGACGCCTCTAGCGGCCGTTTCTTTTAGTTCTTACCGTGTCTAACAGACAGCGTTACTATGTCCACAGGAATAATGCACTGAACTGAGCTACATGCAAGGTTTTAAAAAAGGGTTTAAGTGAAATTAAGTAAAATAAACGGTACCAGTGGACTGACACATACTTTCTCCCTTAAGTCAATTTAAAAAGGACAATCTGTAATAAAACTATCATGTTCTACAAAGTTATTCTAAATATCATTTAATAATTTATTGTTCAAATTGTATGGAGGGAACCCCCCACCCCCGGTAATACCAAGCTTTTTTGAGCTGGTTTTGTTCAGTGATTTGACCTTACACTTCATACCAAGTTTCATGGAAAACGGTTGGAAAGTAAGATGAAATTGATTTTTTTTTATTCTCCATAAGAATAACATTAGGCGCTTTCAGACAACGTACTGCGTTTATCGTGGACAGTAAATTTAACTTTTCTCTGGAACCGTTAGTCGTAGACAAATAATTTAAAATACTAATTTGTTCAGTTTTACTTTCTCCCCTTATACGTAGTATATGGAGAAAGTATTGTTTTCGTCAAAATTTTCGAATTTGAGTTGAGGGTGGATATATCCGTTTTGGGGTCCCCTGAATCCAAAAAAGTGGGTTTTGACGTGATGTCTGTCCGTCCGTGTGTCCGTGTGTGTGTGTGTGTGTGTCTGGATGTGTACAGTGCCACAGCCTACCCCGTTGGTCCGATTTAGATGAAATTTGGCATGTATGTATATATTCACGGTATCTCCAGGCGTTTTTTTTCATTTTTTTGAATTTTTGATTTTTAAGGGTAGTTCACCCCTAAAAACCCTTAAAAAACGTGAAAAATCCAAATTTCTCAAAAACGGCTCTAACGATTTTTATTAAAATTTGACAGTTTATAGTGTACAGAGTACTAAATAATTTGACACCACCCGCATATCTGTAAAAATGACGGTTCAAAAGTTATGGGCATTTAAATGGTAAAAAAATCAAATTTTTATATTTCAGCGAAAACAATAAAAGTAAAGTATAACTTGACTGGTACCATTGAAACCAGCTTAAAAACTAAACAAATTAGTATTTTGAATTATTTGTCTACGACTAACGGTTCCAGAGAAAAGTTAAATTTACTGTCCATGATAAACACAGTACGTTGTCTGAAAGCGTCCAATGTTATTCTTATGGAGAATATTAAAAAATCAATTTCTTCCTTATTTTTTAACCGTTTTCCATGAAACTTGGTATGAAGTGTAAGGTCAAATCACCCAAAAGAACCAACTCAAAAAAGCTTGGTATTCGGGGGGGGGGGGGTGTTTCCCCCCATACAATTCAAACAATTAATTTAACTTTGTCTCTCTTGTTTTTTATTTTCAGAAATGGGATGATTATTTTTGAAACAATAAATTATTAAATGATATTTATTTAGATGAACTTTGGAGAACATGATAGTTTTATTATAGATTGTCTTTCTTGAACTTACTTAAGGGAGAAAGTATGTGTCAGTTCACTGGTACCGTTTATTTTAAGCTGGTTTCAATGGTACCAGTCAAGTTATACTTTACTTTTATTGTTTTCGCTGAAAATTTAAAAATTTTAATTTTTTTGACATTTAAAAGCCCATAACTTTTGAACCGTCATTTTTACAGACATGCGGGTGGTGTCAAATTATTTAGTACTCTTTGCACTATAAATTATCACATTTTAATCAAAATCGTTAGAGCTGTTTTTGAGAAAATTGGATTTATCACGTTTTTTAAGGGTTTTTCGGGGTGAACTACCCTTAAAATTCATAAATTCAAAAAAATGAAAAAACGCCTGGAGATACGGTGACTATATATATATATATATATATATATATATATATATATATATATATATATATATATATATATACATGCCAAATTTCATCTAAATCGGACCAACAGGGTAGGCTGTGGCACTGTACACATCCAGACACACACACACACACACACACACACACACACACACACACACACACAGACACACGGACAGACAGACATCACGTCAAAACCCACTTTTTTGGATTCAGGGGACCCCAAAACGGATATATCCACCCTTAATTCAAATTCGAAAATTTTGACGAAAACAATACTTTCTCCATATACCGTACTATGTATAAGGGGAGAAAGTAAAATGAATATATGAACAATTAAAAATCAGATATATTTTCAACTTTTAACTTGAATAATCGGCGAATTTGCTCATGGGCGGAGTTACAGGTTATTTGTTGGGGGCATGACACCCGGGGGAGGTCTGGGGTATTCCCAGGGTTTTGAGAAACAGTTTGATGTGAAAGGACTCAGGTAGAGAGACGAGTGATGCCATCCAATACAACAGCTGACTGTTCCAAACAGCTCCACACCGGAAGAAACTGTCTGGAGGTCGCCGTCAAAGCTGTGTCTGAACAACGATCTGTGTCTCTCGACCAAACCACAATTCCTACTCTTACTGAGGAACTTGTCTAGTTATGAGGATGTTCTTTGCGGATAAACGTAATAATCAATAAAGAGGACATTAATACACAACAGGGATGATGGCCTGTGACATCCACAATTCATAATCTTCAAGTAGCTGGATTACAGTACACGAATTACTCTACTACATTACATAAGAAGACTGTAAACACTATATACAAAAACTGTTACTATAAACACAGAGTCTCACATCCTGTACAGGGAACGCGTTTAATGTTTGTTACCATTTACAGCTTGAAATGCTGTGATTAAACATAGTGTATATGATCATATAGCTACGGTTTACACATTTACGTTGGAAATCTACTAGTTTAAATTTAGTTTAAAAACATCTGATATTTCACTTGCTCCGGCCCTGTTCTGATTTGATTGTTTTAGCCATTCCAAGAGGTAATCCAGCAGCTACGGTAATCGCTAATGCTGTGGTTCGCTCAAATGAAGTCCTTTCGCCCGTATGTAAGTTGCGCATACACGTCTGGACGGATGGGGGAAGGTGGGTTTAGTTTGGGTAAACACCGCTTAACGGTGGAGTCTCCACATAACCCTCGCAGGAGCGGGGGTACTCATAAAGAGTTACCACCTGCCCCCCCCAAAAAAAAATACAAGAAAAATTTTAGATTATGGATATGTCTGAAAGGGAATGTTTTCAGTTCATCTAAACAGCTGTTCTTATTATTTTTATATTGTAATTTTTTTATCTTTTTTGTCAATAGCAGGCTCAGCTCAAGCTACGAGTATGTAGTTTCTATTTTGTTCTAACTATTTTTTTAATTGATATTCTTAGCTAAATTTTGTGGACATCCCGGGGATTGAACCCGTCACCTCTTGCACAGATGTTTTCTTGTATAGTAAAAATTTGATACAATAACTCTGATAGTTTCTATGGACACCTGTTTCAATTTTTCATCTTATAAATTGACAACACCTCCCTCGAAGCTAAGACGTATCCATGTTAAAAGCGTTTTAGCGAACTTCCCATAGGGAAAAAGCTATTACCGTAGGTCTCATTTTAAGACATAAGCCCGGGACCATGTTACATTTTCGTTTTGAGACCAAAACAGACCAGAGACCAAAAATATATTAAATGTTTCACTTCTACAAGGACTATTTAAAATAATAAGTAAATGAGAACTGTAAGGAACAGTACAATGTAACAGTAATACAAGGTCTTTTAAATAATTTTATTGAGCGCATCACTTCTACAAGGTTCACAAGTACAAGGTGTACGTCGTACGTACAGTCTGGGGCAAGAGAGACACATTGCGGATTACCACGTTCACATTGCAGGCACTTGGGCGAACGCATCCGGACGTTAATAAAATCAACATACAGTACTGTATATCACCTTCCTGGCTTTAAACTAAAACTTGTGATGTATAAATTAAATCAGTAAATTTATTATTACTATCTCCAAGCGCGATATTAATTATAATTTGTTATTAATATTCGCAAGGAACTATCGTATACTTTTCACGCTTTTCAGAAAAATTGTGTAAAAAATAGGTTTCAATCTATATAAATTATTTGATTTTTTGAAACAAAAATATATTTTTGAATTAGCTAAATAAAGACCAGCTTATCTCTATACTGTTGTCCAACCAGGGTTAAGAATCATAATATTATATTCTTGCTCGTTTAACTGTTGAAAGTTGGAGTTGAATTCTTTGTTTGAAATTCATTATTGGTGGTGGTGAATGTATGTTATTTAGATTTTTACTGCGGATATTTTCCATCACGATTTTATGTAAAACAAATTTTCACGGTGTTCGGGATCTGGAATCTAATCCCGTCCTCAGGTGAACTACAGTAATATCTAAAACATAGCACAATTAACATATAATCCGGACTAAACCGGTAAAAAGCTGAAAACATAAAGGTTTAAAGCAGTCAAAAAACTTACAAACAAACCATTCACTAAACATTACACACATAAGAATCCAAACACGTCCACTCATCACGGAGACTCAAAGACAACTGACAACTGACAAAGACAACAGTTTTTCTTCTAGCGACGGGCTAAGCTAGTTAATTTATACAAATACTTGGTGTTCTCACCTCGTTCAAACACGCTGCAAGACAAGCTTCTTTGGTCGATGTGTATATCAGAGCGTTGTCCAGTCCTCTGATCATCTTGTTCGGGACTCTCTCGAACGACCACGGCCGTAGACAAACGTTATCTGAAACCAGACAAAAACAATGTTTAGCTTACTAGTCTACATGAGTAAAAAGTTTACATCTAATAATAGTCTTACCTATATCAAAGTCAAAGTCAAAAAATAATTTATTTCCAGAAAAATATAATATCGCTACATAAATTCTTAAATAAAAAATAAAAAAACAATAGTACAATATAAGTACAATTTATAAATTAAAATTATTGGGAAATAAGCCTACATGGGCAGAATGCCTGTGCGTAGGCTTGGTCATCACAGTCAGCGAACAGTGAAGTTAGTTCTGGAAATTTGGAAAAAAATTTAAATTGTGAATAGAAAATTAGAAAAAGAAATGTGTAAAAAATGTATCGTAAAAATTGGTGGATTCAAAAAAAGATAAATGGTTTTAAACCCAGTTACTAATACTAAAATTACTAAAATTATTAAACTACGGTACTACAAAAATATAGTACTGGAAGGGCGGCAGCAGGAGGATAAGAGCACAAAGAACGATAGTGAAATAGGATCAGGTCCGCCTGTACTCGGCAGTGATAAGGTATATGGGGTGTAAGTCGGTGTAACTTGTAAAGGGGTACATTAACTGTAGGCCCCTTAGATGCCATCGGCTGTTGGGCTATTAATTAACAGTCCTGTCTAAGGAACATGTCAGCCTTAGTCAGTAACAAGACTACAAGATCGCGCCACAATCATCTTACACTCAATCCTCATTCATACTTGGCTTAAAATACCTACGTTGTAGTATGGTCGCTATTTCAATGATCTAATCTAATATGCATTAAGAGCCGGCTCACAGCGACTCTCCGTGAATCGGCTATTATTAAGTTATTATAACTAGTTACTTTAACTGATGATGTTTATTTTGCATTCCGTCTGTTTTTTAGTTTTCGTACTCTTTGTTTTTACCGTAATGGTTTCGTCGTCGTCTGCCGCGGCTGTTTTATTTGCGGTTTTGTTACAATTAATTAATGTTTGTTCCCAATTGTTAAAAGTTGTAAAATTGCTTGAAAAGGAGTCTAGGACTTTTGGCAACCTCGCCTATCCCATTCGTCATCGCAGGGGGCTGTAAAAGTGTAAAATCCCGTGGTCCGGACTTTTGGCAACTGCTGTCCAACCTGGTGGGGATTTCAGGGATTTCGTTCGTGTCGGGCGGGGTTGAGGTTGAGGGAGAAAGCGCGCTAGAGAAGGGCGAGAGAGGAGGCGGCGGGCGAAGACAGACGAAGAATAACAAAGCACGACGTATACCCTTATAGTATCATGCTTTATTACTACATGATAAAATGCTAAAAAAGCATAAAATGCTAAAATGTTAGTATTCCTTAAGTGTGAGATTACTAACCCGACTTAGAACTGTCTGTTGTCTAGTGTGAACTATGTTTAGAGATACAATATTATGAATTGTGTCGGTCTTATTTTTAAACCCATACATACCTCCTTGAGGAAAGAATTAACGATTAATATTTCTTTGAAATCAGAAAGACTTGTAACTTTCAATTTAAAATACTTTAATAATTTTATAACCAAAATAAAGATATCCAAAATGTACAGAATCAATCAAACAAAATATACTGTCATACACTTTGTTTTATTTGTTACAAATACAATTGGTATAAGACATTTACAAATGTAGGCTTTATATATAAATTTCACTGTATATATTATTTAGAAATTATTAATGTGGTCTCAAACCTCTTTGTCATAAGTTAAATTTAAATTCTCAGCTATGTTCAATAATAAAATATTATTAAAAGTTTAAAATTAAAAAATTCTAAATACAAATACTGGAGGGAGAATAAGTACAATGAAGAGATTAAATCATCTGTCACAATTTTGTGCAATACGTTATGTTGTTACAATACGAGGTGTATATGAACTGCCCCTTGCCGTCTCGCTCTTACATCTCTTGATTTCGATGATTCCGGGGCGAGGGAGGGAATTTAAGGGATAAGAGTGATAATTTGTGGGATTAAACAATGAGGCAGGGATTTTCAGGAAGAAAAGGGAGAATTTTCGGGAAGAAACCGAGGATGCCAAAAGGCTGCGGTTGAGGGCTAATTAGGGTTTCGACCCTCGGTGGGGGTTGGGCGGTTGCCAAAATTCGTTTCCCCTTGAAAAGTGATCATATATTAATACTAGTTTGTTATCATTGTTTTAAAGCTGTTTTTCCCATGATTAACAATAGTCATACCATCAAAGCATGTAAAAATGTGCGGTGTGTGTGTAAAACACGGCAAAAAATAACCAAGGGTGTTATATTAATATCTGTAAAATTAAATTTTCTATAACATTTCTTACCAAACATTACATTTTCATGAATAACGCCGCGGTACTTTATACGCGAGAAGTCAACAGAAACCTCCTCCAAAGGGTATGAAATGTAAAAAAAATATCTTTCATAACTGTGGATGCTCTCGTTCCACAGAGAAGAGATAAAACCTTGTTAACCGTTACAGAAAGATGAAAATTGAGATAAAATCAATTTTTAAACTTTTCTGGGGCATGAAAGTAAAAATATTGTTACTCCAAGTAATTTATTGACAAAACTCTAATTTTATTATATAGCTGTTTCGTTTTTTGCCTACCTGATCGTATCTGCAGCTTGACCATGTAGTAGAGGTTGACAGACCGCTGAGGCACTGCTGCAGGGTTGTTGGCCGACGTTTCGTTCTGCAACTGGCACAGGGTCTCTTGCACCGGAGTCAGCGGATTCAAAACAAAACTGAAACAAGCAAAAGTTTGTTATTGCATCTCTATCATACAATTAAGAATCCTAATTACCTTACCTTTTACCTTTCTGAAGTGGAGACCTACCCATGTAGGTATTTAAAGCCAAGTAGGCCTATAAATGAGAAATGAGTGTAAGATGATTGTGGCACGATCTTGTAGTCTTGTTACTGACTAAGGCTAACACTTTCTTTAGACAGGAATGTTAATTAATAGCCCAACAGCCGATGGCGTCGAAGGGACCTACAGTTTAACCAATTGCTTCTGAATTACAAACTGGTATAATTATGAGGATGGTCTTTGCGGATGAACATAGTATTCAGTAGCGCGGACGTTAATCCACAAAAGAGAACGCTACATCCACCGACTATCACTCAGAACTATCCACAATTCGTAACCTCAAAGTAGCTGGTGAAGGACACGCTAGTAAGTAACAAGACTACAATAATCACCTTACACTAATTTTTCAGTTTATACTTGGCTTAAAACAGCTACCTGGGTAGGGTCACCATTTCAGGAAGTTTAATATTGCAATGAAATATTGACCTAAACCCACTAGACTTACTTAAATAGGAAAATAGATCATGGATATGTCTAAAGGGAATGTTTTAGTTACTCTAACCAGCTGTCCTTATAACGTCAATAAGAATATGACGTCAATGTTTAAAATTTTGGTCTGACGTATTGTCAATTTTCTCACTCAGAGCTAAGACTTATATATGTAAAAATTAAAACTCAGCTCAACTATTTAGTAATGAGTTTGAAGTAGTTATAGGCCTACTAGATTAAATTTGTGGTATTTTCCGTTACTCAAGTAGACTTGCCCAACCAAAAGTAAATTTTGTCAAGTTAGTAGGCCTATATTTTCGAAAAAAGGTTTTGTACGGATTACTTTTAAACGGATTATTGTCAAATTTGGTATGTGTTTAACACTAGCAGATTAGTACAGGTATTATCAAAAAATAAATAGCATGATCCAAGCTCAAAATCCAAAATGGCGGCCATTTTAAATTTTACCGTTAACAAAGTATTTAAGTTTTAAAATTTTAAATGGCCGCCATTTTGAATTTTAAAGTTGGATCAAGCTAGTTATTATTTCACTAATAGTACTCTACTAGTTTAAAAAATGTACCAAATTAGAAAATAATTCGTTAAAATGTTAGAGATAAGAAATATTTTGTGTAAAATACAAAATAGCGGATATCTGAGAAAATAAGCGTTTTAAGCCAACCTCTATTGGAATTTTTTCTTCCTTTTAATGTACTTAATCACTCAACGAAGTCTTGGAACGCCTTTCATGGACACACTGTATATATTTATAACCGTGTGGTTGGTCTCACCTGAAGCTGGCCGCCTGACAGTCAGGTTCCTCGCGGCACCAGCCCTGACACTCGTACAATGAGAGATTCTTGACTGTGTAGTACGTGTTGCCCCTGTAGTCAAGCTCCGTCAGCTTCTCAAATGCTACACGACCTGCAACAGAAACATTTCCGTCACCTTAGTACTCTCGCTGTTGACGAGTTCTGCACGTCATAATTAAGTTATGTGTGGTATTTGGGTATACATTGGTGCCTCAGGAGAGGTGTCTTGTAAAAATACTCCGTTTCACTAAAATTAGAGTTTTCGTCTTGGAATATTTTTAAATTTAATACTAAAAAATTGTCTTTCTAGTGTATGATATGAACCAGAAAAGACGAAATCGGAAGTATTGATTTTTATTTTACTCACTAAACATATACAATACTAATGTAAAAGTTGTTTATTTAAATTCCTCCAAATGCATACTTAAAGTTTGGTAGCTCCAAGGAGACATGTCACCTCGTAATTCGAGGGTCGTCGCAGGTTGCATTACGGACCCTATCACAAAGAGTGATTGAGCTAATAATTAGCTCTATAGCAACAGATCGACGTGAGGTAGGAGGGCTTGGACTGTTCCCTGTGAAAGACTAGAACAGTGGCGTGTCCAGTCATCCGGCTACTTGGAAGTCGCGAATTGTGAATATACTTATTTATGAGCGATGGTCGGTGAATGTGATCTCTGATGAGTACTCCGTAAATCCACAAAGACCATACTCATAATTAGACCAAATTCTGTGCCAAAATTGTGGTTCAGACCCCACTTTGAAATGTAGGCCACTTAGATGCCATTGGCTGTCGGGCTACCAATTAACAATTCTGTTTAAGGAACATGTAAACCTTAGTCTGTATCAAGTCTATAAGATCGTACCACAACCATTTTATAATCAACAAACTTTAGTAGGATTATACACTTGAAAGAAAGCTGTCAAATAAAAGTAGTAGGCTCTGTGTGTCGTGATTTGTGATTGAACCTCTTTTGTTACAACTTCATGTCGTGATTCAACCTAAATCTGTTTTTACTAACCAGTTTCCGAGCAAACAAAGCAGAGTTGCTCCAGCAAATGGAAGTAAACAACAGCCAATTTCCGATGAAACAGAACAGCTAGTGTTCCCGGTAGCCATGAATATCTCGGATACGCACGACCGTTCTGCCGCAAAGTGCTGTAGGAGTCGGTTGCACGTCTAGACGCAATAAAGCACAATATGCAGCATTCCAGCGCCGCAGCCATGCATATTCAGCAGTCGGTATTGTAGCCAGCGAACGGTACCGACGCCATGACAGTCCCGGGCTCGTTGTACAGATTCATTAGCGTCCTAAAATTGGAGAGCGGACTGAGGGCGCTTGGACGATAACTGACAATTTCCTACACCTGCGTTGGCGAGAACGTTCAATGAGGCCCAGATAAACCGTCACTGAGAACTGACAGTCCATCTCAACGTTTATATTTATTTGGAAACCGACTCTCAGCTGATCTACTCAAGGTCCAAGGAATATCTACAGCTACAATCGTAGTTTAAAAATATATTTTCATAAAAAACTCACTCATTATATTGAACAATAATTGGAAATTAATTTAGATAGTGATTATTTTTGTAAAATCATAGACTAACTATAATGGACCTAAACTTCCCGCACAAGGAATGAACAATGTGTTTCGTACCTCCTCGATCGGCGTATATGTAAAATGTACCTGCTACTCTCACAGGTGGTACATTAATATCATAAAGATTGTAGATACATTTTAACAAAGATGAAATTATGAAAATCTGACAGTTAATGGTATTACCGTCTAAGTGGAGGTATAAGAAACAGTACTCATTCGTTCCAATGGCAATGAACCGTCTACTTGCACTCAGGTAAGTCTACCATTATTACTTTGATTGGTATATCATCATTTCCAGAGAAGGAGAAGTCATATTATAGAAGCAGCCTTTACGTTCTACTAATAATGATGGTTGGCCTTTTTATTTGGTGGTAGACATGTTTTAGTTGACCTTGAAAACACTTGGTGACTAACATTATCCACTCCGTTTACTAGTCCTGTTGTTTTTAGATGTTTTAATCGTCGGCGCGAAGTCCTTGCATGAGTACTCTAGCACGTTATTCTCGTAAATATGTGGCAGATATGTCACCGGTTTGGATCCTGAATTTGAGTATTTGTAGTTTCCGACCGTTGTTGTCTTGAGTCTTGAGCACGACATTCTTAAAAATCTATGGAGGTGATGTCTTTGATTATGATCCTGAATTTGAAGATTTTGAGATTTCGATCATCGATGAAGTCT
Source organism: Nephotettix cincticeps (assembly GCA_023375725.1). Taxonomy (NCBI): domain Eukaryota; kingdom Metazoa; phylum Arthropoda; class Insecta; order Hemiptera; family Cicadellidae; genus Nephotettix; species Nephotettix cincticeps. The sequence continues at coordinate 20,984,038 of CM041788.1, read as the reverse complement.
TTGGATGAAACCTATAGTGCAACCTTCTCAAACATGAATGGCAGTGATTCCTTTAGTTTGGACCATGAATTTGAGATTTGGAGTTATAACCGTTTTTGTATGGATCCTACAGCAAACGATTCTTAAACATCTACGCCAGTGATGTGTTTGGTTCGGATCCCGAATTTTCCGTGCATTTTCTCTGTTTCCGGGTTGCTGAGCCGGGATGGTCGACACGTCCCAGGCAGTGTAGGTGGCAAGGGGCAAGTAGCCCACAGTAACAAGCATGTCGCCATTAGCCGCCGGGTGTCTGGACGCGCTCTCTCGACCCCAGGCCCGGGCTGATGAGTCATTACCGCACGGACACAATGCCGCGACCTCCCGCCTCCAGGCTTGGTCGCTGGTCAATGGGTCACCGGCCCGTCGCGGCTCAAGGACATAACGCCGCAGTCTACATCTAGACAATGTCTTTGCCGTGCGTTACAACTTACACGTTTTAGCGAATCTCCCATAAGGAAGAAGATTTTAGCTGCATGGTCAAACTTAAGTCGGGGACTATGATAATAATTTTTCGTTTTGAGATCCCTAGAGACTAAAAATAACAGTTGCTAAAATATATATAACGACAACTTTCATGAAAATGGTACCATGTTGGTACAACACAACATTTATTCGGAGGAGTTCGAAAACCAGACATATCGGCCTAACGGAAGTGGTAGTATGGAGGGGTTTTGTACACCAAAACAGGAGTGGTAGGGGTTTAACATATAATTCATTAAGAAAATTGATTTTTTATTAACACCACTGGAATTGCTCAAATTCATAGTATATTGAATCTTCGTTCTTTATCAAACAAGTTTTAATGAGGTGAAGAAACTGGTAAACACAGTAGCCTATTTTGCCTTATGGAGGTTCAATATTAACCTCAATGGTACCGGCAAAGTAAACTTTATATCTCGCATAATATTCGAAATTTTCTGGTATACAATTTCATATAGTTAAGATGCAGTAGGCTACAATAATGTATGATAAAAACTCTTTGTTATTCCTACTTGCAGTTTCAACATGCTGGCCTTAAGGGGAGTAAGCAAAATTTTATAACTTCCTTATTAGTTGTAATATTGTGATAAAAACTGTTATACAACGAATGATATTAAACAAATAGACCAAATGTAAATTTCAATGGTGTGGCCGCTTTCTATGAGGGTCAAGCTGAATATTTATTTTTATTTAATATTTATACTGCATCTGTATTGTTCAAGCACAAAAAATTAACCATTTATAAATGCTTGATTATTTTTATGCGGTCCAAGTAGTTTGTATCAAGCGTTTTAGTCACAATATGTTATTCATTTTATTATTTTATCTCTGTTGTACCACACTCCCATTGTTGACATTTGCCACAGCTTCTGACGGTCCAACTAACATTTACTTCCTGCTGACCCATTGGCTATATTTCTAACACCTTCCACGGTGCGAACCGAAGCCACAACCATTCTTGGCGTGAAAGGTGCCAATTTGAACAGACTAATCGAAAACACGAACAAATTAAGAGTGTGGAATGGTTTCCGGAAGGAATATTATCCCGATGTGGGTTAGTGGAGGAACAATGCCTCTCTCCATCCGTTAGTCCGTCCGTGTCCGCGGTCATGTGCATGTCGTGTTGTGGTGCGGGCAACACCGCTCTGCCTGGTTACACATTTATATGTAAATACTTTACATGTTTATTGGAACTGTATTTCCTCTCTGAAATGGCTATCCGGGTAGGTATTTTACGAAGGAGTTTGGCCGATGATTGTGGCGCGTTCTTGCTAACTAAGGCTGGCATTAGATAAGATCATAGAAATGGCAACCATACTACAATGTAGGTATTTTAAGCCAAGTATGAATGAGGAATGAATGTAGGATGATTGTGGCGCGATCTTGTAGTCTTGTTACTGACTAAGGTTGACATGTTCCTTAGACAGGACTGTTAATTAATAGCCCAACAGCCGATGGCAACTAATGGACCTACAGTTTAACGTGGAATCCGAACCACGGCCTCTGAATTACGAATTGGTCTAATTATGAGGATGGTCTTTGTGGATTAATGTAATATTCAATAGTGCGGACGTTAATCCACACAAGAGAACACTACATCCACCGACCATCTCTTCCAACTATCCACAATTCGTGACCTCCAAGTAGCTGGATTACAGGACGTCGCCACCGTCCCAGACATGTTCCTTAGACAGGACTCGAACGCCCGGTAACGAATTGTTATTTGCTACAAGTTGGACTATCGAGTTGTACACAATTCTAACTCTTCAAAGCCCCAGTTTGTGGCTGTAGGCACAAACTGTTCAACAATGAATAGTTTTCGACGTGTTATCATAGAGAAGAAATTGTACAGCAGACTCTTAAACACATCGCATTCTTTTGAACAATTTTATCCTGAAATGAAGATGACTGTTATCAGGTGGCAGGTTCAAGTGGTGTTCATTGTCGAGGTAACGGGTTGCACGTGATCGGAGAATGCACCACAGTTGTTTGCTCGGAGCCCGATGACCATGGCGAATCAGACCGTCCTGCGCGTAAACAATGCACTCCTTCTGGAGAATGAGCGGAAGGAAAGTAAATAACAGTGTAACATAGGATGGTTCGGTGGTGACACAGCACCCTAAGGGCAAAGCTTGTTGAACTTGAAATAGACTTGTCGTAGAAAATATGGTGGCAGCAGTCGTGGTGAAATATTTGTTCGGTAGTACTGACAAGTTTTGCTATTTTTTAATTGCCATATTTTTAATATTTTACAAGCTCTACGACAAGGTTTCAACACAATCCTGAGCAAAGGCATTGTCATAAAAAGTTATTATTAGGTAAAAACTTGAAAACTGAGAAGTTTCTTCACCTCTAGAAACGGCGTGTACTTAAAAGACACAGACGCGTTGGAAAAGTTCAATAAAAGATATTAAATAGGAAAAATTGTTGTAGTCAGAGAGGTTACGGACTTCCTATGCTGTGTGTTCCTGGATAAGTAATTGTGACTCACTGGCCACATTTATTTATTAGACCCCCTCACGAAAACTACAGGTCTGTGCGTGGGTCTATCATGATAAAATAGGGATGAGCCGACACACAGTACTGATAAAACATTGGAACCAACAATGAATTGCATGAGCTGTTGACGCAAAATTGGTCGTTGATAGAGCAAACAGCTCAAGTACTGAGGTAAATATTAAAAATAATATCACTTCCTTCCCTCCTCTTCCAATGTAAGACACCGAAATAACGCATAGGTGTATTTTTGTTTGGCCCAGGTGTTATCATGACCAGCGGACAGTAAGTGTAGTGCAATTTACAGAGATCAGATCAGCCGAAAACCCCCGACAACTTTAGTGATCTCAATGGGAGGGTTCTTTTAAAACAAAGCATTTTGTAACTAAATTTACTGTAAATAAGATTTAATATTGTTTAGTCGATAGTTTCGCGCAGTTTACAATTTTCTAAAGGCTATAATTTTGCAATGTCGTTTTCTGTTATGACGCTGAATAAACACAGTCGTGCCACTTGCACCGGCATAAAACAAAAACAGCTGATTGGATGATTACAGGTATGGCGGCCGGGCGCCGTGGCCTCTGGCGGAGACTCGCGGCACTAACGTCTTGCTCGGCCTCGGCGTGGTTACTGGTTAGATGTCTCACTGATCTCAGAACTAAGTGAATACGTTCCTACATCTTCGAACAGAAATATACATCGCTAAATTACCTCACGGATTTTCAACACCTTGAAGGGGACCCAAATTTTGCATTTTTTGTGGTCATTGTGGCTTAAGATCATGGAAAAAATCTTTCACTCATATAATGCAGTTTTCTAGGTTGGACAATACAAGTCTGTTATAGTGACGAAATGTAATCAGTATTTTACTCTATGAAGAAATCAAACACAGTATGGTATCTATAACAAAATACCTAACTAATGCCATAACTTTGTAAACCGAAGTAGACAGACTATTGGTCAGGATATTATACTCATTTATGACCAAAAAACACATATCCTAGAACAGGAATGGCATAGAATGAGTCCACGCAGTACGTTTTCTTGAACCTAAAAATGAACTGAGAGAACCCTTTCTTGGTCGACGTGTAGACACAACCTCCGGGTCCAGAAAACTTTAATTGGCCGATTACCTAAGTGAGCACTCGAGTGCGGATTTTACGAAGAGTGAAAAAAGAATACGAAGTATTGTTCAATATAAGCTGGAGTGGAAAACACGCTAGCGTTAATTTACACGTTACTCCTTCGTCCAATGTGACGTCTGGCCCGACGTCAGGGTTGTCTGTTTGAAGAAATGTTCGGTGTAGGCCCTAATATAAAACAAAATTAAATAGGCAGTTGAACCTAACTCAGCGAGTTCAGCAGGAGACGAGTTCTAGATTCGTAGTCGTGGGAGTGGATGGGTTTGTAATGCTGCTGCCATGACATATTCTAAAACATATTATAACTACTCTATGTATGATTATGGTTTTATTACAGTTTTGATATAAAAATATTTTTTTCGTTTTATAATTCTCTATTGAAGAATAGGTTATCGAGATATAACAACTTTCTAGTGCAGAGACCAAAAACGCAAAATTTTATAAAAATATAAAATTGTTTTTTTTTTTAAAATAGATTTTTTTTAAATTAAAATGTCGCTGTAAGGATACCTTCTAGGCAGAGAACTTATAAAAACTTTTATTCCTACAAATCGGCGATTCTAGAGACTAATCTCAACGTCATTTGTAGTACATGAGTTTTTTTCTACCAATATTCAAAAATTCATTTTTTTTCAAATAAATAAAACTCACTAATAATGTTTAAATTTTTCTCTATTTAAACCATCCATAAAAAATCCACAGTAGTTTTTATTATGAATCTTGAAATAGATAAAAAATTAATTTTTTCACTTATTATTAAATATTTTTTTTATAAACATATTTGTTTATTTTAACAGCATTTTGAAAAAATGTTTATGTTTTACTGAGAAAGAATACCTCCATTTAACTGGTTGGGGTTTTTTAGGAAAGTTGATGTTGATATAAAATATTTTTGATGTATCTTTGTGTTTGAGACATATACATTTATTTTTTTTGGGAGTGATTTTGATTATCAATTTTAAAACTGTTTATAATTTTATATTATGATTTAAAATATTTTTTTCGTTTTATAATTCTCTATTGATAATGAATTCGGGTTATGAGAAATAGTTTACTCTGGTCTAGTAGCAGTTGCCATGCGCGGACTTTCAGATAAGTAACATCCTGACACATGTTTGTTGAGTTGACCGATAAAAAGCTAGGTTTTCAAGGACTAACCATATAAGGGATTGATAAGGGATTCCAGAATAGCATGGAGGGGGATTTTGCGACTCATAGGTATTGACAGAGAAACTGATTATTCCTTCTCAAACCTCGGGCATTCCTAGAGCCTCCAGAGCTTCTGTTTGTAAGTAGCCCTCCATCTTCCATTCCCAATTGCTATTCAAATTATTCAGATTCAAATTTAAATTAACTTAACTCATTAATTTAAATTCACTTTAAAACCATCTGGGTGCATCATCCATCTCATGCTTGGTGTGGTTAAGCAGTTAGTGACCCTTTAAAAGATGCATTAATTTGCGTGGTCTGTTCACTGTTGTGAGTGAAATAAATATAATTATTTTGTAATCCAGTAGACTGTTTTCGTTTATTTCTACCACACCTCCATCCTGGCCACGACAAGTTGCATGGGTTGAAAGATCAGAGCAAGGACATGAAGGAGTAATGCGGAACAATGAACATGAAGTCTCGATCATCGTCATTTAGGTGTAGGCCAGTTTGGTTGATTGATTTAACACATTTTTTGTTGAAAGTTAGATTGTTGACGTTTATAATTTAATCAGAGCAAATGTGTTTCTAATTATGATTGTTGTTCCTCAGCGGCAAAGCGAGGGAGGTAGGTGAATGCCAAGGTACCAAGGTGCAAGGCTGCATGTGTTTACCCAGCGTCGGGCGACTGGCCCCATTTCGCCGTTCCTCCATTCCTCGTCACCGTCCAGCGATCCTAGTCCCGTTATCGCCGGTCGACCAAGTCCGTCCACGTCCCGCCGGCCGCAACCGACACCATCAACATGTGATTTGCTGTAATGTCACAGGCCGAATTAATGTCCGTTTCCTCTGACGACACCCCTCCAGAACCGAGGCGTGGATTTCCTGGTGAGACAAAGCGAGGGAGAAAGCAGGTTCGCACTTTCCTCGCTGGTGCTGCCACCTACGAACAATTCACTCCCTGGCGGAAAAAACTCACTGTGTTTTATCTGAACTTTTATTGTAAAAGTATCTATAGACCCTATGAATATATACAAACAGACATGAAATATACAAAAACTTCATCAGAGCCACAATATTGGAATTCAGTGTCAAGAATTAGGCTACTTCATACAAAATAACATTAAGAAAAATACTGCAGTTGAGGTTGTTAGGGAAAAAAGTACATAATTAACTATTATCTAGGAAAAATTAAATATATTATTTTATTTTTAGATGAAATAATTGTTTATCAATTGTACACGCATTAAGTAAACCCCTTCATCTTCCTTCTTAATAATAAAATTTAGGGTTTCTTTTCCAAAGTTAACTAATTTTAATTTTGATTTGTCACCTTAACGTTCTTTTTACGACTATCGTTTGGCCAGTATTGCTCTTACAACATCAACATTGTTCCTATGATGTTTTCAATGAACCTTTTTCCCCGCGGCATGACTCATCTGATCGACACGGAGATGGTTGTCTGTGGTCAAGAGCCAGAAAGAAATTGTGGGGACTGAGGTATGAGTGAAGGCGTAACGACCACCCACCAGGAAAATCCATTTCACTATCACATCCGGTGTTCTCAGGACGTTTCTGGGAGTAGAGTAAAAAAATCCGGTTTCCCAAGTACGACCTAAGCTATACTTTTGAGGAAGGACTCAGTTAGAACACAGTAAATTTACGTCCACAATAAGTCCATAGTTTTAAGTTTAAGTTTTAAGTCCATAATTAATGCTTCCATTAGTAGAGGATTGAATTTAAAAAAATTAAAAATCTGCAGTAAAAAAGATGTTGATAAAAAGCATCAATAACTTCCATCTAGAAGTATTACGATACTCAAAAAATGACACTGCAAACAGCAGGAAAGATTGCTCACAGTCGTCCTGTAACGTCACGCCCACATCTGGATAGTATTTGTACAGAAATTAGAACTAGACCGTTTCTGTTTGATACAATTTTCTCTTGTCACAAACGTAGCGAAAAAAAACGTAAAATTTAAACTGACTGTACATTAAAAAGGAAAAAATTATCGTCGATGATCGTAAGACCTTTCTAAATTTCAAAAAGCTTTTAAGCTAGGGTTGATATAATTAGGTAGTGGTGAACCTGTGGCTCAGTTGTTAGCGTGATGGACACCAAACCTGACACAGCGAGAACTCTAATTTGAATCCTTGTGGTTCCAATGTTTTATCAGTACTACATCGGCTCACACAAGATAGGACGGCTTTGAGTCCTGGTTAACTGAACTGGATTACAGACATTTCCTGAAATCCAGTTACTTGGAGTTCACGAATTGTGGTTGAGCGTTGACCTTTCGATTAACGAACGCTCTATTGAATACTAAGTTCATCCGCATAGACCACCCTCATAATTAGATCAGTCAGAGGCAAAATTGTGGTTCGGATCCCACGTTAAATTGAAACATCTAGTCCCTTAGATGCCATTGGATGTTAGGTTATAAATTAATACTTGGCTAAGTACCTACTTTGGTAGGTCGTTATTTTAGTTAAAAGTTTACAATACATTTTCCACACACAGATCTGTAATCTACGTGAGCCGGCAAAGTAAGTGAAAAGGACATCTGTTAAAAAAGTACTTATTGAGTCACAATTAATTATCCAAAGACAAAAGGTAGGAGCAACGAACAAAAGCACCCCAAAATTTTCTTCTAGTCTGTAATTCAACTTTATCACTTTTTCTAGCTATGTTTTGTAATATTATTGACGAAAAGTAAACAATCACATGTACTTCTCTGTGGGAAATAAGTTAGATCATGGATATGTCTAAAGGTAATGTTTTCACTTCATCCAAACAGCTGTTTTTATTCTTACATATTTAAAATTCAATACAATAGCTCTGGTAGTTTCTATGGAAACCTGTTACATATTTTCCATCTTACAAATCACCAACACCCCCCAGAGCTAAGACATATCCATGTCAAATAACAAAAAGTTCACTTCACTTCCTCATTTAGTTATCATCATTAGCGCTGTCACCTCATTTCTCTAAAAGTCCATTTACAGCTGAACTAGCCCTTGTGAGTGTCGCTAACATTATACAGGGTGCCGTGTGACCACCGAACACTCCGACATCATCATTGGCCATGGGTAAGTTCAAGATGGAGTCAATTGTGAAAACGTGAGTGGCCGGCGTCTCGGCGTGCGAGCGGAGGGAGTAGTGTAATGGTGTGAAACAGCGTCCAGCGTCCTGTGGGGTGGAATGTGGGACAACAGGCAAGCACGGCCACCGACCGCCACCAGCGCTCCCGGCTTACTTGTGTAGACACTGTAACGCGGCGACATCGACATCGACCACCCCGGCACCAACATCTGAACATCTGCAGTGTAATGTAGGCCACAATACCACCTTCAGAGTCTTTAAAATTCATTGTCACGATGGTTTTTAATTATTACGGTGGCGACGTTCTGTAATCCAGCAACTTGTAGGTCACGAATTGTGGATAGTTGTGAGCGATGGCGGTGGGTGTAGTGTTCTCTTGAGTGGATTAACGTCCGTACTATTGAATACTACGTAAATTCACAAAGACCATCTTCATAATTAGACCAATTCGTAATTCAGAGGCCGTGGTTTGGATTCCACGTTAAACTGTAGGTCCCTTAGTTGCCATCGGCTGTTGGGCTATTAACTAACTGTCCTGTCTAAGGAACATGTCAGCCTTAGTCAGTAACAAGACTACAAGATCATGCCACAATCTTCTTAGACTCAATCCTCATTTATACTTGGCTTAAAATACCTACATTGTGTATGGTTAAATATCTGTTTATTGTACTTTTCCAACGGTTTTTTCTGGTGGTATCCATTATAGTGACCCCTCAATAAAAAAAAGTGGTTTTTTAGTGATGTCTTTGTGTGTGTGTGTGTGTGTGTGTGTGTGTGTGTGTGTGGTGTGGGGGGATGTAGGGAAGCTTAGAGACAAGACTATTGGTCTGATTTTTATGAAATTCGGCATGTTGGTAGTAATCCACAGCATCTCAGGACACTTTTTTTGCTTTTTAGAATTTTTTATTTTAAGGGTATTTTAACCCTAAAACACCCCCCAAAACCCCGTAAAATTAAGATTTCTCAAAAACAGCTCTAACGATTTTGATTAAAATTATATCGTTTATAGTCAGTCCTTTATGAGATAAACAAAATGACACCACCTGTATTTTTCAAAAATCGGGTTAAAAAATTATGGCCTTTTAAATGTCAAAAAATAATTTTTAATTTTTCAGTGAAAACGATAAAGCTAAAGTATAATCTGACAGCCACCATTAAATCAGCTTAAAAACTGAGCAAACTAGTATTTTTTAATCATTAATTAAGAAAGATGAACATTGTTCAAGAGGGCGACTGCCGCTTCTGTCAATCAGGGGAGGAAACGCTAAGACACATTCTGGCTGGGTGTGATGCAGTAGGCCAGAAGAGAGCCAGAAGCTTGGGAATACACCAGGTGGCAGTTGCAGATTTCCCAAAGTCAAAACCTCATATGATACTAAACTTTATTCAGGTGTACGTCTTCATAAGCACCCACTGATACTGTACTCACACCTCACGTCTACAGAAGCCTGTTGTCTCTTTGTCCCCAATTCGTCACTATTGATTGACACCCAAACGTCCTTCTTTCGCCCTCACTCTTCACTCCATTAGCACGCACGTCTGGAGAACCCCCTCTATTCAACGTCACTCAGACGGTGGTACATATTCCTAAACCTACATAGCACATAATCCTAACGCAACCCTACCGAGATTTTAAAAAAACCTTAACTGTGCACCTTGTTCCATCAGACTTAAAGGCAACGAGGTACCTAAGCGGCATTAACGACATAAGCTAGCCAGAGGTGACCGCTCATGACCTGATAGGAGTTGCCGGACGCTGGTTTCCATCCAGAAACCTTTGACTTATTGGGCCAGAGCGGCAACAATCAACATTAACAATCCAGATGTCGCGTGATAAGCACCAAACCTTTTCGGGAAAGCTTATGTTTCCTCATATTGAAAATTCCTATAGAAATACAACAAATACAATATTTTGGCAGATGTCAATAAACCTACCTAAACTGAGCGCTGAGTTGATGAGGACTAGAACTAAAGACCACCTCCATCGTGCCGCTACCGTCCGCGTTCTGTGTTCCATCTGGAAAAAGGAAAAGCAATTAGACAAGGAACTTAAGAAGTAATCCACGAACTAAGGAACTCATCAAGGATTTTGTAAATATTTACCAACTCAAAAAAGTAAAAGATTGTTGTCATGAAAAATACGTCATGACTACGTTTAATAGTAAATTATTATACTATAAATGTTATCATTCATAGAAAAAGTTATTCCGGCTCTTGAAAATTTCCGTTGTAACAAAGTAGGAATGCAGTCTCATAGAACCAAAAACTACTGCAGATAACAGGATAAACTATGGAAGCAAAGACTACCACAACATAAATACCTTAGGCCCTACTAATAGAGAGTGAAGACCAGTTAAATCACTGTAGCTCTACTAAATAATTTGCAACGCATTAAATTAAAGTTGCAATCATCTAGCGATCCTAGACAAAAGAATTGTTTCAATTCTGACATCGCAGGGACGGAGGAGTAGTTCCCATTGAATCATTTATCAGCTGGTGAATACATTACAAACAATTACCGTAATTACACAAGGAGATCCGGTCCGGGCGAGCGACTTCCGGCGCCCGCGGTACCGTTAGCAGTCTTGCCAACATTGCCGCACGGACACGGTCAAGCCTGCCGCATTTACTCTAATTACATTCATTCGTGCATCAAGTCTCTGTAATTACCTGCGATGATATAGACAATCAAACGATTACACTAACCCTCAATTATATCCTAGAAAATAATCGTAAAATAATACTTACGACCGCTTGGTAATTAAAACTGAAAATTCATCGCCTCTTATCCTTCCCTCGCTCTTTATCATTATAGATGTTTTGTAGGTTTTCCACGCCCAATTAGTACTTATAACTAAACATTTTATACAATAATGCTCTCAATTTTGGTTTATTGATAAAATTTGTGTAATTATAGACAGCTAATTTGCCTTTTTAGCTTGTAGGCACTACTCACACCAGAAATATATTTACTAAGTTGATTGATTTGGTACAAAAACTTTTTTCGAGGAAATGGTCAAAACCCTGATGGATACACTGGGACATAACTCCGTGACCTCATCGCCGAGGTTTAAGACGCTAACCACTAGGCTAGCAAGACACCCACTTAAAGCTATTTTCGTAAAGAATTGTATTAGAATTCTTTGTACATGTACTCTTTGTATCAAGAAACCCTTTTAACTTTAGATGAACTACATAGCTTATCTCAGAGTTTGGATTAGCTCCTCGTCTCTTTTAAGCCTCTTGGTAGTACATATACAGCTGTTTTTATCTATATTAACGTCAATTCATTTAGTTTATTTTGTACACCAATTTTCTTCTTTTTTACTTTTCTTTTTTTGCGTTATATTCGGTATTGGCTTTTCCACGATGAAATTTTTAAGTATGTTTTCTTTAATTATTTAAATCTGTATATGGTTTGTTATTTTACTGATAGCAAACGAAAACTGCCAATGAATAGCATTATATTATAAATACAAAAAGAAATTCCATTTAGTTTTCTTGGTATAACTATTCCGGAAGTCATATAGAATTGCAAATTTATTTAAGGACGTTGATTAATGTTTTAGGAGAGTCAAATAGACGAATCAAATACAACAACTCCATCATAATTAACTTATGCATAAAAAGAATTAAAAAAACTATCACATATTTAAGGGGAAACTTATAAATAAAACGACACACGCTGGTGGAAGCAAACGACCGAAGGAAGCCATAGAGTATCCGAACTGGTTTTTCCGCGTCGTCTCGTCTTCACTTCCTGGAGCGTCACGCCGGTCAGATTGCTACCTAAAAAGTGCAACATTAATAAAAAACGTGGCGTGGCGCAAATTGAGGAGTGGAGAGCTTTGTATTGGACAATGGCGGAGTTCAGTGGCAGATAACGCGGTGTGGAGTTCTCACATCCAACCGAGCATCTTCATTACTCCATGCCGTTCGCGACACTGCTGCCAACTTCGTGACATAAGTAAATATGGAGTTCTTTACTTGTACTATATTAAGTTGTAATTGAGTATTTGTCCAGATTTAACGTTCCTTTTTTCTAAATGTATATTTAATGGCAATTTTAAAACCTATTTATTTATAGTGAAGCTAATTTTTTAATTAGTTGTTTCAAGAGTTAAAAAACAATTATACAATTAAAAAAAATAAAAATAGCTTTGTCATGGTTTTATTTAAAAAAATTCAACAAAATATAATTAGTGAAATCAGGCTATAAACGAGTTAATGAAGTTTAAAACTTATGGACTTATTTTTCACTAGATTTTGATGTTCTGAATTTTAATTAATGTTTAACGTTTTACTTGGGACAGTAAATATTAAACTTCAGTGGATAGAATTTGTGATGTTCGAATAGTTTAACGGTAGAAATGGAGATCCAACAATACGGGTTTCACTGGAAGTCTAGTAGGCCTACTTTTGGCAACCTCGCCTATCCCATTCGTCGTCGCGGGGCTATAAAAGTGTCAAAACCCGTGGTCCGGACTTTTGGTGACTGCTGTTCTCCCTGGTGGGGATTTCGTTCGTGCCGGACGGGGTTGAGGGTGAGGGAGAAAGCACGCTAGAAAAGGGCGAGAGAGGAGGCGGGCGAAGACAGACGAAGAATAACATAGCACAACGAAGAGATAAAATCATTTGTTACAATTATATTAGTTATAACGTTATGATGTTACAATACGAGGTGTATATCGACTGCCCCTTGCCGCCTCGCTTTTACCTGATTGCACATGATGCCGCCTGATTTCGGTGATTCCGGGGCGAGGGAGGACTTAAAGGGATAAGAGTGATAATTAGTGGGATTAAACAATGAGGCAGGGATTTTCAGGGAGAAAAGGGAGAATTTTTTGGATGTAACCGAGGTTGCCAAAAGGCCGCGGTCGAGAGCTAATTAGGGTTCCGACCCTCGGTGGAGGCTGGGCGGTTGCCAAAAATCAGTTTCCCTTTCACTGGACGTTGAAGAATTTCTGTTTGTTGATACCATGTCAGCATGTCTACGAGTGTACTAAAGTAGTTGATGAATCAGCTCGTACTGTACCTTACCAATTAAAGGCACAATGTTACTTAAATTACAACACCGTACGGTCTCATGTGCATGCCACAAATTGCGTGTTGCGGGGTCAGTGTCCTTGGTCGTGAATGTGTTTAGTGAAAGGGCGCCCGGCACCCGGCACCCGTGTTACGTGATGGGATTGTTCACGAGTCCATCCGAGGGTAAACGGCGAAATTACAAAGACGAGTGTTCGTCAGTCATCATGAGTCTGACACATGAAATTAGATGGAATTTGACTAAACTACAGTGTTGAAACTGGAACTGTAATGGAATTCAGGTTGAGAATTTTCCTCTTCTGGCTTCTACCATTTAAATAAACGTAGTGTGCAATCAAAACGTGTGCACGTTTTCATCTGGCTTTTATGAAACATACAACGCTTATACTGTACGTCTTTTGAACGTTTTTCTAATTTTATTTGGGTATTCATTTTTTAGCATGGTTTGTACACAGAATATATACTGGTATTAAGTACACGAATTAATTGTTCGTTAACATTTTTTTATATAACCTGTTATTTGTTAAAGTCAGTTTTAAGACTCCTTTGACCACAGATTTCTAAGGCCTAGGACTATATCGAAAGCAAATCAATTCATACTTACTGCAAATTACTTGTCCATTTTTCAGGAAGTCTGATAAGAAAATAAACTCTTAGACTGTTTTTTTTTATTTTTATAATTAAAAAACAACTAGTTCCAGTAAAGTTTCAAAGGCTTTAAGTTCAAAATAACATTACCCTGTCTTGAAATACAACGGAAGGGGTAGGCATACTCACTTCTGTGAAAATACATATTTAGTACGTAGACTATATAAGATGAGTACTATAAAAAACATTGTTAATACAAAATATTATAGATAATCTTAATAATTGCATATTGTTATTGCCTACAAAATAAACTAAGTAGGAACCCAGAATAATTTCAGTATCTCGTTAAAGCTAGTCACTCCTACACCTATTTGAAGCAAGTGCTTAAATTTGTTCTTATCTCTGAACAATTGATCAAGCATTTTTTGGACTGAATTAACATAAAGATTTTAAAAACCCAAAAAATATTTGTGACTATTGTTTTTATAAGATTCCCTATTGAGAAATGCTTTAACGAAGTAAAATTATCCTTACTAAGAACAACAATATCCCATCGTTCACTGTGACCCACATATTTTTGTGGGAACTTTATAAAATGTGAATTGATGGTCTGCAATCGTCCAGCACGCCACGCACGTGCCGTCGATTTGGGAGAGATCCGCCAAAACAGGTCACGATCTGACGCGACAGCACTTGATGAGATAACTCCTATAATATATTACCGTGAAAACAAGAGAAGAACGACCGTTTGGTAAACAACATATGTTACTGTTATTGTTACAAATATGTTACTGTTTTGGGTTCACCTTGTTTTGCAACAGAAAGACTGGGGACTTACTTGCGGGAAAGACTGGGACGATGGCGTGTCTTGTAATTTAGCCACTTGAAGGTCGCGAATTGTGGACAGTTATGCCCGGTGGTCGGCGGATGTGATATTCCCTGGAGATTAACGTCCGCACTATTGAATATTATGTTCATCAGCAAATACCATAATCCTAATTAGACTAGTTCGTAATTCAGAGGCAAAAGAGGATCGTATTCTACGTTAATCTGCAGGTCCATTAGATGTCATCGGCTATTGCGCTATTAATTAACAGTCATATAAATAAGCCTTAGTAACAAGGCTACAAGATCCCGCCACAATCATCATACACTCGTTTCTCATTCGTAATTGGCCTTAAATACCTACCTGGATAGGTCGCCACTTCAAATGGTAATAGTAACTAGTAATTACTATAAAATGTAGTCTGATTTCACTCATTCATTGGTGATAACCAATTAAACTAAATAGATTCCACCTATACAATACACGCCAGGAGACCATTGTTGCACGTCTCTCCTCTTGTAGCTGCTGAAAAACACGACCATAGACCAGCAGGCATGTGCCAGCAGAGCAGTGATTGGAAGTCTCCTCCAATCACGTTGTCTTTAATGTATCGTTGCTGACGAACACGACCACAGATGTGTGCCAGCAGAGCAGTGATTGGAAGTCTCCTCCAATCGCGTTGTCTTTAATGTATCGTTGCTGACGAAAACGACCACAGGCATGTGCCAGCAGAGCAGTGATTGGAAGTCTCCTCCAATCGCGTTGTCTTTAATGTATCGTTGCTGACGAACACGACCACAGATGTGTGCCAGCAGAGCAGTGATGAGAACTCTCCGCCAATCGCATTGTCTCTACTCGGGTAGTAGAGTCACGAATATGACCATATCGCAAATCGTAGTCACGGTCGGGGTACCGTTCTGTCGTATAACCTACGACTGGAAACTCGTCTGTAATCTGTTAGCGTTGGCTCGGGAGTCCTAAATCTTAGATAACTCGTGTTTTGTGAAGAATATTTTTAAATAGTAGCTCGCTTGTTCCGCATTGATGAGAACATTTTTTGCGTTTTAAATTGGAAGCAACGAAAACGAACGTCTGAAGATTGTGTTTTACAATAATTTGTTTTAAATTTAAAGTGTAACAAAATAAGTTTTTAAATTTAAAATTTAACATATTTTAGATCTAAATTAACGTTTTTAGGATTTTTTTTAATTTGTTCTTTTCAAATTTCTTTTTGTTCGAAAATCCTCACAACTTACTTATACTGTGCACTATATAATACATCATAGTTGACATGCTATATTTAACCACAAACTTACATGTGAAAGTATAATAAAATAGATTATCAAAACGGTAAAGTCGTTTAAGTTAAATATTTTTTAAAGACAATATAGCTGGTTTATAAATAATTCTAAAAGCCTCACTGAAGAACGTTTGATTATTTAATACCAAGGTAGATATTTTAAGCCGAGTATGAATGAGGAATGAGTGTAAGGTGATTGTGGCACGATCTTGTAGTCTTGTTATTGACATGTTCCTTAGACATTGATGTTAAGTAATAGCAACAGCCAACGACATCAAAGGACCTACAGTTTGACGTGGTACCATAATCAATATTTTCCCCCATGAATTATACTCTTGTCTAGTTATAGGAATGGTCTTTACTTATGAACGTAGTGTTAAATATAATGGACATTAACCCGCACCAGGGAATATCATCTGACTGGTCCTGTTATCCAGCTACTTGTATTGTTTAGGTTGCTACCACGACCAATTTTATGAAGGTGACACGTATATCTTCCCAACTACTAAGCACCGTTCGCCACGTCTGCTGGCATGCAACAGCTGTCAGCCGACGCGTCCTACTGCGGGATCTGCGCATCACTCGCGAACCAGAGCGCAGCCGCAGAGCATCGTCAGTATGGCGCAGGCGCAGAGCCGCCGACAAGTGACTTGCACTCTTCATATAGTCTAATCTACCCTCCCAATTCAATTTGGTTCTGAGCTATATTTGCTGGAAATGTCGCGTCATCGTCTTCATCGACTGTAGCGGTGGAGGTTGAGATCGGAATTAGAGCGCCAAATCATCAAGAATTACGTTTTCTGGTTTAACCCACATTCTGTACCAGTTCGGCAATATTGGACCTATTACAGCCCCGGTTACAGACATGGTAAATTCTAAGTGGCAGACGTTAAGACTATGCCAGAATCTAAGTATGAGTGATTCTTGCTATTGATGCTCGATATTGTAGTGTTTTTACTGACTAAGGCTGACATATTCCTTTGACATAACTTGTTAATTAATAACCCAAAAGTCAATGGTACATCTAAGGGACCTACAGTTTAACGTATAGTCCGAACCACTGCCTCTAGATTACGAATTCGCCCGTATGTAAGTTGCTCATACACGTCTGGACGGATGGGGGAAGTTGGGTTTAGTCTGGGTATACACCGCTTAAAGGTGGAGTCACCACATAACCCTCGCAGGAGCGGGGGTACTCATAAAGAGTTACCACCTGCCAAAAAAAATTATGGAGAATGGTATTTGCGGATGGACTTAGTATTCAATAGTGCGGGTGTTAATCCACATCAGTGAATATGCCATTCACCGACCATCGCTCATAACTATCCACAATTCGTGGCCTCCAAGTGTTACTAACATACACAACTTACTTTTCCAAGTGATTACCTATGTGCATTGCTATCGTCCGCGCCAGCCAACTCACATCGGCGTGTGTTGCTTGCTGTTATTTGTCTCCTCTGACGAGTAAATGCGATTCTGATGACCAAACCCGTTGACTGTGCTTAATTTGATCAAATTGAAGATTATATTCTCACATTATGGTTCTGTGGGTGGGCGTTGTTTTCGTAGCTTATGTTTTAACTACAATAGAATGACCAAATGACCACTAATGAATGTTAAAATGGATGTTTAATTCTTACTCAAAACAAGTAAATGACGTACAGCAGAAGATTTTAAAACCTAAATTCATCGCCTCCAGTTCCTCTGCCGTCTTATATTTTAGTCCCACGAAAATGTTAATTTTGTGACAACATTACTGATCACTCTATTGGCATAAAAATATGGCTGCAGTGTCAAATTAAAGGTAAAGTGGTTATCTAGGGAATTACATTTTCCATTAAAAAAAGGATCCATCACAAAAAAGATAATTATTTGGTATAATTTTGAGTATCTATAGTTGCCCAGAAAATAAAATAAAAAATTAATAATGTAGATAATCTTTTTAAATTTAATTTGACGCCTCAACCATCTTTTTACGACTATCGTGTCACCATTAATGCTCTCACTAAATTAACATGTTCTTTCAGGACTAAAACAAAATATTTCACCAGTCCTGCAGACTCTGACGCACTAGGTTTATGATTTTTTAAAGGAAGTTTAAGGAAAGTTGTGTACTACATCAAAATACGTAGAAAAATCATTGCATCTTTGCTCTCAAACGTGTACTTAGACCACCTAACGCCCTGAACGCCGTTCATGCTCCGATGTAGGTTGCCCATATGTGGTGTACCAGCTGTACCATATGTCGGTCCGAGTCCCAGGTCCCAGTCCCATATCATCCCAGCGGGGCGGAAGTGTGTTAACAGCGGTATGGAATTTCCCGGCGTGGAAGGGAACGCGGGAATCTAGGCCAGGATAACGGCGCGACGCGACAGCTCTGGCGAACAGCGGCGCACCTGCTACACGACACACTCTGTACTGCGATGACGTAATACAGACCAGCTGATTCACACGTCAGGCTAGAAAATGATTGTCAACAATGTGTGATTCGAGTATATAGTAACTTGTACAGACCAGCTGATTCACACGTCAGGCTAGGTAATAAATGCTAACAATGTGTGATTTCGAGGATTGCGTTAACAAGATCTTAGTATTGTTTTTATCTCTCAACGCCAGTGGAACTTTAACAGTCCAGAGTGATTACGCATAAACAATTTTTAGGAAAAGCGGTCCAAACCCAAATAAGCTTATCGGGATTAGAACCCGTGACCTTTTGCGCCGAAGGCCAAGACGCTAACCACTAGGCTATCAAGACTCCCCGCAAACTCATATTCTTAATATTATTTTATTCAGGGCGGAGTAGCTGATTCACACTCATTTCTCATTCATACTTGGCTTAAATAGGTCCATTTCAGTTAAAAGTATAAAGTATAAATATATGCCTGTGTAAAACGTAGGGGTGGCAGAAATAGCAGTAAGGGGGTATTTGCACAGCTTGTAGTCGTCGAATTGGGAGGAGTGGTGGTACACGTTTTAGCAATGACGTCGCTACGAACGGAGTTGGATTACAATCACTGTTTAAAATTCACTGTTGGTGATATTGGGTTCGTGTTAATTATATTCTGTGGATATTTTCGGCTGTATCAGCTGATAGCTGGTGGTCTTAGCTTTATAGTATACCGGCTTAGTTCGGATTATGCACTTATTGGATTATGCGGATTACCGTCTCATGTTCTAGATTCCAGCTTACCTGAGGGCGGAATCAAATTTCAGATCCCGAAACGGTGTTAAACTTTGTTTTACTATTAGTGATGGAAAATGCCCGCATACAGGCTACTATGGCATACGTACTGCTTATAAGCTTCTCGTTAGTACTAACATGACAAAGCGAAATGAAGAAGAGTATCCACGCCAAGTGAAAGCTGTTGCAGTAGTTGATGTTACTATTACAGTAGGTTGTGGCTGTGGTGGTGGTAGTAGTAGTAATAGATGAAACATGATCCGGGTAGTAGTGCAACTTTCGGTCGAGTACAACAACGAGTGGTAGTAGTATTGTGAAAGAGATGTAATAGTGTAAGTCGTAGCCGTGGCCGTGGCAGTTGTAGAGGCCATGGCCGTGGCAGTGACAGAAGAGTAGAGGCCATAGCCGTGGCCGTGGCAGTTGTAGAGGCCATGGCCGTGGCAGTGACAGAAGAGTAGAGGCCATAGCCGTGGCAGTGGCAGTAGTAGAGGCCATGACCGTGGCAGTGGCAGTAAAGGCCATGGCCGTGGCAGTGACAGTTGCAGTGGCAGTAGAGGCCATGGCCGTGGCAGTGGCAGTGGCAGTAGAGGCCATGGCCGTGGCAGTGGCAGTAGAGGCCATGGCCGTGGCAGTGGCAGTAGTAGAGGCCGTGGCCGTGGCAGTGGCAGTGGCAGTAGAGGCCATGGCCGTGGCAGTGGCAGTAAAGGCCATGGCCGTGGCAGTGACAGTTGCAGTGGCAGTAGAGGCCATGGCCGTGGCAGAGGCAGTAAGCGTCACGGCTCGGCTGCGCCTACAGCTACGTCGTGGTGTTGACAAAGAGACTGTCGCTACTTTGTTCCTCGCTCCGTGGAAATAATCGGACAACTCCTGGACCCCGGCAGGAACCGACGGCTCCCATGCTCCATCCTCCTCACTAATTACCAGTCAAGCAATCACACAGCTCAAGAAAACCTAAGATGACCCTTTTCTACAATCCTTATTATATATGAATAGTCTTTTGATTGTAATATAAATTATCGTATTTAAGGTAATTTCTACTTTAGAGTCAAATACTACACTGTGTTGATTTGTTTCTTCTATTATAATAATTAGGTATCTAATCTAATCCTGATGAAAGGTTCAACTAACATAAGTTCAATGAAAGTCTTAGGTAAACTTAAATAATGTAATAACTTTGACCGGGCATTACCAACTCCTTACTTACTCGATTGACCTTAAGTACACAATCCTTTGTGTCTCTAAGGCATTTCATTCTAATATCCATATTAGAATAAAATGATTGCGTTCATTTTGTTTGAGGTAGCATTTCAAAATTTCTCATCACATTATTTTATTTTATTTTTTTATTTTGTGTATTTCTACGCCAGAGACATTTTTAACGTTTTGATGGGGAACGGTCCAAACCCTGGTATTGTTACTACCTAACGTTTACCTGTTGTTAGGACGCACCATTAATTAATTAATTTAATTGTTTAGACTTTTCCTTCCGCAAGTGTTTAACTACACTACGTTTCGGGAGGTAAGGAAACTCCTCCCGTTATCAAGTGACCTTAATTCGAATCTACATAACTCTACTTAGCCTACATTTTTTGGGGGGTATTATTTTTTTCCATTATTCTACATCATCCATCCATATATTCATACACATGGAACACTCGTACAAAAATTCAATTCACGTAGTTACATATACTTATTACGAAAGTTTTTTAGATTCATAATAAGTATATATAACGTCAGCTGGAACTGAGGTTAAGCTGGGAGCTGATTAAAAGTTTAAGCAATTCGAAACCCATAACACCCCCCCCCACTATGACTACTTCTCATTCCTCGGTCTTTTAGGTTTAAAAAAATATCAACTATGTTCACATTGGTTAACCGGTTTTCTTGCAGTTAGCCCAGTACTACTTTAAAACTGAGTATACCAACTGCAAATTTACCATATAATGTAGGAAGATTTTAGTTGCCTAGAATGTTCAAAACGAGACTGAAGCGTGAGTTGACAAGTCATGTGTTCTACACGGTGGACGAGTTCCCATCACACTGTTGAAGCTAAATTTTGAATTTTTAAGAATATTTAAATTCAATTTTTACGTAGATTCCCCAGGGGATGAAATTTTTTATACTGTAATGGCTAATGAGTAGTATGTTTTATATAATAGTATTTTATTGTTAATATTTTTTACTAGTAGGCCTATGTAGTTTGATATTTTTGATGTTTGCTATACAATGTATCAACTTTGTCAACAACAATAAATATATTATTATTATTATTATGGTAAGCTTCCTTTTCTTCTTGGTGCCATCAAATGATTGCTATTTGATACAGTGGATTGTTTGTCAAAGAGACTACGGCTGAAAATTATAGAATTTTATATTCCATCAGTTGTTATTTGGTCGGTAAAATTACTGGAATAATCCTGAAAATCAGCCGACAAGGGTGGTCCTAGTTTTTATGTAAGATAGATTGTTGTGAAAGATAAGTCGTCCGACTAAACTGTACCGTATCCCGCTCTATCATTTACTACTTAAAAATAACCCGACCGATGGATCTCATCATGCTCTACGAGTCGACGTGCCAAGCAGTTTCGGCCGCGACTCCTCGACCGACCACATCGCGATAACCTCCTAATCGTGACCCCGGGGCAACGTTGAAGTTGAAGACGGAAGATTTATGCGCGGGGCAAGTGGCAATTGGCAAGTGGAGCGGTGAGGCTGCGGAAGGTGAGGAGTTGAGGAGTTGCGGGACCCGATGATCTCACTCAATCAATTACGTCTGCATCGACGCTAGGATATGTGGTAACGGTATCGGACCGGCCAAACAGTTCGGACTGGGTGTGGGCCGTGGGCGGACCGGTGGTGCGGCCTTGTGACACACTTTGGAACCACACTTGGGTCACGGGCAAGGTTGTAAAGTGCATTCACGTCTTCATATTTTAGCTAAATAGCTGAAAATATATCTGTGCTGTAGTCCCATCCTGATTTGAATTAGCGTATAGGTATTTAGGAATATTACATTTCAAGATAGTGTTGTTCCTTACAACTGTTTTGCAACTACTGTAGTGCCATAACCATTGTTGTGAGTGTAGGACACTTCTTATATTGTGAGATTTTGGGTTTCATATCATGATACATGACGTGATACATATATTTGTTAATACTATTCGACAACTTTTTTTGTACGAGTAGGTTAAGTGTAGCAACTGCTGTAACTTCTTCGTTGGTGTAAGCACCAAAACACTAAAACTTTGTTGAACAGATCTATATTCCGTTTCTGATCGTACGTTTTTGTGCTTTAAGGAAGATTTAAGGATGTTTTGAATATACCATTGTTATTCAAGTCAGTTACTTATAATTTATAGTTTTAACTGAAATGGCAACCTACCCAGGTAGGTATTTTAAGCTAAGTATGAATGAGTGTGAGTAGGATGATTGTGGCGCGATCTTGTAGTCTTATTACTGACTAAGGATCTTCCTTACTGTAACATGTTCCTTAGATAGTTCTGTTTATGATAATTAATAGTCCAATAGCCATTGGCATCCATTGGACTTACAGTTTTATGTAGGAACCGAACCACATTTGCCTTATGCCTTGATTAATGTAATTCAATAGTGCGGCAACATTCTTTAATACTTAGTATTGGTATGTATACTGAAAAAGGTCAGCTAAAAGACCCTTTAGGTTTATACAGACCTAGAAGGTTTTTGTGATCCAAGACCCTTCATCATCGTAGTCTATTAAAAAGGTAGGTACGAATCCAGGATACAGAATTTGTTCATTTGCCAAAGTAATGGTGTCATTAGGTTTGATTGTTAGTGCCACTGATAAATTTAATTCACAAAAAATTAATGGCAATGTTACTTTTGAAACGGTCGGTTTCGTGCGCGGGGAATGTGGGAGACAACGTTTAACGGTAGCTGAGTGTTTCCGTGTGTTTTGGCGGAGAGTGAAGCTGAGCAGAACGCCGTACTCGCTGCTCGCCGCTCGCCGCCGTTACGCCGACCCGTCACGTGATATTCCTGTTTTTATGCAAATATTTGTTCCATTTCCACAATCTCATTGAAATTCCACATTTATATTTAGACCTACTGTCCATATTTAACGTCAGTTTTTTGAACATAAAGTTTCAGAGAGGCGCTTGAGAGAGAACAACTGGAATTTAACCACAAACTCCACAAACAACAGGAAGAATGAACTACATTATTACAACCGTCCTTGCGGAACGATGATTCAGTAAATATTTCATTCGAATTACCACACGATTTCAAAATCAGAAGTTTCTTAGCTGTATTGTGGAGCTGACAAGTTTTCCTTTTCCAAATTAATTTAATTTTAAACTCACACACTGTATGTTAAAGGATACCCTAATTCGGCGTCAGAATTTGTTGAGTACGATTTAATATTATCCCTGTGGAATAGAAATGTAACTGTAAATTTTGAAGAGTTATGATGTAAAATACTTTAGGTAAAATTACTCTAAAAATATGAGCATATTTTATTTTGTGTTAATTTGTGTGTAATGGTGGTTATTTAAAGTTTTGATAATGGACGGTACAAATCCTTGTCTTGTTACTACATAACGTCCACTTTTTAGATAGGTATTACATTAATAACTCGATTATAAATGACTGGGTCTGTAATCGAACCTGCGATCTTTGGACAACACGATGAGCACATTAACTCTGCGCTATCCAGATAATTTTGACCCATTTAAATTTGTGCAATGATTTCAGGTGTTTAGTCTGATGATCTATGCTTGATTGAATTGGAAATAACTCATTCCGTCTATAGAGCGTTTGGTCCATACTCTCTTCACATTCAATAAGCCTAATAAAGGGGAGACGTCCCCAGACAGGGTTCTACGCAGTTAGGTTTATTTTTGGTAAATATATTTAAGGCGGTATTTACAGAAGAAACAAACGATAAGCATCGGCTCCATATTGAAAAACACTATGGATCGATCGCACTTTGAACCAGGCGCATAGTCCCTGATTAAATTTAAGACAATTAGACATAAGCTGAAGTTAGAGCTATTAATGTCCAATAGCTGAGGAATGTGGTTGAGGGAAGCGACTAAAAATAGTTAAAACTATGGCTCTAAAATATTTGACGCAAAAACAAACTCATAGATAACATCAATTTACATTAGGTTCCCACAATGTATCTTTGCTCTGGACGTCGGTAGATAGTAGAAAGAAGACGAATATCATATCAAAGGCAATGCGGAAATTAATCAATGTGGGAATGAGCGGCCTCGGTGGCGGTAATGGGAACTAAGTGTCAGATTTGTATCCGGACAGCGCCGTTAGAGCGCTCTGCACTCGTCATTTGCACCTCTCTACGATTCACACCACTGTTCCTAATGAACCCATTGCTTCGGTATCACCTCTTCTGCATTTAAACGGTAATTGGCAAGTGGAACGAGGAACTTGGAACTGCTGTAACGTCTACTGGGCTGTATTGAATGGATTTTCACGAATGTTTGAAAAGATATCGGAGAATTCGCAACCCCTTTGTATAGGTACGAGTTAGGTTGCATGTGGCCAAAATTAGTGAAATTTTTTCCAAACATTTATGTCACGGATTTGGAATATTTCTTGTAATCCACTTCGGTGGACGTACTGACACATAAGTCCTGCATATTTCACTGCAACAGGCTGCAGTACCTCGGCCATCTTTGATTCTTAGTCCCATAAAAACAATGTAAAAAACTAAAACATGTCTCACTTAAAACATGAATTTTAAAATTATGACACGCCTATTAGTATGAAATTGAAATATGATCATCATAAAAAATATTTATTAAACCTGCGAGATATGATTAAAATAAGAATAAACCTTTTTGAAATGTGTCAATAATGTTTTTGTTGAGCTAGCTTTTTATATATATTTCATATATCCACTCCCACTGGCTAAATTATAATCTTTAAATTCTAACCAGATAGATTGTTTAATTTCCTTTAAGATGGCACCATGTACAAGGTTTTCTGGTACAAAACAACATTATGCCAACTGTTTGAATTTAATATTTACTTAGTAGTGAAAAAATGCGCAGGTAATGCTGACTCTTAGCTTCCCACCACTGTGTAGAACAATTGTAACTCAAACTGTGTTTTAAGCTGTGAATAAGTACGCCAGTAACTGAAGGTGTATAACTCACAATATGGTAATTTCTCAACAAAGACCACTCTTGCACTTGGCCGGCGAGTGCCGCGACCGTGGCGCGACCTAGTGTGCTGTTAATGAACCCATCGCTGCTGCATCGGCTTCATTAACAAGCAGTGTAATTGGTGAGTAGAGTGAAGAACGGCTACGGTTAGAGGTAGAGTTGGTGAGGTCAGCTCTGCTCGCTATGCATATTGAGCGATTACGTCATCACGTAGCCGCTCGGAGTGGAACAAGTTGAATTGCTGGAGATTTCGTGGTATGATTAACATAGTCGGATTCATTGATATCAAATGTTAGACTACCAAAAATTTTCTGGCTCAAAAACAAACTTGAGTTATATCAATTATTCCAGATAACTGTGTTTGACAGAAAGTTTTTGGTCATTAACTAGAATATTAAAAATATTTTTCTTTACTTCCCTGTAGAAAATAACTTACATCATGGACATTCCTGAAGGATTTTTTTCTGTTCCTCTAAAACAGCGGTTCTCTTAACCATATGACGTCACATCTTATTCGTCTACATCTGTATGACGTTACACTTTAGGCGTCTCGTAAATGGATAACCCCCTTCCCTCTAGACCTTAGACATATACAGGTCAAAAAATGTTTGTATTTACTTCCCTGAGGGAAATAGGTTAGATCATGGATATGTCTAAAGGGAATAGTTTCAGTTTATCTAAACAGATGTTCTTTTTCTTTTATATTAAAAATTCAATACAATAGCTCTAATAGTTTCTATGGAAATATGTTACATGTTTTCTATCTTAAAATTCACCAACACCCCACCCCCGAGCTAATCCATGTCAAAAATAGTTATTGATAACAGTTGAAAATATCCAATCCAGTAAAAGACTGCAAAGCTTACGTCCAGGAAAAAAAATAATTTTTAAGATTTAACACGTTGCGTTTTGTTGAAACTTGAAGGAGGAGTGTTTAGTGTTTTCAAAATATGTCTTCCCAATAAATTTAAATGTTGTAAAATATCAGAAACATTTTCGCCGCATTCCTAATCAGTGACCATACGAAATCAGGAGGAATCCACACAGAACGCGTTCATATTTGACGTTTTGACATGGAGGCCGACACAATCAGCAACATGATGGTAACGGCATCAGATCAAATTTCACACCGATAATTCGCGACTCGCGTGAAGACAGTTATGTAAATGCACGGGACGGTGGCCCATTTAGCGGTAACGGACGCCGCCGTGTGTGTCTCACGGCCGCGCCGGTAGGGGTCGTGGTCGTCCATTGATCGATACGTGAGGTCACATGTGAAGTAGGTTACGTTTGCCAATTATTTGGAAATTGCAAATCTTTGTTTTGGAAAACTGTTTTGACCTAGGTCACCGCAGGGAATACTCGTTATGTGTTTTTCTACACCTTTCGGCATGTTTATCGTTTTATTGAGGAACAGGCTAAAACCATATCTTGTTTTTACCTATTGTCGACCTTATGGTAGGAAGTATCATTAATCGTGTGGATTAACGTCCACACTATTGAATATTACTATAATCCGCAAAAACCATCATCATAATAAATTATACCATTTCGTAATTCAGAGGCAGTGGTTCGGAATCCACGTTAAACTGTTGTAGGTCCCTTAGTTGCCACTGGCTGTTAGGCTATTAATTAACAGTCCTGTTTAAGGAACATGTCAACCTTAGTCAGTATCAAGAATACAAGATCGCGCCACAATCATCCTACACTCAATTCTCATTCATACTTGGCTTTAAATACCTACCTTGTGGTAGAGTCGCCATTTCAATAATCTAATCTAATCTAATTAATAGCCAAATGACGAAATGACAACTTGTTCCAGATTCAACCCTTGTTCTATCTAGCAATTCTATCTATGGTGGGGTATGATTTCTATATATTCTATTGGTGGGATTCTATCCGGCGACCTTCAGTTTTGAAAGCGGGCACAGTAACCACTCTCTGCTACCCAGTCAGTTTTAAATATTGAAAAGTAAAAAAACCTTCCAATATAAGTTTTATCCAAATAAAATATGTAGGCTTAAAATAAATAAAAATGGTCCTTGGGTTTGGGTCTTATAATGACGAATTCACCAATAGCCTAGTTTCTAGAACGAGGCAAATATGTGATTAACTTAACGTTTTTCATCAAGGAATGAACGAATATAATAATAATAAAGACAGTAATAAGAATTTTTTATAAAATGTAAATTACTCGATTGCAAATGTTTGTAGGCCTAAAACTTACAGCATATCACCGAACTAAAAAAATCGAATTACATTAGGAATGTTTCTAAATAATGAATTTCCACAAGTATTAATGTCTTACTGTTTAATATTGGTGATTTCATTGCGATAAAAATACTATGGTATTTATTCTGTACTATAAATATATTTATAAAACACTTACAACTAGTTGTATAGTTAATAAATGTTATAACATCCCTTCATGTGATGAAAGGCTAAGAGATCTATTACATTAAATAGGCCTACAGTAGTGTGATCTTTTACCAATTTCTCACTGGAACATACACTGCTTTCAGTGATTACCACCGTCAAAGTCTCCAAAGTTTTTTTCCCTTTTTAATTATCTAGGCGTCATGTTATCTACTGTTTGTTATAGAAGTTGGACTTATATGAATTTAATTTAGTTCTTATAAGGCTTTGACCCTAAAATTCACGAGATAAGAAGCAATTACAGATCATTCATAGGTACAATCACTGAGTAAAAAAAATTAGGTTAACCACTTAATCTCAGGACAAATATATCAGTTTATTATTAGAGAGTATTACAATTTTAGCTTCTCTTCAATTAATTTTTATTCAATAAAATAAATGAGAAAATAATTACTGTAGTACCTTTTTTATCCTTTATTGGCAACATGTTTTGGCGTTAGGCCATTTTCAAGCCATATTTTGACCTAACCTATTCAAAATTAAAATAATAATTTTTCTAAAAATGTTAAGCAAAATCTTTGGTAATTTAAAATAGTTTAGGTCAAAAATGGCTTGAAAATGAGCAAAATGCCGAAACATGTTGCCAATAAAGGATAAAATAGGGTACTAATTGTTTTCTTATTCATTTTATTACAAAAAGTAGCCCTAGATTGTGAATATTTTTAAATTTATATCTATATTCTACTGTTTAAGCTTGGTTTACTTTTGTATAAATATAATTTTAGTATTGTACAATTAAGAAAAGGAACGAAACGTAAATACGGGTTAAGAGAAAACTTAATTATGCTAATACCGTGAGATAGCTAGAATACAGTGAGTATCTTCAAAGAATTTATTAGAATAAGAATAATTAATTTATAGATGAAAATAATATTTGTAGATAGGTATCACGTAAAAATATTTTTAATGCTATAAAACTACTCTCATAAAAACACAAAATGAATTAAACCATCAAGGAATGAACTATTAAAAACGCTAAGGCCTCGATGGTTCTTATAATTTAAAATTTAAACTATATGCACAGAATGTTGATTTATTCATTTTCAGTACACCTATAAATTATAAACCAAACTTACATAGTAGTATTTGCGTCGGTTGTACGAAATAATAAAGTCCTATATCATGGGTAATCGAGAAAGCAATGAATTCTAGGCTACAAGATTGCTAGGGACCTCCAGTAATCCAGAGAGACTAGCTTCTGGCGGCCGCCCAATAGGAAGTATCCGTTCGACTAGGACTGTAATTTGTCCCGGGCAATCTATTCCTGCACCGGCCTCTGTAAAGATCCAGTTTTCCAGGAAAACTCACCGAACCAGTGTCTTGTAGGAAAGGCTGCACGTCGGACACCGTGCAATTTGTTGCAGTTTAAACCCCGTTCGAAACATAGATACTGCAGTAAATTAAATTTTCACAATAGATTTTGGAATTTTAAGGATTATGAGGGGTTAGGCACTTCTTCTTGAGGTGAGTATCGTTTTTGTCTCTAGAGTAATACACCAAGTATGTAAATAAGAGTCAAGAATGACTCTGGTATTTCAGACCGTGATTATGGTTGTCTACTGAAGACAGTAGAAATGAGCGTACACAGACAGAAGTCAAGGTCCCTTCACAGAGTCTAAAAGGAGCCTATGTGTATGGATTACCATCATATTGTATAGCCAATGGAAATACTAATACGGTTACTTTTCTTTACGGCACATAATTTTTTTTCTAATGCTTCTTTTGACCTCTTAGCTTTTTCAGTAGTGCGTTTCCGTTACATCTGCCCGCTAAAACTCAATAAACCTCACCCTAAAAAACGTGCAAGACAAGTTCAATGTTTATGGTAATTCCAAACAAATGGAGGACATTACCGAATAGTGTACGTACGCCATTACCCGAAACTGGTCCGCCATTTTAAAAAACAACTCGTGAACATACGGTTCCTTATTTACTTAAATTCCAACTATATGTGTTGAGTATGAATATTTGACAACCTATTAGAATATTACTCAGACATATCAATTGAAAAATATTAAGTGATATTCTTAGATTATCTGGAGTTTAACATTAGTTTGACACATTTTGATATCTACAGTTTCACATTAATTCCGCAATGGTGCAGCACCTCATGGGACAAAGAAAAAACCCATTTGAAGTAAGAGAGCGATGTGTTCGGCATTACCCTATTCTTTCCTACTGTTGGATTAAGTATAGTTATTAAGATAATTTAGTAGGGTCCACAGCCAAACATAAACAGTAGCACGTGTATGTACCCCCTTCTGTTTTATGACGACAGACGAGGTGCATAAAACTTTTTAGCGGTTTTTTCATCTATCGCCATTAATAGCTTACTCAATTTGTAAATCGCTTTGATGTTTTACGGACCAGACACACCGTAAAAATCCCAAAGTTATATTTACGACTAACTTTTTCTCTCGGTATTAACGATCCAAGATGGCGGAGTGGGAAAGGTCGTCAACCTGGGAAGGCGACCATCTCTCAACCAATTACTCAGAAACAAGCAACAGTTTAGTGACCACGGAGATTGCAGCGACCTAGCTGGACGCCACGACCAAGACCACAGGCGATTGACATCTGACTGGCAAAGTGTCTAGCGCTCCTGGGATACAAGTTGCGGAGAACCACTTGTCGCGTCGCCAAGAATGGGGAAGATATAGAACACAGACCACCGCAGAGACTGAAAGGATTCGTTATGTCTCAAATCGAGGACTACATTGTTATATTTTGTTGAAAGATTTTCACTCCCAATTTCTGTTGATAGAAACCAGAAAGTCCTAACGGCTATGGCCGTAAAAGAAGATGAATTCAATCGATTTCGTATTTGAAATCTGTAACCAAAACTCCAAATCTTCATGTACCGTTACAACAGAACAATTGAAATCCGTGGTCGAGCAGTGATTTCCTATATGGCGACCCTGATTCTCGGATATTTGGCTGTCAAATTAGGCGGCGGTTCAAAGGTCGGACTGAAGGTTATCGAGCCGTTACCCTCTCATTCTAACAAGACTTCGCCTCCGAATTTGAATAACCTTTTAACTTGAACATATGATAAGATGAATATTTGTTTTATTTTTTGATCTTATTTTTCTTTCTTTGTCTTTTATATTTCTTTCATATTATTTATTCATTGATTTAAAAAAAGCTTTACAATTTTGATTGA
Organism: Nephotettix cincticeps; assembly: GCA_023375725.1. NCBI lineage: Eukaryota > Metazoa > Arthropoda > Insecta > Hemiptera > Cicadellidae > Nephotettix > Nephotettix cincticeps. Next base: position 20,952,923 of record CM041788.1, on the reverse strand, counting down.
TTTAAAACGTTAAGTTTTAATATAGCACTTACAATATTATTTTAGTATTACGTTAACATTTTTTATTGTTTTTTTCCTCAAAACGATAAGGAAAATATATAATTGGAAATTTAAGACATTTTATGAACTTAGAAAAACGAACTTAGATGCACTACTACTGAGAGTAGGAATGAACCCAAAGGCATTTATACCTTTTATTCTAATACTGCAATTTCTGTATAAGCAATACTAAATTATTGTATTGTTAGAACTTCAAATATTGTCGTAGTTAGTGCCACAAGAACTGTTATAGTATATGGCCATTTATCCGGAATGATCTTATATGCATAAGGAAATTTGCTTAGACCTGTACAAGAACATGAATAATAATGATAGTATGGCATCGCTTTCACAAACTTTTCAAAAGTGTAAACATAAACAGCCAGTTACACGGACATTGCAAGAGAAACAATTTTCAAAAAATCCAATTACTAATTTAAAATTTTAAAATGATTTTTTAAACATCAAAATAACTATAATTATTCAAATACACTTAAGTATCACCACTTTAATTCTAACTTTACAAATTGTTGAAGAAATTCTCCTCAGAAAGGTCATAAAAACAACAGTAGTATGATCAAGTTGCTATAGTATCATATATAGTAAACCTGTTCGAAAATCATTTTTAAAATTTTAAATTTAACAAATTAGCCTAAATTATAACAAGCACATGTTCACATTATAAATAATCTGTAATTGCTTTTGAACTATAAAAATACAGAAGCGTTTTCTGTGCGGTACATGGCGAAGGCATTGTCCGCTCCGATTATGGGGACACATTCCGTCCAGATTTCGGAGAAACATTCGATCGTGGATTTGGAGAGTTATTCTGCCTATCATATGGAGAGGCATTCTGTCCAGGATATGGAGGTGGAGGCGCATTCTGTACCGGATATGGAGGTGCTGCATTTTGTCCAGAATATGGAGGTGGAGGTCCATTCTGTCCCGGATATGGAGGTGCTGCATTTTGTCCAGAATAAGGAGGTGGAGGCCCATTCTGCCCCGGATATCTAGTTGCTGGATTCTGTCTAGGATATGGAGGTGCTGTATTTTGTCCAGGATATGGAGGTGCTGTATTCTGCCCAGGATATGAAGGAGGAGGTCCATTCTGTACTGGATATCGCGCTGCTGCATTTTGTCGAGGATATGGAGAAACATTGTGCCCATCAAATGAATACACGTTAAGCCAAGGATATGCTTGCTGTAGTTCTTCCTCCAACTGTTGTGAATAGCTCCACACCACGACCGAAAAGTAAATTGAGATCGCTGCAGCGACTAATTCACTAATAACAGAAACAAGTGCATCTGCTTCAATTTCTTTTTTCCATCTGTCGTTATAATTCTCCATCGAGAACGCAGGGGTTGAATTTCCGGTGTTATTCTGTGTATTTATTGATGCACTATTGTGTCTGTTTGCTTTAGCTTGGGTCCAAACTAAAGCAATTCCAAACGCAAATGTTAAAAACTCCACAAATATTGAAGCCAATATAGCGATGGAGGCTGCTTTCAACATGGAGGGTTTCCTATTGAATATACCGATGAGCATGAGAGCACAAATAGTGATATAAATAGACGAGCATAAGAATTCAAGTATTCCAGAAGCTACATTAATCATAACGACCACAGACATGTTAAAAAAATGCATAACTGCGTTAAAAAATGTCAAAATTGCGATTGCAATATTTCCTTCTCTTAGAGGGATACAAAAGCAACAGGAACTAACAATTGTCATTGTGAATTACTGTGATGGATAATTGACTTTAAATTTTACTTTAGACTCGATGTAAGTTTAAGTAAATAAATCTGATGTCGTAACCATGAAAACATATCGGTATATAATTCTTGTTCGTTGTTGTTGTTTTGAACGTGCGCAAATTACCTGAAAAGCATTTGGGATGTAGAATTGCTTTTAGATTACTTCTGTTTATTGGGTGATTGGTAATGAATGTCGGGTTATTTTACCTCATTTTGAGAAACATTTAAATAAATATTTCTTCGTATCTCCAGTATAGTGTATACAAAGAATTATTACACAAAATTTCATGATGTCAAGCCTAAACCTTATTGTTTAGTCAACAAATCAATAGTAATAATATAGATTTTCAATCGTGCTCAATGCTCAATAAACATGTGTTGCTCCAGTCCTGTCCCCAGATGTTATCGCGGTAACAATGGCTTGGGAAGAGCTGCGCGCGATGTTCCCAGGTCGCCATTATGTCGGCCACACCTGTGTTTATACACGCTGATGCTGAGGATGCTGACAAACCTCTTCATCTCAGGTGATTGAGATGTAATCGACCCGGCGTGGCATCAAGCTATTTACTCTTGTTACAGTTTACTCTCATCTGCAAACCATGACTGAGACCGTGGCACCGCGTAAGAAATGTGATATCTTCATAACCTATAAAGATGGCTTCCTATTACTGCTGTCTTTTATAACAGGTCACAGTTATTACAGGAGATAAAGCCTTCTGCAAAGACTTAATGGTCATAGCGCTCTTTAGGACTTACGGCATTTTTATAACTAGACCGATGCTGGTTGTTAAGTTTTTTAGAAGTTCAATTCATTGCTGTAATTCTGATTGCTATAACTTTGTTTACTATGTTTTCTTGGATATAAGTATTCTAGAAAAGAATTGAATAGAAAAACTCTTTATAGCAGGAAACATAAATGTATATGAAAAATAGCAAATTATTTCCATGACTTAAAGTACCATCGTACAAAATGTACTAAAAATTTATTACATAATACAACAAGAACTACTGAAGTATAAGAAACCTGCAAAAGTCAGCCCTTACAGGCACGAAGCCCAATTATAAGGATACCCCATACTAATTTCCGCCTCCCTGCTTATTTTGGCTTTGTTACTGGTACATGGTCAATTGATGTTTTACTGGGGCTTAATAATTAATTTTTGAGGAGGATTGAGTTTAGGATGATTGTGGCGCGATCTTGTAGTCTTGTTACTGACTAAGGCTGACATGTTCCTTAGGCAGGACTGTTAATTAATAGCCCAACAGCCGATGACAACTAATGGACCTACAGTTTAACATGGAATCCGATCCGCGGATTAACGTAGTATTCAATAGTGGGGACGTTAATCCACACAAGAGAACACCACATCCACCGACCATCTCTCACAACTATCCACAATTCGTGACCTCCAAGTAGCTGGATTTCAGGACGTCGCCATCGTCCCAGCCATTATCCTAGGGCATATCTGATACCTCGGGGTGTGAATTTGAAAATGAAACCTTTTCCTCGCTAGATAAAAGGCTGGTTTCCTAAACACGCAAAAATTTCCTTTACTTGTATTTTTTTCTTTTAAACACAACTTATGTCACTGGATACAGTCTAGGTCATCGCAGCTGCATGTTCACAAGCCACACGCAGGTGTAGCCGGAAGTACGTATGTGCGTGCGCGTGTGTGCGCGTGCGAGCGTCGCGATGGCACGCAGGACGGGTCACGCACCGCGTAGCGCGTATCTTCTCGTGACCTACGCACCCACCACCTATTGTTTGTTCCTGATTTGTTTTCAATTGTACTGTTACTGCCGCCAGATTGCAGGCCGCGCCGTCGCGAATGCTACAGCCTGCAATTAAAGCGGGCCATTTCCCCGGAACTAATTAATTTCAGGAGTTATATCTGCTCGTGTTTGTTACGTGGAATGGGTCGGATGGGAATTGAAAAGTAAATAAGGAAAAGACGAGTAATTGTAAGAGGGATGTACTGTATCTCAGTTCAGTATCCTGATTTAATAATACTGTACATGGTTTAAGGTGAATGTTACTAGTAGACCGCTTAATATTCATAATAGGATGGATGAACTCAGAAAATCCCAACCATGATCAGTATCTTACTGTAATTCATAACAGAAAGCCAAAATTAACATCAAAAACTTCAAGTCCAAAGCGAAACTGAACCCTGTTCGGCAGCGTGGTAGTCGCGCACTTACTACGTACGTACGCACCACTGCTGCCTAAAACGTTTACAGGAGTGACGAAATATTTCGTTTTAGCCCTATAAGAACTTTTCAGCCCCAATGATTTTTGGTTACTTTGGTGCAATCATTCACGGGTTCAAATCCCATGTTGCCCATTTGGGCTTGGACAGCTTTCCCAAAATCGTTTGTGTATCTCTCTCTGACTATTACAAAATGCTTCTGGCGTAGAAAGAACCAAGAACAAAAGAGAGAGAAGATTATGAATCAAGGTTAATAGACTTATGCCTCAGTAGATAGGTAAAAGACGGAGTGTGGGCAGTCCGAGGAGACTGCTGATCATTTGTTGTATGACTGCACCGGGCTTGCCGGGGTGAGAGCTGCCACTCTCGGCGTCATGGAGAGGGGTTTTCACCTTCTCCTGGAGGAGCTGGTCGGGAGACTACGGCAGTTCATCAGGGTTTTAAGCCTGGATGGTCCATGAGACCTCAACAAGGGCAATCAACAGGGGTGCGCAAAAAGCCACATGGCTGACGCGCTACAGGAACTTTGTACCGCCCCTTTGTGTAATTAGGTAGGTAAAAGACATCGACCTTGTGACAGCTTCGGAAGTATGTACTAGAGGCGTCCAGGACATCCCCAGCAGCGGACTAGGCGCATTCCTAATTTTACGATCTCCAACAATCCTGAGCGTACCAAAACTATATACAACATTTACAGTCTCCGGAGTCATATCAATTAAATACTAGGTTATAACCCACTCGTTCCACTCAACTTGCAGCAGACTAGTTGACAGGAGGTTTACGGCCAATAACTTGATCACCGTTTCAGCGCTGCTGTTTAAACTATTTTCTTCCTTATGCGAAGAGAGAGCATGACGTTGGTCATACCGAATGTAGGCCGGTGAACTCAGCCATGCGGGTAATATATCAGTCACTTGGTTTAATTGCATCCGATCGGCCGTCACCGGCTACACCGTTAGCGCTACAAAGGCTACGGATTATACATGCGCGCCTCTGACCGCTCCGATCCGTCAACAACACTCTCAACACTCAACATGTCTCTCGTTGTGACTCTACAACGAGACTGGGACGGTCGAGCTACTTGGAGGTCACAAATTTTTGATAGTAGTGAGCAATAGCTGATGGGTTTAGCGTTCCCTTGTGTGGATTAACGTCCACACTATTGAATACTACGTTAATTTCGCAAAGTCCACCTTCATGATTAGACCAATTCGTAATTCAGAGACATTGGTTCGAACTACACGTTAACTGCAGGTCCCTTGCCAATAAGTGTTGGGCTATTAATTAACAGTTCTGTCCGAGGACCATGTCAGCCTATCAGTAACAAGTCTAAAAGATCGCACCACAATCATCCTACACTCGTTTCTCACAAATACTTCGCTTAAAATAAAATTTTCAATAATCTAATCTACTAGCTCCCATAGGGCGCGCTGGTTGACGTTCGAGCGTGTACGTCCCGTCAGAAAGACCCCTGAACTTGCCGCCAGCACCCAAGATTAAAGAGATTTATGAAGTTAAAATTAAACCAAAGATGTTAGGTACGGTATAGATACAGAAAAAATACCGTAACCAAGATAAAGTTTTTTTTGTGTATTTCTACGCCAGTGGCATTTTTAACGTTTTGATGGGGAACGGTCCAAACCCCGGTCTTGTTACTACCTAACGTCGACCTGTTGTTAGGAAGCATCATTAATTAGTAGCCCAATGACAAATGGCGACTGGGTCCAGATTCGACCCTTGCGGGATTCGATCCGGCGACCTTCAGTTTTGAAGGCGGGTATTATAACCACTACACCACCCAGCCAGTTTTCTTTGGCAATATCGTGAGCCTTTAAAACGCTCATTAGGCAAACAGATCCCACAGAACCACAGGAAAGTAAATTTTCTTAGATTTCTTTATCTGTTAAACGTATAAATTTGTTCCTCGATCCTACACCTAAACGACCCTATTGTTTCCGTGTGCACAACCTTCGGCATCACTCGTTACACACACGTACGTACACGCACACGTGTCATTGAAAATGAATTCTACCTATTATCTGTAGTATACATGAAGCAGTCTAAAATTTATTTAAATTTATTATTAGAATTTTCCTGTTTTCAAACATGCAAGAGGTTTCCCTGAATAAACAAAATCACCCCCTCCCACTCCAGGATCCTACGATTCTGCATAGTTATGATCAAAGTATAGTAGTCCTGCAAAGTAGTTCAGGCACATATAGTTCTATAACTATGCGCCTGAATAACTTAACAATCTATTTCCTCAGGCGAGATGAATTTCGTAGTACCATGGTCTATTTATTTACAAGAGGCACTTACTTATGTTATGACCCTTGCCGCGGGTGCCGCGTGTTACAACTGAGTTGAGAGGAAGGACGTTGTCCTACTTTGAACAACGGATTGCCATTCGAACAGGTAAAAACTTACGGATTCTTTAAAAGATAAATTAAGTTTTTAAGTAAAAATTGCAAATATTTAATTTTAGTTAGTTTTTATGCTTTTGTATATTTAGCCATAGATGAACGGATAGTAAAGGATAGTAAACTTATAATCCGTTCCTCTCTGATTTAGCTTAATGTAAGACAACAGTTATCACGTAAAACAGAACTTAGCTAATAAGACCTTACTTATTTATTTATACTTCTATGAATGACCTTGTTGATATCGCTTTTCAATGTCAATCTATTAGAACTCTTATAAAATCCTGTTAAGTTGTTAATTAAACTGTCGTTCCTTACAGGCCCCTGAAGAGGAGTAATATGTTCTCCAAGGAGATTAAACATGCACGCCCTGACCGCGCAATTCTCTCTCAATACATCTCACATTGTGATTCAAGGAAGCTCCGCTAGGTCGCGGGCGACATTCCTCCACGATGGTTAATTGCGGTCAGAGCCACAGAGCGCGGTTGTAGATCAGTGGTAATTGGTTGAGCTTTTATTGCCGATAAGTCATTGTGGTCTCGTAGGAGGTTCTGCGGAGAGGTTCGCCAACTGAAATACAGGTAGCAGCACCAGCTGTGTAGACTGTGTAGAACTGTGTAGGGCGTTCCGCTAGGTGTGCTTCATTCAAGATATAACTAGGATAACACAGAAATACTCACGTATTGGGATGGACGAAACTTAGAGGAAACACATTTTTAAGTCTACGTCAGTGGCGTTATTTTCGTCTATAATTAATGACCTAACCTAACCTAGTGAGGTTTCTGCCATGAGAAGATTTTAACCTAGTACTTTTGACATCAGTAGAAGAGAATTTTAAATTTGCTCTTGATTTTGTTGTATTTTTGTAACAAACCTATGTCATCCGAAGACGTACCATAATATTCAGTAGTATCCCGGAAGACAGTATTTTTTCTGTTAAAGAATAAACTATGTTTAATGAAAACACATAACAATTTAACGAATTTTTGAAAATACGTGTTCCGTCTCCGGGGCAAATTTGGCACAGGATTTTATCGAGATTATAGGGATTATATTACTGTTTAGGGCAAGTTTTCTCATTTATTAAAATGCAGTTTTCAGGAAAAAAAATTATAAACACTCTGGAATATTATCATTGACGTCGCTAATGTGATGTCATTGTGTTCGGGTGGTGTTGATCATTGTGATTAGTTGACACAAAGATAAGGTGGTATGAAGTGTACGTTTGACTTTCACATTTGAAGACTATGCCAGTAAAATAGTTTTGAAAGATCTTTTCGCAGTACGTGTGAGATACGAGTATATACATCGTAGACTTTCCTGACAATGAATTGTCACGACTTAAGTTGCTGCGCGTAGAGTTATCAAAGGTGTCATCGTAGCTTAGATCGTCTGCAGGTCTGCTGTCTAGCAGTCTAGTAGTCTAGGGTCCGTCAAGCGTGTCTGCCAGTGACCGATACCGACCGTTACCTGCGGCCATACGGGCACAACGGGCACTCCTGGCCACTGGCTCTGGCACTGGCACTGGTACCATAACTGGAACTACGATACTAGTACTGGGTGTTGGAGTTTTATAAAATAGAGGTGCCCTCTCTTTCCTCTGTCATCCACCCATATGACATAGATCTGAGATAAGCAAAGCTAATGATGGGCCAACACATTACGAGGTGGACAGAACTGGTAAAAAACTGATTGTCAACATAAGATCCGAACTAGTCTTATCACTGACTTATGGGTCAAGGCTGTCACCCTAAAACTACTTGAGTGACACTTTTCAAAGGTAATGGTTTTGAAATTAGTTGGTTCCCGGGGGACGGGATACTTATACTTAATACTTTTAACTGAAATAGCAACCTACCCAGTTAGGCATTTTAAGTCAAGTATGAATGAGAAATGAGTGTAAGATGATTGCGGCTCGATGTTGTCTAGTCTTGTTACTGACTAAGGCTGACATGTTCCTTAAACAGAACTGTTAATTAATAGCCCAACAGTCAATGGCATATCTAAGGGACCTACAGTTTAACGTGGAGTCTGAAACACTGCTTCTGAATTACGAACTGTTCTATACATGATAATGGTCTTTACAGATTAATATAGTATTCAACAGTGCGGACGTTAATCCACACAAGAGAACACAACATCCACCGACTATCGCTCACAACTGTTCACAATTCGTGACCTCCAAGTAGCTGGATTACAGACACGCCACGGTCTCAGACAAAATCTGGGATATAGATGCACTGTAACCTTAGGGTGTATTGCTCCGTTCCTCTCAACCTCAATCTCTCTCGGACGGACTCAAGTTTAAAACTCGACTTCAGGTCTGGTAAATGCTAGAAAAGGTAGGAAAGTTCAATTAAGTGTCTAGGAGCTAGTTTTTATTCTTTGGAAGAGTCGGAAAATGAGTTATGCACAAAACAGAAAGATAGTCTGAAACGTCATATACCCTATTATATAGGCCTACTGAGACAAACCCTCAGGGTTACCCACTAAAACTCATCCTCTTTTTCTTTTACGCATAGGTTCTCAGAACTTACTTCATTCTCGCTTTAAAAACAAAACTTTAGACACTAGTTCCCATCCAGATCAATATCCAACATCTTTGCTCTAAACACGATGTGTATTGTAAGACTTTGTGACTTTAGTATAACGGCTTTATGTTAACGGCACTAACACTAGTAAATGCAGTCACTATTGCTATACGTTTTGGTTAGAAACCGTCTAGACCCTATACCTAACTGACCTGTTATTAGATCAGTAGGGGCGAAATTACCCGTAGACATTCCGAGTAGGAAGTATTTTTAGAGTACATTGCCAGGCTTCCCAGCCACGTGGTATTCGCTCTAACCATTATAATATTGAACAAGTACTAGATCTAGTTCACTGAGGAGCTGATGACATCAATAAAATGTCTGATTCTGATAAGAAGTACTTTGGCACTTTAACTCACATTGGTTATGGCGCTGTTACTAGAGGCAGTAACCCCATCAGTGGGGGAGGAATAATTGAGCGATTTTCAAACATAAACACGATGATGTAATTGAAAAAATCGCCAAAACACAAGACCTTAACCTTCGGCACCGAAGTCGATTACGAAGCTGTTTCGCAGATAAGATTTCACGGAGCATAGTTTGACATTAAGTATTTACGACGAGCCGTCGATTAAATCATGTTTTGCGCATCCATACTGCGTTATTATAGCTATTACTTACTGGAAAAGAAGTTAGGAACGCTAAAGCCAATCATAAATTACATTTATATCCGTAGATGGAATTCGTGAAATTGATTATTCATGAATGTGATGATGAATTTAAAGGTTGAACTCATGGGATGAAGTGGTTTTAAATTGCATAAAAAATTCTTCAAAATCACAAGATGGACCAAATTATAATTTATTGACATCCCTTTAGGAAATGTATAAGATCATGGATATGTTTAAAGGGAATGTTTTCAGTTACTCTTCAATTCTCCAAATAAGTCTAAGTAGGATTATATATTTAGTAAGATTATGTTTAAAGAAATCTGAAAAATTTGACTTAAGTTTAGAAGTCTGCCTAGCAGTTTAAGTCGAAAGTTGAATTGAAGTATTGGTGAGCCCACGCGAGTCACCGATCCAAATCTAGTTCCAAGTATCAAACAGTGTTACTTACTTTAAGGGATTATTCAGGAAGTGTAGAATAACACTTTTACCATGAAGAGTGAAGGTGAATTTTAAGGAATTAACTATGAAAGCAGTAAATATCTGTAATATTCCACACGCCAACCTACACAAATAATTGCGAGTGTTCAGTCAGCTGATTGCCCTCTTGCCGCTGAATGGAGGCCATACACATCTTCACTGCCTCACAGCAGTAAGCAACTGTGTAACTCCCCAGTAAAGAAAGTAATAATAAGAAAATAGCCGAGAGAGTCGAGCGGTTAAACGTCGGACCAGGAACTAAGGAAGTGAACCACATCCTAACCACCACCCATGTCTTCCCTGGCCCACATTTCTCTTTCCCGCAACCGTCTTCATCTTCACCTTCTCCTTTTGTCCCCAATTTGCTCCACGACTTGCACCTGAATACCCTCGATCTTTATTGTTGTTTCTAACCATTATCTGGAATATTATCTGGTATTATTGTGTTTTTGACTGTTTTATTGAATTTGGCAAACATATTTTATAATGTCTCTTATTTTCACAGCTACAACAACCAAACTCAAATAATTTTTTTATATAAGTTGTGAGAGATGGTCGGTGGATGTAGTGTTCTCTTGTGTGGATTAACGTCCGCCGTATTTAATAACACGTTAATCCGCAAAGACTATCCTCATAATTTGACCAATTCGTAATTCAGAGGCCGTAGTTCGGATTCCACGTTAAACTGTAGGTTCATTAGTTGGGCTATTAATTAACAGTCCTGTCTAAGGAACATGTCAGCCTTAGTCAGTAACAAGACTACAAGATCGCGTCACAATCATCCTACATTTATTCCTCATTCATACTTGGCTTAAAATACCTACATTGTAGTATGGCGACCATTTCAATGATCTAATCTAATCTAAAAACCTTTTTTTTCTTATTACGGTATTTGTTACATTCTTGACTACCGGAAAGTTACAACAATGTCAAAAATGTGAGTTTCTAAGAATATTGAAAAGCTTTAAAATTCCTTTAATTTAATAAGTCAACATCCTATAATCAATATTAGTTATAATCAATATCTAGAGGTAGGAACATGAACTCTATTTTTGAAGGATATTGAGGATATTATACTTTTGTAACGCTTAAAAGATATTCTGATTGATTGCAAAGTAATAACAAAAAACCAACCTCCTGAACGCACTCATCCCAATATAGCGTCTGTGGATCTGTGCGTCTTTTTAAAAATGCATCTATTTTATTATTAATTTTTTATCAAGTTGTTAGAAACTTTTCAATTTTCGTCCATAATGCCTTATAAACTAAGCATACAAGATAGGGTATATTCCACATTTCTGAATTTATTAAACTTACCCATCAATAAAACGGATTGTTTTGATAGCCAATTATGTAAAACAAGGTTAGCTAATAGCTATCCGAGATAGAGCTGGTTTTCAAAATGCTGTAATTACATTAGTGAAGGAAGCAGACGATCTAGGAGTGGCCATGGAGGTCGCGAACCGACGTCCAATTTACATAGAGTAAGAGGCGAGTCAGCTGACTCAGGAGCACGTCAGCGCTTCATTCCTCAAGCATTTGTCTTTTTGGGCATCGATCATCATCCTGACTAACTTACGTCACCTTTATAACTCAAAATAAAAACACCGCCTTAGATTTTGTGCATTAATCACAAAATGGCATTGTCACAGCATAAACTCAAAAAAACGCCTAAAACCTACTTCAAAGATTACACAATCTTACCAACAGAAAAAGTATGTTGATTACAACTGTTTTCAAATAGTACGCTCATTATCAGATGGAGTTAAAAGTACTTGTATAGTGATGATACTCTATTCTATCTCTTTGAAACTCTACAATGTTACCGGTGTTAGTTGTTATCAGCAAATTGAAAACGTTTAACGGAATTAAATTAAAAATTTAATTCTAGTTTTCCGAATCATATTTGTGCAATGAAATAGTCACATGAAGTAAAAGTTACATGCAGTATCTTGAGAGTTTGGAGTATCTACGTTATAGCATAAAGATGTGTATGGTTAGTACAAAGTCTCAATAATTAATAAAATCTAGGGCACGAGGGGGCTCATAATTTTTCTTACATCATGATCAATTGAATTATAGGTCAAATAATCCTGCGAGAGATTGAACTTTTTCCGCACACGGATTTGTAGTCTATAGAGAAATTATTGTATATACTTCCCTGTGGGAAATAGGTTAGATCATGGATATATCTAACGGAATTTTTCAGTTCATCTAAACAGCTGTTATTATAACCAAAATATGACGTCACTAATCATATGACGTCATTAAAAAATTGACGTTACCGTTTCAAATTTTGGTCACGCAAATTGCCAACACCCCCTAGCTAAGATATATATGTTGAAAATTCTTAACAAATATGTAGCTCATTGTAAATCCATGGCAAATTTGAGGAATTACGTGATTTTATTTAATTTCAACACCTGTAGCGGCAAACAATATAATTTAACATGAAATGCTGAGTTCAGTGGAAATTATCAATGAAAAAAAACGAAATATGGTTTTAGTCATGGGAATGTTTAATTGAGAAATCCACACAGGTAATCGATGAGACGCATAATGAAGGTTTTAGGCCGGTGCGGCTACGAGGCACTCAGCGATCATTACGGCAGTGACTGGTTCCGAGCGTGAGGCAAATTGGAGGCTTGGCAAACAGCGGATAACAGGGCAGCCTCCGGCACCCGCGGCCATCCGGTAGCGCCGGGACAGAGCCCTGGGGGATCGTACTGGTCCGGTCAGGGTAGAGTTTGAAACGTAAATGTGCCATAACTCCTCCACAAGGCCGATTGCGTTGTCTTAATTCATCATAAACTAACAGTAGGCCCGGCGCTTTGTACGGGTTGTAGGATTCAGTGCTAAGAAAGAATATAATGTGGAAGATAACATTTTACGCGATTTTGAAATAGGTTTAAAATCAACGATAGACGTAAACAAATTGATATTCAATTTAATATAACACCTATTCAATAATAATTATTTTCTATTACGTCAATTCTATAGATCACATGTTCCAATAAACGTAGATAAACTATGTCTAAAAATGATTGTATTTACTTAGGTTAGATTATGTCTAAAGGGAGAGTCCATATAAACAGCTGTCTTTATAACCATATGACGTCACTTCTGTTTCAAATTTTGGTCTGACGGAATGCTAATACTCCCCCCCCCCAGAGCCAAGATATATCCATGCCGTGGGTGCTCTCGTTTTCGCGGAAAAGCGTCGCAAATAGCTTGTTTAGTGTTACAGACATACAGACAAAAGTTGAGATAAGGCCCAATTCGGCGTTTCTGGGTTATAAAAACTTAAAAATAAACAAAAATAAATAACAATTCAATACAATAGTTCTGGTAGTTCCTATGGAAACGATTTCCGTTGCACTTTGTTTTTCGTAACACACAACGCTAACATCTGAGATTAGACATATCCATGGCAATATCATAATGCTAAGCAATGTACAGACCAAACTTTATTTAATTTATATAGAAGACAAAAAATCTTTCTGAATGGGAGAAAATTGAATGTGGAGTTCATCAAGGTTCTATTTTGGAACCATTGCTATTCATAACATGTTTATATGATGCGCCGGTTAACTCATCAACTAATATTTTACTGTACGCGGTTCAAATCCGGTCCAAGTCAGCATTTATCTAGCAGGTCGCTTCTGGGTAGTAATGATAACGGGTTTCCACCACTCGATTTTCATGTCAATAGCGTTAAAATTCAACAAAATGTTGGTTGTATATTGACTCAAATTGACAACCAAAGGTTGTGGTGGGGCTGTGTCATGACACACCAATGTGTTTACATATAACATACCAGCATTAACTGCGAATTGGATCCGCATTATTTTAAGCCAAGTAATGAGGAAAATGTAGGATTATGTGGCGCGATCTTGTAGTCTTGTTACTGACTAAGGACATAAGACAGTACTGTTAATTAATAGCCTAACAATAATTATGGACATACAGTTTGGAATATAAATTACGAATTTCTTTTGAGGATGGTCTTTGCGGATTACGTAGTATTCAATAGTGCGGACGTTATACACAAGAGTATAGACCATTATCACAACTATCCACAATTCGTGACCTCCAAGTAGCTGGATTACTTATATTACATATAACATACCAGCATTAACTGCGAATTGGATCCGCATTATCTGAACTGTAAGAAAAAACGGTAATACTAAACAATAGTGTTTTTGGGGCGGAAGGAAAAGACTAAATAATTAAATAAATAAATAGTGTTTTGTTAGTCTTTTCTTTTGTTGAATATTCGGGATAAGATAATTACTTAAAAGTAGTTAGAGAACTTAATACTTGGAGAAGTTGAGGTTTTACTAATTTCAATACTCAGAATTTTGTACATATTTTAGTTTAAATTCTGTTCCTACGTTGGCTATCTTTTGGCATCTAAGATTTTATATTCTATTTTTGAGAAACACAAAAGGTGGTTTAGGCAGAATTCGTCTGTCAAGCCGTTTTGAAGAAAATAAATGCACGTTTTTAATGGTTCCTTTTCCCAGATCCCAGTGGTAAAACGGAACAAATACCCTATATAGAATAAATTTAATTTATATGTTACGTTTTTCTTTTACATACATACAACCTATTGTAAATACCAAGTAATTAGTATATGGATGAATAGAAAAAATGACCGCAGTAATTTAGATCATAGTCATTTCAAAAATAAAAATTATCATCCAAAAAGCCCTGCAACATCAGAATGATTTTAATCACATAAGAAATAATAATGGAATAAAGTAAATATAGGCGTGAAGCTTTTCCCACTTAATCCTGGAGTTGCCAGCATGAAATGACGATGACTCACTAAAGCTGTTCATGTTTGCTTTGCGCGCTAAAAGGTTTTTGTGGCTATTAAAAGCAGATGAAGGCGTATCAAACTATCTTTAAGCCGGAGATTCACCTGCGGCGAAGGTGGCAAGAAAAACGATAAACTCGTGGGCAAAAAAGGAATTCTACCTGAGTCTGCTCCAAGGTCGTCCGTGAGATGCGACGAATGCTTTGGTGTAACCATTTTAAATGTCCATTTACTACAGGTAACATTAAATTATCCGTGAAATTAAATTTAAATAATCCATAAACCGGGTTTTTAGGGTACGTTTATACAATCGGGGAGTAATTTAGGTTGGATTAGTGGATTTTGTTTTGTAATTTATACTAAAGTTACGCTTATTATTGAACTTTCAGTTATAAAGTTTACTTTTTATTTTATGGAAAAAATAGAAAATAAATATTTCCCTAAATAACTATGGTACTCAGCATTTAAATTGATACATCATCTATCTTTTTAGGACCATCGAGCCGTCAGTAGTGCTGTCTCTTCATACTTCTATACATTTAACTGAAGTATTTTAACGTAGTATTCAATAGTGCGGACGTTAATCCACACAAGAGAACACTACACCCACCGACCATCGCCCACAACTATTCATAATTAGGATTGATCTTATGAGATCCAAGATGGTGGAGGTGTTGCAGACTCTTAACATTGTACCAGGTCACTAAACTTGTCGGGTTACAGTACTAAGAGTATGTCAAGGTCCCTGGCAGACATCCATCACCGTCACGACGGAAGTGACACTTGACCCTCCCAGGAGAAGCCTCGTCCGGAATCGCTGGTCGCTGGTCGTCCTGGGGACCGGTACAACCAGTCAACCAGGCTGCCCGGTGGCCGGCCGCTCTGTTACATGCAGCCTATAAATAGCACCGGACAACGACGTCTGCCAACCTTCACAACCGCTCGTATCCAACACCAGTCTGAGTGATGCCCTCACTAGAAGAAACCATTGAAATTGTTCACACCGTCTGGCTTCATTTTATGTTTCCTGCAATTAATTGCGATTCTGCGTTGGAGATTTATAGTTGGTGATGATTTGTGTAGTTTTCTATCAATGTACAAAATATGGATTGTCATATGAAAGTATGATACGGCATGACTTGAGAAGGGATTTTGAATAAAAGGAACAAAAAATAACAATGCTAATATTTTTGTTTTCATGTCCTCATGGCTAGTGTCTATAAGGTGCACATTAGCATCCATGGTAAATAGCCTACAAACTGGTAAAGGATATTATGATGTTTCATTTCTTAGGTTCCGATGGCAGCTTTTCCTGAATCTTATACACTATTTAAGATTCTACTCTAAATAAAATCTGAGTCTTGAAGTCACCTGCCATACCAGTCAAACTGTGCTGTTTTTAATATTGATTCTAACTCACCTGACGACAGTGTTAAACTATTATTCGATATTATGTGAAATCTAAAAGTGTAAAATCAATGTCTTAGTATCTCAAAATATTTGTGGAAGCATAGAAACAATAAATTAACGATTTCAGTTTAATTTATTAAAGTACATAAAAGACTTCATTTATACCACTCGTTCACGTCTCCAAACATATTCATCAGCATTCTGCTGAAAATATACTTCTTTTAATACCGGCAATACTCGTGTTTGCATTTACAAATCCATTCAACATTGAACTATACAGTTACATTATGATTTTGATTTCGAAATATATTTTCTACAGCTAGCATCACGATGCTTAACTATACAATAAAATAAAGATAGTAATCAAAACTTTTGTTACCTTAGAGAAAACCTTATTCTGAAAAATCACGTATCGTTGAGATAAATTTGAGGACATTATACTGCTACGATATTAAATATATTAGCAGTCTGAAAGAGATGTGCAGCTTAAAGTGTACGATTTTTAAGACAAGTCCATGTAACGGCATTCCGAGAGATTCAATGCTTAGGCTGGATGTTAGCAATATTCTGCATAACTACTGCAATATTCTATACAACTTGACTGTGACTCTTGTTCTGATAATATCTGTATCGTGAGTGTTATACGGTGACAGCTGGCGATATTCGATACAAGGTCGTTGACCTCTGTTGCACCTCCCCTAGCGTCCTACACTTGGCTGGCTGCCTCAGAGACACTCCTGAGACCCTTTAGGGGCGCTAAACCGTTAATATGTTATTTAGATTATTATTGCAGAAATTTCAATCACGATTATGAAAACAAAATTGAACGATTTTTGGAATCCGGGATCCGTTTTCAGGTGATCTGGAACCTATAGCATGACTAGATTAGTGCATAATCCGGACTAAGTTGGTATACAACTAAAAAGCAATGTTTAAGCAATTAAGCAAATTACAAAAATACTAAGCAACACACACGCATACAAGAAACCAAGTTATAAGAGCTCAATGAGCACTCACTCCTTTATACCGGCTTAGCCAGGGTTGTGTGCTTATCTTGTCATGTTCTAGGTTCCAGTACACAATAACAATCTAAATAACATTAACTTAACATCACCAACAATTCATTTCAAACACAGAAACTTTAATACGTTAAAATTAATAGATGTTTAATTTGAACTCAACAATTTTAAACTCATTATTTATCTTAAATTATTCTTATTTTTTACTCAAGACAACAAATATTTTTTACACGAGATGAAGTAGGTTACATTTTAGTTCAAATGTAAGTATCAGTTAATTATTTCATTAGATGTATATTTCGTCATCCTTTAATGTTATGTTCGTCAATTTATGCTAAAAGTTGAATTAGGTTAATATGTTACTAAATAAATATTTAAATTAGGTATCTCCTGTGTTATTGTGTATTTGGCACTACAATGTATTTACAAAGCGTGCCGTATCATCTATTTATTTTTATACACAGTGGCTCAATTTTGCTAGGTAAATCAATTAAATTAATTTGCTAAATAAACAACAATATAATATTTAATTTACATTCCACACGATTGATGATAAAAAGATTATACGGTACGCTTAAAAATACACGCTCGGTAAAAATACATAAAATAGCTTATACCTACTAAAATATCCTTTCTTTCAGTTGTCTTTGAGTCTCCGTGATGAGCGGACGTGTTTGGTTTCTTTTGTGTGTAATGGTTAGTGTATGGTTCGTTTGTAAGTTTTTTTGACTGCTTTAAACTTTTATGTTTTCAGCTTTATACTGGTTTGGTCCGGATTATATGTTAATTAATTGTGCTATGTTTTTAGATATTAGTCCACCTGAGGACGGGATCAGATACCAGATCCCGAAACGTCGTGAAACTTTGTTTTACATAATATCGTGATGGAAAATGTCCGCAATAAGAATCTAAATAATACTAAAATATATTAATAAAGATAACATGAAAATAAATAACTAGTCAATCATTATGATTTAACTTAATAATTTTCTAGATCATTGTCCGAATACGTATTAATTTTGGAAAATATCTGTACCTGTGTTTAAAGTATAGTGAACTATCGATTATCCTCGAAATTGAGAGCCGTATCTACCGCGGATAGCGAAAATTGCGGATAATCCTCTGAAGTAGTGAAAACTGGTAACATGGAACAAAACATTAATTTTTGTGTTAAAGGTGGACAATCCGCCTCGCGGATAATAGAGAATACGGTATACCTCACCTAGCCTAAATGCCTGTAGTTGTTATAAATCCTAACTTACTACACTGTTTAGTAATTAGTCTTGTGAAACTGTCATACAATGATCGTCAATGCAAAAAAGAGACAACACAATTCCATCAATTTTACTTCATTGTTGGTGCTGGCAGGTTTATGTTATCTAGAGTGTTATTGTGGTCATTTTCAGGATCAGATTCCATGTCGTGAAAATTTTTTTACTAAGTGTGAAAATAACCGCAATTACATTCTAATTGACGTTTTCAATTTACAAAAATGTATTCCTTTTTCGAAATACTAATCTAACAATTACTGATAGGATTTTTAAGTTATCACGACTCAGTTTTCTGCTACGTAAGCTGAGCTCGACGACTTAATCTTCTCAGTCGATGGTCATGAGCACCATAAATATCGTGGCTACGGCTACTCGATATCGAATCTCCATTCCACTATCACGGGACAAGCTACAAGCTATCTTGTACACGTATACGTCTTGTAGTCTGGTACTTGTGCATGTATCTTGTAGAGGACACGTGAGCGAAAGGTCGTGATCATGACCATGAGCGATTGTAGTATGACTCAAGCGGTCGTTGACTCCACTGCTGTAAGCATAAGCTGTAAGCTGTACTAGCTCCGGCTCTCGTCCTTGTGTTACGCTTGTCAAATACAAGTTATACAATGTATACGACGATATGGCAACTTCTTCTACGTGAACTCCTTTAAGGGGATTAACTACCCGTAAAACTATTTTTCTTTTATTTTCTTATAATCTTTGGCAGTTTTTTTTATCCCTAGAGACTTAAAAATAACAGAATTGTTTTGATTTTTTATGTTTGATAACAAAAATGTGTATATTTTTCTCAAAAAATTGTAATTTTTAAAATTTATATTTTGTAAAAACTACTCACTCAAAATTGATCGTTTCGGTATCAAATTATCGGTATTTAGGTTAACTAAAACTAAAAAATTCATATATTTTCATCATTGTGTTAAAAAAAATTAAATTTCAATAAAAACAAAATGTTGTTATTAAAATTATTATTTAAAGGGTTCTTTACTTTCTTCTTTACTAGATGTTTAGTATATTTTACATACTAAGGTTAACCTATTTCGTTGTAGAATTGTCATTTGTTGTTTTAAAATAGTTTATTTATATTACAAATAAAATTATTTGTTTGAAAAATTGTAACAGTGTTAGGTAAATGTCTACTGATTAGATTATGACTTTCAGTAATTTTTTAATGTTTCACATAAATTGTATTGTGCTGTATCTTCAGTTGTAGAGGAACAACATATTGAAAACACATGTGTTTTAAGTTAATGTTAAACTACTTAGTAATAATAAAAGAAAAATGTCATAATTAAATAAATTAGCAGTATTTCCAAATTGAGAACTATTTTGAAATTTCCTTTGTGTAGAAAGGAATGGAACACTATTACCACAATATTACCTCAATCCGCCAATTAGACTCAGTACCAAGATTTAGTTGGTTTTGTTTATTATTTTTTATTTTATCAATCCTTAATTTTGCTTACAGGTCTTTCCCACACAAATTACAAAGAATTCTTTTGCAAGTATTGGTACTACTGTACTAAATAATAACATTAATAAACTAAGGAAATTATTTAATTAATTGCAAAGCCGTACAAATGACAGATACGTCAATAATGGATAACTATTCATGAATTCATTGAATGTGAAATTTATATTCAGAATAAATTCAAAACCATTAAGAATAATGTAATTCGCACTACAACTATTTTGAAATGTTTTATGTATAATAGGTCGCGACCTTAATTTAATAATAATTTATAAATTGAAACACGATTTCATAAGTTTTACGTCTGCTGGGGGAATTGACTCCATCTATGTGACTGATGATGTTGTAAAAATCTTAGTCTGTAATTAATAGATGGAAGACAAGAATAAGATGAATACTTAATATTTTGTATGATTAAAAAAAGAACACAATTAAAAAGTGAAGTTCACATTCAACATAACATATGATAAATATACGTCTTCGCAATAAAATATTAGTAAAATTAAAGGAATGCTTAAAAATATTTACTGATATTTTACAAATTAGTTAAGTTAGTAAAATGAAGTAAGACATTTGTTTTTTTAGTATTGCAAAATGACTTGAAATGTTTTTGATACAATTTATAATTAACCCTCAAAAACCTTCTGTATTTAGTGGAGAAGGAATTTCATTTCTAACGTAACTAAATAATTTAAACTCTTTAAAATTTTAGAGTCACAATTATTTAACTTGGTTTTAATGAAATAAGGAATAACGTAAGTTACAAAACCGTTACACTAACCTTTCTGTTAATATTGCTACAATCTTATATATCTCCTTAAAAAGTGTACGTAATAGTACTTTATTAAAACGTTCGAATAGATCATAAAAATAGTATCAAGCAAAAAATATCATTAAAAATAAATTATACAATAAAAACTTCATATCAATCATAGGTAACAAATAATAAATCAAGAGTAAATTATGCATTCTATCAGGTGGATAGTAGTTATAATAGAATGCACCTATTTAGCTCTTGTTTAAAGTTGACTATTCTTTAGGTATAAAAATAATAAAGAATTTTAGGTTGTGGGGTTGGAAAAAAATCTTGTCTTTGTTTCTTATAGAATAACCATGAATGAACATGATGCGCTTAGAGGAAACTTAGGCCTGCTAAGTTGAAAAAATTATTCTATAACCGAAACCGATAAATTTATAACTAACATTTTAATTATAATAAACTAAATTTATTTTGTTGACTGTACGAAAAACGACAATGAGCTACGTTAGTGACAATGAATCACTCGCTGACTGGTAATATGAGTGATCAACTTTATTTACTTTAAAAATTAGTCATAATTTTCCGTTGGAACACAAATATAAGGTGAATGTATCACTCACTTTAGCAATGTGACGAGTGAAGAGCTACGAGCGACGAGTGATGAGAGATGAGAGATGTTCGTCTCGGAGGCCGGAGCGACACTACACACGACACCCGCGAGCTCTAGCGACTGGCGAGCGACTGACTGCCCTTCGCCGCTACGCCACGGTTTTATGGTTCGCGATGCAGAGCTCCCATTGGCGGAGACGCCCCCGTCTGCTTAGGCTTCTCATTCAGCAAATGTGTAATTGTTATTTATGGAATCATAACGTTGACATTCTCATGATGTTTATGCAGACCATTTTACCGTTTGTTTAAATTACAGGAGTACTGTTACTTTTGAAGAAAAAAATGTTGTGTTATGTATAGAATAGAACAAATATACAAAAATTTATAATAAATTCTCCCTTAAGTTTAGCATTTTATACCATACAGTAGATTTTTTTTAAATCTTTCAATCTCGCTTTACAATTAAAACAACGTACAATAAATCTATTATTCACTTTACAGTTGAGCTAAGTATTTCTTCCACGTAAGTTTAGTTTAGTTTTAATAATTATGTATTGTTTTTGACATGGAGGAGGGGTATTGGCAATCCGTCAGAACAAAATATGAAACCGAAGTGACGTCATATGGTTATAAGAACAGCTGTCTAGAGGAACTGAAAACATTCGCTTTAGACATATTCATGATCTAAGCTATTTCCCAGCGGGAAATAAATACATACATCTTTTTTTTTTAAATGCACAAAACTAATCTTGAAACGATTAGGAAACTATCATAATGTTGTTTATGGTTAAAACTTCGCTATCATTTTTAAAAATTATATCCTTGACAGAAAAATCACTGATGCAACGCCTACCGCCAAAATTTATCTTGGCTTCAAATATTCCATGAGCGTTTCTAGTCTTATCAAGTTATTTGTAGACAGCTTTCCTTACAAGCTTTTTAAAAGGAAGAACTGTTAATATCATATTAGTGTTTTGAGAAATAAAGAAAATTTTAAAAACGTGTATGTATGCTATGTTACAGGTAGCCTACCTACATAAACTGTAAATAGAATTGATGCATGGCCATTCCAGAGACGTAACTTACCGCGTGAGGGACATTTTAGAAAAATAACTATGGTATTTTAAGTTAATGAAATATCGATGAACTAAATTTTTTAATTTGCATTTCCTTGATTTTCTTTCAAATTTAGTAAAAAACCTTATACGCAGTCGAAACTCAACATTTTAAAGTACTTTTTTAAGTCTAAAAGGTACTCTGACGGTCATGAGAAATGGCTGTCTAAGAGCATAGTAATAATTATAGCCCCACAACCCAAAATCTGATTCCTATTTTAAATGACTGTCGCTTTCGGAGACTTTAATGCTTGGTTTGCAATACATCGTTCTAAATCCACAAGAGTTTCAGACTTCTCATAGATAAGTGTAGCGTGTGATTGTTTGCCATTATATTATTTGTGTTAAAGTAGTTTGTTTTTGATTATGCTTTATACATTCCTTGGAAAATATTTCAGAAATATGGGAATTAAGTGTTATCATAAAGATGTGATGTAGCAATTGTATCTGGACAATGCAATTTATCCTCTTAAGTTAGGCCTATTCAAAAGTAAGGCAAGTCGATTTCGCCAGTGAGTCGTGCATGTCAACAAACAACGATGAGATATTCGTGCCACAACGATGCGAACGCGCATGCGGAAGTGGAAGTAGGCAAATAGACGGGAAACACGTGCGTTACCGAACGTGGACCCCGTCGCTGCACTTTTATTAACCCGCTGATCCACTTCAGTAACACGCATAAACCCGTCCTCCCCCGCACCGCCACCTGTTTATCAGCTGTTTTGCAAATCACAACACCACGTGTTTCCGTTATTCTGAGGAATCCGAACCGTACATACTATTTAAATAATTGAAACCTCTAAGTGACATTGGGAACTGATAACGTGAATATTAGAATACAGAGTATTATTACCTACCAGTCAACCCTTACTTTGGACGGGCTGTACAACTCAGAGTTAAGAAGAAAGTTACTCATTATTATGAATAGAAAGATATTTACTATGGATCAAAATAAGTAAAATATAAAATAAAAAATCAAATCTCAGCTCAGTTATTTATTTGGTGTTGATTTTAAATTAGATAAGTTACGATGAATTAGAACATGTGTATCATCAGTATAATTGTGTACGTTAAGATAACATTTTAATATAGTATTATAGAAAATAAGTTTAAATCTAATAATCAATGGAAATACTACTCACATTGTAAATGTATATAAATAAAGTAAAACGCAAAGAAAATTATATTATATTGCTCAAAACAGTGTTTTTGAGGGATAATTAGTTTATTTATACATGTTGGATAAGTTAAAAAAAACATTTTCCAAAATGTATAAAATAATGAAAATAAGTTTCATCGTAGTGAAAGTCCGGTTTTCACGGAGAAGAATTACAAAAATACCTTGTTTAGCATCCAGAAAGACAGACGCACAGACATAAATTGAGACAAAACCCTTTACGAGCTTTCTGTGGTAGATTATAAGACGAAAAATAAAAAAATAATCATAATTTCAAGCGGTGTACAAGTAGTATTACTTTAACATTATAATACAAAGGAACTGGCTTAACGAATCTATCCACAAAATCTCGAACAATAAATTCCACAAGAATAAGGACATCACGAACAGGACTACTATTTTCCGGAATATTTTGGGGCCCCGCTACAGATACAGTTACAAAAATTCAGGATTCGCTAAAATTGTCTTAATTTTTACCGAGTAAAATCTATGTTCATTTTGTTATCAATTTACACACCACAAGGCTTGCGAGTTGAGTGTTCTTATACATATATCATTTTAAAAAGATCGTATTCTAGTGCTTAGGGCTCTAATGAGCGTACGTTTCACTAGCCGCAATCCAGCCTTCTAATAATAATAGACGTAATCTAGGACCTAAAAACTGTTTACAATCCTGCTCTTTGCCACTCCAATAAGGTAAAGTAGGTTTCGTGTAACCTCTGGCCAATGTCTAGTGTAAGTTTTTACGTCAGAAGCACTTGATCTGCCTCTGAAGTGACCTAATGACTACTTATGTATCTGGATCCAAAGGCTTAACGTACCTTCCAAAGTACGGTGATAGTCAAATTTCATATTATGGTATGTCCAGGAATCGAACCCAGGTATTTTGGTGGTGGGTCATTACTCTAATCATTCAGCTATAACTCTATATGGTAAAGTAAGGGAAAACGAGTCCCTAAAGTCAAAAGGGTCAGAATGGATGTTTAGGATTATCTGGAAGTCAAACCCTCAGAAGCGACAAAAATGGGTAATTTTACACTGAAGCCGTCAAACTAAATAGAAAAACACCTATGAGTACTATAACAGCTTAATTGTAATCTGCTTATCTTCATACCCCAGAACTATCAAATCCCAGTCAGAGACGTGTAGAACTACAATTTAAACTAAACGGCCTCCAAGAATGTGCGCATCCGAGATAGCAGAGGTCAACCCCAGATGCATCTTGCTAATTAACCGGTTATGCAGATGACGACACGAAGGCCCGCGGACGCTGTTTAAAGTTTGCTGACACCAGTTCCAAACAAAACCCGGCATTAGTCGGCACGAGAGGCGTGAGCTCTGGTAATGCGGGGTTCTAGGAGGAGATGACGGTTATCGGACAAGGCCGCGGAAACCGCGTCCACGTGTACTTGGGTTTGGAGAGTATTGAGGTAAAGCTAGCTGAGTGTGGACGGAGTTGAAGGGTGGGAACTACCAGGCATGACTAATACCTACTCTCAGTTATGGTATGTCAATTAATAAAAGGTTGGTCCTAACTTTTCGAGGAGAGGGTGAATGTTTTAGTTCCACCCATTTTAGAAATAAAACCCTCTCTGTTCAACCCAAAAATTGGTTGTCAGTTTTTGTCGTGTGACCTTCTAAATAGTTTTCTTCTTATCGGTCTTCCAGAAAATTACCTCAAAGGATCTTATCTGTTTAGGTAAATGCGAATATTCAATTCTCAACCCAATCCCTTATTATAGATGGTAGAAAACGAGTAGAGTAAAACAAAAATAAAGTAATATACTCACGTTTACAGAAATTAATAAAGGATTGGATTTAAAATTATTCCATAGGGACAAACAATTAATAAGTTTTAGGACCCATTTCAGTGATAGGACTATCTTTTTTCCCACCCCCCTCAAAAACTGATAAACTAGTCGGTTGGATTTTCTAAATATTTTAATTCTCGTTGATTAATCTAGAAAAATTACGTTTTTCTTAAATATTCTAAAATATACTTATTTAATAGATATGTCTGGGGGGAGGCGTCAGACAAAAATTGTTACGTAAGTGTCATTATATGGTTATGAAGACAGCTGGTTATAGTAACTGAAAACATTTCCTTTAGACATATCCATAATTTAAACTACATTTCTAAGGGAAGTAAATATTTTTGTGTTTAGCCTCAACACAAGAGGCACGTTTAAAGCGTTTATAGGGACTCTGTAGTCTTTTTATTACATAACGTCGACACGTTGTTAGATACGTAATAAAACTAATGGCCCAATTACAAATGGCGATTGGGTCCGGGATCGAACTGGCAATCTTTGGATTACGAGATGAGCACATTACTTCTGAGCTACCCTGTAACTTACATGCTGAAGCAAATTTAATTCATTATTAGTCTTCCCAGAACAGGATAAATAATGTCACGAAAATTTCTTTGAAAGATTTTCGATATAACAGTTACATGAGCAATATCTATCTTACGTCACTCAACATCAACCGTTCCGGTGTTGAGTCGACAGGAGCTACACGGTATTCGTAACGGCACCTGCGTCCTCTCAATTAGATTGCGCTGCTTTGTCAAATTAAATAATTCAGTAGGTTGGGACGCGACCGGTCCAGGGACAGATGCATATCAGAGATACAGTACTGTGTGGCGCGACTCACCTGGGATATAACGGAGGCGAGGGCGCCTACCATGCAGTGGTACCGTTCAAGGCCCTGTGTGCGACTCGGTCAAGGATTTGATACCACTGCCGCACGCACACATCCGACTTACGTCACGCTTCTGTCATGCTCTCCGTGTTCTCGGCTTCTGTCAACTTTCAATCCAAAATTGGTATGGGAGATTACGGTAAGGATGAACAGAAATTAACATTTTAACCTAATTAATGAACCTATACAATCAATCAGCTATAATTTTTTCAGTAGGTTATTAAACTATATTCCCGCTCTTCTCATAGTCACCCTAAAATACCCACCAAGTAATTGCGTCGGTATTTCACGAAAATGAACATGCAAAATCCAATCATAAAGAAGAGACAAGGAACTTCTCGTAACTGCCTTGCTCTTCACTCTTAAATGAAACCCAAGATTAATGAAGGCCAATTTCTGCAGAACCCTCCACGCTCTTATCTCTAGCATAGAGAATATATTCATTATCTAAATGGGGGTCCAGACCGTAAATTCTGTCCATACCGTCAAGATCACCATGCAGCGGTTCAAAGCCTTGTGTCACTCGTTCAAGCATTTGATACCACTACCGCATGCACACACCCAACTGTGACGTAAGTTCACCCTTCTGTCACGCTTTCCGGTAACGATTAGATTATTGAAATGGCAACTATACCACAAGGTAGGTATTTTAAGCCAAGAATGAATGAGGATTGAGTGTAAAATGATTATGGCACGATCTTGTAGTCTTGTTACTGACTAAGGCTTACATGTGGCTTACACAGGACTGTTAATTAATAGCCCAACAGCCGATAGCAACAACTAAGAGAACTGCAGTTTAACGTGGAATCAGAACCATGACCTCTGAATTATGAATTGTCCTAATTATGAGGATGGTCTTGCGGATTAAGGTAGTATTCAATAGTACGGACGTTAATTCAGACAAGAGAACACTACAACCACCGACCATCGCTCACAACTATCCACGATTCGTGACCTCCAAGTTGCTGGATTACAGGACGTCGCCACCATCCCAGGATGAGTAGAGTTTAAAACCTTGCCCTTATCTATCTATTATATAAAGAACCTATAATATGAATTTTTTGTTAGATTTTGTTCATTCTCTAATTAGGGGTTGAGATCGAAAATTCTGCTCACCTTCAAAAGAGGATCGACTCTGGAAACTCCGTCCATCCCCCAATTAGGGCTGAAGCTGGAAACTCTGCCTATGAGGGTTGAAGTCTAAACACTGACCAGAGTCTACACTCTCATGAAAGATCTACGTGGGAAACTATCATACTCTAATGAGGGGTCTAGATAAAAAAATCCATCCATCCTCTAAAGAAGTATTGAGGCATTGTGAATAATCTGTATATCCACCCTGCAGTCCGCTCTTTTAAAACAGGGAAGTCATCAGCAGAAAGAAGCCCAAAATCAGGAATTTACTTATAACTAGCGGACCCGAAAGACGTTGTCCTGTCTTAAATGTAAACTCTTGGAAATTAGTTGTAACAATTTGACAGTTTTGACGAAAATTTTTATTAGAAACTTATTACAATACCTAAATT
This sequence comes from Nephotettix cincticeps, assembly GCA_023375725.1. Lineage (NCBI taxonomy): Eukaryota > Metazoa > Arthropoda > Insecta > Hemiptera > Cicadellidae > Nephotettix > Nephotettix cincticeps. The sequence continues at coordinate 20,924,922 of CM041788.1, read as the reverse complement.
GCTTAAACTACTTCTATGTAAAACGTAATTATCAATAAAAATTTATAAAAATGGCGTCCGGATGCAGAATCAAAATATTATATTTACTTCCCTGTGGGAATTAGGTTAGATCATGGATATGTCTAAAGGGAATGATTTCAATTCCCCCAAGCAGCTGTCCTTATTACCAAATTAGGTCACTAACCATATCACGTTGCAGTTTCAAAATTTGGTCGCTCAAATTGCCAACGCCTCCCCCCAGAGCAAAGACATTCATGTATTCTCAGCCGTTTAGGAATTTAATTACAAAAACACGTGCAGAAGATTAATATATATAAAGGTAAATTCTTAGATACATTTCTAAAGGAACAAGGTCTATTGAAGTTATTATTAGCCCTTCTTATGAGAAATGTGTCCATTGTTGTTAATGGTGTTAAAATAAATTAATAAAGAATGTCTTATTCTGGCCCCATTATGTATGGAAGTTAAGTGCATCTGGAAAATCTGAGGAAGATCTTTGATTGGTCTATCAGTGTAGGTTTTCTTTCTACAGTTTGTCTAATCATAGCAAGAATCACATAATTTGTAAAACTGCTATGATTGTTCCCCGGCTGTTGACGTTGTTTGGTCGACGTCGGTATCCGGAAGGTTGTGGTTATGGATGAGGACGTCGCCGTCGTCGTGGTCGTCGCCTCGGTGATGCGCTGCTCTAACGATGTCACGGTCACACCGACATGTGCTTCACGCCTCCGCCGCCGCCGCCGCGCGTGCATAAATTGATTACCCCAGAATCCGCTACCGGGGCAAGAACAAGCACTGTGCCTACTCACCGACCAACCGACGACTTGTTAGCGTTGACTCATCCCTAAGTCTTCGCTGACCTTGTTTGAAGACCGGGTCACTTAAATAAGGTCGTACACCGTTAATAGTAAACATCCACTATGAGATGGTGTTAGATTATATTAGATTATTGAAATGATGACCGTACTACAAGGTAAGTATTTTAAGCCAAATATGAATGAGGATTGAGTGTAAGATGATTGTGGCGCGATCTTGTAGTCTTGTTACTGACTAAGGCTGACATGTTCCTTAGACAGGACTGTTAATTAATAGCCCAACAGCCGATGGCAACTAAGGGACCTACAGTTTAACGTGGAATCCGAACCACGGCCTCTGAACTACGAATCGGTCTAATTATGAGGATGGTCTTTGTGGATTAACGTAGTATTCAATAGTGCGGACGTTAATCCACACAAGAGAACACTACACCCACTGACAATCGCTCACAACTATGAAAAATTACAGAATACCCTTTTTACTTACGATAATTTTGGAAATCGTAATTGAGGCTATAAAAAAGTTGGGATGGTTCGAATCCTTTGGCTAATAGTATTACGACTTCTCTACCGATAACCTTCAACTATGCCTATGTTTGTTTCCATATTTTAACTTCCTCTAGACCAAGAGAAAAGATTAGATATTAGTATTAGATAATGACGAGACACAGTCTGTGACCGCTGCAATTGCGGTCAGCCTTAAATAGACATGTTGCGTAAAGACAAGGAGGTATAGGACTACACGAAAATAAGACTTGGTAGAACCAGACAGTTCAAAGCTAACTAAACTTTTAGAAGACCAACAATCGTGGTGATTATTTTCGGACATTACAGGCTAAATTCCAAAGGCTTTGGCTGAACCTGAAAATCAGCGTATAAGCTGATTTGTCTTTTTGGAAGAAATTACTGACAAAAATTATTATCACCCGACACGCTCTGGACATCCATACCATTTTGGTGTACCTCTACTCTAAGACAATTAGGCCTCCTCTCAAGCATGAATTTTCGCTCGAATAAATATTCGGAAGTTCCTGACTCAAAACATGAACTCTCGATCTAATTTCGATTAGTTTGAAGTTTACCTTGCCTACTCCATGACTCGTTTTCGATTACTGTATAATATTCCCATCAGAAAGACGAACTCTGGTATCATCTTGAGTAGCCTGACAAGTAAGCCCTCAAAGATTTAAGATGCTGACTTCGTTGTCAATCCAGGTAACAAAACTATAAACATTTGTTCACAAGCTAATTGGACTTCCTTCTAGGAATGAAGGTCTGCATAATTGTACTGAATAGCTCGAGTGAAGCTGAAGTTCAATGACCTCGCGTATTGTACATTTTATTACAGATCTTCATAATTTTTTATTCAATCGTCACAAGTACATAATTAGTTTTTTAAATCAGATATAATTCTTTATTCTTTGTTTGAAATTAATTATTGGTCATAGTAGGTTCATGTCTTTTAATTTTTTTCGGACATTTTCCATCACGATTAGCTAAAACAAAGTTTCATGACGTATTGGAATCTGGAATCTGATCCTGTCCTCAGGTGAGCTAAAACCTAAACAACAAGATTGGTACATACTCTGTACTAAGCCGGTATAAAGCTGGGATAACTGGTAAACAAAATTACAAAAACATTATATATTTACTTCTCTTCGTAAAACAGCTTAGACCATGGCTATGTCTAAAGCGAATATTTTCAGTTCTTCTAAACAGCTGTTCTTTCAACCATTTTACGTCACTTCCGTTTACAATTTTCATCCGACAGATTACCCCTTCCCAAGAGCACAGACGACCCTATATTTCACATATACATGTGAAGAAAATACCAAGCAACAATAGTGACGCACACAAGAAACGAAACTCGTCCACACGTCACAAAGACGTTTGAAATTTGCGTTTGTACATTTTGGAGGGGGTTTTTACTAAAAAACGCGTTTTGTGATAAAAAAATGTCCACAACGATAACCTCTTTATTGTTATCCCAAAGGTAATTAAACCCAATACAGATGCAACAAGCAATAAGGATTTTTATAACAAATCACCGTGCATCGAGATGATCGTAATCTCTATTTTAGAACGTTCACATCACGCGGAGAAGCAGAACGTCTTCAACCACACCAATAAGCAATAATCCGAGGCAATCGAGATGAATAAACAAGCAAAAACTAGCCTCCGAATAAGTGGAGCAGCGGGTCTTTGCCCCCCATTTACATCTTCATAACTCCCGCGGTCCCGGGGCGGAGTGGATGCGAAGGACTTTTTATACCTGTAATGAGGCAGTCGCATTACCATTTAAATTAGCCTCCGCGGCACAGCAGCATCAGCTGTGCGGCAGCGCGTCGCGATCGTAATGTGTTAATTGTGGCGGAATGTCACTCGCGTATCGTTCCCACCAAATAAACTCCAGAGTCCACCGGAGTCGCCGGACCGGTAAGTAACGTTAGCTTGCGCGTGCTCTGCTCACATCTTTTCCGGAAACTGGAACTGGATGTGTTCGCGGCATCGGGTAGATCGTTGCAGTTGTTGATGGGTCTGGCCTTAGTTGGCAGTTTAATTGGGTAAATGAATCAGCTGGGGTTTTCAGTAACAAAGCTACCATCAAAAAAGCTACCATTACACTATTATCCATTGAGTTGTGTAGGAAATCTTAAAATACCCAAAAAAATCAAATAGGTTGTGAAAAATAAACAAGATAGACTAACCAGTATCCCACGAGGCTCTATAAGCCATAAAATAAATAATGTTGAATATATATTTTACCCTAAATAACATCATTTTCCCATAACCATGGGCATGGCACCTGTGCGGTGAATTAGACAGCAAGGTACCGTAGCGACACAAGTAACAAAGGCAAGTCAGAGGTGACCGTTCATGATCTCACTGGTTTCCATGTCTCTAGTAGACGTGCTCATATTCAAGACGTAGACCCTAAATCTCATAATATTTTGTTTCACAAAAAACTACCGTATAACCTATGTAAAGGTTTGTCGTCATTAAAGTAAATTATAGTCTACGGTTTATAGACTAAGGTTTATGAATAAACTGAAAGTGTATTTCTTGTCCAGACAACTAAATTACTGTAAATGACTTCTGTTTTTTCTTCGTTCAGAATAAACCGAGAAATTAGTGACTAATTTGACCCTGCACAAAGGTTGAAGGTTGTACTTCATATTACAGTTCGCTAAAACACTCTCTTAACACATCTATAGCTAAGGATACTCGTATACAAGAGTGCGTGTGCGTGTCATGGCGGGAAAAGTGCGTGCGTCTGTGACCTTGCGAGGCCGCGCTCGGCCGTTGCCCCATCCCCGCTGCAGCGACAGAGCCAGAGAGCCACAGAGCTGCTGCCTCGACTCCCTCCACTGCTCGCAGATGATTTGCATACAGCTGAATCACAGCTGATAAGTGGCTGACGGCAGATGCGCGGCCATTAGTTTATGTAACGGGGCACAAGGTGCTTGTAGATGTCATTGTTTGTTTGAGAGTGTCGATTCTTCGAAACTAAGCACACTAGCGACGTACAGGCTCGGTGCAATCAGAGTAAATCGTTTTGTGTGTCTTGCCAATAAAAATAAAACTAATAACTATAAGTAGGGGAGAGCAAGGTGATGATAAACACATCCCTTTCTCACTTAAAATGCGTTATTTCTCAGTCCCCTGCTGCACCATAATATGGGATTAATATGAAACTAAAGATGTAAAATGATTAAAAACAGATGTTAAACATAAGATGTTGATGTAAAAAGTGTGTTTTTGTCACTTCTGATCTAAGAACATCACTTCATGGTTTAATATAAGATATTATTCACTTTAGATGTTTACGTAATAGTCAAATAATCCATAATCAACACCTACAGGGTGGTTCCACCGTATTATTATAAACAATTTAGAAACTAGCTGAACACCGATGCTAGTGTATGGTGTCAGTAACACATAGTATAGTCAGTTAACACCGATGCTAGTGTCCCTGTTAGTTGGTATCAGTTCCAACACCGATGCTAGTGTCCCTGTTAGTTGGTGTCAGTTCCAACACCGATGCTAGTGTCCCTGTTAGTTGGTGTCAGTTCCAACACCGATGCTAGTGTCCCTGTTAGTTGGTGTCAGTTCCAACACCGATGCTAGTGTCCCTGTTAGTTGGTGTCAGTTCCAACACCGATGCTAGTGTCCCTGTTAGTTGGTGTCAGTTCCAACACCGATGCCAGTATCCCTGTTGGCAGGTTCCAGTTCCAACACCGATGCTAGTGTCCCTGTTGGTAGGTTTCAGTTCCAACAACGATGCCAGTATCTCTGTTGGTAGGTTCTAGTTCCAACATCGATGCCAGTTTCCCTGTTGGTAGGTTCCAGTCCCAACACCGATGCCAGTATCCCTGTTGGAAGTTCTCAGTTCCAATCCTGATGCCAGTATCCCTGATGGCAGGTTTCAGTTCCAACACCGATGCCAGTGTCCCAGAAGAAAAGTTCTAGTTCAAACACTAATGCCAGTGTCCCGGTTGGATGGTTCCAGTTCCAACACCGATGCCAGTATCCCTGTTGGTAGGTTCCAGTCCCAACACCGATGCCAGTATCCCTGTTGGAAGTTCTCAGTTCCAATCCTGATGCCAGTATCCCTGTTGGCAGGTTTCAGTTCCAACACCGATTGCAGTTTTCCTGTTGGTAGATTCCAGTTCCAACACCGTTGCCAGTTTCCCTGGAGGAAGGTTCTAGTTCAAACACTCATGCCAGTGTCTCTGTTGGATAGTTCCAGTTCCAACACCGATGCCAGTATCCCTGGAGCAAGGTTCTAGTTCCAATACCGATGCCAGTGTCCCTGTTGGTAGGTTCCAGTTCCAACACCTATGCCAGTGTCCCTGGAGAAAGGTTCTAGTTCCAATACCGATGCCAGTGTCCCTGTTGGTAGGTTCCAGTTCCAACACCTATGCCAGTGTCCCTGTTGGTAGGTTCCAGTTCCAACACCGATGCCAGTATCCCTGGAGCAAGGTTCTAGTTCCAATACCGATGCCAGTGTCCCTGTTGGTAGGTTCCAGTTCCAACACCTATGCCAGTGTCCCTGTTGGTAGGTTCCAGTTCCAACACCGATGCCAGTGTCCCTGTTGGTAGGTTCCAGTTCCACTACCGATGGCAGTTTCCCTGTTGGTAGGTTTCAGTTCCAACACCGTTGCCAGTGTCCCTGGAGAAAGGTTCTAGTTCAAATACTAATGCCAGTGTCCCGGTTGGATGGTTCCAGTTCCAACACCGAGGTTCCAGTTCCAACACCGATGCCAGTATCCCTGTTGGCAGGTCGCAGTTCCAACACCGATGCCAGTGTCCCTGTTGGATGGTTCCAGTTCCAACACCGATGCCAGTTTTCCTGTTGGTAGGTTCTAGTACCAACACCGATGCCAGTATCCCTGTTGGCAGGTTTCAGTTCCAACACCGTTGCCAGTTTCCCAGGAGCAAGATTCTAGTTCCCTGTTGGAAGTTCTCAGTTCCAATCCTGATGCCAGTATCCCTGATGGCAGGTTTCAGTTCCAACACCGATGCCAGTGTCCCTGCAGGAAGGTTCTATTTCAGACGATGCTCTCTCCCGAGTGATTTACTCGGTCTCCCCGCGGTCAGCAATACGTTTAAACTAGTTTACAATCATGGCAGTAACGGTGCGGCCGCGTCGCGTCGCTCGTCGTCCCGCAGCTACACGGCTACACGGCTACATGCTGCAGCCATCACCGCCGGCCAACGATTAATGCGAATGTCATTTATTAGTTACAAGCTTGTAATTGTCGTGCAATTATATTTTCCGTTAGTGTATTACAAAGTTTGGTGTATGTTTTGAGGCCATGTAAATGCGAGCGACGGCGTAATTGGGTCCAGAAGCAATCTGAGCTACACGTACTGCTTGGATGGGCGGTTTAATTTAAACGTCTCCTGAATTAATTTGGTTCACCCGTTTATGAAATGTGAATTTAAACTTTGCTAACGCCCTATCCCTCTAAGGCAAGATTTTAATTATAGGTCTGAGTTAATGCTTCTCCATTACGCGCATGCATACTTCCACTTCCTTAGGATTAATTCAAATTTTAATTTATGTTGTTTATTTAGATGGAACATAAGTAGTAGTGAGGATGCGGAAGGACTTTCAGCCAGTTTGCGGTGTTTCTCTCTCATCAGTTGACCCATATGTGGACGGGTATATTCAGAAAGCAGAATCACACCTTCTGCTAAGAGAACGCAATGATTCGTTCTGGTATTACAGCAGATTCCATCACTCGTATTTACTTTTCCATATATTAGCTAGCGCAAATCGATCCAATGTTTAAGAAAGAAGTCCCAATTTCGACCAGTCGTCTGTTTTACCAATTTGTTCAAACGTTCAAATGATTTAAAGAAACTGTCACCGTACACGTTTCATATTCCTTCGTGGACTTAACTAACCTCCGCACTTTCAGCGATTAAAATTATGATCACAGCACGTTGGTCTTCCATGGTGTCATTTTCAAGTAGTCTTGCCTTTGTTTACTGAGTAAGTTTGATGTACTATCTATGATATATTATTGAACAGCTGATCATATATTTTGTCATGCATATGTCTTAGCTCTGGGGAGCAATTTGTAAGATGAATATTTGTATTTACTTCCCTGTGGGAAATAAGTTAGTTCATGGATATGTCTAAAGGGAATGGTTCCAGTTCATCTAAACAACTGTTCTTATTATTTTATATTAAAAATTCAATACAATAGCTCTGGTAGTTTCTATGTAAATCTGTTACATGTTTTCCATCTTAAAAATCACCAACACCCTCCCCCCAGAGCTAAGACATATCCATGTCAAAAATTAAAAAAAGGTATCCTTAGAAACTACTATAGCTACTGTATTGAATTTTTAATATAAAAGAATAAGAACAGCTGTTAGAAGAACTGAAAACATTCCCTTTAGACATATCCATGATTTTTTCCCACAGGGAAGTAAACAAAAACATTTTTCACCCGGCTATCAACTTTATGTTTGAAAAGTTTCATATTGATATAGTGCATTTTAGCAATAGAAATTAATAATTAGTCTTGTTAATTTATTTCAATAACATAGAAATCATTTTAAGTGTTTTAAGCTAGGAATTAAAATGTAAATAGTTTACAAATAAGTCTTAAGTCTTTTATTAGTAGTCTTTCTTATTATAGCCAGTAAATTAATATTTTTTTATCTTTTTCTGAAATAAAAACACTCAATAATAATGTACTTTGCTATCATATGTTTCCCTTCTCTTATTTTAAGACATAATATTTTTTTTCATTTTATAAAACGAAAATTTTTACAGCGGAATATAATTTATGAAATTTAATTTTGAGCGTATTTAAGTGTAATTTAAGTTGTTTTTTTACTAAGAAACCTCTAAAACAGGCATTGCCTTAAGAGGTCCTATTTCCCAGAGATTATATTTGGTTGTTAAGTATTTGTTTGTTTATTAATAGTTATTGTAATGCTTTGTGTTATTTATTTTAATATATGTGAAAATCTTTTTGTAATTATTAATCTAGTGGTAAAACCTAGCATGAGCAGATAAGAAGTATTATTTTAACCTAGCATGGCTAATGGAATTATATTAAGATTTGAAATCTATATAAATTGTAAAATTGTAATGAATGTCTGAGGAAATAAATATCTATCTATTGTTACTTTATGAATGGCTCTTACAATAGTCTAAGCCATGGGTCAGTATGGAGAACACAAAAATCCTCTCCAAAAGGCATAAAGTAATGAAGATAAACCTTATCGTTACTGACAAAAAAGTGGAAAAGAAATTGAGATAAGGCCTGTTTCAGCTTTTCTGGGGTGTAAAACGTACAAATAACCAAACATATCATAATTCCAAGCAATTAGACAAAATTCTAAACTAACTGATTGATAGAAATATAGATGTGTTTACGAAAAGCATGTAGATACAGAAGCACATGCATTTCACGGATTTCTGCTAATAATAACTAATTCCTCCTGATTTATCCTGTGTCCGAGTAAAAATTAACAGTACTGAGATTCTCCAAAGCCTCGTGGAAAGGAAACATAATAAGGCTGATGCTCGTGTTCATGGCCAATTAATTGGTCCATCATTCCACAGAGACGTCGTGTACTGTTATTAGCCAGCATTGTTTGGGCTCCGTGTGGGTACAAGGGTTATAACAATGCAGGAAGTCTGGAGTATGGCATACGGCGATTCGATACGGACCGGAGCCGAATATCGCATCGTTCGTTTCGTATCGAAGTATCGATCGATAGACTTATCTTATGAGATAAATATTAGTTAGTAAGGCCATAGTAATACGTATATGGTGTTTTAAGAGGTCAATCGGTGGGTGAATATTATTCAGAAAAGACTTCAGCCAAAATAGATAGTATAAAAATGTTGTTCCCTTTAACTACAGTAAGTTTCATAAGTATATTCTAAGGCTTGATTTTATACAAAATTTCAAAATAATATACGTAACGTGAGAACTAAGACTATGATAAAAATAAATTTATGGTCGATTGGTTACCTCCATAATGTAAAGGTCACTGGTCCAATCCTGGACTTAAACGAAGTGTGTTTGGGCTATTAATTGTGAATAATTGTTAATGTTGTATTTTTTAGTAGCAAAGCTATTTAATATCATATAAATAATAGCAATAGTTATTCACTCATGTTCGGATTAAAATACTCTAAAAATAAAGTTTCTGTCTTTTAAGAAATAATAGGAATAAGAACCCTTTAAAATTTTAAATAGGAATACCCATAATCGTTTTCTAAGCTCAGGTATCGTTTTACATTTTATTTTTCGATAAAAGTCGAATAACTTGTAAGCAGAACAGTAGTTTAATTCTTTAAAATATCGAATCAAAATATCGTATCGTACTTTGCATATTACGATATTTCGATACGACTATCGCACATAACTATGCTACAGCCTACAGCTCCAAGGCTGTAGGCGATGGTTTACAACCGGCAGCATCGCACATCGATTGGTCGTTCGCCATCTGGGGTTAGTACCCCGCCGATGTTACACCGCGAGTTTTTGTCGGTTCCCTTCTTCCTTGGAATTTCGTAATTTACGGGAGAATTGACTTCTGTTTTTCGGGATATCCACTGCGGTCGTGTCAAACTGATCCTTTCCCTTGTCCTGCTCCTGTACACTTGGGTTCAACTATGATTTGGATTTAACAACTTAATCAACAATTATTTAAGAACCCATACAAATCAAAATGCAAGTTTCCTTACCTTGAGATGTTCCTATAGTGAATATTTATGTGATTATGTTTTCCTACAAGTGACAACCATGTGTTTTTGTTCTTGTCAAACTCATCACGAAAAGTGAGTTAGGTACCTTTAAGTATTTGTGTACTGCAAATACAAGATGTCGGATAATATTGCTGATCAATGTTAAACGTTTAAATTGTTTATAGTTTGTCATTAGAAATATTAAAACTAGAATCTTTTTATACATTGGTGGACTTAAAATAGATGAAGCTATAGTCTACACCAACTTGTATCACATTTTTTACTATATTAAGGAAGCTATAACAATCTCTTATTCTTTTATAACATAGGAACAAAAGATTACATTAGGGCTCCATAATACAACGTACTTTTTTTTACCAGTTACTGTATCTATGTTATCGATTGACATAGTGCAAATATTAAAAATATTAAACTATTTATTTTTGAGTTGATTCCAGTGGTGCTGATAAAAAATAAATTTATTAAGAAATTATCTGTAAAACCCTCCAAAAACCAATTTTGGGCACTATACCCACCTAGACCGAATACCGGATTGACCGATAATTTAATAAAAACCGAGTTATAGCTATTCAAAATTAATGTACTTAGTAACACTGTATTTAAAGTAACTAAATTTAAAGGTACAAATGAATGACTTCCATAGTTTTAACACTGATTATAAAAATGTTTATTTTTTATCTTTTTTTGTTTTTCAAAACTTTTTGCATGTTTTTGTTCTTACCAATAAACAATTTTGGAAAACGAAATTAAACTGAAGTACAATCATTGAAAATTTGTATAATTTTTTATTAAGTGTTAATTTTGTGTCGAATATTAAAAATATACATTTTTTTATTCACTTTCAATGAAATATATACAATATTTTTTCATTAATTTATTTTTTTTTCTACATTTAAAAATATTTAAGTATTTTTTAAAATTGTTAAATTTATTGACCTGTGTTATATCATTAATTAAAATGTTAACCTAGGAAATATTTTATGTAACGGTGAGGGAATTTAGATATTTACGAAGTGAGTCTAAAAATGAATTTATTAAAGGACGAAACGGGTGGCGATGTCCTGTTAATCCAGCACCTAAAAGGAGGATGTAATTTATACTACGGATTATACTAATATCATACGAGCATATTTATAACACTATTAAAATAAAAAAGGTACAAAAGTGACCATTTTCACTGATTATAAAAACCATCGCCATCTTGTTTTTGGTACTTCCAAAGAAATTAGTGGCAATAACTTTTTGCATTTTATAGCACAAGAACCATAAATGGTTTTCACCTTAAAAACAAAGACTAAATATTGAAAACTGAAGTTTACCCTACTAATTTTCATTGAAAAAATGTCCAATACTAATACTGTATTGGTAAGTGAATCACCTGGTCTTTGTCAGGAACAATTGTACATGTGTCATCAAATTCATCATTCAGCCTTCACTCATATCCACCTAGAAATATACAACATAATGGTTATTTATCTATGAATTTTAATTTATATACATTATATACTCGTATGAATGGCATTTTTCGTAAACTGCTGCTGTTGGGAGAATCACATTGACCACTGCAGCACGGTTATTATTATCATCATATTACATATCTGAAATGGCGACCTACCCAGGTAGGTATTTTAAGCCAAGTATGGATGGGAAATGAGTGTAAGATGATTGTGACGAGACGTAGTCGTGTTGCAGACTAAGGCTGTAATGTTGCTTAGACAGGACGTTATACGGGTGGCGATGTCCTGTAATCCAGCTACTTGGAGGTCACGAATTGTGGATAGTTGTGAGAGATGGTCGGTGGATGTAATGTTCTCTTGTATGGATAACGACCACACTATTGAATACTACGCCAATGCATAAAGACTATACTCATAATTAGACCAATTCGTAATTCAAAGGCCGTGGTTCGGATTCCACGTTAAACTGTAGGCCCATTAGTTGCCATTGACTGTTGGGCTATTAATTAACAGTCCTGTCTAAGGAACATGTCAGCCTTAGTCAGTAACAAGACTACAAGATCGCGCCACAATCATCCTACATTCAATTCTTATGCATACTTGGCTTAAAATACCTACATTGTTGTACGGTTGCCATTTCAATGACCTAATCTAATGTAATACATAAAAAACTCAACAGCCAAAGACATCTAAGGGACCTGCAGTTTTATCGAGAGGTCCGATCAGTTTTAAGAGTTAAGAACTGGTCTAATTATGAGAATGTTTGTTATGAAGAACGTAGTATTCAATAGTGCAGTCATTGATCCACACCAGAGAATATCACATCCACCGACAATCCCTCATATCTATCCACAATTATTTATGACCTCCGAGTAGCTGGATAACAGGACACTCCGACGTCAGCTGTTTGAATTTAGTGTGTCAACAACTCAGCTGATTTGTTATCCATATCTTGTGTCCAGACCCCAGTGCCAGCTGGGCCGGCTAGCGGAAGTAGATCTCTGGTGGCGCCTCAGCATCGATTCTATTGTTCACCCTCCATAACCGCGGAGTCGGAGTTGCCAAATGACTACAATCAACGCGTGCCTGTCAGCAGACCGTGCTGTCACCGCCGAGCTCATAGCTCATAACGGACCAGGCCGTCGACTGACAACTGCTGACTAAGAATCTCTGCTCTTATGCCCATCTTTGCACGTAGGGAAGTGAACTAGATGTTGATTGCCATATTTTTTGTGGCAGGTGGTAACTCTTTATGAGTACCCTTCCCCCCGCCCTGCGAGGGTTATGTGGTGACTCCACCGTTAAGCGGTGTTTACCCAAACTAAACCCACCTTCCTCCATCCGTCCAGACGTGTATGAGCAACTTGAAAGGACGGGATACATTTATTCATTTTGGATATACTCAAACCAACATCTACTCTAGGGAACCTTATTTACATTTGAGGTACAGCCAGACGGTAGTCGAAAAACCTCTAGAGCAGCCAAAAAATCCACCACCGATCATTCTAGTCGTGCAGGGTGTTCAGACTCAGGCGGTAGTCAGCAACCTACCAGGAGAGGCAAGAACAAAAAAGTGATAGGGAGGGACTTACCAGGCATTAGTAAACTTATTTTAATACTCCCAATTTCTATGTCTGAACTAGTAAAAACCAGTCAGTGAGACGACTAGGGGAGAAGATTAAATTAAGTTTCCTAAGGATACACTTTTAGCAGGTTTTTATATAACCTTTTTGAACTGGATACTACTGTCTTTACTGGATACACTATTCGTTAATAGTGTAAGACATGTAGTCCTAATGCATCATTGTTTATCTTACTATATATATTAAACTGGCAAACTATTTGGTTTGCCAAGATAGGGTATTCGAAATGTCCCTCATTGAAAGGCTGGGCCAGAGTCAACTTTGTTCTTTTCCCGTAACACGCAGTGTGAATCTTTCCATCCGATATACGCCAGAGACATTTTATTTTACTGAGTCAAGTCAAGGATATTCACAATCTTTTTAGGAATAAAGAAAAAGGCGCAACTGTTTTTAACTGTCTGTGGTGGGTTTCAGTACTAAAGGAAATGAAGACTAGTTCATGTTAGCCAATTGACCTTTCTGTTTACTTTAGAGAAGACATCTTTTCACACGGATGGAATCACTCTTCTTCCGCTCTATACTAACTAACTGACCGAGTGTCCATCAAAGTTCATCAGTATAGGAAACCATGGTTGACGCAAGTTGACTGGGGCCGTGTCGTGTCCTGTAATCCAGCTACTTAAAGGTCACGGATTGTGGATAGTTGTGAGCGATGGTTGGTGGGTGTAGTGTTATCTTGTGTGGATTAACGTCCGCACTATTGAATACTACGTTAATTCACAAAGACCACACTCATAATTAGACCAGTTTGAAATTCAGAGGCAGTGGTTCGAACTCCATGTTAAACTGTAGGCCCCTTATATGTGCCATTAATTGTTGAGCTATTAATTAACAGATCTGTCTAAGGAACATGTCAGCCTCAGTCAGTAACAAGACTACAAGATCGCGGCACAATCATCTTACACTCATTTCTCATTCATACTTGGCTTAAAATACCTACATGGGTAGGTCACCATTGAAGTAACTGACTAAAAGGTTATGAATGAAAACTAAGGCAAATGGTTACGTAGAATCACTCGGTATTTTGTACATTTCTATATAACCATGTCAAAACTAGTCATTGGAATTTAGATGCTGGAGGTAGTATTTAGTGGTTTATTAATTTGATTGTCTGTATCTTTGAATTGAACAAAGAAGAAAATTAAGGACTAGGTGAATAAAATAACCAATCGCTCATAACTATCCACAATTTTTCTATTTGACTAAGGCCATTTGCAATGTCAATGGTGCCAACTGAATATTGCACAGACAGTGGGCAGCGGGTGTACACGGTTAGGTCCTGTTAGCAGATAGCTAATGATGCCGCTTGTCGTGAACTACTGCGTTGCTGTGACCACACTACAGCTGGTCATTTGTGCGCATTTATTTCACATTTAGTTTGACACCTTGTCACTGTCTGTGCCGTATTGTGCGCGATTGCCTCGTTATAGACAGTGACCGACCATTCCCTGGGAACCTGTATTGTTGACCAACTTCAATGCCACAGTTCTTCGTTTCAGGTTCACGTTTACGATGTTGAGTAAGATAGAGGTTGGCGCTGATTGGAGGTCATTTTGTATTACACACAGGAAAATTTCCCGCAGGAGCACGTCAGCCGTTTTACCGCCGGAAGAAGAGTGAGCACACCCATCATCACCATGCATCCAGTGCGAACACGATAATAGGAGTGAGATAGTAGGAAAATGATGGTGGGTGAGGACGGACTCAGTCGGCTGACCAAACAAGGCCGAGAGGTAAGCTTTCCGCCGTGCCAAGCCCTTCTATTCGGTCCTAGAGAGGTCCTAAAAGGAAGTTCAACGGAATAGTGGACTTCTAGAAAATTCACTAGTCTCCAGCAAGGTCATAACCCCAAGCCACAAGAGCTTAAAACTACCAAATTATGTTTACTTGGGCTACAGATATACAGAATGTCTGTGACCAAACTTTTTGTTATGATTTGATTAGATTATTGAAAAAATGACTATACCAATGAATGAAATGAATGAATGAAATGAGTGTGAATGAGGATAGATTGTAAGATGATTGTGGCGCGATCTTTTCTGTTACTGAAAGCTGTGCAGGTTTAGTGTCTGTGAGGACACTGAAAGAATCATTTCACATGGAAATTTATATCTTAACAATACCACTTTCATCAACATGTCTAAATGAAATGGTTTTTTTATTCGGATGATAATAAGGAAAAATATGCAGGTTCTCCGACACATAAACTATGATTTTTTAATGCATAAAATGGATAGATCTCAACCACTAGAAGCTAAATATCAAGTTTTCAAAAATATCGTTTAATTTTAAGAAAACTTTTTTTCCCAGCCTTAAACTTTAACATTGTTGAGCCATCAGATAAATAATCAGTGTTTAGATTTTTAATACCAAGGAACTTTAAATAGAGAAAAACTATTTAGGGAACTTAATTGTGTAGTTTTTAAGCTGATTCAATGTGAAATATAAAATTAGAAATTTTTAAAAATTCATGTTAGCACAAAAAACTTTTTTTAAAAAACTAGTTTATGACGTATGTCTTTTAAACTCGTGAGCATTTTGGTCATCTACCAAATTGGTCCTCACCATTTTACTGAGAAATCGTTGCAGCAGAACTATAATTTTAAAATTTTTTTTTAAAATTAAAATATGTGGATCAAACTAAACCGATAGAAAAATTTTGCCAGCTTAAGCTCAACGAACTTATTCGCCTAATGATTGCGTTGCGATGTGGGTTCCGCATCATACGGGCGGGAAACGCCTAATTTAATACTAGGTCTATAAGCTTGTCAAAGTGGAGCAGTGAAATCGTGTGACCTGATAAATATACCCATCTTAGTCTTGAGGATAGTAAGTTTTATATAGGAATTATAGATCAAAATGGAAATAAGACTAGTTTAAACCGAAAACTGTTGAATTACGATGTATTTATGAGAATGGTTTTTTTCTATGAAAATATGGAAAAATTTTATTGGTCTCCGATATGACAACAGTTTAAGATTAATGTCGGTATTTATATAACATGAATAAATTGTATTCATTTATTTTAAATTGTTAGTCGTTGTATTTTACAAATTGTTTTAGATAAATTATAGAAATGTTTTCGCAGATAAAAATAATCGAATATTATTTTTTTATTTTAAAAAACTTTCTATAATTTAAACAGACTATTTCTACGTATTTTTTAATACATGAAAGTGAGTAAAATTAATTTTTTAATTTTGACGTTTTCATTGCTTAGAAAAAATCTTTTAAATTCTTAATACAGTTCCTACATTTTAAAGAGGAGAAGCTTATTTCGGTGTATTGAGTTTTCAACCTGTAGATTCCATTATACCGTTGGTCCTCACCAAAATAGTGGTACTGTTTTAAAATCGTTTGCAGCTATGGAATCTCAGCCCTGAATTTTTAAGCTTTATTGACGATTTCGAAATTAAAACCCCATGGAAAGTGTGCATTCACAAACTATTTAACCGATAGAATGAGAACGTGATTTTGGCCAGCTCATGTACCAATTCGTTTACCGGAACTTATTCGCCTAATGATTGCGTTGCGATGTGGGCTTTATCATACGGGCAAATCTAATATAAATACTACTATAATTCAAAGTGGAGCATAAAGTCACCTGATAAATATAACTTTATAATATTTAATAAGTTTGTGATAGGATTTATGTACTATAAGATACAAATTTTTTAATTAATTACCCGAAAATCACAGTTACTCTTTATGTAAATATGGTTAAAGTATTGTTACATGCCATTTTAAATGTACGATCTAAAGACATTTTAAAAATCTTTCTAAAAATTCGTAAAATTCCTTATAACTGTATTTTTTAACAATTAAAAATTGAAAAAATCTATATCTTTATTGAATATTAATAAAGTTTTAGCGAAAAAAATCAAAATTTAACATTTATATTTTAAAAAAACTACTATTTTTAACCAATTTTTACGTATGAATAACATCGTATTATATATTAAATTTTTTAAATAAGAAGAAAAATATTGTTTTATATATTTAAAAACACATATTTTCATAATCTTAAAAAATTTTAAAAAGAATCTTATTTTAACAAGTGTTTAATTTTTGAAAACAATCACATTTATTAAAAAAAAAAAAAAAGAGATTATGTTGCAAAAAATCTTAAAATGCTATTTTATAAAAATGAAAATTATTACAAAAGTGGGATATTATAAAAGAATACCCATAATAAACTATTATTAATATCAGGCATTAAAAGGTATGGTTATTTATAAAATATATAAAATTAACATACAAGAAAATTTTATTTAGTTTGACCGATGCTTGCTCCAAAATGTCCATATTACAGTATAGTAAAGCCTTTTTTATTAATGTTACCGCAAATAACAATTTCGTTGATAAATAGATAATAACTAAAAAGAATAAAATAATGTATCAGTGGACTGTATTAATACTTTCTCCCTTATAATAAAAAGATAATTTTAGTTAAACTATTTCTTTAACTTTTATATATTTTATTTTATACAATTCCAACTTGTAATTTATTTTAAGATAAAAAATTAACATTTTTAAAATACATTGAAAAAGAAAAAAAATTTTTGGTATAAAACATTCCCTTAGACATTAATTTAATTTTTTTAAAATAAATACAATTTTTTAAAAACATTTATCATATTTTAAAATACAAGAAAACGTTAAAATATTTGGTAAAATATACTGCGTTCGCCACCTACTTAAAATTTAATTTTTTTAGATTACTAATTTTGTTTAGTTTTTAATCTGTTTAATGGTGATAGTGTTTCATGAGATTATTGTTTTGCAAAAAAATCTAAAATTATTTTTTTACATTTAAAAACCCCATAACTTTTGAAACATTAGTTTTACAAACATGTGGGTGGTCTCATATTATTTGGGACCTTTATACCTATAAACTATGACATTTTATATCTTTAGAGCGGATTTTGAGAAATTTGTTTTTAATGGTTTTTGAGGCAAACTACACTACACAAAATTAAAAAAATGAAAAAAGATCTGGGGTTATGGCCAAAGTGCACCTTTGAACCGAACTGCGTAAAAAATCGGATTCGATCAGTGTGGTCGATAGTTAAAAAACGGATATATCCACTCTAAACTCAAATTTAAAATGTAGACGAAATAATGCTTTCTCCATATACTAGGAATAAGGGGAGAAAATAAAATATATCTTATTCTTATAAAACTGAATCTCTCGCTTCTGCATTTAAAGCTTAATGTTCAATAAGTGAAGTTCGATCAGTGAGACAGGTGCAGGTGTGAAGTATACAAGTGTTTTTGAATGTTTGGAATGCCGAGCAGTGTTGCCAATCAGTGTGGCGTAGCCGTGAAATGCCCCAGTATCGTTGACCCCGACACAATGCAGCAAAATACCCCACTTATCCCGGATTACCGTACCTGTTCGTACACCACGTCTCCGTCTGCGCCGGCTTCCGGCCAAATAAATATGCCGGCCTTTCTTTTAACTTATTTCAATTTAAAATTGATATTAACATATTTCTCATCGATCATTTGTATTCTAGTAGTTGGTCCATGATTCAAGGGAATTTATTTAGTTGGAATAGAGTACACTACTGGTAAAAACTGTTATTATACAGGATGAGTTTCTACTGCCCCATTTACTTCACAAGAGTGTTCTACACACTAAAAAGAACAAAAAAGGTTCCTATGGACCCATTTGACTTAACCTAATTAATGAGCTATAAAACGATAACCTGTTATTTTACTCAACTTTACCTTACAACAACAGAAAGTGAAATAAATCTGAAGTTTCACAAAATGATATACTGTATCTTTGAAAACACTAGGTTATAAAACAAAGCAGAAAAATTAACGTGACATAGCACAACCTTTAGGCAATGAAATGTGGTCTTAAACTTACTGTAAAAAAATCCTTCTATCATGATTTCTGCTGTCTTATCACATGTTAATTAGACTGTATTTTTAAAACAATGTTGTTGTTACTTTGACCGGATTATGTGAGACAATGGTTTAGTAACTGGCCAGAGGTTCAGATGTTGTGCCATAGTAGGGAGTGGGATATGTGCCAAATAATTAGGTTATAATAGTGATTGGGCGATGTGAGAGTTGGTCAGATGATATTATAGTGATTAGAAAATGTACGAGTTGATCAATTTCAATTTTTTTTTCAATTTCAATTTGCTTATTTCATTAATTACATATACAATTTACACAGTAGCCATTTTTTTACCTCTCTAGCTAAAAGCTATTTGAGAGGAAAGCTCTAAACTGTTGCATTATATTTATTGGTCAATTATCAATTTAGTTCCTAAAAAAACCAACAAATAAATATTAATATTGATAATAACGGAAAATAATAATAATAACAATAATAATAATAATAATAATATAGCAACAACAACAATAATAACAATGATCCTACGGGAGAGCACAATTTCCAATAAAGCATAAAAGTATATCGTAAATTAATATAAATATAAATAGGGCATAATATAAATATTTATAAATTATTAACAAAATTCCCAACAATATTACATTTGAAAATAAACTATGTAAACAATTAACAACATTAAATAACCACTTACATAACATATACACATACACATATCAAAAACAAATTTATCGTATTCCTCTATGCCCTGCCCCCCACCACCGACCGAATGCCAACAGCTGGGCCGATAAGCTGTTGTGGGGCAAGTGACTACCAACTACAATATGATCCTGAAAGTCAAGTCACAGTGGTCTAAATACCAATAATTTTGCTCTTTTTACCAATAAATACATTTGAATTTGCTATTAACTTTTGATTCCTCAATTAATCCTTATTTGTTGTTGATATGTGTTGTAACAATAACCAATATTTGTTCACAATAACCAAGAAATACATTACTAACACTAACACATTAACCCAAAGGTAAGTTTAACCTTGTTTAACCTACTAACTTATGTACAGTTTTTCAATAATTACAGCACAACATTTTTAGGTGTAGGTAGAACTTATGGACAGTTTTTCAATAATTACAGCACAACATTTTTAGGTTTTCAACATTTTTTAGGTTTGGTCAGATGATTGTAATAGTAATTGGATGATGTGACAGTTGATCAGATGATATTGTAGTGATAGATAGGAACATATCATATAATAGTTATATAATATTTATTTAATTCGATCTGATTACAATCATACAAAATTTACACTATTGTTTAAACCAAATTTAAATGCGGTGAAATACTTTAAAAATAGGTCAATATTTAATGAGTTGTTGTTATACAGTTTTATAGTTATATTTAAAGGTGAAAATAAACCCAAATTCGTCCTATAATAAAAAGGAACGAACAGCTGAGGACAGCGAGAGCCTGGCGAAGAAGGACAAATTCCAGTTGAGATAGGAGCTCGCAGTCGTTCAGCGTTTATGAGTTTGTGAAAATACAACAAACTAGCGCTTTTGCGTCATATATATTAATCTTGTATATTAAATGCATATAACAAGTGAACATAATGAGCATCAGTAGCGTAATTACCAAATACCTTAAGATGTAAGAAACGAATGCATCGGTTTTGGACGCTTTCAATTGATTACGTACAATATGCCACATGAGGATTCCAAACAATTGACCCATACTAACTTTGGTCGGACAAGTGCAAAAT
Source organism: Nephotettix cincticeps (assembly GCA_023375725.1). NCBI lineage: Eukaryota > Metazoa > Arthropoda > Insecta > Hemiptera > Cicadellidae > Nephotettix > Nephotettix cincticeps. Next base: position 20,904,133 of record CM041788.1, on the reverse strand, counting down.
ACAGAAGTTTTAGTGAGTTCGTGTTTTGTAAAAAAGAAAGGCGTAGTATAGCCCAGAGTAAATAAGCTGATTTGCAAACAGAAACCATATGCTCTGCTAATGAAACTTTTGAATCAAATATTATACCCAAATCGTTTAAGGATGAACATCTTGTAAGAGTGTGAATCACTCCTTATTGAATGTGTGAAGATTGCACGATATGATTAGATTAGATTAGATCAATGTAGGTATTTTAAGCCAAGTATGAATGTGGATTGAGTGTAGGATGATTGTGGCGCGATTTTGTAGTCTTGTTACTGACTAAGGCTGTCATGCTCCTTAGACAGGACTGTTAATAGTCCAACAGCCGATGGCAACTAATGTACCTACAGTTTAACGTGGAATCCAAACCACAGCCTCTCAATTACGAGTCTCTGTGGATTAACGTAATATTCAATAGTGCGGACGTTCATCCACACAAGAGAACACTACATCCGCCGACCATCTCTCACAACTATCCACAATTCGTGACCTCCAAGTAGCTGGATTACAGGACGTCGCCACCGTATGCAGTGGAAGGACAGTTGGTTCTGGTGATCATGTATGACGAGTATATCGGACAACACCGGTGATACAGGGGTTGAATATCGGTTGATCAGACACAGCCATGAGTCAACACCGGTGACGGTCGCGACCGCGCGGGTGGTTGACCGGTGATCAGACGACGTCATGACGTCACGACGGGCTTATCTCCCTCGTGATCGCCTCCTCGTGACGGCCATTCTGCTCTAGTTGATGTCATCATTACCTTTAATACGCGCGCATCGATTATGCCTTAACTCTCCTGTCCTCCTCGTAATACGCGATTATATAGGCCTACTCTACTCAACTGATCTTACGATACATAAAGCTACCCTCCATTACCTTTCTCAACTTTATTCGGACATGGTTGGTGTATTCGAACAGATTTTGACTATTTACGTTATGAATATAGGCATTAGCCTATTACATATAATAATACATATTAATGCATTACTAGGGTAGTATTTACATGTCATTCAGATTGTTTTTCTCAAAATCTCACCCTTTTATATTGCTAAAAACCAGTTATCGTTAACTTTTGAACAAATTTTTGATTGATAAGTGGTAATAAAATTATATTACATTTCTATAAGAAATCGAAAATATTGAGATGAGTCGACCATATAAACAGAAGGGAGCTGGACTTCACACTGAAAATGGCAGTAGAAAATGTTCCATAAAGGAGACGACCACTGGGGCAACCAAGAATACAAATGCACTGATCAGGCACAGAAGGACATGCGGACGCCTAACGTTCCAGGCCTCAAGCAAGACAGAGAAGGATCGCTATAAACTATAAACTATCGAAGTATTTTAATTTTCCAGACGTATATTTTACCAAACCTCTCTCTTAATTTTTGTAAAATAATTTTTTAAACTTCATAATGTTTGTTCCATCTCTGAACAAACAAATGTAATAGTCGAAATTTTAGTAGACTTAAAAAACTGAAAGCGTTACTTTTAGAGGAGGATATTACATCGAAATACTTCAACATGTTAAAAAGTATCAAAATCCGAGCTAAATAAATAAAATCCGTGTTTGCAATAGACCGGATTTCCGCGTGTCTTCACGTTTAGGGTCAAACGATTTTTGATCCTCGGTCAATGTAGAATGTAGAGTACTAAACGTAGTTTCTGGTTCTGAGTGGAAAGTAATATTGACATGAGAGTTATCGATACGGCGAGAGCTGTGATTGGAGCGCCGTGGCCCGTGTCCCTCCGTGGTCCACTTGCTGGGATTAGCCCACATTGGGGCTGTCATCGCCGTCTGGAGGCTGGACGTCGGACCGGCCGACATGGACACTTCCGTACAGTTCCGCAACTGCAGAGATGGATCATCTTACGAGAATGTAGGTAAAAGTGTTACGGGTCGTCAATTGAAACGTTGTCAATCGATATGTCATCTATTATTAATACATTGTCAATTGATTCATTGTCAATCGAAATGTCGTCATTGAAACGTCTTTAATCAAAACGTCGTCAATTAAAATGTCGTCAGTTAAAATGTCGTCAATTGAAACGTTGTCCTTCAAAACGTTGAGAATTGAAAATCGTCATTAAATCATCGTTAATTAATGTGTTGTTAATCGAAATGTCGTCATTGAAACGTCTTCAATTAAAATGTTGTCAATTGAAATGTCGTCAATCAAAACGTTGTCTTTCAAAACGTTGAGAATTGAAAATCGTCATTAAAACATCGTCAATCGAAACGTTTCCAATCGAAACGTCGTAAATTGGCGTCTAGAATTGAAACATCGTCAATCGATACGTTGCCAATCGAGACGTTGTCAATCAAAATGTTGTCAATCGAAACGTCGTAAATTGACGTCTAGAATTGAAACATCGTCAATCGAAACGTTTCTAATCGAAACGTCGTAAATTGACGTCTAGAATTGAAACATCGTCAATCGATACGTTGCCAATCGAGACGTTGTCAATCAAAACGTTGTCAATCGAAACGTCGTAAATTGACGTCTAGAATTGAAACATCGTCAATCGAAACTTTTCCATTCGAAACGTCGTAAATTGACGTCTAGAATTAATTGAAACATCGTCAATCGAAACGTTGCCAATCGAAACGTCGTCACCGAAACGTCGTAAATTGATCTCTAGAATTGAAACATCGTCAATAGAAACGTTGACAATCGAAACGTTGTCAATCGAAACGTCGTCAATCGAAATGTCGTCACTGAAACGTCGTCAATCAAAACGTCTTCAATTAAAATGTCGTCAACTGAAATTTCGTCAATGGAAACGTTGTCTTTTATAACGTTGAGAATTGAAAATCGTCATTAAACATCGTCAATCGAAACGTCGTAGATTGACGTCTATAATTGAAACATCGTCAATCGATACGTTGCCAATCGAAACCCCGTGAACTGAAACGTCTTCAATTGAAACGTCGTTTGTTTATTCTAGGACTGAAAAATATTTTGAAGACCTTTACTGCCCTATCAAGGGGAAATAGTGTTTTAAACTTAATAAAAGTGGAAATATTAACCAACCTTTTTTCGCTGAAGGATAGAGTCATGATTAGGATTTAAGCCTACTTCGTAAATAAAAACCCAATATTTGTTGTTGCAAATTCCTCGAAACTAACCTGAGAATATTCCAGCATATACCAGTTTTGGGAGGGCAACATATTCTCCATTCTCAACTTATCTTTAGTCGGTGTTGACGTTGAACTCATTCTTCTTCTTAAAGAGTCTACCTTACTGGCGAAATATTTCGTTTTAACCCCATGAGAACATTACTATTTTGTTTATATTTTATTCAGAAAAATATCATAACTACGCAATTATATGTATAAATTAATTAACACGGGTTTTATGCCAGAAAAATAAAAATAAATAGAAAATGTAATGCCCTAGGTTACCTTTAATTTGATACCTTAATCATTTTTACGACTGTAAGTTAAAAATCAATTTTAATACTTAATGTTAGGTTTGCGAAAAACTAAAAATACAGTAGGTTAAAATACAATATTACGATCAATAGTTAGAATAATCTAGGGATTTTATAGATATAACAGCTATCATTCTATTCTGTTTCTGAATTTGTTAGTAAAATTCACTTTTACATAGTGTACTTATAAATATCCATCACGAATAATTATTGTAAATTACTATTTGGAAAATGAGAAGGCCCAAACTATTGTTGTTATTATTTAAACATATGGCGGCATGGTAAATTTTGACATTGATATGTCTTAGATATGAAATATGCCTTAGCTCTGGGGTGGGGGGTGTTGGCGATTTGCAAGATGAAAATTTGAAACAGGTTTCCATAGAAACCACTAGAGCTATTGTATCGAATTCTTAAGAATATGAACAGCTGATTAGAAGAACTGAAAACGTTCCATTTAGATATATCCATGATCTAACCTAATTCACACAGGAAAGTAAATACACATTTTTTTAATTCCACAGTAATAGAAATGAAAGGGCGTGGGAAATTAAAAAAGTAAACAAGAATAAAAATAAGTTTCATAACTATTGGTGTTCACGTTTTCACGAAAAAGACGTATACATATACCTTGTTTAGCGTTACTGAAAGACTGACAGGCACAGAAAATGAGATAAGACCCATTTCAGCTTTTCAGCAAAATATTTCAGCAAAAAAGACGTGAGATGACAGAGCGACACTTCAAAGGGCTGTGGGAGAGCTGTAGAGCTGTAGCTGTAGCCGGGATGGCTGCGAAGATCAAGGTGCAATTGATTCTGTTCCGCCCTTAGAGGAAGCGGCCGTGCGAAAACAAGCGTCACTCTATTGTTTCAGCCTCATTGTCGGGCTCGCACCAACAGGGAAAAACGAAAACGAACCATACCGAGATTGAATTTTTTTGTAGCATCTGCCTAGAGTTGTACGCTCGCATGGATGGGAAAGCCGCTTAGGCTTTGTTTTGGGAAATCTTCGTTGGGTTTGTAGTTTGTCTTGTCCTCGGTTGATTTTCGTGATCTAGCCGACTTACTGATTTACAAAAAATATACTTTCAAATATTATTCAGAGTTAGTTTTATTTAAGTGAATCCCTGTCTGCAAAAGTATGAAAATTGATCTCGTCGTCCACGTAATATTTTTAATGTCCTCCTCATCGGATTGAAACAGGAATACAATCTCAGCATTGGTCTGTTTCTTTGTGTATTTTTACTTGATTTTCACTAGAGTAAAACGCATGTTTCGATGAGAGTCAGTTCGGTGTTGCCAAATCGCCCTATTCTATTACAGCATATAGTTACGTCAGCTGATAGGCTAAATGAAAAATGGCAACACTGCTGGGCAAGAGGGGGTGAGGGGGGACCAGCTGTCCAAGACGTCACCGGACCATTTTCGTGCGGTTAACTCTATAATTGCCACTCACCCAAATACTGGGTGTTTGGATCGTGTCTGAGTCATAGAACTGTAAAGAACTACTAAAATATTTCTAGTTCTGTGGATTGAACATGATAACCGTTGGCACGCGTCAGGAACGGGCCTCTTCTCTTCATATTTGGCTGGAAGGGAGGAAACACTCTTACTTCATGAAGCTGAATAATCATGATCAAAATCAGATTTGCTTCGAGGGCAGATTTTCTGTGGATCTTAATGGAATTTTCACCACAAACCTGAATTGTTTTACAGGGTTTTCAAATATTCCAGTAGAGAGGTTGTCTATTGTCTATGTCTCGTCATTCCATAGAGGCAATAGTAATGGCCTGCATAAGTAATTGCAGTAATTGAATTCATTGTTCGACTATATTCAGTTATATAATTTGAAAAAGTTAAAAAACGATTGAAATTTTTGTTAATTGATTTGGGTGCCAACATATGGATTCAGTTTTATTGTAATATTTACTCGACGAAACTATCTCACTTACCATCAAAACTTTACGTCTTTTCAAGAATGGTTAGCTTTTGATGAAACAACAAAACATACTTTGAATTTTTGGCCTGAATATTAATTTAATGAAATCTTACTTCTTCATGGTCAGAAAAATACCCTTTCTAGTAGATGGATCATGAAAATTGAAACAGCCATAAAAACATGTACTGTACAAGTCTAAGAGTTGTATAAACTACTTCAATCATAGACTGAAACCAATTGTGTATGGGTGAAAATTTAAAACCTCCATCCAATTCGTGACCTCCTACTTGGAGATCACGAATTGTGGATAGTTGTGAGACATGGTCGGTGTGTGTAGGTTCTCTTGTGTGGATTAACGTCCGCACTATTTAATACTACGTTAATCCGCAAAGACTATTCTCATAATTAGACCAATTCGTAATTCAGAGGCCGTGGTTTGGATTCCACGTTAAACTGTAGGTCCATTAGTTGTCATCGGCTGTTGGGCTGTTAATTAACAGTCCTGTCTAAGGGACATGTTAGCCTTAGTCAGTAACAAGACTACAAGATCGCGCCACAATCATCCTACACTCAATCCTCTTTCATACTTGGCTTAAAATACCTACATTGTAGTATGGTTGCCATTTCAATGAGTGCGTGATGCGCTAAACAACGATCAAACATTCACGCGATCTTTGATTTAGCAGCTATCGGGATCGGAATGATCAATTAGCGCATGGGAACGTCCCGTGGCACGACGGTTCCTCACGACCGCGACAACGGACGACCCCGCGGCTGCGGCTGCGGCAGATAGCGTCTAATTAGCCGCCAGGCTGTCATCTGGAGGGACGGCAGAAAAAATCAGGCTCAGGTCACCAAGGCTTGGTTTAAACTCATCAACAATATTGTTAATTTTTTAAAGTTATGACTTTCCCGCAAATCGAATATCAAAAAAAGAGGGTGGTAGTAAATCTACCTTGTCTTATTCGAATCTAGGCGACAAAACAATCCAGCGATGCTGAAGGGCTTCTAGACATCTAACACCAACGACGTCGAACTCAGGTTCACGTCTCGTCCTCTTCTGGCCATGAAGCTCACCGTTATTAGCTTCACAGGCTAGTCGGCTAGTTCACCGCCGAGTGTAACTGACCGGTCGGAAGGGCAAAAGTCGGTTACTGGCGAGTAGCCAGAATTTCCGTACGCCTGCGAGGTTAGTTTAGGCAATTTTGGGACACTCATGCAATGCTCGTGGCTGTTGGGCACAATGTCGGCGCGCGTTCCGACATTAAACTGTCAAAGTAGTATGATCAGATTGCAAAGTATGATATAGTTTGATCAGGCCTACACGTCATGGCCCGGAATGCACAAGAATTTGCGCATGTCACACTGTTCCCGAGTCCTATATTTCTTGACTGAAAGCTGTCACCTGGGATACGATATTCTGAATAGTGAATGATAAATGGATAGGCTTGTAACCAGCAAAGACTACATTTTTTGCAAACCGTTTATTTAAATAATGTATTTACTTCCCTTTGGGAAATAGCTTAAATCATGGATATGTCTGAAGTGAATGATTTGAGTTCCTCTGTCCTTATAACCATGTGACGTCACTTCCGTTTCCAATTTTTCTATGATGGATTGTCAATACCCCCCCAGAGCTAATTCAAATCCATCTCAAAATTTTTTGTACATTGCTTGGAATTATGATATTTTTGGTTATGTTTTATAAACCAGAAAAACCAAACTGCGTCTTATCTCAACGTCTGTCTGTCTTTATATAATGTAAACACGAGTTTTTACCGCTTAACCGTGAAAGCTAGAGTACCTACAGTTGTAAATCTTATTTTCATTATTCTATACCTTTTGGAGAAGGATTTCTTTTTTACTAAACTGTAAAAACCACTTCTATAAAAATAGAACAATGAGATCTCAAAAACCCAGTTTTGAACAATATTAGACTTTAATTTACTGAACATGTTATCTGTGAAAGGGATTTACTATAAAAAAATTACCAATCTATTTCCATTTTTTTAACTATGTCAAAATCATACTATATTTAAATGATATCTCACGTATAACGAATTTTAATAGTTTAATCTAATATTCTAATTGTAAAGTAATGCTAAATAATCAAGCTGAGAGTTTTCTCCTTTGTGTTTATTTCTTTAATTTTTCAGTTTTATATTTTGACATTATAATAGTCTTTCTTCTTTGAAATGAATCATAAAACCGGTAAAAAGGACGGGTCAACTGATAGTTTATTATAAAACAAACTACTCACAAACTGTCTACTCTCTTACTTGTATAATATCTACACCAAGGAGTGTAATAATAAACGTATAATAACGTTATAATAAACACTTTCTGGGACGGTCAAAGCCGTTAATGATTACCCAGATGAGATTTGAACCCTTGGCCTCTTCCAAAAAGGTCCAACACCCTAACTACTTACTAGACTTGCAGGGTATTTACAAATTGTTACAATGAAAACATTTGATTTCTTAGCTACAGCTGATTGGTTTACTTTCCATTAGCAACATGCTTTACTATCCAATGCCATCTGAATCATTCATTAATGTAAAACTATGAATTAAATGTGTACTGTAAAAAATGAACAGCTTTATTCACCACGTTAATAGTTTACGGTTTTGGGGGATTATGTATTTATATTTTTATTTTCTGTCTGATTAAAATCACGTGTTTATATGTTGGCCAAATAATAAAATAAGTACAATGTTTATACATATTACGTTTATTATAACAATCAGCTGTTGAATATCTTTCCTATAAAATCCGTATTACATGTTATTTCTTGAGTTTGGATTTATTTGAAAAAAATTAATCCTCAGATTTATTCGTTGTGGGAATGTTATTACAAATATACTTATCGTTTTAATAGTTTAATCTAATAATTTTGTAAGAAGTCCGCGAAAATAATATCACAAGTTTTACTGAGAGTTATCCTTTGTGTGTTACTTAATTTTTCAGTTTTATATTTTGACATTATAATAGTCTTTCTTCTTTGAAATGAATCATAAAACCGGTAAAAAGGACGGGTCAACTGATAGTTTATTATAAAACAAACTACTCACAAACTGTCTACTCTCTTACTTGTATAATATCTACACCAAGGAGTGTAATAATAAACGTATAATAACGTTATAATAAACACTTTCTGGGACGGTCAAAGCCGTTAATGATTACCCAGATGAGATTTGAACCCTTGGCCTCTTCCAAAAAGGTCCAACACCCTAACTACTTACTAGACTTGCAGGGTATTTCAATGGTTCTAAAATTTGTGAATCTCGAAGTAATTTTTTTTTAATCTACTGCTGTCACTGTGGATAGATATGCATGATACGGTATCCAAACATCTACTTTTGGGATTTGTGTGATACCTCAAGGATTCATATTACTAGTAAGTTCGAATATGTTAGTAAGTTGTATTGTTAACCTATAAGATGGAGTCGTGTAGCGGTGTGATGCGATTTTAAGTAAACAATTGGTTCTGTATTGAAATACGAAAAACAAAAAATACTTCTCTAACCCAATTTTTAACAGGTTTTAAAGCCACACGTGATGGTAAACCAGCTGAATTGTATTAATGTCAACATCAGAAGGTATCTCTATTGAGTGAAAGTATTAATAAGATAAATAACATGCACAATCGAAAGAAATAACCAAATTTATTAGATGAGAAGAGTATTAAACTATTAATATCGTGAATCATTTCAGACCTACCTACTAGTATAGGGATTAAAAAGTTCTGCTTAGTTTGGTTCCAAAGGTTCCAAAGGTTGATGTTTTTTAAACATGATCCGCCATGTTTAAAAAACAGCTTTGCTATACGAACGGTAGTTAGTAATAGATTTCCATAATCCGGCAAATAGTTTAGTCGTTGTTTGTCAATAACAAAACTATATTAACAATAAAATTCAACGAAAAAAGAAAACTTTATATAACACTCCATTCACTTCCGCACTAAAATGACTTTTGTCTAAAGTATTCAAAAGAAAATGGAATATCAGGAAGAAAATTGAAAGACACCGTGCTACAAAGAAATATTTGGTATTGATGGATATCGGTGAGAAATATGATGAGATGGAGCACTCATGGCAGCGGGTGTGGATCCAATCTGGGGATTTGCGTGGTCGATAGTCGCTATTGAGTCCGCGTTACTCGCACGTCACACCGACACAGTGGAACGTCCGACGTGGCCGTGTACTGTTAGCACCATCTCATCTGTCTACCAAAACAGTTACTGCTTCCACATTCGGTTGGTCGTGTATACTCGCCCTGAGACGTCACCATCTCATCTGTCTACCAAAACTGGTATTCAATAGTGTGGACGTTAATCTACACAAGAGAACACTACATACACCGACTATCGTTCACAACTACCCACAATTCGTGATCTTCAAGTATCTGGATTACAGGACGACACCACCGTCCTGGCTCTTGGTCTACGAATAAAAGTCCTGTGTAAGAGACATGCCAGCATTGGTCAGTAACATGACTACCTACCCATATTATCCTAAACATTTTTTCTAATATATATACAATATTTACGAGGTACGTGTATATCTTATCATTTCCTGAGAGCACTAAGTTTTAATTTCGACACCTCTTACGGTTGGTAATCAACGATCAGCAAATTTTGGAAGTTTCAAGCCTTGGAAACCGTGATAATACATGCCAGAATCGTTTCGGTGATCCTTGTACCAAACTTAACCAAACAAATGGCCCTCTTGAAACCATAAACAAAACATAGCACCATGACATTCAGACTCTGTCAATTCTCATTCCAAGGAGAGGACTTCATTTTTTTTCTTCATTGGTGGATAAAAATTACCCTCGCCGGCAGCCGCCTCTACACGTTTGGGAAAGTGAAGTGTCCGATGTGTGACCGTCCGTCAGTTATTGTGTTATACAGATCGTTGACTTCGGCCATTGTTGGTTCATTCCTCTTCGCGATGACGAGTGGCACATGCCAGTCTTCCACCTGGTGAATTCCTCGTCCGTCTTGTTATACAGATCGTTCTTATCATGAAGATCGCGCCTGAGACTTGTTCTTGTCTTAATAGTTATGTTATAGAAATGTTCATTTCATTGTTCTAATTCGTTTATAAAGTTATGAAAAATATTTTAGTATTCTTAGGGATCATTTTATATTCCTTGTTTCATTTAAAATTTTTTTTAACTTTTTTAAAATTAGCTTTTACAGAACCTGTATTATGTAGATCTACAATTATTCGATTTGGGTGTTTTCAGAATTATTTGACGTAAATTTAAGCAAAACTAGTAACCGCTAAATTTTTGGGTTCTTGTAATTTATTTTATTGGAGATCTCCAGACATTTTAAAAATATGGCCGAAAGAATTAACGTTCCTTTTACATACAAGTTAAAGAAAAAGTTTAGTTTTCGTAATGAAGTGGTACTGGTACCTATATTCGATGGCCTAATGATTATATTTAATTAAAATAAACAAAATCATCTTCATAAACGATGAATTACAAATGATTATGAGTAATATATAGTGCATAATGTGACATCTTTCTTTCTATGCCAGAGTCCTTTTCATATTGTCACAGAGTGATCATACACAAACGTTTTTTGGGAAAGCGTTCCAAACCCAAATGGGGATTCTAGGATTTGAACCCGTCCCCCCTTGCACCGAAGTTCAAGACGTTTGGGATCCGAACCACGGCCTCTGAATTACGAATTGGTCTAATTATGAGGAGTGATCTAATTATGATAGAGGAGTGTCTGTTTGGTAACCTATAGGTTGCCTTTTTGACTTTCAGTAAAATATTTATTTTTTTATTTAATTTTGTGGTGATTCTTAATTTTTTTCTTAGTTTGGGCTATGAAATTAATAAACTAATCTTAGGAAGTTAATAAAATCGCTTGGATCCGGAATCTCTTAACTTAACCTCTTGAGAGGAATATTAAAGATATCCTCGAAAGGTGTGACGAAGAGCTTGGGAACATCTCGAGGCTCTGAAATATCCAAAATTTCTGAGGAGGAACATCTCTCATCTGTCATCGCTCGTTACCTGGTCGATGCCCCACCGTCATCAACGACAACTCCGCCGGAAGCTGCTGTCAGGCTTCTCCAGGACATCGTGTTCTGGCCGTGGCATGACGGGCTACATGGCACACAGCTGCGGCACAATACTGCACAGTGAGTGGGAGAAGGGCTGCTAATATGTGTGTGAGAGGATACGCAGGAGCGGACGGTTGTTGTTGCTGTAGCTCCTATATCTCTCTTTGGGGTTGACGTTCTGAGACCTCGTAGTCGGTGAAGAAACTATACGTTTCGTTGGATCTACCAAATGACCTCACAGACCAGGCCTTAAGCCCACATGGTGATTGGCAGTTGAGGTTGAATTTTGTGAAAACAAGGCCCTTCACCAACTAGACGTATTACGTCTTTGTTTGTGGTTTCATCCTCGATCCTTCTCTACAGGATGGAATCGACTCCGCTCCCCTTTGTCAAAGCAGATGATAAATTTCCTAATTACTTAATTACTATAATTATTCAGATTACTTAGTTTAGTTGTGTGTAACAAAACGTTGCTTGTCTCCATGCAGTCCTCACTGCCGAATACGATCGGTCACTACCTCCCAAAAATTATTCACGATTTCATTCCAGTTAGTCTTACCAACTCGTTATTTTGCAATCAATCATATTTGGAATTTTTATTGTTTAAGTATTTATTATGAGAAGATCTACTTCACCTCCTAATAGACAGCCATTGAATTAATAGATAGTAACTTTTATACTTCCTTCTTATAATATGCGGTGTTAACTTTTCCAGCTATAAGATGCATAAAATGTAAAAAATTAAATCGCTATAATTGATACTAATCGTGCAATGCTCGAGGAAGAATGGAACGTGCAATGCTACAAGAGTGGACAGTAAGGAAAACTAAGTATTTGTCGAGACACCTGTACAGCTACGCCAAGTTAATCTAACCTAGAAACTTTAGATTAGATGTCTGCGTCTTCAATCAATTTTCTCTTGTCTGTAAAGCGGGTGGTACAACAATAATTATTTCTTTGCCACGGTCGCGCTTCGGTGGCGCATGGGCTCTGTAAGCTAACATTAAAAGTGTATTATTTCGCTTATTCGTGAACGGATTTTCTTCATCAAAGTGTCGTTAGATTTTAAATTAACATTACAATCTTTATTATAATTTGTAAAAATTTTATGAAGTTAATGGTTTTGTCCTGATTCAAATTAAAAGACTTTTAACCACCGCCATTTTGAAAATGTAATAGCGATCTAAATTATACTTTGAGAATATATTTTTTTCTTTAGCCAATAAAGATGTGTGAAAAGTTTGGTTTCTGTAGCTTGTTCTTGCTATATATTGTTACTGTAGCTGTTCTTGAGATATAACGAGTTATGTAAAAATAAAGCTAGCGGCTAACACACATATTTTTGTAAGTTCAAGAAAGACAATCTGTAATAAACCATCATGTTCTTCAAAGTTCATCTAAATAAATACCATTTAATAATTTATTGTTTCAAAAATAATCATCCCGTTTCTGATTATAAAAACAAGAGAGGCAAAGTTAAATTAATTGTTCGAACTGTATGGGGGGAAACACCCCCCCCCCCCGGTAATACCAAGCTTTTTTGAGTTGGTTCTGTTGGGTGATTTGACCTTACACTTCATACCAAGTTTCATGGAAAACGGTTAAAAAATAAGGAAGAAATTGATATTTTAATATTCTCCATAAGAATAACGTTGGATGCTTTCAGACAACGTACTGTGTTTATCATGGACAGTAAATTTAACTTTTCTCTGGAACCGTTAGTCGTAGACAAATAATTCAAATTACTAATTTGTTTAGTTTTTTAAGCTGGTTTCAATGGTACCAGTCAAGTTATACTTTACTTTTATTGTTTTCGCTGAAAATTTAAAAATTTGATTTTTTTGACATTTAAAAGCCCATAACTTTTGAACCGTCATTTTTACAGATATGCGGGTGGTGTCAAATTATTTAGTACTCTGTACACTATAAACTGTCAAATTTTAATCAAAATCGTTAGAGCCGTTTTTGAGAAAATTGGATTTTTCACGTTTTTTAAGGGTTTTTAGGGGTGAACTACCCTTAAAAATCAAAAATTCAAAAAAATGAAAAAACGCCTGGAGATACGGTGACTATATATATACATGCCAAATTTCATCTAAATCGGACCAACGGGGTAGGCTGTGGCACTGTACACATCCAGCACACACACACACGGGACAGACATCACGCAAAAAACCCACTTTTTGGATTCAGGGGACCCCAAAACGGATATATCCACCCTCAACTCAAATTCAAAATTTGACGAAAACAATATCTCATATACTATGTATAAAAAAGTAATGTTTATAAAACTTGGTATATGGTCGAAATAAAAATGGTTAAAGTAAAAATGTCTACTTCTAATGTTTCTCACAGCAGCAAACCTGCATACTCTGTCCCGTGTTAATCTCGTGGAGAATAGGCAAATTCTCTTATTTATTGACAGATATTGATCAAACTTGTCATAATTTTATATTACAATTAATGTTCATGTTATTTATTCGGAAATTCGCTGAGTACGCAGGTCTGCTGCAACGGGGTGTTTTTAAAACTACTAAAACGTAAAAAATAATAAATTGTTTGATTTGAACTGACACTGACTGATTTGATTTCACATTACGCTGAAAGAGATATAATATTCATCCTGTGGATAAAGTAATGTTGTTTGTTAGCCTAGATAAGAACAAACTAAAGGAACGGTGGCATCACTAAGGGGACGTTTGCATTGCAAGTGGCAAGGCCGCGGCGACGAGAGCCGTTAGGAAATAAATAAATAAATAAAAATAATAATAAATAGCATAATGGGGAACGCGTTGGTCTAGGGGTAGAGCGCGGGGCTTTGGTGCCCAAGGTCTTGGGTTCAAATCCCGCCAATCACCAATGGATTTTCGCTATGTGAAAATGCCGCAACCCACACCGGGGTGCGCAAAAAGCCGCTACGGCTGAAGTGCCTTGGGAGTAATCCGCCCCTTCCAATAATAATAAATAGCATAATAAATAAAACAGACGGGGAGCCCATTCTGCTTTATTTATTAACTTTATTTTAAATCATAAATTTACTAATAGAATTATTTATTGTTGTAGATTACAATATTATAAGATATATTAGTGTATCTTTAAACATTTAGTAACGCTAGCGCTGTCAGTCGGGCACGAGGTGAACTATGGACTGCGTTGCCGACAGTGTTTGGACGACTCTGGCGGCCGTTCCTTTTAGCGAATTTCCCATAGGGAAGAAACTATTTACACGTGACACATAGATTTACTATGTTTCCTTTATCAATGCCCTTGTCTTGTCTTTCAGTTTTGGGTTTTTTTTTTGAGTGAGACTTAAGCCCGGGACCATGTTATTTTTCTTCTTTAGGTGCCCAGAGTCCAAAAACAATAGTCGTTAAAATTTATATAAATATATATATGTGTGTGTGTGTGTGTCTGTTAGCACGATAACTCTCGTAAAAATGGTCCGATCGAGACCAAATTTGGTAGAGACGTGTATTCCTACAAATGCTCGGACGAGTTCGTAAACCAGACATATCGGTCAATGGGAACGGGTAGTTTGGGGGGGTTTTGTACCCCAAAATGGGTTTTTTGCGTTTTTCACATGTAATTTTTAAACATTTCTAGTTTTACATTTCACCATTAGAATCAGCTTAAAAAACTACACAATTAAGTTCCTTAAAGTTTTTCTCTATCTCCAATGGTTACCGAGATATTAAAAAATCTAAACACAGTACGTTGTATTGTGGGGCTCCAATGTTAATCTTATGGAGGATAGGGAAAAATTAATATTTCCCATATTAATCAATATTTTTTTATGAAACGTGATATTTAGCTTCATGTGGTTGAGATCTATCCTTTTATGCTTAAAAATCATAGTTTATGTGTTTATCATGGCAGCAAACCTGCATACTCTTTTCCCATATTAATCATATAGGGAATAGGCAAACTCCTTTATTTATGGACAGATGTTGATGAAACTTGGTATAATTGGTTAAAATAAAAATTATTTATGGTATAAATGACTACTTTCAGTGTTCCTCACAGCTGCTAACCTGCACACTCTTTCCCATGTTAATCTAATGGAGAATAGGCAAATAATTCTCATGTTTATGAACATATTTTTATAAAACTTGTCATATTTTATTATTATTATTGATTTGGAAATTCGCTGAGTACGCAGATCTGCTGCGACGGGGGTATTTTTTATTTTTTGTGGCAGCTGGTAACTCTCTACGTAGTACCATAGATGAACGGATACTAAAGGATACTACTTATAATCCGTTCCTCTCTGGTAGTACCCGCGCTCCTGCGAGGGTATGTGGTGACTCCACCTTTAAGCGGTGTATACCCATACTAAACTCACCTTCACCATCCGTCCAGACGTGTATGAGCAACTTACATACGGTCAAAAACACTTCATTTGGGCGATCACAGCTGGAGGACTTCATAGTATTAGTGTTTACCGCTGTAGCTGTAGCTCAACGATCAAATCAGCCAAGTGAAGGCCTAACATTGTCAGATAGGGGGAGCGTCTGAATAAGCGCCCGTATGTAAGTTGCGCATACACGTCTGGACGGATGGGGGAAGGTGGGTTTAGTTTGGGTAAACACCGCTTAACGGTGGAGTCTCCACATAACCCTCGCAGGAGCGAGGGTACTCATAAAGAGTTACCACCTGCCAAAAAAGAAGAAAAATTGTCAGATATGGAGACTTTGGCCGGCTCCAGTACAGCCGATCGCAAGAACGCCTCCACTCGTCCGTGACTCCGGTCACCAACCTCTCGGACTCTCTTTTTCCTGTACTTAATTAGAAAATATTTACGGAAACCACCAACAAAAACCGTATTGTCTTTGGTAAGCTTGAGTAGTTGCCGGGCTATCTGACTCAGAGTCAAACATCTCCGGTGCAATTACCATTAGCATCGGCCAATGTCGGCGGTGACAGTGTCAACGCCTCGGATGCTCCGTGACACGGAGGTGTGAGGAAAAAGAAGAAGAGTAATACATTTACCAACACCTTGTATCATAGTGATGTTGAAATTTGTAGATGGATAATAATAATGTTTATTTCATCAATAAATATAAATTTACAAAATAAAATAAAAAACTTGGAACTACGTTGCCACATTGTCCAGTATATGTGACAAACGTTTGACAAAATTAAAAATACGTACTATTATTTTTTATATGATGATTCCATGTTCCATGTTACATGGAAAAAAGGGTTCTCCTCGATTCAAAATTTCCTATAGAGGCCTGCTTCAGGCCTACTATTGTTATTTATTTACTTTTGTGCTTGGTAAAATTGATAGCTGAGTCAGTTAAACTATATAATATTATAGAATAATGTATATGTAATTTCTCGTGATAAATTCAATCCTATATCAGCTATTTTAATTAAACCATGTAAATTATTAGCTTACTCTGCCACGACTGTGATTTCGTTTTTACAGGTTCTGGGCGAATACAGGCAATACAGATTCACAGTTTTGGCATCTCTTTTTAGTGGTTTTATTATTTCAAGGGGTCGAATATGTTACAGTTTACTTCTAGCCTTCTACTTCTTTGTATTCATTTGGGGAAATGAATACAAAAGTTTTTTTTTATAAAAACCCACAACTGTCTCTCATCAAGGGCTTATTCTGTGCAGTGAATCAGCAGAGACAGCGAGGTACATGAGAGAGTTTTTTTTGGGCAGGTGGTAACTCTTTATGAGTACCCCCGCTCCTGCGAGGGTTATGTGGAGACTCCAAGCGTACTGGTCCACCAAAACGCGAGTTCAATCCTCGTTAGGCACAACAATATTTTTCTTGTATTTCTCAAATACCGCCTTCCGCAAGGGAATATCCTTTTTTTTGTTGATTTGATTGTTTTAAAAGGAATCCAGCAGCTACAGCGGTAAATGTGGTCGCTCAAATGAACTGTAAGTGGTCGAGAGACTCAATGGGGGAAGGTGGGTTAGTTTACTTAACGGCGGAGTCTCTACAATATCAGGAGTATTTGACTAAAGTCAAAGGTTAACTATTATTCAACAAATGGAAAAATTAGAATCCCCTTTTATGCCCCAAAAACTAACGACTAAGAACAAGCAAATTAACAACACGGAGAAATAATCAAATGAAAATATGAGTGCAAAAAGTGAACATTCAGGATCAGTAGGCCTAACGCATTTTTGGGGGCCTTAAAAATATTTAATCTCACTTTTGAATAATCGAAATTAGTTCCTAAATCAATGGGGAAATTCACGTAGTCTGGGTTACACCAAAAACAAAAAACTAAAACCGTCTTAACCAAGCGTAAACTGCAGCTGTCGTTTTATTATTTGAAAATATTTATTATTACTGTTTATTACATTTCAATTGTATAATATTATTTACTATTACATTAGATTTTAATTCCAATTTAATATGAAAAAGCTAAAGGTTAGAAGAACATTTTTATAAATAAATTATAGCAATTGTTAAAGTTTGATTGTTGCACATAAAATGGTACCAAAGAAAATTACACTTCATATGCAACGGTTCAAAGTTTAGCCTAAGATTCTTCAATGTTTAATTGGGTTTCGGATTATAGTGAAAAAAATAAGTTAAAATCATGACATTACCATTACCTTAAAATCATTACAAAAGTAAATTTTGTAAACAGAATAAGTGATATTTATTCCGACGGATGGTTGCGAACAGGAGGCAGAGTTTTAGCTACATCGGATAGTAAAATGTCTTCACGACCGCACTAATAAATTGAAATTACCGCTATTAGCATATAAACACTGTCGGCAACGCAGTACATAGTTTACCTCGTGCCCGACTGACAGCGCTAGCGTTGCTAAATGATTAAAGATACACTAATATATCTTATAATATTGTTATCTACAAGAACAAAATAATAGTAATAGTAATTTTATAACTTAAAAATAAAGTTCGGGTCTAATTAAGTTGAAAATTTGGAATAAATAATTTAAAACAGTCATATAATGCAACTTTTAAAATTAAATTCTCGTCATAAAGAACACGTATTTCACCATATATATTTAAACTCAAGTTGCAGCCCTTTATGTTCCACACACTAACATCTACTCGCTGAGATTTATTAATATCATTATTTGGAGAGTCTCGAGACGTTACTCTTACCTGAGTACGGGCGAGAGACTCAATAATTATTATACTTATCTCTAGCTAATATCATTATCATTGAGAATAAACCTTTGACTATAGTCAAAGGTATAACTATTATTCAACAAAGTGTGGTAAAAATTAGAATCTTCCACTTTTAGGCATAAAAACTAACGACTAAGAACAAGCAAATTAACAACACGGAGAAATAATCAAATGAAAATATGAGTGCAAAAAGTGAACATTCAGGATCAGTAGGCCTAACGTATTTTTGGGGGGCCTTAAAAATATTTAATCTCACTTTTTAATAATCGCAATTCAAATCAATGGGGGAATTCACTTAGGCTGGGTTACACCAAAAACTAAAACCGTCGTTAACCTAGCGTTAACTGCAGCTCTGGTTTTATTATTTGAAAATATTAATTATTGTATTGCATTTCAATTTTATACAGTACTATTTTTTCTATTTCATTAGATTTTAATTCTAAGTTAATATGAAAAATCTAATGGTTAGAAGAACATTTTTATAAATTAATTTTAACAATTGTTCAAGTTTTATTGTTGAACATAAAATGGTACCAAAGTATTACCCTTCACATACAACAGTTCAAATGTTAGCCTAAGATTATTCAATGTTTAAATTCGTTTTCAGATTCTAGCGGAAAAATTAAGTTTACTAAAATTTAGTTATCACCCTTAAAATCGTTACAAAACTAAATTTGTGAACTAAATAAGTGATATTTATTCCGACGGATGGTTTCAGACACGGAGGCAGAGTTTTAGCTACATCGGATAGTAGACTGTCTTCACGACCGCACCAATAAATTGAAAATCACTCAAGAATTATTATTGATCTTGTGTTACGCGGTTCCTCGAGAAAGCACGCTCCGTCAGAGCGAAGAGGTCGAGTGACAGGTTTAACGTTCATATATGAATTTTAGCGAGTTTCCCATAGGGAATAAGCTATTACCGTAGGTCTCATGGCAAGACTTAGCCCGGGGCCATGTTATTTTTTTGTATTTAGGTGCCCAGAGACCGAGTGAAAATGGTCCGATCGAGACCAAATTTGGTAGAAACGTGTTTTCCTACATTTGCTCGGACGAGTTCGTAATCCAGACATATCGGTCAACTGGAAAGGGTAGTTTGGGAGGGGGTTTGTACACCAAAATGAGTTTTTTGCGTTTTTCCCATGTAATTTTTACAAATTTCAAATTTTATATTTCACCATTAGAATCAGCTCAAAAAAGTACACAATTTAGTTTCTAAAAGTTTTTCTCTATCTCCAACGGGTACCTAGATATTAAAAAATAAGGAATAAGGATAAGGAAAAAATAATATTTCCCTTATTAACCAATAGTTTTGGATGAAACTTTGTGTTTAGCTTCATGTGATTGGGATCCATACGTTTAAGCTAAAAATCATAGTTTATGTGTTCCTCCCAACAGCAAACCTTCATACTCTTTCCCACGTTAATTTTATGGAGAATAGGCAAACTCCTTTATTTATGTCTAGGTAACGATAAAACTTGGTGTATGGGCAAAATAAAAATAGTTTATGGTAAAATGCCTACTTCCAGTGTTCCTCAAAGCAGCAACCTGTATACTCTTTCCTATGTCAATGTTACAGAGAATAGACATATACCCTAATTTATCAACAGGTATTGATTGATCAATCTTGCCATATACTTGTATTATTATTTCCATATTATTGATTTGGAAATTCACTTTGTTATCTATTTCAACAGTTTCTGAGTTTTTAATCGAGGGTATTTTAGTAACCATGTATGATAATTCCCTCTTATTCTTTTTAGTAAAAAACTAAATGACATGAATGAGTCCCCCCAAACCATGGAAACCAGTATGAACCTCTCTTAAACCATGCAAACCAGTGTGAAACCCCCATCCCCTACTTGGAGGCCACGAATTGTGGCTAGTTTAATAATCCATGGTCGGTGGATGTGATATTCTCTGGTGTGGATTGACGTCTGCACTATTTAATTTTACATTCATCCCGAAAAGATCGTCCTTAATCAGACCATTTCGTATTTTAGAGTGAAAAGTGGTTTGGATTTCACTTTTTAAAAAGTGTAGGTCCCTTTAGGTGCTGTTCGGATATTAATTAATTAAAATTCATATAAGGAACATGTCAACCTTAGTCAGTAACAAGGCTAAAAGATCGTGCAGCAACACTCATTTTTCATTCATACTTGGCTTAAAATACTTACGTGGGTAAGTCACCATTTCAAAATCTAATCTAATTTAAACCCCTGGAAGCAGGAATTCACTTACAATGCAACAAAAGCACAATGTAACCCTCGCCGACAAGTGAACATCGACGCAATGCTGAGAATCATAATTTATTTCATTCTAATTATGAGATTACTCTCAAATCTCCCAAGACTCGGTTTCTTTGTCTCATTCCCTTTGAGCGCCTTAGTTAAAATATTTTGAGATGAGACGGAAATAACGGGATAGGCCTATCTTCGAAATCTTCCAAAATGTTCTCTAGGTTATTAGACACAAGCTGTTTCAAAACTAGGAACAGTTACGTATAGATTTTTTTTAATATCAACAGCCAACAGCTATTTTGTAAAGAATTATAGTTTTACACGAAATAAACTGACGATTAGTCGTTACTAAAGTATTAAAAGTCTTAGTTAGTTTCTGTTCAATATATGCAACTACCATACGTATAAACTAACGTAATTATAGGAAATATCAGTACAATTACTAATTATTTAACTTTACAATGTAAAAATATACAAAAAACAAAATATCAGCTCCTAATACTTACGTTTACCTTTCATAAAACTTTTCATTAAATAGTATCGTACATTCTGAAATTTATGTTTTAATTCTCTAAAAATCCCTTATTTGTCCACCGAGTCTCATGTCTCACGATTAAGGTCAAACCAAAGAGATTTGATTAAGTTTTTATAAACGGTGCAAGTGATTCCCAGCGACTCCAATTAATCGGACGTCAAATTTCCTTAGTCCATTCTAGGATGTAGGTTGTGTTTTAATATCCATTTCAATGATAAGAATTTTTGGTCAGTCAGCTGATATAAGGAACTGTTATTGTTTTGTTTTCATTTTTCTTTCAATTGATATTTTAGGTTAGTTTATGTTGTTTTTCGAGTTTTATCTATTTTAAACTAGAATCAATTTAAGTGTGTATAAGGGGAATGTATATTTAGCGTGAAGTTGTATACTCCATCAACGTCAGTGGTGTTTAAGGTTTAATAGCAAACTGTCTAAACCTCAGTGGTCTAAACTCGGCTGTCTAAATTCGTGCTTTACGTCTACCTGATGTTAGATAAGTAATTAATTAATAGTTCCATTTTTTATGGTGATGAGGTCCGGAATTGAACCGGCATCTGTCGGATTGTTATGTAACCACTTTATCTCTGATCACCCTGAAGTTAAGTTTGAAGGACCGCAAATGGATCTATCCTATGGATGATGGAATATAGAACGTTTGGATAGAAAGATGGCAATGGCAAAACCACTTTCCACACCTAGAAGACTGAGTTGCGCTGGCTATATCTTAAGAATGAAGCAAGAGAAACTAAAGAGGGTGCTGATATGAGATGCTAAAGACAACAGGTGGACCCAAGGTAAAAACGACAAATGGTTGGACTACCATCAAGATGGAACGTGAGGCCTCAAGGGAGGCGGAGGTATGATTTAGGGTTCTCGTTCCGGATGGTCAAGGCAAAGGGTAAGTATTAGGGACCAGGAGGTAGTTCGTACCAGAAGTGGAGTTAAGAATAACTTATGTACAGTAGCATTTTGTAGTAGAAATATGATTGACAGATGTATGAAGGGGTATATTCTTGTTAAACTCCACAGACTTTAAAACCAAAAGCGTTAAAAATAAAAGGTGTGTTCAATGCGCATTTGTTATTGGTGGATGAAGAGGTGCCTGGAGGTCCAAGCATACTAATCTGCCTCCAATAATTAAATTTTTGTTAAGGTTTAGTATGCGATAGGTCCATACATTCACTTTTGAAGAGAACATAAAACCAGGCTTTATAGTAGAGTTTACATTTTCCTAAGATCAAAGTCAGTTCTCACATACTTATTCAAGGAAGTTCGGTGGTTATAGTTATTTTACTAATTACCTATTTACGAAATTATAAAATACCCCCGTCGCAGCAGACCTGCGTACTCAGCGAATTTCCAAATTAATAATATAATAATAATAATATACGACAAGTCAAGTGGTCAAAATCTGTTGATGAACATGAGAATTATTTGATTATTCTCCATAAGATTAACTTGGGAAAGAGTGTGCAGGTTTGCTGCTGTGAGGAACGCTAAGAGTAGGCATTTATACCTTCAAAAACATTTATTTTTAACATTTATACCAACTTTCATCAACATCTGTCCATAAATAAAGGAGTTTGCCTATTCTCCATATGATTAACATGGGAAAAGAGTATGCAGGTTTGCTGCCATGATAAACACATAAAATATGATTTTTAAGCATGAATAGATGAACCTCAACCACATAAAGCTAAATATAAATTTTTATCCAAAAATATTGGTTAATAAGTGAAATATTAATTTTTTCTTATCCTCCATAAGATTAACATTGGACCCTCAAAATACAACGTACTGTGTTTAGATTTTTTTATATCTCGGTAACCGTTGGAGATAGAGAAAAACTTTAAGGAACTTAATTGTGTAGTTTTTTAAGCTGATTCCAATGGTGAAATATAAAATTAGAAATATTTAAAAATTATATGTGAAAAACGCATAAAACCCCATTTTAGGGTAAAAAACCCCCCAAAATACCGGTTACCATTGACCGATATGTCTGGTTTACGAACTCGTCCAAGCATTTGTAGGAATACAAGTCTCTACCAAATTTGGTCTCGATCGCACCATTTTTACGCGAGTTATCGTGCTAACAGACACATATATATATATATATATATATATATATACATATATATATATATATATATATACATTATACATACACATATATATATATATATAAATTTTAACGACTATTGTTTTTGGTCTCTGGGCACCTAAAGAAGAAAAAATAACATGGTCCCGGGCTTAACTCTCGCCATGAGATCTACGGTAATAGCTACTTCCCTATGGGAAATTCGCTAAAAAACATGATCTGCTAGAGCTGAAGCAATGCTAGGTTCGCAGTTAAGTAAGCTGTCCAAAGTAGGTTCACAGTAGGTAGAGGTGACTTTATTCTATTAAGATATATTACAATCATACACATACTAAACTATTTTTCAAACAACCCATTGTGGTCCAAACCGAGCATTCTTGGAATGGCGAATGTTGAGAGAGGCTGCGGACAACTATTGTTGTAGTAGAGTATTTACTACAGCCCCCTTTCGACACAAGCTTTGAAAGCGACACAAGGATTGTGCATAATCCTATCGCAGCATTAAAGCTTCGTACTAAAAATCTGTCAGTTCATATCCAGAATATAAATTTCAATGCAATATTACTTTGAAACCAAATTAAACCATTTTTTATGGAAGACACAGAGTTATTTAGACTTATAAACACAAATACGCGTGTGCAAAATCTATGACTCATAAATATCCAAACAACGCTGCAATATCACTATTATAACTAAATAAGACTTGGACATATCAACTATAACTCATGTAACTACTTTGATGCTACTTTAAATCCATTTGTTCAAAAAAATTTATAGGTAGTTTTAAGTATTTCTATGCGAGAGCAAAATCCACACCACCTTATTACCCAAACAACACAGCAATTTTGCTATAACGACTTATAGACTTTAAATAAGTCAACTAGACATAACATCTCAATTAGGTAAAATGTTTCCAACCAGTTAAAATTGATAGCTAATTAATCTAAATTTTTACCTGGTCTAACTGGTGTGTAGGTTGGTATGAGCACTTATAAATAGATGACCAAAAATGATTTGCGCTTACCTCCAAATAGGATGAGTGGCCCTCCCTGGTGTAGACATCCTGTCGAGTTTGTGGGTGATGGCGACAAACCAGCAGGGCGAAGCTACCAGGACGCCACTTCTTTGTCTCACACACAGATCTCCATGATTGAGTCGGATCTGGTCAGTAGGTGATGGCGACAAACCAGCAGGGCGAAGCTACCAGGACGCCACTTCTTTGTCTCACACACAGATCTCCATGATTGTGTCGGATCTGGTCAGTAGGTGATGGAGACAAACCAGCAGGGCGAAGCTACCAGGACGCCACTTCTTTGTCTCACACACAGATCTCCATGATTGAGTCGGATCTGGTCAGTAGGTGATGGCGACAAACCAGCAGGGCGAAGCTACCAGGACGCCACTTCTTTGTCTCACACACAGATCTCCATGATTGAGTCGGATCTGGTCAGTAGGTGATGGCGAGAAACCAGCAGGGTGAAGCTACCAGGACACCACTTCTTTGTCTCACACACAGATCTCCATGATTGTGTCGGATCTGGTCAGTAGGTGATGGCGAGAAACCAGCAGGGCGAAGCTACCAGGACACCACTTCTTTGTCTCACACACAGATCTCCATGATTGAGTCGGATCTGGTCAGTAGGTGATGGCGACAAACCAGCAGGGCGAAGCTACCAGGACGCCACTTCTTTGTCTCACACACAGATCTCCATGATTGTGTCGGATCTGGTCAGTAGGTGATGGTGAGAAACCAGCAGGGCGAAGCTACCAGGACGCCACTTCTTTGTCTCACACACAGATCTCCATGATTGAGTCGGATCTGGTCAGTAGGTGATGGCGACAAACCAGCAGGGCGAAGCTACCAGGACGCCACTTCTTTGTCTCACACACAGATCTCCATGATTGTGTCGGATCTGGTCAGTAGGTGATGGCGACAAACTAGCAGGGCGAAGCTACCAGGACGCCACTTCTTTGTCTCACACACAGATCTCCATGATTGTGTCGGATCTGGTCAGTAGGTGATGGCGACAAACCAGCAGGGCGAAGCTACCAGGACGCCACTTCTTTGTCTCACACACAGATCTCCATGATTGAGTCGGATCTGGTCAGTAGGTGATGGCGACAAACCAGCAGGGCGAAGCCACCACGACGCCACTTCTTTGTCTCACACACAGATCTCCATGATTGTGTCGGATCTGGTCAGTAGGTGATGGCGACAAACCAGCAGGGCGAAGCTACCAGGAAGCCACTTCTTTGTCTCACACACAGAAGTTCTGCGGCAGGAGCTGATGGGTCCTCTTCACTCTTCTCTCTTCGCCTACTTCATCCTTTGGAGGGGCTGGGGGTTTCTTCTGAATGTTATTCACGGCCCCTATGCCTCCCAGGTGGAAGACACCCGTGTGCAATGAGGACAAGGGGCCGGAGTATAGGGCCTCACAGCAATGCGTCCTCTTCTCTGAAATTAAAATTCCTACCCTAGGCTCTTAAAGCCTTGCACCCGCCTCGGGGGTACGCAGCCAAAAGCCCAAAAGGAGCTAATTAAATCTACTTAACATTACGCGCTGGTAATCCTCTTGATGCCTTCGTCTCTTCACGACTGCTGGGGGTGTTCTTCTGAATGTTATTCACGGCCCCTATGCCTCCCAGGTGGAAGACACCCGTGTGCAACGAGGACAAGGGGCCGGAGTATAGGGCCTCACAGCAATGCGTCCTCTTCTCTGAAATTAAAATTCCTACCCTAGGCTCTTAAAGCCTTGCACCCGCCTCGGGGGTACGCAGCCAAAAGCCCAAAAGGAGCTAATTAAATCTACTTATACTATAATCTTCGTCCATAGGACACCCCTGTAAAGAAGAAAATCAAAAATTAAAATCACGAATTTAGTAAATGTCTTTTACCATAGTTTAAATATGTTTTAATCTAAGCAAATCCTGTAATGCATAAACAATACAAATCTACTTTGTTTCTCTGTAAATAAGGGTATAAAATGATAATTTTAAATCAGACCTAATTTAAAATGAAATTTAATTAAAATAAAATTTTAATTCAATAAATTTGATAAATGTAAGAATTTCAAAGTACATAGATTTGTTTACTGAGGTGGTTTTTAAGATTAAAAATTACATAATATTATTTTTGCTAACTCGTCAAATTTTAAAGCCCTCTATAACACCATTTGAATAAATTAACATGAATGAGTATTGTAGTGTTATTGAAATACAAGTCAAAATAAGAAAGAAACAAGTTTCTTTCAAACTGTAATACTGTAAGAAGATTCGAGAACAACATAAGATTATCTTCAACATGAATATAGTTATAGGTTATTCATTAACTTAAAAAATACATTATGATATAATAGTAACTAGAATAAAATAAATGAGGATAAAAATATGTTACTTACCTTACTGACAGATCAATGAAAGTTTGAATTCTCTGTTTATTTTTTACTCTACACTGTTGTTCTACACTACAAGATTATAATAATAACTGGTTGGAAACATTATACATTTGAATGAGTTATTAATTAATAGCTGTTTAAGTTTAACCTAAATGGTTAAATTAACAGCACTAGTAAGTTAAAAATAATAATATCACAAATTTGTAGTAGTTCGTCTCACTTCTGGAGCTAGATTATGAAGTATAAGTATAAGTGTAGTTAAATGAACTTAATTAAAAACATTCGTGCTGTGATTTTGGATAGTGGCAATATTTTTTGTATCATTATTAATATATTATTTGGTAAAACTGAAACCGTGGTGTGACCTGTAATCCAGCTACTTGGAGGTCACGAATAATTGTGAATAGTTGTGAGAGATGGTCGGTGAGTGTAGTGTTCCCTTGTGTAGATTGACGTCCGCACTATTGAATACTACGTTAATCCGCAAATACCATCCTCATAATTAGACCAGTTTGTAATTCAGAGGTAGTGGTTCGGACGCCATGTTAAACTACAGGTCCCTTAGTTATAACATTGATTGTTGGGTTATTAATTCAACTAATTAATTAATTAACAGTTCTGAACATGTCAGCCTTAGTCAGTAACAAGATTATAAGATCGCGTCCCAATCTTTCTACACTCATTTCTCATTGATACATGGCATAAAATACCAACCTGCATGGGTAGATCATCAATTCATTTAAAAGTATAAAGTATAAAGTATTATTCACTTCGCTTCAGGGCCGACGAGAGAATTGACGGGCCCCTGTGCAGCACGTAACCTCGGGCCCCAAAGGGGGCCGGGGGCGCCCCCTGGGAAAATTTTAGTGAAACTAGACTTATAAACACATATTTTTAGACTATTTAGCGACAGACAAAATAGATTTTTATGTTGTAAAAAATCATGTTTTAATGTCAAGGGGGGTTTAAATTATTAAGAGTCTTAAACAAGTAATATTATATGATATATGCTGATAAGGAGCACATTTGAATAAGAAACTACGGAAGTCACAATTTCAAGTAAGCGTTTTACTTTAAAATCAGCAATGAACAATATTGGTATATTTGGATTCAGGAGCTAAAAAGCTATATAGTAAGATAAAAAAATTAAACATTTGTTAGGAGGCACCTATAGTAAATTACTAAATTAATACACAAATTTTAAACAATTTCCATTATAGGGCCTACTGGCCTACAATATACCAACATGCGAGTTTAGTAAAAATTTTATTTTACATAATGATCAGTAAACCACTGACAAACAACACTCTGATAAAAGTGATAGATTTATAATTAATCTCAGAAAACTTCAAATCGACTCAAACCCACCAGGCTGTCAAGCAGACGGCAATAGCATCAAGCATCGAATCGAAAGACTAAGAGCAGAGCTGAGCCAGCAGTGCTGCCATCTGTATGGATACATTCGTCCGTAAATTGTTGCTATATTTTCACCAGTCTTATTATGCTTAGAATCAGTACCGGTAAACTAGTTAAATCTTCTAACGAGTTGGCAGAATGTGGCAACATAGAACTAACATTACAACCGAGCTTGCAAATGACGTCTACTATAGACGAAGTGTTGCGTTTTAAAAGTTGAGGGTGAGGATCCGTGAGTGGCTACGTTATACAGCTTAGAAGAAAGCGGGTTTTTAATTCATTAAACCTCTACTAATTACAAATCATTCGTACATAAAATAAATAAAGCAAAATGCTTCATCTTTATATCAATTGGTACCAACCTCAACTCAGTTTAAAAACCCCATCTGAGGAAAAATTAAGCTAATCAAGTTGAACTCGTCTTGCCAGACCTCTTAAAAAATAAAGGTCCCCGGAGGCCCGGGCCCCCTTGATGCCCGGGCCCCTATGCATTTGCCCCCCCTGCCCCCCCTTGTCGACGGCCCTGCTTCGCTTACTATCTTCCTTGTCTTCAGAGTGAAGGTTATAAAAATGGTGTTAATGTCATTCATGTCTAGGAAGGATTAAGGCAATCCAAATGTGTGGAAATCGTCCCATAATAATGTAATATTCTAAAATATGCGCCTTAATAATCCTCGTCAGATTGATTACGCAACAATATTTATGACATTATTGAAATGTTGAAAATGATGTTATCACACAAATAAACTTTTTCTAAATATGAGTACCATGCAAAAGTATTCACAAAGTATGGTCATAAAAGTCATAAGTCATAAAAGTACGGAAAGGTATTAACTTAACTGAACTGTCTGCATCTTACAACTGAACTTAACTGAACTGTGTACATCGCGTGCCAACATTGTAATAAGTAAAATAAATTAGCTGTAAGATTTATATAGATCTATTATTAGTTAATACGTCACTTATGTTACACATTCTCGTAAAAGAGTTTCTCGTAAGGTTCCTGGAACGAGAAATCTCTATATTTGTGAGTCTATGGATTTATTTTCCCGAAATAAACCTTGTAATAAAAATGTTGCACATTTCGAACTATGAGCACTATTGAGCACTGAAGATACAAATTACTATTAAATCCAAGTATCCGGATATTCGATAATATGAAACCTTTTTAAAAAAAACAAACTTAATTTTTTTTTAGTATTAAATAATGAAAAGTATCAAAATTTAGTTAAATAAATATTTGTTCTTTCTAACTAAAATAAAAAATTTTATTTTTTTCCAAAATATATGTTTTCTTCTATTAATTCCTCCATACAGAGGGAGGTTATCTAATAAAACCTGCATTGTTTTTTTTATTAAGTTTTATTTCTGGATCAATGTTACAGAAACATTATGCACAGAAGCAGTAACAAAGAAATAATAATTATAACTTTGGCGGGTTTGCTCTGTTCAATAATTCTCAGGGTGTCCCTGAGATTATTTATTTAAACAAGTTAACAGAACAATTAAGAAAAATAAACTGGGAAAAGAACCAGAATGAAACAGAAAAGAAGTAATTCAAAATTTTTAAATTTTCTAAAAACAATAGTTATAACTTATTATTAAAATATGAAAAGTATGAAAATATTTTTGACTCACGAACTCCGGTGATTGATGCTATAAAATTACTTTATCATTTTTTTAAACTAACTAAACTTTAAACTATTTAAATTTCCTTCTTTATCACCTAGCAACTATAATATCCAACAATTTATGACCGAATCTTGAAATAATTTTATAATGCTAATGGTTTAAACTTAGCCTGGTTGCTATGGAAACGATAATGTGAATGTGTGAGGTACTCACTGGAGTGCTGAGTGTAATCGGTACAACTTACTTGGCCTATATGATCAGAAGTAATCACACAGGAAAACATTTGTGTTTTTCTTCTTCATGAACGTTTGAGCATTCATAAGTGTTTTATCATTATTCTTTAAATTTAGTAAAATATATTTTATACTTTAAACTGGCCTAAGTCCTCAAAACAAAGTAACTAGCTTTGAAGAACACATTATTACATTATTTTTTCCGTGTTTATATAATTTTTACAGAAAATGTGATCTATTAAAGTGGTTCAACATAGAAATATATCCAGCATTAGTTGAAATGGCAGTGTTCTTAAAATCATTATCAGTAGAATATACGCATTTGAATTTCGTATCGATTTTAGTGTATTTCCCATAGGGAAGAAGCTATTACCGTAGGTCTCATGGCAAGAGTTAAGCCCGGGACTAGGTGCTCAGAGACCAAAAACAATAGTCGTTAAAATTTATATAATGCTGTACCAAATTTAGTTGTGATTTCTCTTTTCATTTTCAATAATCTAATCTAAAGTTGTCCTAAGACTTAATCGTTCTTTCAAGAATTCTACCCCGTCACCCCGTCTCGCTCTTATATCTCCTGATTTCGGTGATTCCGGGGCAAGGGAGGGACTTTAAGGGATAAAAGTAATAATTTGTGGGATTAAACAATAAGGCAGGGATTTTAGGGAGAAAAGAGAGAATTTTCAAGATGAAACCGTACTTGCTAAAAGGCCGCGGTCGAGAGCTAGTTAGGGTTCCGACCCTCGGTGGGGGCTGGGCAGTTGCCAAAAATCTGTTTCCCGTTAGTAGTGTACGTCATGTAAATGTTACAGCAACTTGAGGGGCTGCCGTTGGCTGTGTGGGGTTGGTGGCTCTGTCATGGAGGGGTCTTCTAGATGTTATCGTATTCGGCAGGATCATTTACAGATCAGTTTGGAGCGCCCACTACTACTTCTTGGCGGAGGAGGAGCTGGCCGTAGTGAATTACGACGAGTTCTACGATCTAGATTGAAAGTAAGTGAAATTAACCTTTTCAGTTAAACAAATAATGTTTGGCCTACTTTTAAGAAAATTCGTTAACAACTTTATTTTCTTTCCAGGAATCTCTTTTACTTCAATATTTATTCGAATGTATGTATCAATATTTAACATTGTGTCACATTATATGTAACATAATGTATTTAACATTGTTGAA
Source organism: Nephotettix cincticeps (assembly GCA_023375725.1). Taxonomy (NCBI): domain Eukaryota; kingdom Metazoa; phylum Arthropoda; class Insecta; order Hemiptera; family Cicadellidae; genus Nephotettix; species Nephotettix cincticeps. The sequence goes on along the minus strand of CM041788.1, from coordinate 20,872,787 downwards.
TCTGTAAAACAAAAATGGGATATGTAAAACTGAATTTGTTTAAAAAAGTCACGTTAAAAATACAATAATAATACATATTATGTTGATAATTGGTTGATCAATTTTGTTTTGTGTATTTATACTCCTTTCGGCATTTTTAAAGTTTTGATGGGGAATGGTCCAAACCCCGGTCTTGTTACTACCTAATGTTGACCTGTTGTTAGGAAGCATCTTTAATTAATAGACCAATGACGAAATGGCAACTGGGTCCAGATTCGACCCTTGCGGGATTCGATCTGGCGACCTTCAGTTTGGCAAACTCTATAACCACTCAGTCACCCAGCCAGTTATTGATGTTTGTATATTGCTAATAATATGTTGACATTGTGATATTCTAATATAATATGTTTTATTATTTCAGGATCCATCTCAACACCGCACTGTCTGACATAAGCAGAAAATGTCCTCCCCTACAACCATCTTGGGGGAGGAGAGGCTACAAAACCAGCTCCTCCAACAACAGCTCTTCGACAGAAAATACCCACCCCCTTTGAACAACTTGGCAAGCCACTGAACAAGACAACAGCTCTACAGAAAACATTGATATTCTTCCCCCTAGAAAGAACTTGGGGGAGAAGAGCCATGACACCTACGTAATAACTTCTTCCCTATGTGAAATTTGCTAAAATGAAGATTATGTCATTTCAAGAATATGACAGAGGTGTTCGGCAGGGCTAATACGATTCTTCAACAAGCCTCTAAACCTGATCACCTGTAAAAAATTGGTGGAATAAATATAACTAAAAGAAATATGTATTTTTTTGTCAAACATAGATGTATAAGTAAATTAAATTTCATTAAGATCTAGACCCATAATTTACTTAAAACTAATTTAAAGAATGAAAGGTTGGATAATGGTTGGTTTTTATAATTATACTAACGCCAACACAAGAAAATACACTGTTAGACGAAATTGCCCGTTTTGATGTTGAGAACCTTGCTGTTGCAGGAACTAAAGAATTATTAATCATTTATTTCATTTTGAAATATTGTTCTCCTAAAAAATATATCTTAACTAAGCTAACCGTAGTATAGATTACATTAGGATATATTATAAAATTTAAATTCACATTACACTTTTATTTTTATTGCAATAATTAAGGTATTCTCATACCTATATAAATAAATCACAATTCCTTTTTTAAGTGACTCCATAACTCGAAACTAAGTGTACCAAATTTGTTGTGTTCCTTTATGCCAGGGAATTTTTGTATGAAAGAAAATGTTTAATCCACCCAACCATTATTTAGTAATTTGATTTTAAAATTGTAAAAAATTACTTTCAATTAACATTGTTGGAAAATGCTTTAATTAAACTGTGAGTTACAATGGAGATAATTTCTAATTACAAAGATTATACTGACACACACACACACACACACACATATATATATATATAAAGTATCATGGTTAAATATCAATCAAGTACATTTCCTATTTAATTCATGAGCAAATAAATCATTAATGTATGAATTTGAGAGACAACGTTCTCCTGTAGTCTCATCCCAAACCAGTTTTGTCTGTATATTGCTCAGAATTATTAATTTTTTAGTTATTTTTATTTTTGTGCGTTAGAGAAGCCGAAACCGGTCTTGTCTCAATTTTTGTCTCTTTGTCTGTGACGCTCCAGGAGGCATTTTACGTCGTCTTCTCCGAAAAAACGGAAGACTTTATTAAACTTATTTCAAGTATTCAATACATTCCAAAGAACGTTTGTAAATGCTTGAAATCGCCCGCTGCCCCATGAAAAGCAAATAACGAGCAGTTAAAAACCCACTTTTATGCGATATTACTCGCATTTTGATTAAGTTTTCAATGAAACTGGCAATAATCAGCTGTCTTTGTAGTTTAAGGATTCAATAGAAATGAAAAGAAACAGCTGTTGAATCATTATTAGTAAGTTTATATTGGTCATTTATTTTAAACCCATTTCGAAATTATACTATATTGAAAAGTTATTTTACCGTATAACTAATTATAATAATGGTATACATGTCATAATCTAATTAATTGTAAAGTAATCCTAAATAATAAAGCTGGGTATTGATTTATTTTCTTTGTGTTGATTTGTTTAGGATTTCAGGTTTACATTTTGGTGTGACAATCTTTCTTCTTTAAACTGAATCCTACAACCCGTACATAGATAGGACTTACTACTAGTCAATACTAAGACTTGAATGAGTTAAAAAACAGCTGAAATCTTTTCATTTAGGCTATAATGTGAAATAGAATCTTTATACAGAATGTTTCAGAATTCCCTACCAATACTCTGTCTTTACTCAATTTCTTATGTCCGTGTCATAGAATATACGATTTGATCAAAGATGTTTTATATTCCTCTGTGTACGCGGTCTGTTTCATTCTGTTCAGGCTCAGGCTGAGACCGGATCCACGGACTTGGACTACCCAATCAGCGTTAGTGTCTATCTGTAAACTGAACTGTCAGTGTAAGTTAATGCCAAGTCCAGGTTAATTATTCTGATAATAAAATACGTGTTTAAGTAGTACAATATTTAGGTGAAAATGATCTTAATTCATATTTAAAATGTAAGTAACAGTGTAATTCGCTAATGAACAACTTTATTGGGCTGTTACTAAGTCTAACACACAAATTAACCTATGAAGATCTTACTTCTAACACCCCAATATAGTCTTATGGTAATTTCTAAATTAAGTTTATATCCTTATCACATCTGAAACATTAGGAAATTTCACAGGGATCAAATTAAATTGTAGCCATGTTATATGAATGAACCTAAGATTAACATATTTCTGCTCTAAACCTTATCATTATTGTGCTAATGATTTAATGTAATACAGTTTTTTGATAATACTTTTCAGAAGAAAATTACAAAACTATTTAGGCTAACTTTTTTATTTGTTTCCATAGGACATTTCAAAGGGGAAAAATAAATATTAGTATCATGCTGTGTGATGATATATTTGAATGGAGGCAACATAGCCTATTGTATTCTTAACCCCTTTTTATTTCATTACATTAACAAGATTGAAATGATGTAATATTTTTTCAAACAACTGTCCTTATGTTTTTCAAACTAGGTTTTACTCAGTCCCCAAAGTTATTTTTTGCTTTTTTTTTAATGCTTGTAACTGCATTTTAAACTACCTATTACTGTTAGGCAATTTAATAACGTATATTTTCACAACAATGATAAAATAAATAACCCTTGTCTATGATGAATTTAGTAAAATCCATTATTATCCTTTTTTAGATTTAACATCAGTTAAAACATGTTTATATAAATACATCAGTAGTAAACTTATTTATGTATATATTTTTTATAATTCTTTTACTAAATTATCTTACTACTTTGTGCCATTGCAAAACTAAGGACTTTATAGGTTGACATAGATGCAGATAAAAAATTTGCAGTCAAAAGTGTTGTTAACAGGCAATTTTTTGCATCTTCAATTTGATACAATAACTAAGCCCTAATTACTACATTTCACAGCCAATCCCAGGTACATAGATCAGTTACCAGAATGCATTATAAGATATATCAAATAAAAAACTAGTCTTAACTGAAAGTTAGTCTAGTTAGTCTTCGCCTTAGCTTGGTCACATTTGTTGTACACATATTTGTCACGCACATATTTGATGTACACATCCAGACATATATGCACTGACAGACATCATGTTGAAAACCACTTTTTTGGATTCGGGGGACCCCAAAACTGTTATTTCCACTCTCAACTCAAATTTGAAAATTTTGACAAAGACAATAAATTCTCCATATATACTATGTATAAGGTGAGAAAGTAAAATTTTGACAAATTTGCCATGTAATAAGATTTATAGTTAAAATTAGTTTTACCCTACTAAGCCACTTGAAAATAGTGGGCCCATAAAATTTAAAGTTAAAACAAAACTCAAATTTCATGCATAGGCCTATTAAGGCTCCCTTTTGGTTTACAGAAAATTTACAAACTCAAATTTATGCTCAAAATCATGCAAGCAAGGAAGCAATACAATTAACACTGTATTTTTTCAGCTACTCTATACATTTTTGAGATAGAAAATGGACAGGAAGTCAAGTTCTGAGCTATTAAACTTAGAACCCCTTTACTTAAAAAATGCAAGTTCAGACTCCCTCGCGTCAGATTCTAAATCCAGTTCATTGAACTCCAAGCTTGGACAAGACTCAGTAAGTATTTTAAATGTTTAAAAATGTAAGAAAGATATGAGTTTGCATATAAAAGTGTGATTTAGATTTATATAAGCCCATTACAATATATTTTTGTGTTTGGTGATGAAGGAAGTGAAGAAAAAATGTGTTTCAAAATTGTGATGTATATATTTGCTATTGTAAAAATGTGTTATTTATGGCAATAAATATTGCTGAATTTCTGAAAACTATTTTAAGAAGCCTACATTATTTTTACCTACCGGCATTTCAAAAAATTTTTGTACTTTGGTATTAGCCGGATGCCACTATTGCATTACATAGTAATGTACGTGGTATTGTCGACACACAGCCCTCTAAGAAGTTAAGTTGGATTCTTTATTGATATTTTTATCTCTTTAATAATATTTTATACTATCAATAACAAACCTAAACTAACTCCGCAGAGCGCTGTATGTCGGCATCCGGCTAGTACCAAAGTAACAAAATTTCTAGCAAAGTTTGGAAAGAAAAATTATTGTAGGCCTTAATAGTGTTTTAAAAGCAAATAAATATTTTCAAGTTTAGGGAAGAAAAAAACTTTTCCTCTTATTTCTCATGTTTGAAGGTATTATAATCCTTACAGTAATTTACACAATTCAACACTTCCAAATATTTTTCTGTTCAGTGATAATGAATGAGTGAACCGTAGACTGAATGTGATGTTATAGTTATTACTAATGAATATAAGTTCCATAATCAGCCATGATAATAAATGAATAACCTTCTGAACAAAGTCATAGATGTTTGCCACATAACTAACTGCAAATGCCTAGTGCATTATTGTTAATTTAAAATAATATGCAGGTCTACTAATTGTTTTTCACTAATTGTGAACAATGTCCCAAAGTTTCTCGTAACAAAAATCTTTTAAATTTTAGACTAGATAAAAAAATTGTCACTATGCAATCAATGTATTATATATTATGTCTTCTTAGCCAAACAAATTATTCAGTAACAATAATGGCAACACGTGAATCCATGAAATTATACTGCTTCAGGTAAGTTCGAAAGCCTCTCCCTCCAAAAGCTATGGTTCATCATGTTCAGCGTCTTCGGGCAATATCGTGTCAGCTCTTGAGGCTAAGTTGAATCTAAAAGTAAGTTGGTGATGGGGTAGAAACTGATAACTTTAATGGCGGGATGAGTCTGTCCTAAAATGTAATCAAAAGGGTGTGTTAAATCAAAGACATAATTTCAATGAATAGTAAATTTATAGAAGTATATACAGTTTTCATTGTTAAATTACTTTTTTTAATTAAAAAATTAAATATTTTTATGCAGCTATAGTTCAATATCCGGTTGAATAATGTTTTTCTATTTATATAGGCCTAATCAGTCCTGTATCAATTTACTTTTTCTCTGGTACTTGAAATTTGAAATTGATAAACTACAACAGATTTAAGCAATAGAGACAAATAAGGATATTTATGTATTGCACGGGGTGCAACAGAATTTTTAACCTGACAAACTTATTGATTTTAAGGATTGCTTATTGCTTCTCAGTCACCACTGTCTTTAGGGTTTAGCAATTTACAGCATTTTAATAATATATTGGCACTACAGTGGAACCTCAATAATTCAAAATCCTCGTTACCGTAATTCAAATTTTTTTATTCCCTGGAAACCGCCCTATCTTTGCAATGCTAATTTTACCTCTAACAATCGAATACCTCATGAGAAATACCTTGTTAATTCGAATTTTAACGGTATATTTCGCCGTTAAAACACCTCTATAATTTGAAGTTTTAGCCCAAAAACCTATGTAGGGTGTAATTCAAAATAATAAAACCACTGCACCTCTATAATTCGAGGTAAGGGCAAAAACCCCAAATTATTCGGTTATCGAATTAAATTTATTATGATTCAAAACATTGATTATTATTTCGAAAGCCTAGACACCTAGATAATTATATTATCACTTGCATTAATATTAATGCATTAATAATATTAAGCCGTGCATTTGGTAAGTGATAATATAAAAAACATTGATATTTTACTACTTTTCTTGTGTTTAGACAGAAAATTCCTATTTCTCAATCAAGCGTGGGATCGATTTGAAAGTGGCCGTACTCTAGTTAGTACCGTGTTTAGTTTGTGTAAAAGTTACTGTAGTTTTTTAAAATTTTTTTATTGGATGGGGCGGATTACTCCCAAGGCACTTCAGCCGTAGCGGCTTTTTGCTCACCCCTGTGTGGGTTGCGGCATTATCATATAGCGAAAAGTCATTGGTGACTGGCGGGATTTGAACCCAGGACTTTGGGCACCTAAGCCCAGCGCTCTACCTCTAGAACTTCGTGCTCCCCGTTATTGTAGTTAAGTAAGTGCGTTTTCATTTTCAGCGAGTATAGCAAAACATGTTCACTGAAAAATGGTCATTAATAGTAAAGTTAGTTCAATAAAGAAAGATCTTATATTAAATTAAATATTTCTTCAATTTGTTTGTACGTACATTAATTTATTCTGTAATTGTGTATTACTTTAATAACCATTACAATTAATATCGATGCACATTGGAAAAAACACCTTATTTTGAAGCTACTAAAATTTACCGAAATCTCTATAAATCTTAACTTAATGGAAAATCAACCTTGATAAATCCAACCTCTTTTATTTGAAATACTCGATAATTCAAAGTTTTCCCGTTGCCTTTGGGATTCAATTTAACGAGGTTCCACTGTATACACAATTCCTTACAACATTTATATACAGTATATTTCTGAGATGGCAAGACAATTGCTTCTCCTTCTCGATTAACCACTGATAAACAACTACCAGTTTAATGGTAGTTGTTACACTTGCAAGTCTTATCTGAAAGACTCATATTAATTTATGGATTGGTTGTGGTCCCCCTTTAGAAAAAGCGCTCAACTAAATATTAATATTTTTATAGCAAAATTTTAAACACTATTATCTTTAAAACATACAGCCCCTCTCCAAATACGAGTACTTCATCAAGCTTTTAATATTGTTAGGAGACTAACTTGCCTTCTGCATCTTTTCTTGGTTATTAAATGGACCAATAGTGTGGATAGTTAATCTTAGTGCCTAAATTTTAATCATAATTTATTAGGTGTGGCTTGTGTCTTGAATTTTTAAATGCATGCTATATTTTTGGAAAGATTCACTACCAATTTGTGGGTTCTGAAGCATCAATCCTAAAGGTAAGTGTGCGGATGTCATTTGAATTTATTTATTGATTAATAATATTTACTGAAAAACTAGAACAGCAATGAAGTTAGATTTTATGAAAGAGTCAAATAGGCTAGTATATTTTTTGTTTTAAATGAGGCAGACAAAAATTAAAACTCTTGCTGTCTCGTTTCAGTCGAGTGTAGGAGAAGCTACGACTCCTTCTCGCCCTGATGACTTGCCACTTCTTCCCGGAGAAAAGGTATTATATGTCCTTTTACTTTTTAAAATAAAATTATAGACTGTGAATTAAGCAAATATGCACTCACTGTATGAAACTCCCCTTTGTTATAGGACAGAACCTACACAGTTATTTAAAAAAATCCTCATTCCCATTACCTTACCTAGAATCAATCGCATCAGTCTCATTCTTCTTTGATCTAAGCCCTTAGGGCCTTAATTTTTTTTACTGAGTCCGCATCCCACACTAGTTCTAATTTCTATAAAAGGAGGATGCCTACAACTCACTGTTACACACAGTTTCAGTTGTCCACACCTTCTACATGTTCTAAAAAACTGACACTGAGTTTTTTTGTTGTTTTTGTTTAATCTCAACTGCCAATCACCATATAGACCTAGGGCCTGTGTGGTGAATTAAAGACAGCGAGGTACCGTAGTGTCATTAGTCACATAGGCTAGCCAGAGGTGACTGCTCATGATCTGACAGGAGTTGCTGGCCGTTGGTTTAGATCCAGCAACCTTTGACTTAATGACTCCTAAGCCACCGTGCGGGTTAAGTTTTACTGACATTACATCGACATTTGATACAACCTTTATGGCCTTACTGACAACGGGAAAAGGTGTGCTATGTTTATTTTTTATGTTATATTGATAACAGAATAATGTGTGCGTACCGGAAGCTTATAGTCTCTACACTTTATTACATTGTTCAATAGTTGTGATGTTATTTTATTCCGACAGGTGCAGGGGGTGGCTAAAGAGGTCACGTATCTGTGCCCCTACAGTGGACCGTCTCGGGGCATTCTCTCAGTCACCAATTACAAACTACATTTCCGCAGCGTTGACAGAGACCCACCGTACTACGTGGAAGTGCCTCTCGGAGTTGTAAGTGGCCATTGCTCACTGATGACTTCTTAAGTGATAAGAGGAATAATTGGTGAATAAAAGGGTGGAAGCCAGCGAAATGATTAATAACTGAAATGATTTGTTGACACTTGCATATCCGGTACTACTACATACTGTCTTTCATTTAATATTAACATGACAATGTGATACCAGTATTTTATGAGTTCAGAATCTGGCATGTTATATATACATGAGATACCACAGTAAAAAGTGGAGAAAAAAGTATTGTCTTCAGATTAAGTCACACATTTTAAAACACTGCTACCTGCTATTGGCTGCAATTCAAAAAAGATAACCAAAACCATTCGAACTTTTAGTCATTCATTGTACTAATTTTACGTTTTAATGAGAATTTTTCTGAAACAATTAAAAAGCAACTTCTAGGGTGTATGTACCTTTACTTGTTATTGATTTTTCAGGTTAGTAGAGTGGAGAAAGTCGGAGGTCAGTCAAGCAGAGGAGAAAACTCTTATGGAATTGAGCTGTTTTGTAAGGATATGAGAAACCTTCGTTTTGGGCATAAACAGGTCAGTTAAATTTTTATCAGATTGAAACATTTTATTTTTATTGGTACACAATCCAACTGGATAGAGGTTTTAAATTTTAGTTTTTTTGGACAGTAATTACCTTTATCTTGTTAGGCTTAGAATAACTGGTGACTTCAACGTACACACAGATATGGAGTGAAATAGATTTGTGAAGGAATCAGATAGTTGCCATTTTCAGAACTTTATCTAGGTTTGAATTGTGAGCTTGTAACAACTGACTACCGCATCAGTTGCATTAATCCAGATATAATTGAGTATTTCAAAATCATACTGGTATAGTATGTTACACTTAACAATTATTTTTACTTTTAGCGAATTTCTTATGGGTAATAGAGCTATTACTGTGGTCGTCATACAATACCTAGACCTAGAAGAAGATTGTTTTAATTTTGAAAAAATACCATGTGTGTGTATGTTTGTGATATTAAACATGTGTCTGAAAACACAATAACACATGTAAAAAACTCTAATTTGGTGCAGATGTGTTTATTTGTCTACAGTAGTGCCACCCAACCTTCACTCTAGAGCTATATCTGACAAGTCTTATTGAAGGGTCCGAAATCTCTAATGGTCAATACGATGATAGAAAACAAGTAGTTGGCTACTTACTCAGCCCTTTCGTAAAAATCTTTTAAATTGTTTTTAATTTTTTCGTCTACAGGAAAACCATTCCCGACGAAATGTCTTTGAGAAGTTGCAACAGTACGCCTTTCCCTTGTCTCACAAGTTGCCGTTGTTTGCCTTTGAATATACTGAAACTTTCCCTGAGAATGGGTGGAATGTACATGAACCTATGGCAGAGCTGAAAAGAATGGTGAGTTTGGAAAGTTGTCTCTTTTAACCCTATAACCGCTGACAACTTTTGACTAAATGCTAGGCGTTTTTAGGAATTTTGCAGAATTTCTTAAAAAAAAAATTGTAGTAAAATATAAAAATAGTTTAAATGTGTTGTTTTATATATAATTTTGTTTATACCTCTAAGGAGTAAAAAAAAAGACGAAAAATCACCAGAGGGTCCCCAAAAAGCAGCAGTACACTGTAAAGTTTAAAAATCTAAAATGGAAAAAAGGGTTTCTAGTTTTATTATTGAGTTATTACAAAATAAAGTTACCAAATTATTGTAGTTATTTATAGTTTTGCCAACAGCTGTGTGGACAAAAAAATTACAAATTGTGATATTTAAGTAGAAAAATCATTCCCGATCACAATGGTAAACAATAAGATACCAAAATAAGTTCAGAATACGAGCTGAAGTGTTGTTACTGAGATACCGTGAGTGTGTTGCAATCGCTACATTAGCGCTTTAGTGGCATAGAACAGTGTTGCAATCGTGGCGCTTAGCGATTATAGGGTTAAATAAATTTGCCTAGTCAGGTTTTCTGTGATCTCATAGGCATTCAAAATGTAACAGTCTAATCTAAGTTGTGGGTCACAGGGTGTGCCCAACGAGATGTGGAAGATCTCCCGTATCAACGAGACGTATGACGTGTGCGACAGCTACCCTGCTGTGTGGGTTGTGCCAGCACAGGCCACCGAGGAGGATTTGCGGCAGGTTGGTCCCCTCTACAGGGTGTTCTGTAATTCTCACAATTTATCATGGCTTACTATGTTTTCCTTTAACCATTTAGGCTATCATCTTATTATTCAGCACAACATTAAGGACCAGATAGACCAATCTAGTTACATTTGTATTACAACTCTTTTATTATATTCACAAGTTCTGTGTCAAAAAACACATTTAATTTTACGTCCATCAATCAACTTTTACAATTTCATAGTGATGAATAAAAGTGTTATTATTATCCATATTTTTTGTTTTAAAAATTTGTTATACATTAGCAATTTAGGTAATGAAAGTATTAACACGTCTAGTGTGGGCTGTGCAGATCCGCGCGGTGCGGGCGGTCGATTTCGGCCTCTCGTCGCTTAGCAGCTAATGTAGTGTGAGTCCAGCTCTTGCTGGGGGAGTACCACTAAATTAAACTGTACTAAGTAGAAACTTGATTATGTACACCCCAATATAGAAAGGTTCGTATAACCTTCTGCCCAAATTCAGGTGTCAGATTTTTAAGGCTGCCCTAGTGCCTCTGACTTACTTGGTAGCCGGGACCAACGGCTTAACCAAAGCCGGCTTTGCAATTCATGGAAGCAGTCTGAGATTCAAATTCCATGTGTCATGACTAAGAATTGGAACCTAAGACTTTTGGGTAGTAGAATACCCTACTGCCACCTATAGCCACCCTACTGTGCTCAGTGAGCACAGTAAGGTGGCTGACTGCCACCAATATTATTGTTAAAATAAATTTGTTTTGTAACTGCTCAAAAATCAAAATTTGAGATATTTTTGCTGCAAATAGTTGTGACTTGTGCCTGTGTACAGGTGGCCATGTTCCGCAGCAGAGGCCGAGTGCCCGTGTTGTCCTGGATCCACCCGGAGAGTCAGGCCACGCTCTGCCGTTGCTCCCAGCCTCTGGTCGGGCTTAGCGGCAAGCGCAGCCGAGAGGATGAACGGTACATCCAGCTCGTCATGGATGCCAACGCTCAGTCACATAAGCTCTTCATTATGGACGCAAGACCCAGGTGAATACACTCAGTGGAAGTCAATAATAGATTGTGAAGGATATTTACACATGATAACTTCAAAAAGATGGTCTATATCAATATTATATTTTTAAAACAAAAAAGCTAGTCCTGGTTGGCATGGCGGCCACTGACTGACTAAAATTTGGTGATATACATAAATCTGTGTTGTTTGAAGTGTGAAAATCAATCTTGACAACTTCCCAGGAGTAAAAAAGCCTAATGTATTTACATCTGAAGAATTACACCATAGTTAAGTGTGTCAAATCTTGACAATGTTTTGGTTTGCAGGAAAATGAAGTAACCCCTCAACACGTTCGCTGTTAAAATGCATGCAATAGAGAGGTTTATGCTATAATTTTTTTACGATTTTACTCACCATTTGATGGAAAACAGTGAAGAAATGCCATCCGAACCTAAAAAAAAGGCATTTACGGTATTTATTTTCGCGGCAACGATCGTTGCCACCCACACCTGAGGACGTTCTTTTACTCATCTATGCACGGTTTTGTTCTAATTGTTTTAACTCACTGTTATTATTCAAAACACATTTATTTTGTTTTAAATCATAAACATACTATAACAACATAAAAATATACTATTTACAACCCCGCCAGACCACCCTTATTAGTTACGTTCACTTGTGCCAGTCATCAAAATGCTTACACGTGATGCACAATCCTCACACTTGGCGCAATGTTAAAGGACCCTTTTATGGATATTTCTTTTGCTGCATTCAGGGCCTCTTTTATTTTTTACCATTTTGCAGCAACTTGCCTTTTTGGTGATTCAATAAAACAGTAAGTCTTATTTACTATTTACAAATACACAATGTTTACATCTCTATATATAAAATTGAATGTATGTATGTATGTCCTTTATGCGTTACCAAACTACTCATCCGATCACCATGAAATTTTAGGAAGTTGCTCTACATGTGTCCGGGAAGGTTTTAGTGAAAAAATATTTTCAAAAACCCCATAAGTTTCCATTTTATGGCGTTTTAAATTTCTAATGTTAACCTTATGGAGAGTAAGTTTGTTTACAAATTGTCTACAATGAAAACATTTGATTTCCTAGCTACAGCTGATTGGTTTACTTTCCATTAGCAATATGCTTTACTATTCAATGCCATCTGGATCATTCATTAATGTAAAACTATGAAGTAAATGTGTACTGTAAAAAATAAACAGCTTTATTCACCACGTTAATAGTTTACGGTTTTGGGGGATTATGTATTTATATTTTCATTTTCTCTCTGATTAAAATCACGTGTTTATATGATAATTAAAATGTTTATATTATTACGTTTATTATAATAATCAGCTGTTGTATAACTTTCCTATAAAAGCCGTATTACAGTTAGGTTTGGTTTGGGTTTGGATTCGATTTGTGAAATTGTGAATTAATCCACTCAGATTTATTTTCTTTATAGGAATGTCATTAATATGTCTTATAGTTTCAGTATTGTTATTCTCTATGCCGCGACCCAGGATATATAACCTTTCACAATGAAGCCGTATTGCTTCAGAACATGGCCAATATTAAAGATAACATGTGTTTACTGTGAGGCGTTACGAAGTTCGCCGGGTCAGCTAGTAAACATATATTTTCTTAGAAACGTATGAATCAAAAACTGACACCACCAAAAATTAAAGAAATTTACCTCGCCACAAGCACAATAAAAAATCTAGGCACTGGAGACGTGCTAGCAGCTAACTGACATATTTAAGCAACAATGGAATGGCGGCAGCAATTGTTGCCACGTGCATCTGGGGAGAGGCCGACGCAGCAGCAATCATTGCCGCCTACTGAACGTGTTAACAACTTCTTAATGTGTTGAATGTGTTAACTACTGACTCACATAAAGGGGTGGAACATAAGTTCTTTAAGCACTTAAACCATTAGCCTTTATGCGCTGCTCTTAAATAACAATTATTTTCACCAAAAAACTAAGTTGTTTGTTAATTTCAGTGCAAATGCCATTGCAAACAAAGCTAAAGGCGGAGGTTATGAGTCAGAAGATGCTTATCAAAATGCAGAATTGATTTTCCTGGACATTCACAATATTCACGTAATGAGAGAATCTTTACGCAAACTTAAAGGTAAGTTTAAAATAGTGGAAACAGCATGCAAATTGTCCAGAGTTAATTTATACAGATACTTAGATACCCCTCATCTCCCCATACCCAACATTATTACCACATTGTGCAATCCATGTAGATGGGCAAAGTTTAAAAACAAATCCCTCATCATTTAATTATTTTTTAAATTAAAAGCACTGATTGTGGTATGTTTTGGCCTTTGTACTTTGATATTTGTTTATAGTATATTTCAAAATATTGTATCAATTTCTATTTACTAATGCAATAGTAAAATAAAACTGGTAAACAATGACCATTAAAATTATTGTTAAAATATATTTATATTATTGAACTGTAACTGTTTGCTTTCAATATATTTATACTAGATACACATAGCATAGAGAATTTTAAATATAAAATTTTGCAAACGATATAATTATGCAACAGTCAGCCACCTTCTTGATACGGACAGTTGAATGTTGTAAACTAATGCAAGTAATGTTACCTATCTAGAGTTGTGCTATCCGAACATAGACGAGTCACGTTGGCTGTCAGGTGTGGAGTCTACGTATTGGCTGAAACACATCAAATGTATCCTGGCCGGGGCGTGCCGCATTGTGGATAAGATGGAGAACCACAAAACTTCCGTTCTCGTCCACTGCTCTGATGGCTGGGACCGCACTGCTCAGGTGAATAAGAAAGATGATATAAGCAAAAACCCAAAGTTTAATGACTAGAACAGTGGCATATCCTGTAATCCAGCAACTTAAAGGTCACGAATTGTGGATAGGTGGTCGGTGGGTGTAGTGTTCTCTTGTGTGGATTAACATCCCCACTATTGAATACTATGTTAATCCATAAAGACCATCCTCATAATTAAACTAGTTCATAATTAGGCATAGAGGCAGTGGTTCGGACTCTATGTTAAACTGTAGGTCCCTTAGGTACCATTGTGTTGGGCTATTAATTAAAAGTTCTGTCTAAGGAACATGTAAGCCTTAGTATGTAAAAAGACTACAATATTGTGCCTTAATAATCTTATACTCATTTCTCATTCATATTTGGCTTAAAATACCTACCTGGGTAGGTTGCCATTTATTTATAAGTATAAAGTATTAATCCTTAATATTTTCAAATAAAACATATTACAGTATCTTTCCATCCCAAATTGTAAATTTAAATTTCAAACATTGTTTAAAATGTTATAAATTGTGTGAGATACCCAGTATATTTATTTTGAATCAGTATAGCTTATGACTGCAGTAAATTATTTTGAAATTTAATCTATGTATATAGGTTGGGGTATATCGATGTTCAGCTTAGTAATATTGCATTCCCTATTTCCCTTCTCAGACCATTTGAGACACCCTTTAAAGAGTTTGAGGATTTACAAGGAAGTACCATTACAAAGCTGTAGGAAAACAAAGGCAGAACTGTCGGACTGTTATCGGATGATTTCAGTCATATTGGGTTTCTTCACATATTATGCAAGAATTTTAGTTTGTCTAGATATTCCTTACGTTGCATTTGCCAAAATTACTTAATTATGCTTTTAAAATTAAATAATAATTTCATAAGTGACAGCATAACAGATATGTTCCAAATTATAATGTCAACTTGATCCATAGACTAGATTTCCATTTGAAATGGCCACCTACCAAGGTTGTACATGGTACTTTAAGCCATGTACGAATGAGAAATGAGAGTAAGATGATTGTGGTATGATCTCGTAGTCATGTTACTGACTAAGGCTGACATGTTCCTTAGACAGAACTGTTAATTAATAGCCCACCAGTCAATGGCATATCTAAAGGACATACAGTTTAACATTGAGTTTGAACCACTGCCTCTGAATTAAGAACTGGTCTAATCTATAATATTATAAAGAAGAGGTGGTTTCTGTATGTTTGTTTGTGGGTTTGTGGGTTTGTTGTGGCAAGTAAATGCAAAAAATACTGAACCGACCGGTTTGAAATTTTACACAAAGGTAGATCTTAAACTCATGCAACACATAGGCATACTCATTTCCTTAAAATCCTCTCGGGCTACGCCCTGTGAACGTCCTAAGTTTCAATGTTTACATTTTTAGAGAATGAAAACATAAAATTACTTGAATGTCAACAGCTGTGAATACTAAAATTTGACAGTTAAAGAAGAAGGAGAAGAAGAAAGAGCTGCCGTGACCGTCCTAGGTTTCAATGTTTACATTTTCTAATGACAACATTTGTTTGCACTATATTTTGACAGTTCGGGAAGAAGAAGAAGTAAAATTGATTTTTCAGATAAACTGCTGGATCGAAATTAGTGAATTATTTGAAATAGCGGAATGGTAGATTTTAAGTTTTTTTCCGACGACTGTCTCTATTACATTAATCCTTATCCTCTTCCAATATTTGACATATGTTACTTTGAAATGTTGTAGACACTCATGTTTTGTCATTTTGTAAACAATGAAGAATTAATTAACAATACCTTAAATGTATCAGTAGAGCCTACACCTTTCAACCAATTTAACCCGTGCGAAGAACGGGTACTTTGGCTACTTATTATATATTTGGGGATTAACGTATTCAATAGTGTGAATGTTAATCCATACGAACACTATACCCACTGTTTTTTTATCATGCTGAAATATAAGCTTAAAAAGTTTCTGATTCCTGCTTACATTCTGATTTTGTTCCAGCTGACTGCCTTAGCCATGCTGCTACTGGATCCATACTACCGAACAATCAAAGGCTTTGAAGTGCTCATTGAGAAGGAATGGCTTAGTTTTGGCCATAAATTTCAACAGGTAATTTTTCTGTTCATGGATGTAATTTTGGAATGAATTTGGTTAGCTTTTAATTTTCAGACAACACTTTCTACGCAATTTAAATCAGATAAAAATTTTCATCCATACAAAATAACTTATATTCTACTCGGTCACCGTTGTTGCCACCCCTTACTTGTTTACTTGTTTTACCCCTTTACTTGTTGAGGTGGTGACTCCAACAGTGGCATGTGTGATCACTGGACTAAAACTGATGAAGCTTGCCAGTGTCAGATGTCAGATTGAAGATACAGTTGACTACTGAAAATCTGTCTATAACACATACATATAAAAAAATGTATTCTTATGGATATGAAAAGATTTGGAAATGAAAGTCTCATTATTCAGTCAAAAAGACTGAATTATCAACAACTACATCCCAAGTGATTAAGGATGAATCTCGTCTAAAAGGGTAGATTTTGAGAACACGTCTGATGTCCACAGATGTGCACTGTGAAATAGAAATCAGCAAACTGTTGAATTCCTCTTTATGGAGAGCCTACTATTCTATTGGATATTTCAGAAATTAATCTAAATCAACTAGGGCAAAATCAATATAGGCTAACAATAAATACAACTAACTAAAATAATATAACTTGACCACTGAATAATATTTAGCTCAACTCAAAACATCTTTATTTACATTTTATATACATGAAACAACTGAAATAGTGTCATAGTGTCTGATCTACCTTAAACTATACAAAAAGAATTCATTCAATGAATACCATGCTAGTTGCGTCAAAAAGTTTTTTAACATTTTTTTAATTTAATAGTATTACAGTGCAACTCGGTTATTGCGGCCTCGGCTTTAACGTCAACTCGGATATAACGTCATTTATTTTTAGGTCCCGCCAAACTATAATCATCCCACATTCATTCCTCATTCATACTTGGCTTAAAATACCTACCTGAGTAGGTCGCCATTTCAGTTAAAAAGTATAAAGTAAAGTATAGATATTTACATAGGTAAAACCTCGTATATAACGTCAAGAAAATCGGGCCGAGATGAAGGCAACATATAGCTAAATCTATTTAGCCGAACTTATTCTAGTAAGTTCGGTCGGTGGTGCAACGTGAGGGCTGCGGCTATTGTTTAGCACATTCTATTTTTAGAAATGGCATTTTATTGCTGTCTTACCACTAACCACATCAACCCCCTCCCCCTACCCTATATCCGCTGTCGCCGGTCATCAAGGTCAGTGTCAGTGACTCAAATCGTGTCAAAGCACTGTGATGCCGTTCATACGTACCTACAGTTCGTGCAGCTATCGTTAGTTCAGTGTACGTCTTTTACAGTTTGTTTTTCATTATTTTAATTTACGAATACAGTATTGAAAAATAATGGCAAGTGTTAAGAGAAAGGTTTTGCCGAAGAAAAGGTGTGAGTTATAAGAGCGTGTGAGGAAGGACGTAAGATAGCAGACGTGTGTTTGGGCTTGTTTTTTAAAATCGAACCAACAGTTGAATTCACCAAGCCGAACTTCATTGCAATATTTTTCAAATTCAATTTTTTATATAGTAGAGTAGTATAGTCAGTCATAAACATAAACTTACGGTGTATTTCAAATTACCTTCATTAAATGTCTTAATTTCATGTAAAAAATGTGTTTCTCTATTTTTCCTCGGTTTTAAATTAAAATTATGTAACCTCTTTTATAGTGTCACTCTGATATAGCGTCATTAATTGTGTGGTCCCTTCAATGACGTTATAACCAAGTTCCACTGTTGTTTCTTTTTTCAATACATTTGGTAGTTGAGTGAGAAATTTTGCTCCCATATATGAAGGTTTTTCATAAATAGTTAAATTATGACAGGGTATTATGACATTTTCGTTTCGTAAAATGCTTGCTTTAGTGAATGAGTTTATTCGCCTCACATCAACACGTATTGCCCATAGACAGATAGAATATTTAACTTCTTAAAGTATTCTCTGGCTATCTTGCTCATCTGTTAAGTATATGGAAGGAATTTGGGAGAGCTTGGAATATTTCAATGCTCAGAGAAATTAATATAAGGTATGATAGTAGTAGATATTGCAAATTAAAAGACAAATGTTTTGAGCTATTCTTAAATTCTTTTTCAGAGGATCGGCCATGGAGACGATAAGCACTCTGATGCGGATCGTTCCCCTGTGTTTCTGCAGTTCATAGACTGTGTGTGGCAAGTCACCTGTCTATATCCCAACGCTTTCGAGTTCAACGAGAACTTCCTCATCACCATCCTTGATCACTTGTACTCATGTCGATTCGGTACATTTTTATTCAACAGGTTTGTTTATAGTTTATCCGACTTTTTGAGTTCTTTTCAATATATATAGGCTTCTCTTTCACCTCCCAAAGTGTAGGGTAGAGACAGGTGATGGAATACAAGTTGGTGTTGTAGTCCTTCATCTGATTTCCTCATTTTGTGGAATTTCATGTGTGGTTTTCATACTCTTGGACTCTATATTGCCACAAATAGAGATCAATAAAACTACAAGGATCAGTAAGTTTTAACCCCAAACTATGTCCAAGGATGTCATTAAGAGGATACTGTGTCAAGTCTGCATATCAAGCTTTAGGGGTGTGTGATGCATCGAAATTTTGATTCGGTAAAATATAAAATAGATAAAATGCCTTCAAAATTTTATGAAACTTTAATGTTATAAAACTTAATAACATAACAATGTTTTATAACTTGTTCTAAAACATAAATGTTATAAACTGCTCAATGTGATAAATTTTCAAATATATTTTTTTTACTTTGATTTCAAGGGGTTTTTAATATTCTCAGCTATATAATTTTCCATATAACAGGAAGTCATGTCATGTTGTATCAATGTGATTCAAATCAGAATTCATTGAATGACATCGTTGTATGAAATCAAAAATCTTTTGATCCATCGCACAACCCTATCAAGCTTTATTGTAGGTTTTGACATAGAAACTTAGGGAACATTGAATGCACTAGCAAGTCTTCAATGCAAACTCACATGAATGAATGCAGGAAATCCAGGCACCATCAGGAAACTTTGGACTCACTGTTCTTCGGTTATGCAGAGCTTGGCAAGGTAAAAGGTTTTCATTTTCTTCCCTGTGGGAAATAGGTTAGATCATGGATATGTCTAAAGAGAATGCTTTTAGTTCATATAAACAGCTGTTCTTATTATTTTATATAAAAATTCAATAAAATTGGTCTGGTAGTTTCTATGGAAAACATATTATCCATCTTAAAAATCACCAACACCCTATGACAGACATATAAGACATATCTATGTCAAAACATTCCCTTAGCAACCTGAGGAAGAGACGTACCTCTTGACCAGTTCATCAAAAAGATAGTTCACACAGCATTTTCACTTGGATGAGACTGACTTAAACTCTTAAGGCAGAGACACACGAGGCGAGGTTTTTCGCCGAGTCGGCCGCCGCCCATTCGAAACACACGGAGCGGCGCTGTTATGGCTACCAACTCGTCGGCCGCCGAAACTGGTTCGCTCACTTGTTTGCATGGAATGATGTGCCGAGTCGGCGAGCCACCGACTGAAAAGTCGCGGGGAAACCATGCGCCGAGTCGGCAGACGACTCGTGTGTCTTAGGCCTTAATTAGGCATGCACTTAAAGCCGTTACGATAAACGTTGTGGTTGTGTTTCCAGTGACAGGGAAAGAGTAACGGAGAAGGTGAAGGAGAGGACTGTGTCGTTGTGGTCGTACATGAACAGCAGCCTGGACCTGTACCAGAACCCCCTGTATTACGCTCAGCAGCAGGTGCTGCAACCCATCGCCAGCATGAGGCATTTCCGACTGTGGCGCAGGTTGTACTGCCGGTGGAACCCCAGCATGCGGCCTCAGGTTTGTGCCAGACCAGTTTCAATCATTTATATCTAAATTGTTTCTAGGTGGGGTGTAAGAAAGGCTCAGTAGCCATGTAGCCATATATATATATATATATATATATATATATATATATATATATATATTTCATCATATAGGTCCATATTTAGAAGATTTCCCTAAGATAGGTGAAAGGTAAAGATAAAAGTCTTAAATTAAAATAAAATATGAACATTTACAAATTTAGCCAATATAACCTTGTTTAGGATATTAATCCATCTTTGTTACTTGTTTTAACAGTAATGAACAATGGTGTGAATGTATTTTTAAATCAGAGTAGGGTAGAATTTTTCTCTGTCCTTTTCTTAGTTGAAAGTGATAATACACTTTGCAAAAAACATCAGTGTTGTATAACTCACTTAATAAAACATATCATAGATATAAAAAGGAAACAGGATGTTGAATTTAATGGGTTTTAAAATGTCATCTAATTTGTCATTGTAGGTCACCCAAAAAAAAACATTACTGTATGTTCCTGGGTAAGACAAATCACATGTTGATAGCAGGAGCACCTGTAGGATAGCGTAAAAAAAAATCATTTTAACCAGACAGATTTTGGTGTTCAGGACCCTGTTTACCAGAGGACCCGGGAACTCTTAGTCTTGAAGGAACAGCTGGAGCGACAGGCTGAGGAGGGTCGTCGGGAGCAGATGTCAAGAGTCGCCCGTGCCATGGCCACGCCCAACCGCCTCACATCCCCTGTACACTCATAACTGTCACTTGTAAATACTCCCTCACCCCTCTCTATATTTATAATATATTTTTTGTTTTTTAGATTAATTTTTCTATATAAAAGAATATCTTGAAAGGAAAATTGAGTCTTTGTATATACACATACAAGTATATTGTGTCTGCCGTACCTCTCATTTTGTAAGGTTCGATTTAGATTTTCATCCAATTCCTTGCAATCATCTGTCATCAATTAGGGTTTTGTATTTTTTCAAGTAATTAAGTTTATTTTTGGTAAGAAAATGTTGTAGAGAAACAATTCATTTTAGTTGAGGAATTTATTTGTGAAATCGGTGACAGCTGGAAGTATTTTTTCTCGTATTATTAGTTTTATAACCAATATGTAGTTTTTTGTTCATTCAAAATTTGTAAACAAAATAAAAATATTGTAAATATGACATTAAATAAATTGTAGATGATAAATTGTTAATTTTGAAAACCACTAAACTATTTTAAATGGGTGTTTCCTTTTTGCTACCTTTATTATTATTATTATTATTGGATTGTTACTGGTTTAAGGCTATGGCCACACTTGCATTTAATGCCACTGGATTTTTGGCAGTAATAGAAGCCGCTATTATAAAATATTGCGTAGTTCATTAACATTTTCTCTAGTTAATTTTTAATTATTTTTTTACATTGAATAATTTTTTTTATCCTTTCTTGATAATTTATGTAAATTGTCAGTTCCAATTAAAATTAGGGAATACAAGTTTCTAAATTAATTATTTTTATTAGGTTTTTACATTTAGTATTAACCTGGTATTTAATTTAATACAGAAAGAATTTTAGTATTTCATTTTCAAAAATTTAGCCATTATAAGCACCTTACATTTTGATAAATTGATTTATAATTAAAGAAAAATTTGATTTTATCAATATTTAATTTTTTTAAGTTGTCCTAACTGCAGCACATGATGCATGCGTGCAGCGATGAAAGACGCGACGGAATAGGTGGATGAAATCTACTCAATGGGCCTCTGACATCCGCCTTCTCACATGGGCATCAAAAAACACCGTGTGTGGTTGCTAGTGATCCCAGCCAGCCAATAGAACCCCCTTTTTTTTGCCGAGCGTACAGTGTCAATAAACGCAAGTATGGTAATAGCCTTAATCTTTTAACTTGCTTAAAAATAAAATAAAATAACTATAGTTTGTCAAGTCATATTTTTTATTTTAGTGTTACCAATTCCTACTAAATATAGTTTTTTTCAACTTAAAATAAAGTAGAGCGTCGAAAATCCTTAATGTCGAAAATCCGAACCACTCCACAGGTTTTTACAGCACCATATTTTAAAGTTTTGCAGGAGAAACAGCCAGCGCGATGCGGGGGTGAGTGGCACACCTGGCCAGGCGAATGACCTTCTATATTTAACTTGGTGACTCAGCCTTACCCCTTACCTTCCTCCCCCAATATTAATGTTGTTACTTTTGCTGCGTTAGACAGTAATATCACAGTACAAAACACAGCCTGAATGCAGTCAAGGTCAGCTGTTGCTTCTTACGGGAATGAGGACTTGACTGCCAGGAAACGTATATCAATGCTAACACGAATATTAGCATCTTTTTGTATGTACAATTGAACAATTTTTGTTTTAACTTTAATTGTACATTGTGATTTTGTATTGTGAATTTGTTCGTTTCCTTACATTTTTCCAAGAAACAAACTTCAATAATGCACATTTAATATACGTAAGTACAAAAAAAAACATTATTTCATTTCATTTAACTGTATTCTAGAACTTCACTATCAATAGTGTAGGACTAATTATGTGTTCAAGAGGTATTTGTAGGTTATGTTTGAAATCCGAACTACCTACCACCTGGTCCCAATTGGTTCAGATTTTCAATGCTCTACTGTATTCATGTTACATTCACATTTTATTATTTAACTGACCTGCCCTATCCTCATTATTGTATAATAAGATTAGGTCAGGATACAATATAATGACATTATTGTATAATACTGTTTTCAACTGTGGATGGAAATAAGAGATTTATACTTAGTTTTAGTGCTGTAAATAAAATAAAATTTATTGGATGATTATGAAAAAAAAACATATTTATTAAAAGTTAGATGGAGGATATTTTAAAGAATCGGTGTGAGTGAGTGGATCTGAATATAATTAAATATGCCTAAAATTATGTTAGATTAAAACAAAAGAGTGCAAAATAAAGTAATATATCCAATGTGAATAGTATTTTCTTGACATTTACTTATAATAATATACACAACAGCAAAATGGAAGGTAAAATATTTTTGAAAGTATCATAGTATAATATTCATGACATATATTTTTTAGTTTCACTTTATTTTAACATCTTCCACTTAGTGTAGTAAAGTTCATATACCTTCTGTTTATCTAAAAAATTACATGTAATTACATCCTGATTAGATCTTTGCTAAAATGAATAAATAATTTAGTATATGTATGGTTTAAAAAATCTTATACCTTTAACTATTTATTATTAATTTTTTTAAGTAAGCTAAGTGGGACCAAGAAACCAAATTTGTCTTGCTTAGAACATATTTTATGCTTTATCTCAAATTGGAAGGTGCTTTTAAAAGTTGAATAATAACTCTAAGTTCTAATGATTCTATGATGGTATAATTATATATATAAATATTAATTTAATTCCCATTACTGTAATAGTTTTAATAAGACCTTTTTAAGCATATCAGTTCAAATAAGTACATTTATAATAGTCATAATATGTAAAATATTATATTATTAATATTTATTTATTTCTGAAGTTTATTAATATTTATAGTTTGATAGGTTTTTAAATACATGCTTCCCATTTTTATTATTACTTGGTTTGTACATGTAATGCTGAAGGAATTCTTTTCTATGTAAGGAGTTGTAAATACAATGTAAGCTATTAAATATTATTTTTTATGAAAATGTAGTTTTACTTTAATTATGTTTGAATTGAAATTTGTAATTTGTTAAAGTCTCATAACCTTTTGTTGACTGCCAGTAATTTTAATCTTGATCCAATCAAAGTGAAAGAGATTTTTTTATTCTTACAGAGTGCATAACAGTTGTCTGTATGACTGTTGAATTGTATAAATGAATTTTTAGTCAATTTTTTTTGGAGGAAAAATCAATTTTAAAAACTTCATGAAAGTATAGCAAACATATTTTTAACACCAATCAAAAAAATACTTACTTAAAGACAGTTATAAACTTCAGTCTAGATTAAAAATAATAAACACCACACCCATTAATATTCTCCATCATACTTGGGGAAAATAAATACAAGTGGTTTCTGGTTTGCATAATTACTGAACCCATTACAATTTGCTTCTTGGAAAATTTCCTTTGAAAATAACTAAAAAATGTTTTCCCTCATTAACTGGCCAGTGTTATGTTAGTGTTGTAATATCTCAGTTGACGTGTAAATTGATAAGAGTGACCCGTTGAACTGCAGTCAGAGACATCTAGTGAGTGAAGGATCAAACACATCGCCTTTGGTCCAACTGATCATTGTTGGATATGCCTTCATAGGGTAAGTTTGCAACAGACAAATTTATCCCTCATTTCTATTTGCTTATCGTGAATCAATATAAATTCATTATATTTTAGTTAAATTATCAGAAGTTATTAAACAAAACAGTTATTCCATTTCATTTATTTAATTATATCAATTAATTAGAAATGCATTATCATGAAAATGTCAAAATATCTATTGCATAAGCACAAATAAACTGGTTAAATTTAAAATTTGATACTTTTCAAATAAAAAATATTCTTGACAAATTTTATTTTACTTTTTCATTTTGTACGTACGGAGTTGTTTTCATGATTTTCCTTTAAATTAGAGAAAAACTATTAATCAAAAGATAATTAAATTAATTTTTAATACTCGTATATTTTTGTTATCCAACAGTGCTAGGATTGTCTTAATTTAATAGTATTTCATGTTTCAGATCTAAAGTTTTATTTGTTCAGTTTTTGAAGAACATTAGAGACTTGGATCATTGTGAAAGATAACATTTTTGAAGTTACAAATTGGTTTAATGATGTTTTGTATAATCCCAACTTACCATACCTAGAGAATAAGTATTGAAGTCAGATGTTTTTTGTTTCAACAGAATGATTTAATACGATAACTGAAACTTGTGAACTTTGTTTTATTAACCTTCCAAGTTAATCTCAACACAATCAATTATACTGCCTAAATTTTATATATTTATTAATCAGTTGACATTTTTTATATTAGGAACCCTCCAACTTCATATTCTATAAAATAATCTAATTGGCTAATATGAGAAAAACCATTCCATCAGTTTAAAAATTCCGATCATTCCATACCAGTGTTGATAGTGTTCTTAGCTAATTGTAGCCAAAATATCATTATTGAATTTTTATTCTTAATTATAATTTTGTTTTTACTCGCTAAGGACTGACATTTTTCACATACCTAAGAGGAGTGTTTAGATGTATTTTCCTTACCAGATATTTCTGCACAAATAATACAAAAAAATTTATAGCATACTTTTTTCAAATAGACCTATTATTAGTTTCAATTTTTCCAAAAACATATAGAAGGTAAAATTGATGGACTCCAAAGGTCCAAATTTTGTTAAGTTTGAGCATTTTTGTACTTGGCAATCAAATTGTATAAAAATTATCATATTTTGCATAAATTTAGGTACCAGTAATAATTTCAAACTTCTTGCTCATTATTGCTATTTTGTCAATATATAAATTATACCATAAATTAATTACAACATTTAATAAAACAACCAAGGAATTCACACTCTTGTCTATCACACCTAAAATGTGTCATGTAACTGAATAAATACTTTACTTCACCTTTATTATTTAATTACTCTTTCTTTTTACTAAGCATTATTTGTGCCATCTAATTTATTAAAAACAATAAACAATCATAAGATTGTTTGTGATAAGATTTGTCATTCAACATTTTGCTTTACCAGCATTTAAAAAGTCCTGAGTCAATTAACTACAATAATTTATCACACTTAGATAATTGATTTATTGTTAATTTTTCACTCAGTTAATCATAATGATGGTAATAAATAGTTCACATAGGTTAATTGATTATTATTTTATCCAACATAATCAAACAAATTTATTGTCATTCATCTTATTGTAGTCAATTATCTTGACTAATTGTTGGTAGATAGCGATAAAAATCAAACATATATAATTAATTTGCTTAACACCTTCCTTTAACATACATGAAGGGGTCAATTGAGACTTGCAATATGACCCATGGACTTGACCTTCATGAGATAAGAAGCTGATAAGCCAGAGGGCAGCTTTGATAGTGATATTTATTTTAAATATATTGACCTTCAACGGATTTAATGGCCCCTTTTATGGTTTAAAAATAACACCACTTTTTCAGCCTTTGCTGAAAATATAACTTTTATTACTCCCGACTATCAAAATAAATGATAAATTTTGTTTTTAACCTAAAACTATCCAACCTAAAAATCAATATACAAATTTACTTTATTTTTTCAAACAATTTACTACGCATCAGAAGGAATAAAGTGTCTTATTGGACAAAATATAAATAATTTATCTATCTACAAATAGCCTACACAATATATCTACATTTTGTTTTAAATTCTCTGCTTATAGTATAGTAGTGCTTATAGGAGATTTAGTAAATCTTTATTCATAAGATTTACTACAAAAAATCATTTTCAATACAAAAAATCAGGAAATAATTTCTTATAAGGATGTATTAGTAATCTGAAACTTAACAAATACAGTATGTAATATTTTATACAAGGTTTTTTAAGATATTATCAACTACAATTTATATTTTGAAAAGATGCCTACTACCCAGTATTATGTAGACAAATTGTTGTTGCGATAACATAGTTTCTAGCATTTATTTAATTTTTACTACGCTTCTTTTGAGAAGCATCAAGAAACTTAAACTATTTTCACGGTAAACTCTTATCCCCCAACCACCTGTTAAAAGTACTCTTGTACATGATTAATTATTATATAAATTAGTTAGTTATTAATACTGGTCATATAGCCGTCTGTTATAAATTGAACCTATTATTTATGGTGTGAAAAAAAATAGCTATTATTACTCCCGATTATCAAAATAAAATATAAAAACCTTGTATTTTGTATAATATTTGGTCTCGATATTGAACAATTTAGAAGATATATGGTGCATCTTTTTAGGACAATTCTCAGATAATAATAAATCACTTTTTCATTATCACTTTTGTAAATGCTGAAGTAAACACATGCCCCTAGAACAATTATCAAACAAGACAATCAGTATAGGAAAGACAAAATGATCATTACCACAACAATAAAATGTCGATGACCCCTAATGAATAGCTAGTTTATTTTTAGATGTCAGGTCTAGGATAGAACCAGTTGTGGGCGGGGCCAATGTTTACGAAATTCTAGGCACAGGATGGTAAACCTCAGCCTTGAACTGGGATGCATTCAGGAGGAAGAAGGCAGTAGGCAGTAGACAGAGCAGACTAGGCCCCCTGCCAACTAATTGTCTTCTGTGTCTGGCTCTGCCGCAGGAACACACCCAGTGTCAGTGCAACAGAGGCTACAGTGTTACTGCTATCTCCTACATTCATGCATGGCCTGTTGCAGGTGTCACTACTACTATCATGTTGAGATTCATCACTAGACAGGTAATTAAAACTACCTATACATTTTTGGGTAAAAATCACTTTTATTCGTTACAATTTTTTTCTAGATATTAAAATACATTTGTAAAAAAACCGTAGTTGAAATTTACAAAACTTTTTATCACTAAAAGTGGATAAACTCAACTTAAAAAAATATTTCCTCAAATGTCATTTATGAAATTCTAAAATCAATAATATTATATTCAGTTTTATAACTATTTTGAAAACATTAAGTTCAACCTTTAATAAAATATAAGCATATAATATTAAACAAATAACTATTTTTTCAATATTTTAAAATTTATTATAATATTTTTCTTTAAGTCAGTTTTTAAGTTTTTTTGTTTCTGTGTTCATTGTTACATTTTTTCTGAGAATAACAATCTATTATTGTGAAGAAAAACTATTATAAGAATAAATATTGTTATGCTCATGATTTACATTGACATTTTAATTTTGAACATAAAATAGTGTTCTGTTATCAGTTTTAACTCACAACTTAATTACATTTTAGACTCTAAAATATACTTGTTAGAATAAAAGCGTAATTAAGTAATTAAAATATGGATATTGTTTAAACAATATTAAAAATATTTATTTTTGATACTAGATACTTATATAGTATATTAGTCTTGACATGTAACAGTACTCAGTATGCTATAAGTCCGATATTTACTTATTAATATATTACACTTTGCTTTTAAAAGACATTTATTTAAAAATATTAAAATTAAAACACATTTTTATAAAAATATTATATGTTATTTTTAAATGTAAATATTATAAAACGAATAACTTTTAAAAAAATATTTACTGTTTAATTCATAATATTTTAATTATAAATATTTTTTTATAAACATATTAAAAAAATAAATTTAATTTAATAAATTAATATTTTTAATATAAAATAAAAATAACTTTTTATAAAATTATTTTAAAATTTTTTCTTTTATTTAAGTCAGTTTTTAAGTTTTTAATTGTTTGTCTGTGTTCATTTTACATTTATTAAAATAAATAAATTATTTATGAAAAACTATATTAATATTGTCTTTGTTTATGAAATAAATTTATAAATGTGTTTCATTGTTTTTTGTTTATAACAATTAAATTAGTTTTAAACTTAATAATAAAAAAATTTTTGAATTAGTATTAAATTATTTTCTATTATAGTTATTTATTTAAAAAAATTTTTTTTTATATATTTATTATATTAGTCTTGATACAGTACTTGACCGATATTTACTTATTAATGATTAAGAAACTTTGTCTCTCTTGTTTTTATTTTAGAAATGGTATGATTATTTTTGAAACAATAAATTATTAAATTATATTTAGATTAACTTTGTAGAACATGATAGTTTTATTACAGATTGTCTTTTTTTAAATTTACTTAAGGGAGAAAGTATGTGTCAGTCCACTGGTACCGTTTATTTTAAGCTAAAATAAGGCACTCTTGAAAATACAGCCCTGTCTTAAATTTCATAATAATTAATTCCATTAAATTCCATTTCATTATAATCAAAATAAATAATATTCAATACATGATTGTGTTTTGTCTAGTCATAAAAGCCAATTAATTGAGTTTTATCATTTCACTATTTAAAAATGTACTCTATTATATTATTAAGATTAAGAATATAAAATTACTTTTAACCTTCAAAAGTTAACTTAAAAGTAAAGTTAAATTGTAATAAAAAGTATTTAAAATGTATAGTTAATAAAAATAATTTAAGTATAAACTTTATACCATCTGAAAAAAATGTTTGTATCATTATCATGTTTAGGGGAATTGAGAATTGTTTTTCTTTCCGAAAGGCCTCTAGCTTGTCTTCTTTTGTTATCTTTGAGATAACAAAAGAAGCAGTCAGTAATGGGTTGGTGAGAATACACCCCTGCAGGGAATGCTAAAATAAACTTTGTTTACTAGTCAGACTGATGTTTTTTCTTCATTTAAAATTATAATAGTGCTATCATAAATTAATAGTTTTGACAAAAACTTCGATCCAAAAGCTTATGATCCAAGCCAATGCCGAATTCTTAAATTTATTTTCATTTCACTATGATGTGTCCTGGTCATAATTGTTTCTAAACAATAAAGAAATTTGATATCCTTCAAAGTTCTTTGAAGGGCTACCAGCATGTAGCCCGTCCTTTACGTCCTCAGGGTTAAGAGGCAAGGTACTTATTATTTTGACAAAATATTTACCTGAAATCAAAAAACGTCAAATAAACAAAACAAAAAGGAAAAATAAATTATGAGTACAATTGTTTGATATTCATTTTAAATTATATATGAATTCACTTAGAAATGTGTATCATTAGGGAAAATTTGGTTAACACTAAGATACCATTTTACTGTACCGGTAGTATAATTTAAAATAAGTTTAAAATCAATGACTAATGTAAACAATTATTATTGATTTTTATTTGACAGCTAGTTATTTAAATCACTTTAATAGATCACGATCACGAGTTCAGAAAAACTGTTGCTAATATCGCTCAAACGAGGTTTTTAGAGCTAATTATTTCAATTATATATGTCGTGGATTAGTTTAAAGAGAACAAAAACCTCCTCCAAAAGGTATAGAATAAAAAAATAAGTAGGTAAGTTTCATATCTTTGGGTGCTCTCGTTTTCACAGAGAAGCATTAAGGGGAGTCGGGTGACCCCTTGGGTCAAAAAATTTGATTTTTCTCTTACGGATATTTGTTCTACATTTCTTTAGAAATAATTTACAACAAATTTCATGAAAATCAGTTGAGTAGAACTCATTTAACGTTTTTTTGTCTAAATCAACGCACTTAAAAGTTCAGGGCTACTCTGATGTGCGGGCATTGCTTCATAACTAACTTTAAATGTGAATTCTCGTAAGTTTATTTTTTTTTGCACTTTGGTACCTATATCTCAGGAACTACTAGAGATTTCTTAATAATTTTGGTTTTGTCTTGTAGCAAATGTAAAAGTGAACAAATTGACCCGACTGATTTTGAAAATTGTAAGTAAAAAAGTACTTTAGTAAAAAGGTTATTAGTACCAAAAATAGGTTTTTTAGAAGTTTTCCCAAAAATATAAAAATGTTGAATTTTAAAAAAACTCGGCTTAAAAGTTTGCCAAATTATCAATAAATATAATAATAAAAAAATTATATTGATACCATTATTTATAGTTACTGAGAAAATGGTACCGAAAATTTGTTAATTTTGCTAAGATAGGGGTCAGCCAACTCCCCTTAAAAAAGACTGTTTAGTGTTACAGAAAGACAGACAGACATTGAGATAAGACCAATTTCGACTTTTTTGTGGTATAAAACGTAAATACCTAACAAAAAATACCAATCCAAGCAAGGTACAGCCAAAACTGTAATTTTTATACAGATTTCACATTCTTTCAATAAATAAAGAGATTTCTGCATAAAATCTGAAGGTTAAAATTTCTTTCAAGTAAAATTTTTAATTACTTAATATAAAATGTTCATCAGGCTTGGCAGTTGAACTGGCAAAACTGGTTTAGCTCTGGAGAGGTTTGAGTGTTCAAAACAAACATATCAGCTGCTGCTGCTCTCTATGCATCTCCCATTGCTTAACAAGTGATCAAGGTTATTCCGGTCCACAACCAATGATATGCAGCTCAGATATCTTAGTGGGAAGTAGAAACGATGACTTCAACTACCAGATTTAAATAACAGTAATACATTTTTACATAGTGGTACAATTATGTTTTATTTTAATATAAAAATCCAGGTCAATTAAATAACTTTCCATAGCTTAAATTGAATACTAATACAGTATTAGTATTCAAATGTTATTTTAATTTACACATTCATAATAATATAATTTCTATATACTATTATGAACATCAAATGAACAAGCTTACGTGTGATACCATTGTATATGTCTTTCAAAAATATTATTACTGATGTTGATGAAATGTATAGTTCTATAAATTTGTTTTTGTTGAAGGAATACATGTGTTATTTACTATCATCCCAGTCAAAATTGATTATTTAATACTTTACGATTAAGTACTTCAACGGGTAACAGTTTATTTTTTGCACATGTATAAACTCCAATGGATTGGAAAAGAAAATGGCTTATTAGTATTTTTTAATTATATCACTGCACTGAATTTAGCTTTTTACCATAAAAATTATAGCTTCTGCTTTTGAATTTTAGACTCAAATGATGAACAAACATAATCAAAAACATAAATGTTGTGTTTCCTATTAGAAAAATACCAATAAAACTGTTTAAACTTAACTTTGGATTTTTATTTATTTTTGCAGCCTCTTTTTTGATGCCATTGGTCGAGGTCACATATGTAACGCGGATGGTCGAAGGGTGAGCGCTATGTTCATCTTTTTAAAAGCCTTGTTATCAATTTATTTTTCACAAATTACAAACAAATTATATCATGCAGCTTTTGTTATTTTTCTAACCTTTAACTACATACAAAACTAAAAATAACTGTTTTCACAGTAAAAAAAGAAAAACTATGAAACTATAAACTTTTTAATGATTAAATAAAACTATTTTTAATTATTTTTTGTGAAACACAGGACACTATTAAAAATATATTTTGCCAATACTCAGTGTATTACAACAACAAAAATAATAAATATACTAAACACATAATTTATTACTAAGTAAAAGGCCTTGTTAGTTGTGAAAGTTGTGCTTCCTACACTATAATTCATCACAAAACAAACGTTCGAGACTGAAAGTCACTTAACCTTCCGGTGGGGAAGGTGATGGTGTAATATGGTGATATTCCCCCACTTCTGGCTCCCCAAACAACATTTTTCGTAGAATCTTGAAATGAAAAGTGAGAAATGTTAAACCTCGACCGTCCACAGGTTAAACATTTGTTTTAATATAGTAGAAAAATTGCAATAAAATCAAATTTTTTTCAGCCCACTAAATTTAGTACAGTAAGCTAATTTTGTATGTGTTATGTGTGATAGTGCAGACTCCAGCCCCTGAGTGGGCGGGACCTGCTGGTGGAGCAGAGTGGTCGATGCGTGCGACGGGCGACTACCAGGAGTCTCGCCTCCGATACAAGCTCACTGCCCGAGGTTCCAACAGAGGCTGATGTCGTTATTATAGGTACTGTGGATCGGAGCGTCAGTAAAATTTGTTCAAGCCAAATTTCTTTAACCAAAAATCTAATGCCATTATAAACTGTGTGTTAAAAAGCTCTAATTGAATATTTTAGTACTCTTTTTTATCTAGGACTGTTGCAAAAAGTACCCATAAAGATACTGTCATTAAGAGGCTCATTATTAAACGGAAATGTAAACCGTTACATTATGAGTTCAAAACGATACAGATTTTTCATAACAATACAGGTTCTAGACAATTAAGACCAATTAGAGCTCAGCATTTGACGGAAGAAATGCCATTATAGATATAATGAAATAAAATCAGCCGATTTATCCGTAAAGATAGTGTGTTTTAGTGGCTATCCTCAAATGTGAGTTTTGAACCATTCACAAAATGAGTGATTTAAGCAGTGAGAAGTTAAGTTTAATTTCAGAAGAGATAAATACAAAAGCTAATGTTGTAATTAACAACCGACTACCTGCAAAATCTAAACCTGCATACGAATAAAACATATAACCAGTTGTTAAAGTTGAAAAATTAAAATAAAGTGCGTTCATTTTCGGAAAATGTTTTGCAATGGTAGAAGATGAATGAAATATACAACTCTTGTTTTTAAAAGTCTGAATATTGTTGGTCATAGATAAAATAGTGTATGCAATAATTGTATTATGCCTTAAAGCATTCATAATATTCAAACCAACACATTGTGGTTATGATATGGATAACATATCATTAAAATTATATTTTGTTGTTTTAGCTAAATATTGATTCAATAGTATGTCCAATTTAATAATTAATATTGACTCATTTCTTACTTTTATTTCTTGCTTCAAAATTCTTACATAACTAGTTACTTCAGTGGATAAGATGATCCGTGCAGTCTGACAACATCTGGTGCTTGATTGGTCAAATAAACATTCATATCAGAAAGGAGGGGAGGAGATGATTAAGCTTAACTGACAACACTGCATCCTTTTGACTGACATGCACTTATGTTGTCGACAGTGGTCAACTCTCTACACACTGACACTAAATAACGCGCCATAGATCAAATATGAAATATTTATTCCCCTGATATTATTTCAGTTGATATTCTTAATTCTGAAGTCATGACTTCAGAAATCGATTGCAATAGGAAATCAAAAACTTGAATACAGTACCTAAAATTTGTAGCTAATTTATTTAATATGCCAGATCAGGGGATAGTGCTTGAGGAGAATTATTTTATAAAGTACTGTATAATAAAAGGCCTAGGAAAGATCAACATTTCTATTACCTTTAAAGGGTAAGCTGTCAAAGTCCTTTCCCATACTTCAGTCATGAAAATGGTCGAATCAAGGAGTTATCTATCACATGAAGGGTAGACCCACCTGGTGAAGAAGATAATTTAATTACAGCATAGTTTACATGCTGGTCTTAATTGGTTTAAAACAATAACTCAAAGTGTATCGTAAAAAGTTTATTATAACCAAACTAGTATTGCTGGTCTAAAATATATAAGAACTTATTTTTTAATATCTCACCAGGAAATAGCAAAAGAAAAATCTCTGGACAGTAGAAAATTGTTTTAATAGTTCATACAAAAATTTAAAATATCTTTAGTGGCTAAATTCACACAGTTTTTTGTAGCATACATTTTACATGCTATTTAAATTATTATTATGGACATTTTCCATCACGATTTTAAGTAAAACAAGAATTGGGTCACGTAGTACTCCACCTTTCCGAGCTTCCTGTCAATCCATGTCAACGCGGTCCACTGGCCCTGCGACTCAGACTCCCAGGTCTCTTACCACTCAGTTCACGGATACATTGGATTTATCATGCATACATTCATTATCTATCATTGCATGTCATATATTACTTTATGACAAGTTTATAAGCAAGTAAAGGGCTTGCTATCATATTATAAATTCATTTTTCATCATATATTCATCAATCAAGTTCATTTTTTACTCAAATATTCACATGTTAAATAAAATTCTTTTTTACACAAGGAGCAGGCAACATCAGTTTTAAATTTGTTTATGGGCATGTGCAAAAATGTATGGGTTAACTTACAATTAGAATTTATAACCTACTAATTTGCTACATAATTACCACTAACCTAAGGTAAATGTTAAGTAAATGTATAGTATAGTATTAGTACCTAAAGAACCAAAAATTATGATTGTTTATAAACATAAAGAACATTTGAAAATTCAGCTTGCATATAAAACCAGTGATGAAAAATCTATCCAATTTCTTTGAATTGTTTTCATCATGTGTGGCACAGGGGGTGGGAGTGCAGGATGCAACACGTTGTACCAGTTGGCTCGACACGGAGTCAAGGCAGTGTTGCTGGAACGAGCCAAGCTGACGGCTGGAGCGACGTGGCACAACACAGGCATCATCTGGAGCGTGATGCCGCGGGACGTGGAGACACAGCTACTGAATGCTTCACGCGACCTTGTACTGCGGATACAACAGGAGACTGGGGTCGACCCTCAGTGGGAGAACAATGGCGGCATCTACGTAGCTCGGACAAAGGTAAACTGTTTGGTTATTCTGTGTTATAGACGATAACATCACTTTAATTCCTCTTCAGCAGCTATGGTAAACAGGGCCGATGCTTAGGTCAGGCGACCATCCCGACGCCTGAGGAGTGCCCATGGAAAGTGCCCCCCGCAAAAATATTATTAAATTTTTTCAACAATTTAGGTCTATATGTAGACTTACAAAACATATTTTTGAAGGCTATGTGTAACTGAACTTTGAATATTATGTTACATGTATTTATGTCTGACACTTTATATAAATTTGCAAAGTTTTCCCAAATTAAATATTTTCACAAAATTGGATAGCCTCTGTATTCACGAATCACTGACATTTCTATCTCTGTTTTGCCTGACCGGCCAACAACCGACCGAATGTTAACATTATGAACACATTTGATAAAAATTTGTAATTTAAATATAAGTTAGGTTAAATATGGCTTGAAAATGGCATAAATGCCGAAACATGTTGCCATTAAAGTTTAAAAAAAGGGTACTAATTGTTTTATTATTTATTATATTACTAAAAGTAGCCCTACATTGTGAATTGTTAAATAATTTAATATATATGTGTGTCTGTGAACACGATAACTCTCGTAAAAATGGTCCGATCTAGACCAAATTTGGTAGTGACGTGTATTCCTACAAATGCTCGGACGAGTTCGTAAACCAGACATATCGATCAATGGGAACGGGTAGTTTGGGGGGGTTTTGTACCCTAAAATGGGGTTTTTTGCGTTTTTCACATGTAATTTTTAAATATTTCTAATTTTATATTTCACCATTGGAATCAGCTTAAAAAACTACACAATTAAGTTCCTTAAAGTTTTTCTCTATCTCCAACGGTTACCGAGATATTAAAAAATCTAAACACAGTACTGTATGTTGTATTGTGGGGCTCCAATGTTAATCTTATGGAGGATAGGGAAAAATTAATATTTCCCATATTAATCAATATTTTTGGATAAAACTTGATATTTAGCTTCATGTGGTTGAGACCTATCCATTTATGCTTAAAAATCATAGTTTATGTGTTTATCATGGCAGCAAACCTGCATACTCTTTTCCCATATTAATCATATAGTGAATAGGCAAACTCCTTTATTCATGGACAGATGTTGATGAAAGTTGATATAAATGCTGAAAAAATTAATTGTTTATGCTAGAAACACCTAGTTTCAGCGTTCCCCACAGCAGCAAACCTGCATACTCTTTCCCATGTTAATCTATGTAGAGTAGGCAAATAATACTCATATTTATTGACAGATAATGATCAAACTAGTCATATATTATTATTATTATGTTATTGATTTGGAAATTCGCTGAGTACGCAGGTCTGCTGCGACGGGGGTATTTTATTAATTGTTCTCTTGTTAAACAAATGTAAAGTATACTAAAAATCATATGTGTATTTGTAACAGGAGAGACTAGAGGAGCTGAAGCGATTAGCAACTATTGCCAAGAGTTTCGGAATTCCTGCAACTCTTCTCAGCCCTGCAGAAACTAAACAGGTAAGTTTTTTATTAAAAATTTATTATATGAACGAGTCCGATTAGACCATTGAAAATTGATTAGTTCTTATATTATTTTATTTGGATTACGTACATTACTACACACTGCGATCCATCCAAAGCTCTAAAAAACAGATTCGATAACATCATTGATGGCGCTACAGGTTGAACAGCCTTTCCTGAACCCGAATTGGGATGTAGTCAGAAGTGAATGAGAATCAAAATGATACTGAAGCCTAGTCAAAATAAGTGTTTCAAAATTTTAGCGAATGAAGATATTAACAAAATCGGTTGATAATTAGAAATTTCAGTTTTCAAACCTTTTTATGGATTGGACGCGCAACAGACAATTTTAGATTATGTGGTAAAATTCCATCCTGAAACGATCTATTAATGTGATGTTCACTAAAGAAAACTGAATTGAATTTGCACAACCCTTCAGAACTGGGGATGTTACATCATCCCATCCACTAGAATATGTGTTTTGAACAAAGATTTTTCATTTTCAGAATAAATAATTCAGGTGTTTACGTTGGTCTAAACTATATAAGAACTTATTTACATTACATTGTACATTATACATTATATATTATATTGTACATTACATTATATTGTGTATTCCGTTTGCTTATGAGGTTTAGATTAAAAGTTACCAAACAAATAATGAAATCTCAACAATAATGAGCTTAATCTGATTTCACCTAATTGTTAAGAAAACAAAGTATATTTTGGAGTGGGGATAAGTTAGGTCTAAATAAAATGAGGTTTATTCTTGAAATGTCACATTTAATGTTGTATGATAATATCGATTATTATGATTGACGTTACATTTCAGGTGTTTCCCCTCATCAATGAAGAAGTCATCCTTGGTGCTCTTCACTCACCGAATGACGGAACAGCTGATCCATCTGCACTGTGCAGTGGACTTACGTCTGGGGCTTTGGCTCTTGGGGCACAAGTGAGCCTTAGAGCATGAGAATATTTACATATAAAAATATTTTTTAACTTTAAAGAATCTACTGAAGAGATGTGGATGCAATCAAAAGTATAAATCAATAGGCTTCCTATTGCAATTTAAATCCATTTGCTTCAGATGATTTATGTAAGCATGCACTGATAATCTTGGTTTATTGAAACCCTCAGTGCTCTCAACCTGGTTTTTAATAATTTAAAAACCTTGATTTAGGAGGTCACAAATTGTGGATAGTTATGAGAGATGGTTGGTGGATTTGATATTCTCTGGTGAGGATTAATGTCCGCACTATTGAATACTACATTCATCCGCAAAGACTATCCTTATAAATTAGACCGATTTGTAATTTAAAGGCAAAAGTGGTTCGGATTCCATGTTGAAATGTAGTTCCCTTAGATGCCATTGGCTGTTGGGCTATTGATTAAAAGTCCTGTCTAAGGAACATATTAACCTTAGTCAAAACAAGACTACAAGATGGCGCCACAATCATCTTACACACATTTCTCATTCATACTGGGGTTAAAATTATGGTTGTGAAAGGTCACTATTTCAAAAGTTAGTCTTATTTAAGTATCTAAATAGGGCACATTTAGTAATATCTGTATCCTGTGAATATATATATCTTGCCTCCTAGGTGTTTGAATGGGATGAGCTTGATTACAAAGTTGGATCCACATCAGAATCAGGATTAAGGTGCGTGCATGCAAGCAAGGATGCCAACTTTGAGAGCTTAATGAATGTCTAGTGGTTGGGATAATAGCCTATGGTGTGTGCCTTCAGGGCTACTGAGGACTCTTTGAGGTATACCTCTGACCTGTCTATAATATATGAAGTTGAGTCAACGTTACCGATATATACAGGTTTCAAAGCCTATACCTGGATTAGTTTTAAAGTTTTCAATTTTATAAAAGTATACACTATTCAATATTTACCACCTCCTTTCCTATTCTCCTCATCCAGAATGACATAGGGTCTTCTATCCCTTCAAAATCTAACATTTTATTTAAGGTTAAAAATAGCAATCAACTAAACATACTATAAAAGTAGTTTCTAACAGCAGAAAAACAAGCTAATCTCGGCTAAAGGTAATACAGTAATAGCATTAGGAAATGCTTCTATGGGATAGATTAGTTTAATATGTTTATATCGGTTTAGGTGGTGGAGAACTGCCCAGTGAGCAAGATAGTAACAGGCCCCAGCAGCGTCGGAGGCCACCCTCAAGTGAGGGGTGTTGTCACCCCTTACGGGACAATCAAAACCAACTGTGTAGTCAACTG
Organism: Nephotettix cincticeps; assembly: GCA_023375725.1. Taxonomy (NCBI): domain Eukaryota; kingdom Metazoa; phylum Arthropoda; class Insecta; order Hemiptera; family Cicadellidae; genus Nephotettix; species Nephotettix cincticeps. The sequence continues at coordinate 20,833,608 of CM041788.1, read as the reverse complement.
TTCAGGTTAGAACAAGTCCTATTTATTGGTTATTTTCATAACCAAACACAATAACACTCCATGCCCAACTGTGCTTGTGTTTTATAAGAAGAGGTACAAATTTCTTGTTTAAACGTACATATTGGTTTTTACATATACCTAGTGATGTAAGTTGAGTGGGTAGGGTATTTAATTCAGGTCCTGGTAAATGCCCAGAAGTGTGGGTATTTATAAAAAAGTTCAAACACAGTAAATGTTTTGCATAGTTCATTAGATTTACTAACGATACTTTCAAATCTTAAACAACCATTACAATTTCAATATTTTTCAAATGTTGATGTATTTATTCATCTCAGAATGGAATTAATAGTTTGGATTGTTAAAGCACTCCATAAAAACTGCAACATTTCCCCCAACATTAATAATCTTAATGTGTACTCCATAAAAAATGAGTCATGTATAATCTATATAAAATAATTCTTCACTACCGATTAGAAATTGTTCACCCTTTAAACCATATGATTTCTCATTCATAATCATTACTACTGGTATTATTATATTTGACAAATTCACATAGTCCGTAAATTTTCTGTAGGTTTAAAACTTACTACATTAATTAACTCTGATTTCCCTCCTTATGTCAAAATTTCATTGTTAGTTAGGTTTTTTAATTTCTCGAAACTCGAGTTTCCAGATGATATCGAAGTATTTTACAGGAGCTTGGGCAGCAGAAACAGCCAGGCTGGCCGGACTGACACTACCTCTATGTGCTCTGAAGCACTCATATGTTGTGAGCGAGAGCATGCCGGCAATACAGGGACTACCCAACATCAGAGATGGAGACTCGTCCATATACATCCGGATATACAAGGATAACATGTTTGTCGGAGGGTTTGAGAAGAACCCGGTCATCTTGGAAGAGGTAAAGTAACACAGAGCAAAACTGGCCACGATGAATATTGCAAAAGGGTTTGGGGAAAATCGTATAATTTATAGTATTGATCTTACAATAATAGTAAAACCTAATGGGAGTTTGTTGAACTGAAACTTTAACTTGAAAGTTAAAGATTAGACATTTGCCGCAAAGTATGGCTTTAGTACTTACAATACAAACAAAATACATGAGCGTTTGGTGTAGGATTGGGGAAGGAACTACCACAGTTTCTAGTCTAGTTGAATAATTTTCAAGTTTAATAACAACAAGTTTATTCCTTTTCAGTGGAAAGGTTGTCACTTCTTATAAAACAACATTCTTTAAAAAGACACTTAAGTTGATATTCCCAAAAACATTTAAAAAGCACTTATAAACTTTGAGGAAACTGACCCATTAGTTTTTGACATGCATCGCCGAAGGATGTTGTTCATGATTGAACAATGAGGTCAAGAATGTCAATAGGTCGATAATGTTCCTAGTGAAATGAGGTCTTTCAATTGTTGTTGAGTCATGAACAAATCCATCAGCAAGAAATTATACACTCTCCTCCCAGACAACTAATTTAAAGTTTGTAAAAATATCTTCATCTTCATCCATTTTGACCCAAAATGAAAAATATCAAAAATTGGTTGAGTAAATTTGAAACTATTAAAGTACAATTCCTGAATCCGTAAATGAGAGACAAACTGGCTGTCTTTTGCAGATGCCGAAGGACTTTGCATTCGACCTATTTGAGCTGGATTGGGACATGTTCCAATCGCACCAGAATAAAGCCGCTGAGCTGGTGCCGGCGTTTGAGACTGCTGGAGTCAAGACGTCGGTATGCGGTCCTCACTGCTTCACTCCAGATCTCATGCCTCTTGTTGGTGAGACTTCATAGTTCATATTGTTTTATAGGGGACTAGTAGTAGGAACTTGTAAGAATCCTACAAGTCCCATTGTAAATGTACTAGAAGGATTGCACTGAACGTATACAACACTCATATTATTATTATATAGTGTACTTGTTGCACTAGCTCAAAATTTACCTTATCTCATTTAGATTTTTATTTTTTACCATCACCAATAATGAATTTCAAACAAAGTACCGTATCTCATTACATTTCTGAAATGGTGACCTACCCAAGTAGATATTTTAAGACAAGTATAAATCATAAATGAGTTTCAGATGATTGTGACAAGATATCTTTTTACTGATTAAGGCTGACATATTCCTTAGTATCCACAGTTAATTAATAGTCCAACATCCAATGACATCTAAAGGACCTTCAGTTTAATGCTAAAGTAAAGTGATTTAAAGAGCAAAAATTGGAGAAAGATAAGATTTCTAATTTTTATGAATTGTTTTCATAATGTATGTTTGAATTATGATTTGAGAAAAAGTCAATATTAAGAAATAAAATGCAACATTTTATCTCAATAATAAGTCATAAATGGAGTCAGATTTGTGTTTTGTTTGTGTTGTGTGTACCGCTTAGTAAGTATAAGTAATTGATTGGGTTTTAAGTGGTTAGTTTTTAAAAATTAACTTCTTACAGACAGTACCTTAGTCTTGGAAACACTATGACTGAGGTGATATATAGACTGTATATGAAATATCAATTGAGTACACAAGACTATGGTTTCTATAGGAGAGGACCCCAGACTGCTAGGGATGTACCATAATGTGGGTTTTAACTCAGCGGGATTCATGTTGAGTGGTGGCTGCGGGGAACAGCTGGCCAAGTGGATCATCAACGGACGTCCGGACCTACACATGTACAGCTGTGATGTCAGGTTAGTATAAGCTGCATATACGAGAGGCATTTATTAAATAAGGTTCCCTATGCCGCTGATACAGAATGTATTGTGCTGGGAGTAATCTAACAACCTGTCTTATTCATTAACTTTCCCTATCTCTATCTCCACAACTTGTGCCAGCCTAACAACCCGCAGCCGAAGGTCACCGCCAGGTATAGAGTGTGTGCAATAATCCAATTTTGCTCGCTAAAAATTGAAAACCCGTTGAAATTCATAGAAATTTATGTTAAGTTCATGTAGAAGCACGTATGACAGCGTCCAAATATGGTATAGTGGTCTCTGAGGGACCCATGCACGACATGCACAATGAGCAAAGAAGCGGAAACCATCGATCTCAAAATAAGAAGTGACAAAGATATGCAACGTCTACTTGAGAATCAGGGGATAACAATTCAAGAAATAGATGACGAGGTTTCAGAGGTTTATGTAAATTCAATTCACACAATATTAGCAGAAAGGTTAGAGTTATCACAAGTTGTGTGCATGCAGGTTGTGCACATCCTTTTGGAAACCAGCAGATGACGTCAAGTGTAACCAGGAGTTTATTCCCCCAGTAAGGCCCCCAGTAAGGCTATACGATTAGGAATTTGGAATGTCAGAATGCTAGCAGTGCCTGGAACAATTGAAATTTTGTCAGAAGAACTGCAAAGATATAATATGGATATAGTTGCATTGCAAGAAGTAAGATGGCCCCAAGCGGGAAGAATAAACACCAAACACTACCATATATACTAGAGTGCCTGTGATGATGACCAGTACTATGGAGGAGTAGGTTTTGCTGTGAGCAAAAGGATAGCTGATTCTGTGATACATTTTGAAGCAAGGAATGAGAGAATGAACAATATTAGAATTAAGGGTACGTTAAGAAGATTTCTGTGATATCTTTCTATGTACCAATAGAAGATGGGGATGAAGAAACCAAAGATGGTTGTTATGAGTTGCTTGACCAAAGATTAAATAGTTTACCATATTGTGATATGAAGTTTTCATAGGTGATGCAAACGCAAAGACAGGTAAGGAAAGTTTGTGGAAAGAGGTTGCAGGAAAAGACAGTCTCCACAGTGAAACAAATGAAAACGGAATACGACTTTGCAGCTTCCCAATGGCAAACAAACATCGAAATCATGAGTAAGTGCTTTCTAAGGAAAGATAAGGAAACTTGGACATCACCGGATGGCAGAACCAAGAATTAAATAGACCTTATTTTAATAGACGAAAGGAGCAAAAACGGCGAGGTAAACCCTACGTGGGTACCTATGGCCATGGGAGTAAGAGTAAGTGAGCTTAGTGGGCGAGCTCCATTGCAGACAGCTGTCAGGCCAGCATCATTTGAGGTAATGAGACGCAAGTGGTGAGGATAGAGAGAGGGAAAGCTGTTGCGTAAAAACATAGCTGTCTTAGCTGCATAAGAAACCTTATTTTAAAATGCCCCTTGTATATTTACTGCTGCATTGTAAATACAGTATTTAGTATGTTGTTGTTCGCTTTAAATAGCCCAAGACAATCAATTAAGCAATGGAGTAGCCAGATGAAAATCCTTAAGGGGCTATGTCTAAGAGAATTTGATGATCTGCCAGGAATTTTCATTTAATAATCCTTAAGTGTTTTCATTAAATTAATTTTAAGGTAATAAGATATAAGCCTAGGTGCCAGGATGAATGTGCAGACTAGATTGCCACAGAGCTTGATATTGTGAGTTTAAATCCCACCTATGGCATTTGGTAGCAATCTCACCTAGTAGCCCCTAGTGTTGACCCTGCCCATGAAGCTACGACTTCAATAGCGCATCCTGGTTGAGAATGCTAACACTAACACAGTGAAAAATTATGCTGACCCCATTTCCGTTTATTGTACTAGAACGTACAATACAACTTCTACATAAAATGAACAATATTAGAATTAAGGGTACGTTAAGAAGATTTCTGTGATATCTTTCTATGTACCAATAGAAGATGGGGATGAAGAAACCAAAGATAGTTGTTATGAGTTGCTTGACCAAAGATTAAATAGTTTACCATATTGTGATATGAAGTTTTCATAGGTGATGCAAACACAAAGACAGGTAAGGAAAGTTTGTGGAAAGAGGTTGCAGGAAAAGACAGTCTCCACAGTGAAACAAATGAAAACGGAATACGACTTTGCAGCTTCCCAATGGCAAACAAACATCGAAATCATGAGTAAGTGCTTTCTAAGGAAAGATAAGGAAACTTGGACATCACCGGATGGCAGAACCAAGAATTAAATAAACCTTATTTTAATAGACGAAAGGAGCAAAAACGGCGAGGTAAACCCTACGTGGGTACCTATGGCCATGGGAGTAAGAGTAAGTGAGCTTAGTGGGCGAGCTCCATTGCAGACAGCTGTCAGGCCAGCATCATTTGAGGTAATGAGACGCAAGTGGTGAGGATAGAGAGAGGGAAAGCTGTTGCGTAAAAACATAGCTGTCTTAGCTGCATAAGAAACCTTATTTTAAAATGCCCCTTGTATATTTACTGCTGCATTGTAAATACAGTATTTAGTATGTTGTTTTCGCTTAAAATAGCCCAAGACAATCAATTAAGCAATGGAGTAGCCAGATGAAAATCCTTAAGGGGCTATGTCTAAGAGAATTTGATGATCTGCCAGGAATTTTCATTTAATAATCCTTAAGTGTTTTCATTAAATTAATTTTAAGGTAATAAGATATAAGCCTAGGTGCCAGGATGAATGTGCAGACTAGATTGCCACAGAGCTTGATATTGTGAGTTTAAATCCCACCTATGGCATTTGGTAGCAATCTCACCTAGTAGCCCCTAGTGTTGACCCTGCCCATGAAGCTACGACTTCAATAGCGCATCCTGGTTGAGAATGCTAACACTAACACAGTGAAAAATTATGCTGACCCCATTTCCGTTTATTGTACTAGAACGTACAACAAAACTTCTACATAGGAAGTGAATGCCACAGGATTATTATTTAAGGTATAACCCTTGGTCCCTTTGGCTACAGCCTTGCCATAAATCATTTATTCTCTATTGCTGAACACAAAAAGATTTTTACTTCTTTGATTGAGTTTTGTTTTCAATAAATTTTTCTTCCCTCAGTCACTATTTGAATAAAGATTAACAATTAACCTAACTACTACATCAATGCTGAAATGCAAGCAAATTTTAATATGCGAATCTGGTTGATTGAATAAGTATTGAACTTGTATTGTTGTAGACGGTTTACAAAAGAGCAGATGGGCAACCCTGCTTGGACTAAGCAGAGATGCCACGAGTGCTATGTCAAGAAGTACAGCATCGTCTATCCCCATGACCAACCCCTGGCTGGCCGAAACCTCAAAAAGGACCCTTTCCATCAGGTACCACTCATTTACTGCACTCGTCAACACTTTAAAAAAAACTAAAATTCCACACTTTATTTTTATATATTTTTTTAATTCAAGGAAATAATACTAAATTGTAATTAACTTTATTGTGGATTAAAATGTTCAGAATCTTTTTGATTCTAATTATCATGTAATACTAGACGTCAAATATGTTTGTGTTAAGGTCAGATAAAACCAAATTTTATGAACCTTAACCTTAGAATTTTAAAATAAATATTGTAGTTATTTTTAAGTCGTCATTATATTTTGTATCTTAGATTTTAAAAACCACCCATCCTGAAATTGACATTGAATTGAAAATGACAACCTACTGTGTTAGGTATTTTAAGCCAAAGTATGAGTGTAATGAGTGTAAGATGATCGTGGCGCGAAATTGTAGTCTTATTACTGACAAAGTCTAATTTTTTCCTTAGTATGAACTATAAATTATTAGCCCAACAGCCAATGGCATCTAAGGGACATACAGTTAAATATGGTATCCAAATCATTTTTACCTCTTTTACCAACAAACACAAGCCGCTGTCCCAGTCTCTTTCAATTTCATGAAGATAATCCAACTATAATAAAGTTTGTTTTTGTTCACTCAGGAACTATTAGAGGTTGGAGCGTTTTACGAGGAGATGCAAGCTTACGAGAGGCCAGGCTGGTTCACCCCACAAGGTCATGCTCCAGTTTCTCCTTACGACTGGTATGGAGCTTACGGCACGCCCAAGAACAAAGACACCAGATATCCAGACCTGCTCAAGGGTGACCACACGTTCAAGTTCTCCAAACACCACCACGTGATTGGAGCAGAGTGTCTCGCCTGTAGGGAGCAAGTGGTGATGTTCAATATGTCCTACTTCAGCAAGATCTACCTGACGGGGCCGGACGCGCAGGAGGCAGCTGATTGGCTGTTCACTGCCGACACTAATGGCCCCATCGGCAACATCGTCTACTCTTGTATACTCAATAAGCAGGGCGGGATTGAGGGCGACTGCTTGGTCACGGCTATCAACACAGGCTGTGGCACCCAGTCTGACCCTATATTCAAGGTGATTATCTTGACATCAGTTCTACATTATTACAGAGACATTAAAACAGTTGCGCATATTTAAGCTAAGTATTGATAATATATATGACAGATGGCTTGTGTAGCGTTCTAGGAACAAATAGCTGAATAGTCAACGAATAAATTCAATTGGGTTTAAAATCAACCATTACTTACAATCTCCCAGGGTTTTCTCAGGACCATTACAATCTTGGAATTATAAAATGGGATAACATTGTATGATGAATCCAATAAGTTCATCAAACTTTGCATCAAAGCAGGCAAAATTTTATGTTTGTTTACCACTTAATCAAATTTTTACTTGCTGCCACTTATAATAGTAAAAAAATGTTGTTTTTGCAAAAATTACAATTTTTTTTACAAAAAAGCAATTACAGTCTTACAGTACATCTTTAATATCTATTTTTACGGTGATTATTCCAGAGGTGTCACACTGTTTTTTAGATTTTGTTTAAATAACCTCTGAATACAAATACCCTAAGCTGTTTTGAGTCCATGGGGAGTTTGGTAGAGAGCTTATGGCCAAAGTATTAGGTAACACCTCTCCTACCTACTCCAACCACACTCTAGGAAAGTGGAGCAGACGTCCTGCAAGGTCATGAGTCGAGCCATCTCCGCAAGCGCTACAAGCCTTTTCACCAATTGTTTGAATTGTCCATTGTTCATGACATGACTATTCTATGCAGGGTCGCGGGTTTTATATCATTGCAGCCGGGGCGTCAGCTTCTCAGTCTTGGGCCCATATGAACACAGCCGTTCAACAGAAAGGCTTCAAAGTGTCCCTCAGTAACTTGTCAGAAGACATCGGGCTGCTGGCCATCCAAGGGCCCAAGAGGTAAAGGTTCAAAACTGAATAAATACTCTTTATTAGGTATTCACATTAAAAATTTAAAAAAATACAATAGTTATTTGCTGTCTCCATCCAATGTCCGGATTTAAGATTTGTTTAAAGAAATTTTGGAATATTTTCCCGTAAATTACTAAACAGGTTTGAGAAAATCAAAAATAAGGATCAGTATTATTTTTCCTATCATTTATTCCTATTTTAAGTTCTTATATATTCTAAAACTCTGTCCATGATGTAACATATGATATATATATACAAATATTTATAAATTTTACTGTAAAAATTCACTCTAGATAAAATGTATTAATTAGAGGATTTTTTTTAAGGTACTGCCATAGTCATATGTACCCCAATTAGGGTTTTGGTATCGCCAAAAATCATTCTCAATCTCTCTCAATACTTTGTCTCTTTTTTACTTGCTCTTACTAGATAAGATCCGCCTTTATGCTGCCCCACTATCTTATTTTTGCTCTCCCAGGTGATTTTCTTCTATCTGGCTTCCTCTGCTCATAGTTCCTTCAAAAGTTTCCCTTCATATAATATGTCCTCCTAGTTCCTACAATCAGTCTCTACACATATTCATTATTTCTAGATTTTGCCTACCTCTCCACAGTATAAATACTAGAAAGATTTGAGAGAAGATTTAACTGCTTCTAATCGCAAGACATTTTCAGCCGAGAATTGCTCCAGAGTCTGATTGATGTAGACTTGAGCAATGAGACATTCCCATTCCGCACAGCTCGCATCATCAAGATTGCAGGCCACACAGTGCGCGCGCTGCGTACCAGCTTTGTTGGAGAACTTGGGTGGGAGCTCCACATCCCCACACAGTCCTGTATGGATGTGTACAACGCCATCTGGGAGACCGGAGTCAAGTACGGCCTTAGGCAGGCAGGCTACAGAGCCTTGTACTCCCTCAGTTCTGAGAAAGGTTTGTAAGAAGGGACTAAGACTACATATCCCATAATATTCAAGGTTTGCATACAACCTTACTTATTTGTACCATTTCAAAATATCTCAATCTCCTCAGAAATAAGTAGTTTCTGAGAAAAAAAATTTATACTTAAGTCCCATTTCCAAAAAAAAAACCTGGGAACTATACAATCATTTTGAGATAAAATAAATTGTTTCAACCTATTGGGATAAAAATTAATTCAAATTGGGATTAAAAACAGCTATAAAATTGTACTGTTGATGGTTTTAGCCTTATTACAACTTGTAAGGTTATTTGGTAGCCTAAGCAGCAGAGTGGTTATAATGTCCGCTTTCAAAGCTGAAGGTCGCCTGTTTGAATCTGGACACAGTTGTCATTTCGTCATTGGTCTATTAATTAGTGACGCTTCCTAATAACAGGTTAGCGTAAGGTAGTAATAAGAACGGGATTTGCACTTTTCCCCACCAAAACTTTAAAAATGTCAAAAGGCATAGAGCGACAACAAAATCTATATTGTTTTGAGTGTTATTGGAGTGTATTTTCTTTCACCTAAACCTCCGTGGCAATTGAAACCGAAGCAGACTTTTGGCCGAGCCAACAATGCCTCTCTACACTTCTCCATTTCCCGCTGCCTCAGGGTGGATTCCTAATGTAGTTAAGTCTTTTAGCACCTGGCTCTTACATCAAAGTCTCACACTGCCGAGACTAGCATTCATTCTTTCCCTTGACTTTAATGAATGTCCTTACTGCCGTGGCTCTATAAATCTGATTTATTTTTATCCGCGTAGACTAGCGTCTTCCATTTTGCTTATAACTTTTCTTATGAACCCTTCTTTCCAATGGCTGCTTTATATTCCACTCAGAAAACATAGTGGATTTTCAAAGGTCTTAATAACACTTTTACCAAACCTTCATTCTCATAACGTTAGTAAAGCCACCTGGTCTAAAAGTACATGACTGTACAAATCATAAATTTTTATAAAACGTATGGAAAATTAATGGAGAACATCTGTATATCATCTGTTACATCTTATTTGTCATAAAAGTAAAGAAAAATCTGTTCATACACATATACACATACACAGTAACAAGAAGGATTAATAACTAAAAAATATCAATGTAATTTTAAATGCTCTACATTTAAAAAAACTTTCAAACGTAAAGGGGAAATGTTTACATTTGAAAGGTTTATAAGTTTCAATTTAACTAATACCACTAAAAATATTTATTTAGGGTTCTATACTTCCAATTATGGCTCAAACTATTTCTTCGACACAGTCTATGCACACATTTCTTGGGCAATCTAAGCCAATTTGACACATCACAGGCAAATGACTCATTCAAACTGAAATAAGAGCATCAGACTAGGTTGTAGGAGAGATAGGGGGGAGCTACTGTAGCACACATCCACCAAGGTCAAACAGGTTGGCCACAATAGGAAAATAAAATTCACCTCCGGTCTCTAAGACCGGTTGCTCGGGTAAGATGTTAAATACTAACAAATTAACCTAATATAACCTGCTACATCTAAGAATCTGATCTGAGGCTGTTGTCAGGTATAAGACTATGGAATGCAGACCTGAGGATAACTGACAACCCTCTGGAGGCAGGGCTGACTCAGACACTCAGGTCGGAGGGCGACTACCTTGGCAGGAGCGCGGTGGACCAGAGCAGAACGGATGGTATCAAGAAACGTCATGTGTTTTTGACCATTGATGAGTAAATATATTTTTAACATTATAAATCTAAGTATTTTGTAATTTAACTAATTCATTCTGATCCAAGCAACTTTAACCAGTTGTAGACAAGCAAAGTTTTAATGGAAAAATTAATAAAAAATTTAAGTCGTTCATCAAACACTTAAACTCACACTTCACTAATATTTACCATTAAAATACATTAGAACCTCCCATATCCGACCATGACGGGACCGGGCTATGGACGGAACTGCCAAAAAGTCGGATATCGGGAGGAGAAAATTAAACACATTCCCTAGGAATAAAAATAGCTATGCGTCATTGTAATAAGCCTAATAAAATAATAGTATTTTTACGTAATCGAAGAATAAGTATTTTATGTTTTGTTACGCTCAGCAACAACAAGGGCGAGGGAAACATAGATTAACGGACGGATGGAACGGTCGGTTATCTGGAGGGATATGGGAGGTTCTAATGTACCAACCAAGTGGGCCGGTCAGTGTGTCACAATTATGAATATCAATAAAATAAGGCTGGAGTTCACCAACACTTGTTCTACTCAATACTAGTTTCAGTAACTATCATCTCATATCAAACAATAATGTTTTATCTCTTAGTTATAACTAATTTTCTGATTGGTGGATCTGAATCCTAATGATATACGAGTACATAAATTAATGTAACATAATATATTTATACAAGCTAGTCTAAAACACAAGCTTTTTATCATCTATCTATGAGTCAATAAAGTGATAGAAGTGGTGTTAGGGTAAAAGAAACAGATTTTAAATTTTGGTAAAATCTGACCTAAATGAATTTCCAAATCGAAAAAATGTACAATCTATTTTTTTCAATTGTTGTGTTGCAGTCAGGTGCCTCTGTGGGGGTCTGAGCCAGTGTTCCGGGACGACAAGTTAGTTGGCTTCCTCAGAAGAGGTGAATACGGCTACGCTCTTGGAAAGAGCATTGGACAAGGGTAATTATTAACTATAAAATTATGATATTCAATCACTCTTAGAAAGATGAGTACCGGTGAATCAGTTCATAATTTGCTCAATTTAGACTGGTAGAAAGAAAAGTGATAGAGCTCGTTTCTTTTGGTAGCGTGAATAGCATTTTCTCTTTCTCCCTTTAATGACTATTTTTTTTAAAGGCAAATTTTTTGCAAGCCTTGACAGAGATAAAATACCCAAAATTTCTTTGTGGGGACTGGTGAAAAACCTTTTTATGTTCCTTATAAATTACCTGACTTAATTGAGTATCATTTTTTTTTAATTCTGGTGCAACTTATAGCAAATTTGAATGAGAATGACTATACAAATTGGTAAAACGAAAAACATTAAATGAAATTATTTTAATTCTGCCAAGCAAATGTTATACTTAAAAGTATTGTTCAGTTTTATTTTTAGCCAGTATTTTCTCTGTCTAGTTATAAACCACTACATTTAAATATATTACAAACACAATATTCGTTTTTGTTATTACTTGTGTTTCTGTCCAGTTATGTGCAAGACCCAAGCGGTGTGCCGGTGACGCCTGAGTTCCTACAGAGTGGGCACTACCAGCTGGAGGTGATGGGCAAACGGTACAACGCAAATCTGACTCTCAAGAGTCCACTCGACCCGGACAACAAGAGAGTCAAGGGCATTTATGACGAGCCGCTGCCGATCCGACAGTAAAACGTGCACGTGTTTTGTATATTTTGTACTTAAGAATAAACATTTTTATTTTCAATAAAGAACTAAATTTTTAAACCTTATTTAATCCAGATAGGAAATATCTGTGATTTAAAAACTACTGGTCAAGACCTCCGAAAACTATCTTAGTTTTATCCAAATGGATCAAAAGTCAAGTTAAACTACAATTCATTTCAAGCGCCAAACATGGAAAATTATTTAATAGCCAATTCCAGAGACTTTCCTCAGTCTTGACTATAGGTTTATTGGTTTCACATATTGATAGGATTACCTTCCCCTGCTAAGTTTCCACAAATGGCATTCATTGCAGGTGTTGCCAAGATTTAAAATTTCTGTGTTAGTAAATGAAATAGATATTTTAAAACACAATGTGACATGGAAAGGATTTATTAGCTTTCTTGCAGCCTCCAAACTTAATAATCTACCTAAAATACCTATCTTTTGGTAGGGTCACCATTTCAATAATCTAACCTACTCAAAACAGTTAGCAGCACAGACCAAAATCCTGATGCAATAATATAACCTTCTCCTAGAATTGGGGGTGAGATCATGAGAATTTCTGCACCCCACAGTCAATAAACTAACATGTGTTTTGTAATAACTATATTTTAGTAAACCTTTTAGGGGAGCCTAACAATCGTCTGACAGTTTTTATCTGGTAAATTAAGATACAAGATTTACCGTGTAATATTTTTATTTTTAACAATTAATAACCAACCTCACTTAACTCAATACACACACAACGTTATCACAGGGTGCTGAATATCGGCTGAAGGCTTTCAGGGAGACATTTGGTGGGTCGGAAGAATGAAGACCCCCCTCTTTTTCAAAACCCTTATGCCTTATTTTGTAATAAAAACTGTAGATATTTTCAAATATCTACAGTTTTTGAAAATAACTGTAGATATTTTCTATAATACTTTTTGCAGTATTAAGAGGCTGCAACTTAAATTAATTAAGTTGCAGCCTCGAATTAATAACTCATAGACAATGGCAGGGTAGCTTAGTCGTGACATGCTGAACTTAAATTCCAAGAGTCATTAGTTTTATTCCGGACCACGTCTTTATTTGTACTTGCACAATTAATTAATTGCCTGTTTAACAAATTGTTGACAATACATTAAAAAAATTAGTGTTTGGACACTTAGCAATCTAAACAATAAAACTGTCATTGGCATATAAAATTAATGAATGCCTCTAACAATACAACCTAAACACAATTTTGATCTTCAATCTTGTAAAATACATATATGTGGCTTGAAAAAGGATTATAAAACACATACCTAGAAAATTATAAATAAAATATATATTTATTTGCCATTAAAAAATTAATATATAAAATAAATTAAATTAAATTGATAAAAATTGCTTGATGATGATGATGCTTAGATAGGCCTATCATTTTTAAATATCTCTTAAAAGCTATACACTACAACTGATGTATATACTTCAAATCATTCATTTCCAGAAAAATTCATAAGAACATAGACTATTGCTTGTACAGAATAATAATTTTTGTTTTACCTCAACTCACATTGGAATCATAATCAAATACATATGTAAAATGTATTTAAATATGGAATAGATATCTTACAATGAATCACCTTCTCCTCCTAAATGTCAACATGAAGCAACATTCATAGTGATAGTATATTCATCCCGCTAGAGGGTTTGCATGAATGGTAACACTGTTTATATGAGTATCAGTCAAAGGCTTGTAGTTTTTAGGGTTTACTGGTAGTTTTTCCAGCTCATCCAAAGTATCAAACCCATCGATTACCCTGAAAAGAAACATAAGAAATTCAACAAAAGTTCTATTTAAAGGGCATAAAAATATTCAGAAGAAATTATGTAATTAATTAGAGATAAAAAGTAATTAACACATGCTATATTCAGTAAGCTTAGTAGATTTTTGTAATATCTTTATTGGTTGGTTCAGTAAAGAAGTAGATAAAAGTGGACTCCTTGAAACCTGAGGAAGTGTTAATGGCAGTACAGTTCTTATGTTACCATAATATTTACAGTACTCTTCCCGTTGTACTGACCCAGCTAATTCCTTGCTTTTTTTATACATCACTTTACAAACTTTCTTCTTTGTCAGTGGGTGAAGAATGATAAAGAGTTAGCCATTAAAATGTATGTTCCTTAAAAGCCATTGGGTTGTCGGCTATTAATTAACAGTCTTGTCCAAGAAACATGTCAGCCTTTGTCAACAACAATACTTCAAGATTATGCCACAATCATCTTACAGTCATTTCTCATTCATACTTGACTTAAAATCTTATTTCGACTATTTCCTTAGGTTCCCCAAAGGTTCAGATCAACGTTCTGAGTTCACACTAAATCGGATATTCCCGTCCTGCACACACCAAAAGTGTTAAAATAGTTTTTATAAATGATTTTTTCTCTTTTATCTCTTTTTCTCAACACATAGAATAAGAATTTTGGATTTCAAAAATTTGTATTTTTAGGATGGTTAAGGTCAAAAAAGGAACCGTTAGAGGTTACACTTAGTGTTTTATGTGCAGTTTCACCTCCGAAACACATTCTGGTATGTAAACTAACTGTGTTACGGCCTTGGACTTTTATGGACTTATAGCTAAGCTCAGTGCCTGCCTCTATATTCAATATGGTTAATTATTAACAATTAAAAACATATGTTTTTTGTTATTGTTTATTATTGTGTTGTTGTCTCTCATGTTTATAGTGTGTTTAAAATGTATTAAAAGGTATGGCAAGCTAAAAGTAACTTTTATTGTGTGTGTTGTATTGTTTTCATGGAAACTTGAACAAGGTAAAAAAGTACATGGTCCTGAACGAACCGGATAGACTAAAGCTATGGAAGTTTTGTGAGGAACCCTCAAATATCTTTGTTCATGCTCTACTTGTGACATCTCTCTCTTTTGAAATTGTAATCTCTCTTTCCTTGCCTGATGTTTTTGTTGCTTCATTTTATTTTGTATTGATTTTAATCTCTTGAATTTAATAATTACTAATTTGTTCGTCCATTATGAAGTTTTGTATCTTTGAAAGGAAAAGCATTGAAAGTAGCTCATTTCAAGAGTTAACCCAAACTTTTTTTTTTCACTATGCCCAAACCAAAAACAATAGTCAAAATTTTTTATATATTTATATACATAATAATATAGATAAGTAACAATAATATAGTCTTAACACAATTAAAATTATAACATTTTAGAACGTGTATTTTTCAAATCTCACACGTAAACCAGAATATCTCAATTAACTATTTTTTTTTACCCCAAAATTTTTTTTTTTTATACATAATTTTAATTTTAATTTATATTTCACCATTAACACAAAAAAAAAACAATTTAGAACCTTAAAGTTTTTCTCTATCCAAAAATTACCAGATAAAAAAAAAATAAACAGTACAATTGAGGCTAATGTTAACTTAAAATAAAAAATTAATTTTTTATACAATAAGTCACTTGATATTTTTATATGGTGAAATTATAAACAAAAACAACAACCGAGAACCTGAACTCATGTAAACATATAAAGGCAAACCCATATGGACTGTTTTAAAAATTATATAATGTAAAAATAAAATTTTTGATATAAAGCTATTTCTCCTCACAGAAACCTACTCACTCTTCATTTAATCTTAGAGAACCAATAATTCTATGTATTCACAATTTTTACCAAATTGTCATATTTTTATTAAAAATTATTGATTGATCGACGATCGCAGGTTCTATGAATTATTGTATCTTTGAAAGAAAGCACTCTATTGAAAATGTTAATGACATACAAGAGGAAATAACAACAAACGTTGACACCACTTGACAAACAACAGAGCTCAATGAGCTCAACTTTTACCACAATATCGCTAAAACCCACTTTTCAGACTTTAGCAACTCCTTAACTCAGTTAACCCTCCAACGGTTCACTATTTGACCCCTTGAGGTTCACCTCATTTTGGCGCTTTTGCAGGCTTTTACTAAAAATTCCACATAAAATAGTAAAAATATAGTAACTAAACATATTTACACCTTTTTAATCTACATTAAATTATCTATAAGATAAAAAACATGTTTTATTTTTATCTTGGTTTTGATGGGTGTATCCAATTAAAATTGATAAAAAAATTTTTTTCAAAAAGATTTTCAAAGTTTGCCCCCACAAAACACAGAAAAAAATACCAGTCAAAAATTGAAGATAGCCAAGTTTTTAAAAATTTAATAAGTAAAATAAAAATATATAGTTTTATACACATAATCACTGCTATCAATAATGGTGAAATTAACATCAGAACACCAAACAAACGCGACTAGAACGTGTAAAACCATTGTAAACAAAGCGACATAACCGCGCTACTGTAGACCGATATTTTATTTAACTAACATAGAATTCTGACGCATAGAGTAAGCAAAACGAAACATACCTGAAAGCGTATGATAGAAAACAACGATACTATATTCATGTATTAAACCAAAAATGTATTCACCCATTGCTTTTGTAAAGCATACCGTCGATTGATCGACGTGAACCTTCGACGAGCTGATGAATCGACGGTAAAAACCGTTGGAGGGTTAATGGCCGAAATGAGAATTTAATATTGATAATGTTCTGACGATACAAGAGGTATAACTGAGATTTACAAATCGATTGAATAAGACGAAGCAAATCAAGGTAAAACACACGCTTGTCTCTCCAAGTAATCTAATGTCAACATTGAATTTAAAACTACCTCGACTACCTTAAACCTTTTGATGATCTCCTGATCAATGGTTAACTTTCTTTAATTTGTTTGATGCATCAGTCAATAAAAATTCTGACATTAATGAATCTCAAAAAATGCAGTTTCTTTTGTTGTCACTTCAAGGCGAGCCCCTCAACTTTTAAAAAATCTTCAGATCACTCCAGAGAATTATGAGGTAGCATGGAATATCCTCAAAAAGAGGTACGATAATAATAGAAAAATGTTAGTTTTCATGTTAATAACATAATTGATTTGCCTCCAATCAACCCCAAGAGTAACTTAAGGTTGTTCATCTCGCGGTTCCATGAAAGTGACCAGGCTCTTATCGCTTTGAAACATGAGGTAAAACCATCTAACATTATACTATCGACTCTCCTTATGAGAAAGCTAGACAATCAAACGCGAAAAAGATTTGAAGATGATAGGGCAGATTCCCAGACATTTCCTAGTGCCGAAGAACTAATAGTGTTTATGGAAAAGGAATGTAATCGGTTGGAGGCAGCTGGTCTTTCGTCTTATAAGTCTTAAGTCTCACACATCATTCTAACCCAAAACCTAGTAGTTCAAAAATTGATAAAGATTATAAAGAAAACCGCACTGTCTCTTCTCCTAAAATGAAATGTAAATATTGTTCCAAGGAAGGGCACTCCATTTATGGTTGCCCAGTTTTCAAGGAGTTGTCGACGCAAGATAAATTTCAGTTTGTAAAACAAATCATTTTTGTTTCAACTGTTTAGGTTCTGCTCATTCTGAAAAAATGAAATCCAAAGGGTCTTATCAATGTAAGAAGAAACACCATTCATGGTTACACTTCCCTGAGCGTAAAGAGTCTAATTCTATGGAAAATCAATCAAATCAGTCCTCTTATAAGTTTACTCCAGCAATAGACACCTCAAAAAACGCTGTAGTTGCACTTTCTCAAAATAAAAGCTGCCTTGACAGACCCACCACAATACTGTTAGGTACCACTCTGGTACAAGTAACCTCAACCAAGGGTATTTCACTAGTACTCAGAGCTGTTGTGGATTCAGCCTACATGATTTCTTGCATAACTGAAACAACTGCGAGTTTACTTTCACTCGAAAGATGTTCTGGAGAAATATAACAGAATTGATGGTCTGTCATCATGTCATGTAAAAGTAAAGGTCTTTCTATCACATATCTGCTTAAATGGAAATAAAGAGACTGATAACCAGTGGTTATATTGAATCGAATAACTCTAATTTACCTCACAATCAAGTTCCTCAGATGTAAGGATAGATTTAAGAATCTTGTTCTTGCGGATCCAACATTTGGCACTCCTAGTTCAGTTATGTTTATTAGGAGCCGATCTCCCTAACATTATGACCGGAGAAAAACTCATCATTGGAAAAATCTACCATCAGCCATGAATTCTGTGTTTGGATATATTCTGATAGGTTCGTCCCCTGCATTGAATCTCCTCAATCTGAGCCTTACTCTGATATTATTGAAGATACAGGCGATAATGGACACCTCTCTACTCACTATTGACTCACAAGTCTCCATCAAGCTGTACAAAGGTTTTGGACTCATGAAGAGCCCCCTTTCAAGGCTAAGCCTACTCCAGATGACACATTTTGTGAAAACCACTTCATCAAAAACACACTAGAGATTCAACAGCGTTATGTTGTTCGTCTCCCTTTGAAAGATGAACATCTTTACGATTCTTCAATATGGCAAAAAGAAGGTTTTTCTCATTAGAGAAAAGACTTAACTCTCAACCCAGCCGTTGCTCGAATATGACATATGATGTTGACTCTGTGACGTTTTGGACTAAGTCTCTCCTACAACTAAGGACAATTTTGCAATGGGTTATCAAGTGCCGTACACATTGCAGAGAAATGGAACGTTCATTAGTCAAATACCTAGTTTGAACAACCTCAAAATACCACGTTATATATCATTGTGTAATGCTCTCAATATCCAACTCCATGGATTCTGTGATGGCTCTGAAGCGGGCTACAGTGCAGTTGTTTATGTTCGCGTTGTTTGTCCTAATGAAAATATAAAGACTTTTCTGCTCATTGCTAAATCACGAGTATCTCCTCTCAAAAGAATCTCGATACCCCGCCTTGAGCTTTGTGGTGCTCATCTCCTGGCTAATCTACTCCATTTTTCCTCCTCTATTTTGTCTCAACGATGCAGTATCAGCTTGATAAAGGCGTGGTGTGACTCTTCTGTAGTTCTGTCATGGATCCACACACCGCCGTACCGGTTGAAGGTTTGTGTAGGCAATAGGGTTGCTCAGATACAGGAACTTATTCCATCACATGCATGGTCACATGTTCCAACTAACTCTAATCCAGCTGACTGTGCCAGTCGAGGTCTCCTTCCGTCTTCTATCTTAGGTCATGACCTTTGGTGGCATGGGCCTTTCTGGTTGCAGCAATCTCAAGAATCCTGGCCAAAAACAATGTTCACTCCGATTGTACCTGAAATAAAGCAAGATCCACGTTTACCAAAACAACCACTTTTGCACATCCAACTATTTTACCACAATAACCTACTGTTTTTGTATGACAAACACCAAGAGCACAATTGCAAGTAAAAGTTAAAGTTACTTTCCACAGTAAAAACAGTACAAAGTTGAAATTGTTATACCATTTTAGCGAATTTTCCCATAGGGAAGAAGCTATTACCGTAGGTCTCATGGCAAGAGTTAAGCCCGGGACCATGTTATTTTTTCTTCTTTAGGTGCCCAGAGACCAAAAACAATAGTCGTTAAAATTTATATATATATATATATATATATATATATGTATATATATATATATATATATATATATATATATGTGTCTGTTAGCACGATAACTCACGTAAAAATGGTCCGATCAAGACCAAATTTGGTAGAGACGTGTATTCCTACAAATGCTCGGACGAGTTCGTAAACCAGACATATCGATCAATGGGAACGGGTAGTTTGGGGGGTTTTGTACCCCAAAATGGGGTTTTTTGCGTTTTTCACATGTAGTTTTTAAATATTTCTAATTTTATATTTCACCATTGGAATCAGCTTAAAAAACTACACAATTAAGTTCCTTAAAGTTTTTCTCTATCTCCAACGGTTACCGAGATATTAAAAAATCTAAACACAGTACGTTGTATTGTGGGGCTCCAATGTTATTCTTATGGAGGATAGGGAAAAATTAATATTTCCCATATTAATCAATATTTTTGGATAAAACTTGATATTTAGCTTCATGTGGTTGAGATCTATCCATTTATACTTAAAAATCATAGTTTATGTGTTTATCATGGCAGCAAACCTGCATACTCTTTTCCCATGTTAATCATATAGGGAATAGGCAAACTCCTTTATTTATGGACAGATGTTGATGAAAGTTGGTATAAATGTTAAAAATAAAATTTTTTTATGGTATAAATGCCTACTTTCTGTTATCCTCACAGCAGCAAACCTGCACACTCTTTCCCATGTTAATCTTATGGAGAATAGGCAAATGATTCTCATGTTTATGGATAGATTTTAATAAATCTTGTTATACATTATTATTATTATATTATTGAATTTGGAAATTCGCTGAGTACGCAGGTCTGCTGCGACGGGGGTATTTTTGTAATGTTAACAATTTTTTAAATGTTTACAACCACAATCATTAGATTATTGAAACGATGACAAGGTAGATAAACATTTACCTAGAAGGTAAATGCCTTAAAATACCAACCTACAAGGTTGGTATTTTAAGCCAAGTACGAATGAAGATTGAGTGTTTAAGATAATTATGGCGTGATCTTGTAGTCTTGTAACAGACTGAGGCTGACATGTTCCTTAGACAGGGCTGTAGCCCAATAGCCGATGGCAACAACTAAGGGACCTCCAGTTTAACATGGAATCCGAACAACAGCCTCTGAATAACGAATTGGTCTAATTATGAGGATGGTCTTTGCGGATTAACGTAGTATTCAATAGTGTGGACGTTACTCCACACAAGAGAACACTACAACACCAACCAACGCTCACAACTATCCACAATTCATGACCTCCAAGTAGCTGGATTACAGGACGACGCCACCGTCCCAGTCAGTCATCTTTTGATAACATTGTTGTTGCAGTTATAATTTATTACCTTAATAAATGAATTTGTTTATCCTTGGTTGTTAACACTATTCATGTAACAGCTGCCAATTAAATAGTATAAAGTTCAAAAAATTAATTGCAATTATTTGTAGGGCAACATACAGTTATATGAGTAGAGGCTCAATGGCATTTGGAAATGCTAAATTTTTTTCTCTCTGTATTTTATGAAGAAAGAAATAAAAACTGAACAAAGCAACTTTAACCTTACTTTGAACTTAACTTATCAATACTATGAGATCAATAGTATTTTCGATGATTACTTAGTAAATTATTTTTTGATAACTTTAAGGAATGTTTGATTATTTTAATCAAGTACAGTAAAGTCCAGTTTATCCTGTTCCGAATCATCCATATTTCGGCTTATCCGGATCAGGTTAGTTAAAATGTGGTTTCCATCTACCTTATCGCTTATCGTTGTGATTTTTTTGCTGAGCGGATCACTACTGACAAGAGTACTGCAGCTGATATTATCTGGGGGAAATGGCAAAAATGACCTTAGAGATCAGAACAAAAAACAATTAAATACTTTTTTACAAAATGAACTGTTAATATTCAATCAATATTTTAACAAAAATTAATATGAAATAAAATTGGTGTAAATCCTTCTAAATTAAAGTGTTTTATTTGTTACTTAAAATTCATAAAAATTATTGCTATGTTTTCCTAAATTTATTATAAACTTTTGACAAAATTACAAGTAACTTTTTAACACAATAAACGTCTGTGATTTTTTGCAGCTATTCAATTGAATGGCAGTTTCCAGCACTAGGTCCTAATATTGCAGGCAATGTCCACTATCGTATTCTGTGATTTGGACTTCTGCCCTGTTTTATTTTTAGATTAATCCGAATTTTCAGCTATCCAGATTTGGACTCCGGCACATAATCCGGATAAACCGGACTTTACTGCAATAAAGCAAATAATGGAAAATATTAAATTTTTAGAAAAATTTACAAAATTGAACTACTTTACTAAGTAATATATCACATAAAGTTATATATCTCAATATATACATAATACTAAAATAATTACTTTGAGATTTTCCTTAAACTCGTCTTCAAATTTCCTGCCCCAAATGGAAGTTCCACCTTTGCCCGTATTAGTTGGGTCGCCTGTTTGCACAATGAATCCTTTAATGTTTCTGTGAAATATACTTCCGTTGTAATAATCACTGGCACACAATGCTAGGAAGTTCTGAAATCAAACCAATAAAGCCCTGCATCTTAATGGGTAGATAATCATAAATCAGATCTCCAATTATAAATGATTTAATTTAATGATTATGATTTAATCTCCCAACACCTAAATGAAGTCTAATCAAATTTTAAAACATTAGGCTGATGGTTAGTTACTTCATACTTATATATTTAGTCTTCACGAAATTCGTTAGTACATTTTATATTATCATCATATTCTATTACTACTTTTGCACATATAGAACAGTAAAAAGTATATAGGTGGCTCAATTGCTGATATGTTACAATGCATGTAATGCAAAAATCATTATTGCATTACATCCTTCTGCCTTTAACAAGCATGACATTTCTTAAATTAACAAGTTTACAAAGTAATGAATTAAAACATATCATTTTGCAGTTATGCACATGATTACTCCCAACTTAATTAGACTTGAACACGACACCTTGTTCACATAATTTTTTCTCTCCACTCTATTTTGTGTATTTTGTGCATTTCCATGCCAGAGGCATTTTTTAATGTTTTGATGTGGAACGATCCAAACCCCGGTCTTGTTACTACCTAACATTGACCTGTTGTTAGGAAGCATCATTAATTAATAGTCCAATGACAAATGGCAACTGGGTCCAGATTCAACCCTTGCAGGATTCGATCCGGCGGCCTTCGGTTTTGAAGGCGGGTACACACCACCCAGCCAGTTAACAGTTCTCTAGTGAGAACCAGTCACATACCACCTGTTTTCATCCGAAAATCTTAGGAGTCTTATCAGATAGTCTCGGCACATGCTGACCATGCAATCATGGCTTGGGCACATGAGAGTCATAGCTGAAGATGGTCAGAGGTTCCCCTTCTGAGAGTGAGTAAGTTGACCCCTTAATTTGACTCCTTCTGCAAGGGTTGCGGAAGATCTTCTACTACTAGGCAGTTCGGAATTAAGACACATCACAGGTCTCATCACGGGACACGGACAGTTGAGAAAGCATCTTGCACGGTTAGGATTCTACACTAGAGATCCAGCCTGCAGATAGTACAGGCAGACCGAGGAGACTGCTGATCATCTATTCATCATCTGACTGCACCAGACTCTGTGAGGTAAGGGCTACACCTCTTGGAACTATGAAGGAATTTGGAACACCTGCCGAGGGAGGGGCTGAATTGGTATGCTCTAGATTGCCACACTCTAGTTTATTTCAGGAATAAACTCTTTAATTAATTCATTCATTCTTAACCCATTCCTGTCTAATATACTTCCACGTACTTCGCTAGAGAGATGTCTAATGAGGCCCACGGCGCGGGACGCACGGGCGGTTATGAGCAAACAATGTGCGTTGCCTGCTTATATTTCGACATAGTTCTTTTTCCGCCAATAGGTGATCTAGTTCATTTCTCATCCGATAGATGGTGTTGGCGTCCTCTTTTATCATCTTATTTAGCGTAAAATGTTCCGTATTGACAGTAAATTTTTTTCTCGTTCGCACAATTCGTTCAGTGATTGTATTTATTGATGATACTACAGTAATAATGATTATTATTTAAAGATTTATCATTAACTATTTATTACTGCAGGTAACTAGAAGTAGATCTGCCTAGTGGAATAAAGGAATCTTTTGAAAATAAAATAAGATTTGACGAAACAACAGTACCTACTTGTTTCTAAGTCTACAGCTTGGAACTGGTGAAAAAGTACAGTAATAATTTTTTTTCTTGCTAAAAGTGATTTTAATTCATGAAGTTAATGTTAAATCTTTCACGCTAATAGTGACGCGCAGTCGTAGTGAACAAGGCTCCAGCCAGGCAGACCAGATGGCCTCAGGCGTCGACCGTTCTGCCCGAAAGGAATGGTTGAAGACTGGAGTGAACCTGAACTCTCATCATCATCACCATCATCAGGGGGTGTGCAAAAAGCCAAATGGGATGATGCGCCAAGGGACTAGTCTCCGCCCCTTTATCCAATACTATAATACGAGTAAGATTTGTATATATATATGTATATGCAATATTCCTTCGACCGACGTTACGGCCCAGTGGTAGCGTGTTGGCCTCAAGAACCGAAGGTCGCGTGTTTCATCCCCGTCAGGGGCAATACTTTTTGTTCATTGCTTTATTAATTATGGTGTATTAAATCGGTTTTATTCAAACCACATACATGTTTTCATTGAGCAATAAATGTGTTTTAATTTTTATAATTAACTTGTATAATAATACATGTCTTATTCTATAAGAGCAAAGCTCGGTCACCAGGTCCTACTGTAATGTAATGAATGAACATTATTTTGTTATATAGTCTGCTCTTACTCAAATCACTAATTTATGTATTTCATTTAAATAATATGTCACTTAATTATTTAGGGCCTACTCCTAAAGCAGATCTAAGGCAAAGAACATTATGATTAATAGTATATTCTTTATTCCCAAAAATCTATTCCTCTCTTAAAAAAGTTCAATGAAGTGTATTCTTACCTCACAGGTTTTAGGACAATATTCACAAAATAGTTCTATTTTCAAATCCCCTAAATCTGTGTGGATGGTCACTGACTGAAAAAATAACGGATTAAGTTTAGCAAATCCTTATGCAAAAATGACATTAATTTCTTAAATTTCTGACCCACTAAACAATATCATTTTGTCTTAGGCTACAATTAAGTTAATTTTAAAATGATTTCCTAGGGAATGATCTAAAGCCTGATGGGGATACATAGAGTTTACCTGTTATTTGATATATAATTAACCCTCCAGGTGCTAACATCTCACTGTGAGATGTCAGCGAGGTGCAATTGTATAGCGCTATAGAAGTCAAAAATTACTGTCACGGTGCTGCCATCTGCGAGCTAATACATGCAACTACTCTGTAGTTCCCTATTCTGACGCTTGAGTTCGTTACTTTGCCGCGAGAGTATGCTTTTATAGCCAAATAAGCGCTTTCTATTCCTAGGCACTGGATGGCCGTGGTGGCTAACGCGCTACGCTGACGAGCGTAACGTTCTAGCCATTCGGAAGTGCTAGGGTTCGAATCCCGACCATGAGCAATCCCAATTTGGCTTGCAAATGTGTGGTATAGTGGCGTGGAGGGCCCACCTTAAATAAACGGTGACCGGCTTGGGTGGAAGTTGACGGCATTTGTAGGCTTAATTGGGATTGCAGTGGACACCTATTTTGCTTTTATGGTTAGTGGTTATAAGGGGGGGGGGCATGTTTTGTGTTTTTTTTTGTGTATGCTTGGTATTTTATGAAGATTTGCATAAAAATAACAAAATTTAAATAGTCATAGCACTTGGAGGGTTAATACTTTGGATGAAAAATGTACAATGATTTGCCTTTTAATTTAAAAACTTAGGTTATACTAGTTTTAAGAAACATTCACTTTAAGATTTCGTATATATCTTTTTGACAAGAGTTGTCATGTAAACCAGAGATGTGTCTTTGATAAAACTTGCTCATTATTTTTTAGTCACTTAGTCATTATTTTTATTACCATATAACTTTTAAAATTTTTTGTCTATTTTTTTCAAGTTAAGTATTGTAAAAGCTTGAATATAAAATAACCTTCAAAAATACATCTTGTATTTAATGCCTGGTATACAAACATTTACATGGATTGTACTAGAGCTTGACTAGCCTAGTTCAATAGTATCAGATAAAATAATAAATATTTGTACAATCTTTGAGGAATAAGGTTCATTTTTCCTGTTAATGATATAACAGAATAAAATAGTCATAACCAGTGAATTACTATTATTTTCCTTGTATTAAAATAAAAAATACAGATAACCCAATTAACTAAAATTGAGATTCCTCAAAAGACAAAGATATACAGAAAAATTGTCTTAACTTACCATTTTTATTTTGTTTACTTATGAAGATAAAAACTAAATAAACACGAAGGCCTATTCAATTTTAGCTAGTTAACCTATTTATAGTAAATCCTTTAAATCAAATTCTTTTCCAAACTGTTCCTCATTACTAAATTACTAAATAACAGCTATAACCAACTTATAAAAAGTTTAAAAAATTATTTTATTTATTTTTAGTTACTCTCTTGCTTGCTTAAACCATTGAATTTATCTAAAACCCTCTTTAGGTTTAGGTTTGTTTTGTTTTCATTTTCCATTTTTTGATTCTCTTGTTTGCAATCGGCAAGCTCATTTTTTAGCTACGGAACTTTGTAGTATTCTGTTTATAATAGATTTTTCTCTTCTAAATTTTATGTTAGCTTGATTCTGTTGATTTCCGAAGAGTGGTTCAGTGCAGGATAGCTACACATTGTATGTATTTTACCTCACATAAGAAATACCCATCATAACAGTAGAAAAGTTTATTATGGACAAAAAATACAATTACGTTTAAAATTATATATTTTTTCTCGATACAGTGAAATTAGTATATGACTATTGCATGTATGTACGTATGCTTCACACAGTAAAGCAATGTATATTCTTAGGAAAAGTGTATAATTTCATAAATGGGCTATCAGCTAACTTAAATGATAGGCAATTTTTCCATACAGTGGTGGTTTTTCTCTCCCTTCAGGACAGAAAAGTATATGGGGGAGTAAATAATTGATTTTCTCAGCCCGCAAGGCAGGAGTTTACAAGAAGTGGGGCAGAACCTCATTGTAACGCTTATATTGAGCTTTCCAACTGTTGCGATTCAAACCACCTATAAAGTCAACACCTCCTTAGACAAAAGTGTTCTGCTTTCCACATAGTATTCGTATTAGTTTCGTATTCTAGTTCCACACAAGACATGCTATAAAAGTGTGTCATATTTCAATTATTTCATGGTTACCGTACACCCCTGTCCAAGAACGTGTGGTTCATTCGATCTCTTCAAAAATTTAATAAAATTATATGATGTTGATAGGTTTGTATGTATTACCATTGATATTATAACATTGTATGAAGGTTATAATATCAACGGTATACTAGAAATTACTATTGAATTTTCTTTGGTTGCGGAAGTATTATATGATTTTGATTTTACTTTTTATATTCGATTGATCTAATGTAATCTAATTTAAAAGAGAAATTTAAAACCCGTATTTTCTATTCTATCATAAGTAAATAAAGAAGAAATAAATGTGTGTCGTAATACATGAACTTTATATAGAAAATTTATTTACAAAACAAATTAACATCTTCTTTACATCTAAAGCTGCTGTATTACAAAGGATGCTAAAAAATAATTTTGATAAGAAAAAACTCTTATCAAAATGATTTTTATTCTTTTTTTAATTAGTTATTGATTTACTATTAATTATTCACGTCTTTTTGATTCAATGTATGACATTTGTACAAGTGTTTTTTGAAAAACTGCGAATTGATTGTTTGAGAATTATTGTTACAGAGATCTTTTCTGGGCTATCGTTCTTTTTTCATTAATTATCATTATTTTTTAATAATTTTACCTTATTCTTAAATTATATTTTTCCTAAAATTCAGAGAAGAGCTTTGGTATTGTGCCCCTTGCATCTTGAAATAAACCAATTATAATTACACTTTTAGTTTCGTACTTTTCTTAAAAGATTATTGATATATTTTATTTAGTGATCGTCCACTTATTAGGGCTACTAATATAATTACGAAATAAATAATGACAGAGTACCCTTTTCCATTTTTACTAATTATTCTAATAGAAAGGAAAAATGGTACTCTGGCATTATTTATTACGTAATTATTAGTATAATATAAATTAAATTAATATAAATACCCTTAAAATTTAAATTGTTGTTTATTATACGTACCTATTAATTTTACGTTGATAACTAATTTGTTTATTTGATGGTTGAAATAAAATTTCATTTATAGTATTTTACTTACTTCTCTTAGTAGACTATACTATTACTATACTATATCTATTAGACTTACTTCTCTAGTAAGTCTCATAGAATAAATTATTCGATAGTTTTTGTGGATTGCTCATTATTATGAAATGCTTTATATAGTACCTTTTCTGTAATTCTTCTATTGTACTAAAGCTCCAGACATGTGACGTCATTGTATTGATCGTGGAATTAGGATGAACCAATAAAGTTGAAATAAAATCCCAGCTCTGTGTCGCCATTTTGTTGTAGGTGTAAACCATTTGAAGTCTCGGATAATTTCAATATATTGCTTAGATCCGTCCTATATTGTTATAAAACAGTAATCTTTCTTTTATATAACGCTTGCCCACTTGAACGGACCAAGGTAAGTTTCTTGCAGTCTCAGATTTATTGAAGTAATTTTGTTCAAAAGCTTGCCAGTGGTGTCGTTTTAAGTTTTTCTCCCGTTCTTTGTCAATTTTCTGCTTCTTCTGTTTAGCTCACTAAGGTACTCCAAATTATACATAGTTAAAGTTTAAATGCTGAGTAATTGATCTGTTCTTATCTACGTGCTTTAAGAAAAGAATTGATTTCAAGATATAATTTATCCAGAAAGTAGATAATCTCATCCCCTTCTTGATATTTCCTGTGATCCGCAGCATGTCGGTCGGTCGGCTGAACTTCATTTCCGATGACTGTTCTCGCCCATGTAAATATTTGTATAGCTGTATCTTTGATTTATAAATGATTACTGTCTCACAGTTTAACTTGTAAGGGTGTTTACATTGGTATGAGGAATAGTATTAATTTTCTGGTAGACCCTAGATTGCTTTTAGGGAGAGTCCATGAATCAGAGCTGTGAAATCCTTTTATAATTAGCCTAGGCCTATCTAATCCTGTTTCAACTCGGAAATAGTTGTTATGAGATTTTCACACTATGATTTGAGTATTTTATTATTTAGGCATAATTGAACTGTAATTTAGTTGTGGTCTACAAGATTTGTAGACTACAGAAATTACACTGTTAACCCTTTAAGTGTGGTGGCCATTTCCATTAAACTTGCGCATAAAGTCCCCTGGCATTTATAATGACAGGCTAATGTAACTTAATGTTCGCTAAGAAAGATCATAAAAAATAATTAATCCTAGTCCCTGTAGAGATATTAATGTTATCTTGTTTTTAAATTGAATACAATTAAATTTTCTTTCTCAACATCCTATTAGGCTATGTTAAACAGAAAAATTCTTTTTCCCAACATTTTATGTTGTGTTAAATTACAAAACTGAAGTTTGTTCTAGTTTTGTGTTTAGAATTCAGTAAGTTAGGCCTAAGCGGTACAAAACAATATTTTATGTTAGGCTACCTACATGTTTTCATTACAGTAGTCGTAAAGAACAAGAAATTTTAAATAAATATTCTAGCATAGGCTAATACATTATGATTGTTTTGATATAAAAGATATAAGTTAAAACCTTTTTTTAATTTTAGAGAATCAAATTTGGAGAAATAAAATTCCATTTCCCACGTTTAAATTCCTTTCAGTTTTTTTTTTAATTCCCCAAAACTTAATGGCCAAAATTTTGATGCATAAATTATAAATTTAATAAGAGTATTAAGAAAGTTATACTTTTTCTTATAAACCTCTTAAAAAGTAGTCATTTTGAGTCCGGTGATTTATGCATACCCTTAGCAACTTCATCTGGAAATTTAGAGCAACTTTTTTTGAGTCCGGAGTTCAAAGGGACAAATAAGATACCGTGGTTTTTGCTGAGTTTACTGAACACAGCACATTTTGAGGATATGCTTTATTCCTAAGATTATTGTTACTCATGGGGAAAAAAAGTTTAAAACAAAACGATAAAACACTAGGCCTACTAATAAAAATTTAATATGAGAACACTTATCAAGCAATTTGACAACTTTAAAATTTGTAAAGAAACAAATTTTTGCGTTTTGTTGTGTCCTTTTTAGTCTGTTTTTTTATGTGTCAATACCCTTTCTTGATAACTTCAGTGGACGGAACTTTGATGTGTCAATACCTTTATAAGGTATACAATTGTATTGAAATATATATGAATTAGCATTAAAAAACTATGTATAATTTGTAAATATTGAGGTTATTGAACAATGGCGGATTACTGAAAAACTGACAATGATACTTTGAATGCGCTGAACGAATGGTCCGAAGCTGATGCCAAACTTGAGGTTCAAGAAGAAGAGGACAACGTCGAATTCGATAATTTTTCAGTTGAATACAGTGATCAGGTTCCGGAGTATATTCCTGTTGAAGAGGTCCTCTTACGACTTCAACAGCCCGGCGATCAGGGATATTGAACAGTCAACACAGGAAGGTGAGCAACCAACTAGGTAATCGGCAAAAATCTCCATATCTTAAATAATTTATATAACAATGACAGTTTGATTTTGACGATGCACAATGAAGATGGGTGTGTAGTATCTGAAAATGGGTTTCTTTAGGAGGCCGATTGTGAACCCCCAGGTGCATTGGACACGTTTGATCAAATGTGTGGTCACATAAACTGCAACAGTAAGACCTTGCGATGGCCTCTATATATTTTCTAATATGATGAATATTACTGCAGTCGACTCGTATGTAATATAAGCACGCAACATTGTCAGACGGGGTGGAGGTACAACTAAGCCCATGCCAAGATAACAATTTATGCTTGAGCTACATAAGGAGCTATCCAAACATTGGCAAGAGATTAGGTTGCAACCAAGAAACATGAACCGAGCATTGAAGAGGACGATTGAGACAGTATTGACGGGCTAATGCAACCAGTGCCATCTTAGCAAGGAAGACGAAAGTATTGTTCTTTTTGTGATGTCAAAAAGAAAAGAATGACGAGGACATATTGTGCTTGTGGAAGTGCAATTTGTGGTGAGCATCAAAATCTGTCGTGACTGCTGTTAAAGAGAAAGAGAATAACAGCAACACAAGTATAAAGTATAGTTCAGTCTTAAAATCTAAATATAACATTTTGTTAGTATTCAGTTATTGAATTGTGTTATTGTAGTAGTTAGATTGTAGTCAGGAATAAAGTAGAAAATTAACAACAAAAATAGAAACATTGACTTAAATCTAAAGCTTCATCTGTTTTTCATCCAATTCAATAATTTAAATTCTTATTTTCTATAATAATATATATTCTATTCTAATATAGAATATATTATATGTATTATAAATATATTATAATATTTATAAATATTTATAAATATATTATATGTATTCTATGATATTTTCCATTTTTCACAGTGTTATTCAAATATGTAATAAAATAAGCTGTACATTTATGAGGTGTAATTTTTTCCTCAAAGTGTTTTATCTGTATGACTTTGTTCTTGAGTGAAAAAAACTTGTAATGTATACCATATTACATTTTATTATATATCATATATTCAGTGATATATTCCATACAGCACAGAATATATATATAAAAAAAAACATGTTACAAGAAAAGTGCCTTATTTTTTGCCAATATCAATTAGTACTCTCAACATTTACCGCCAATAAATCAAAGATTTTGAGATTTACATATATGTATGTACAAAATGTTCATTCCTTAACTATATATTTATTCCATAAATATATATTTCTTTCAGTACGGTAATAAAATGTATGTTTATATAAACATATATTTATTTACTGAAAGGAACATACATATTTATAGCTGGTTGGATCATAGAACATTTTAAATACAAAAGTAAAATGCTAACCTTATTCAAATAACATTTTTTCCTTATGAATAAACTTTAAAAAAATTTTGCTTTTTTGTTAAATTTATGTATCGATACCCTTAGCGTCATATTAGTATACGATACCTTTCTAGGGTTAAATAATAACTGAGTTATAACCTCACAGCCATTCCAAAGTAATGATACGTGTGCACAAAAATTTTGCTTAACCATACATATTTAAAAAAACATAATATCCTGGAAAATGTTATGTAACCAATTAAAATTAAATGACTTGAGGGTCTTAGGATATTTTTACTTCCATGCACCAAACAACAGATGCATAATAAACTTTTGAATGTGGTCACTGAGGTTACTCTTCGGCACTTAATGCACACACTATCGAGGCATGTATCCTTGCATTTTCTCTCATTTAAGCTTAAACTCTCCCTATAACCGATTTGGATTGTGGGATAATGGATTAATTTGGGTAGTCGGAGTTATACAGTGATTGGAGCTTTTTAGTTAAAAATGCTGATCAATATAAATCTATTAGGCCTGAAATATCTAAACATGATGCTATATTATTTGCAATACAGCCAGAACACTCTGTCAGTATATAAGGTCTAAGAATGATGCTGGCTGTAGTAGACCTTCTTGCCCCTTCCTATACTTTGGTACGTCAGTTTTTGCCCTCATTATATGGTTATGCCCAGAGTTTGGCAAGTAGCTCAGCAAACTTGTTATATTTTAAAGATTGCGTCATTGTTAGGGATTTTGCCCTGTAACTTGATACTCATAAACGCGGGCAGTATTCAATTGTACCATATCTTAATTTCCATTAAATAAAAGCTTTGTCCTATGTAATCATTAAGGGATTAATTATAAGTCGTTAAAACAGTTTAATTAATATCAACAGCATGTATTTTCCCTTGTTTATGAGAACGTTTGAGATATTAATTATTTCAAGATTAACAGATAAGTTTTTACCAGTTTCACACTTAAAATTGAAAAATAAATACTAAAAAAGTAATGCAGGCGAAAAAATGTAAAAAAGGTAATGCAACGGATTTTAGACAAAATTATTTGGTAACTGAAAATTTGGTTTATTTATTACAAAATAAAATTTATTTTTTATTTAATTTTTCAAACCCACTTC
Organism: Nephotettix cincticeps; assembly: GCA_023375725.1. NCBI lineage: Eukaryota > Metazoa > Arthropoda > Insecta > Hemiptera > Cicadellidae > Nephotettix > Nephotettix cincticeps. Next base: position 20,800,603 of record CM041788.1, on the reverse strand, counting down.
ATCTATTTGTTATGTACTTCCTATTTGATTAAACACTTATCAGAACAATTAAATTCGTGAGTATTGCAGGCAGCCAATGATGTAATGGAGGTCTTATCTTATTATATTGCTGCTGATAACTCAATAATTTTAAATGTGGATGTTCTTCATCTTATTCAAAAAGGGAAGAAATTTATTGTGTTTTAATAATTTATTGCTCTGCATATTGTTGATCTTACCCCATGTTTTAAAAAGTTATTCATCAAAGTTATGTCTTTACTAGAAATTAATTCAGTCTGAAGGTTTTTTAGGGCCCCCTGATTAAAATAAGTCATTCTATGTATATTAATATTGTATTTTATTTCCTAAGAAAAAAGACTCAATACTTCTTAAAAATATATCCACTGCAGAAATACATACAGGGTAATTCAAGTAAGGTGTCCAACGTTGATTCCAGACAAACTGTTGGTTCTACTATGATGAAATAAAATTATTTCCCACTAAACCAACCCCAAGGAATAACGTAAAAGTATTTTAAATCATTTTTAAATATAGTGTATTCCAGAAAATGAGGGTCACTAGTTCGAATCATAGAAATATCAAATACAAACATATATCATGTTATGCATCATATTGAAGCTCTAGCTAATACAAACATTTTGGCACAATCAGATTTTGAATATCTTGATTCGTTTCAAAATGGCGGCCCTTTAAGAAACCCCTGAATTATTCTATTAATTAAACTTAATAGAGATTACTCTGCTCTGATTAAACAGTTGCATAATATTTCAAACGGCACATCATTTTTAAGGTATTGCAAATTCAAGCAACTTTCAAATTTAAACTCACAATAGTATGGAAGTAGTGCACACGGAACCTACTTTTAGTCCCTTACGAAACTGAACAAAACTAGCAAATAGGAAGTAGTAGGGGTGAGTTTTGATCTTCACTCGGTTTTAAGAATAAGGTGCGTAAGGTACAGTGCTGCTCACACTGCCGAGATCACCTAAAATAGTAAAATCACAGAAAATAAAACCGACATGGAGTTTGCGTCCGTGAAGCGACCTCTGATAGGTTAAAATCCTAATAATTAATTTTAAACAAAACCATTAGAGCTGATACCGACAAATTTATTTTTATTATACATTCACATTTTAAGGGAATTTCTAAGTAATTACCTTAAAAAAATACCAATGATGTTTACTCCTGTAAACATCTAGAGACATTAAAAAAAATTACTGGTGTGATTTTAAGATCAGTACACACGTCATAAAATCACTTTTTGGATTCAGGGAGCCTCAAAACAATTTTTTTTAACTTCTCAGTTCAAATCTCATTATTTTGATGAAAAATATATTATATAATCACTTACCAAATGAATGGCATCTGCCCTTCAGGTGTCACTTTTGTTAAAATTCCTTAACAGTACTGAATGTATAATAAGGAATTTTAACAAAATTGACTCCTGAAGGGCAGATTCCATTCATTTGGCAAGTGATTATATAACTATCTAGGTGTCTAGGCTTTTGAAATAATAAAAATATATTTTTGACTTCCTTTCTCCCCCAAAAGAATAGTTTTTATTAAAGTTTTATAATTTTGAGTTGAAAGTGGGCGTATCCATTTTGAGGCTCCCTGAATCAAAATAAACTGTAAACTCGATTAACCGTCACCCTTTTAACCGTCTCTCTATTATTCGTCACTGGCTCTTTTAAATTTGAGCGTGGTGTAGAAAATAGATGCTACACTGTGATTGCAAATTTCTATGGTGAAAAATGCAGAGTCAATGCATTGTCTGGTTTCACAAGCAATAAACAAATGCCACACACTCAGAAAAGTATGCAATACTGGTGTCATTCAGCAGCTCTCATCGGAGGATTAGATCAGTAACATAAGAATCATATTTAACATGATTAAATGTTATTCTAAATAATTTATTAAATAATAATTCATTCAGCTGTGAAAGCTTCTGTTGCATTGCAAGTTTGTTTACTAAGCTGTATTGTTTACATCCTAGTGTTGATCATGGGCGGAGTTAAAGGTTTAACCTTTTTGGGGAGGGGGGCATGGAGTTAATTTTCTAGTTTTTGTCACAAGCCTAAAAATGGAGAAAAAGAAACATTTACCCCAGTAAAAACTCATGTGTCAAATAAAAAATTATAATAGAAAAATGTTGAGATAGGTAATACAATTTCAAAAGCTTATAAGAGGTCTGGGGGACATTGCCTCTCTTTTACTCAGCCCATGACAAAACCTTTTAAATCTCCATACTTTTAAGTTTTATATCAATAATTCTGTTATCCGTCTGTTTGCTTAACTGTCATAGTCCCAGTCCCGAGGCTGACGGTTAAAAGAGATTACACTGTAAGAGGTTTTTGGACTAACGTCTGTCTGTGTTACAACCCTAACATTAAAATATGAACATCTTATATTTTTTACAAGCGTGGACTTGGGCACAATTCATTGTGTGAGAGTGCCCAATGATTATTTGCGTAGGAAATACCAAAAAATCAGTAGGCTAATCTTATTTCTCAACTTTTTCATGAAACTTGGTATGCATTGTAACAACACGTGATCCAATCAAACCTCCACCAAAAAAATATGTTTATTACCTTTGGGTGGGGAAATCTCAATAATTAAAGGATGATAGTTTTCATGCAAAACATTTCCAACTTGTAGAAAGAGGGTGTCTGAAAGGAATTTAATTTTAATGACTATTTTAAGAACGTTATATTTATTAGACATAATTTTAATTAGCATTTAACAATGATATAGTAATTATACTAAAAATGCGGTAATAAAAATAGTTTAAGTATCAATTCAATGACACCGTTAATTCCATGTTCATTTTAAATAGGGGTAGAAAGTAATAAGTCATTAAATAAACTCTTGTTACGTATCAACATAGATGCATAAAGTTCTGTTGACTTTGACTTTTAAGAATTTAGATAGATCTTCAAAAACATCAAGAATTGTTTAAAATGCTTATAATTTGCATAATATATGTTGCTTCACCAAGAGGTTGGTGAACTAAAATTTAATATTCATAGTACATAAAGTAAATGCTTGTTAAAGTGAAAATACTGTAATTGGAAAGTTATAATATAGCTGTAAATAACCCTGGGTAGTTGAAGTTTTAATTATCTGGGTATTTTATATCTGTCCTCGATAATCTGGCATTCATTAGTCCAGCAGATTTGATAGAATCAAGAATTTTTATTGTCTTTAACCACAATACATGTGTAATTGACAAAGTTCTTAAATTAAATATATGGATTAAAATATATAAGTTAAATAACAAATAATAAACATCAATAACAATCAACAAATAATGTAAATACATGTATTAAAAAAATTAATTCGCTAATCTTATCACAGGCTATAAACTCATCAACAGTATAAAAACATTATTTTTAACCATGTTTTCATAACAATAACAAACTTTGGGCATAGATTTCAGTACTGTATCTTGGTATTTTTTCTGCTATAACTTGTGATATTTTTGAATTATACATGGTTTTTGGTACCTGCCAAATCTTGATAAAAGATTTTAAATGAATTAAGAAAATTTTTATTGTGCTTACCACGTTTTTTGAGAGATTATGTGTTTAGCAGTTTTTTTAAGATATGATCAAAAGTTAATATATTTGTTAACAGTCAAATTAATTCAAAAGTGTACATATTTTTGAATTTTATGATACAATTGTATGTAACTTTTACAGGAAAAAGGTTCGTTCTAAGGGTCTGTTTTTTCTAAATGGTTCCCTGCAGACAGCATGTCTACACTGTCGGGGCTTGCAGCAAAAGGGGAGAAAGGAAAATCAAAATTTCAATCACTCGACATAAATAGTTTATACAGCGCAAGTAGGGTAAGTATCACATTGACCTATAAACTTAAGTATATTACACTGTCATATATCTCCCATTTCATCTATTCTGGAGTAAAATTTATTCCTGTCTTTGTGATCATATTTGTGATAGTTTTAGAAGAAGATAGTAAAATAAATAAATAAAAGAAAATGGAAGAATAAAATATTCTCTTAAATCATTACTATAACAAAATGATTGTCCCAAAATATTCTATATCTACTCTTTTGACATAGCCTCTTCTTACAAGATTTTGTAAGGAATGATAAAATTTCAAAGTGTCTTACCCAATATTTCAAAAAACTACCTGGCATAAAATGTAACTTCTTCCAAATACACACCTATAAGATGTTTGAACTTTTGTTTTGGTTATTATAACTTACTTACTTACTGCTGGGGCATCACAAATCTCAGTCGATTTTTTGCCTCGTAGATTAGCCTCCTCCATTCTTCTCTGTCCTCTGCCATTTCAATTGTTCCTCCGCACCGGACAACGTCTTTCCCAACTTGGTCAAGCCACCTTAATTTAGGCCTTCCTAACGGTCGCCTTCCTTCCGGTACAGCCTTGCATACCTCCTTCAGCCTTGTACCCTCCCCTCTGCGAAGTACATGACCTAACCAGCTAATTCTTTTGGCTTTTATGAGGGCTATTATGTCTGGTTCTTGGTATAGGGCACGTAATTCTCTGTTTTTTCTTATGCGCCAAACTCCATCTTCACATACTGGTCCAAAGATTTTCCGCAGAACCTTGTTCTCAAAAACAATTAATCGTCCTTCATTTCTTTTGGAAAGGACCCATGTCTCACTGCCATACAATAACACCGGCTGTATGATGGTCTTGTATAGTCTTAACTTTGTACATCTTGATAGCAGTTTGGATGATAGAAGTTTTGTACAGGCTCCTAAGCTCTTATTGGCATTTGATAGTTTGCATTGTATCTCTAAGTCTTCAGAATTTGAACTACTTACTGTAACTCCTAAATATTTGAAGTTGTCTACACAATTTATTGAATAATCGGCAATGTTGAAATTTACGTTTCTATTTTGAGTGTTTCGGCCAAAATGAATAATTTTAGTTTTATCTTCATTTAATTCTAATCCTACTTTCTTACATTCTTTTACTAGGCTTTCAGCTAACAGGCAGAGGCTTTCAGAATTTTCTGCTAGGATCACTACATCGTCGGCGAATGCCATTATGTTTAGGTCTACTCCCAGTTTAATACCTCTTTGGAGGTTCTTTGTTTTTTGTAAGGCTTCCTCTACAGCTATATTAAAGAGAGTGGGGGAAATTCCATCTCCTTGTCTTACTCCCGTGTTTATAAGGAAACTGTCCGATATTTCTCTGTCTATTTTCACTTTAGCTTTGGACTCGTTTATGCATATTTTTGTTAATCTTATCAATTTTTCTGGTACACCATGTTTTTCCATGTTCTTGAATAATGATTTCCTGTCTATGCTGTCATATGCTTTCTTAAAGTCTATAAATATTCCATAAAAATTCTTATTAAATTCCCAGTATTTTGAAATTCCCTGTTTAAGCAAAAAAATTTGGTCAATTGTTGATCTGCCTTTCATGAATCCCGTTTGTTGCTCTTCAATTATGGCTTCTGTGTATGGATTTAGCCTTGATAATAAAATTTTGAAAATATTTTATAGACTGTGTTTAGATACCTCTGTAGTTGGAGCACACTTGCTTATCACCTTTTTTATGCAGGGGAATTATCACTGCTTCAGTCCAGTTTATAATACTTTATGTTATTATAACACTATTGATAATTTAGTATAATTAATTAACAAACTTTTAAACCTATTACATTGTTGTATTGACTTTAAATTGAGCAAAGACTGACTCCGGATTAGATCCTGTTTACAAGGCTTGTAACAGATTATTTTTTCAAAATTTTAATGTTATTTTTATTTTAGTTTTTTTTGTTAGTTTTTGGAATCTTGTTATTTTTCGGGATTTTGGTCATTCTATCTATTTTTATTTTTATTTTTTAAAGGAATTAGGTTTTTATTGATCAATTTTGGTAAAACTTATAAAACTTTTATAAAATGTCTAAATGAAGAGCGGTAAGAGATAAACCAAAATGGTTATAGATTCATATATACTTGTCATTATACCTTCTGTGAACAGTGATAATATAAATATTTTTATTTTTTAAATGCATAACTTACATTTTGTAATGTTATTTAAAGTTCATAATATGTTTAACCCATTGAGGAAGGAGTTAAATAAAACTTGGACATACTTTCCAGTATCTAGCAATCAAAATGGCCCATTTTTAGAGGTTTACATGAAATTCCTTGTGTATGAGATAATTGGATACTTTTTTTGTTAATTGGTAATGTATTAGAGCATAATATTATTTTATTTTTATTTTCAAAAACAAATTTTATTAAATGTAAACAATGTTTAGTAAAAAAAAATGATTTTCAAAGTTAGAGCTACCTATATTATTTATTGAAATATTCTTTGAAACCACCTGAGTTATACATTTTCCTAAACTTCAAAGTATTTTGTAGGATATAAAAACCATGCATTTATATTAACGTATGTATTTTAGAAAAATGAAGTGAAAAACGCTCGCGCCTCACGAAACAGCATTTTTCGGCTGTGACTATCAGCTGAGAAATCAAAACAATGCTAAATAACACAGGTTGGCCAACTGAGCAAAACAATATTTATACATGTTTTCTAAAAGAAAAAGAAACACCATCTATCGGAAAAAGTTTGAACTACTTGGAGAAATACTGCGTAGTTACCTATCATATGACAGACTCGTGGCTTGGCATTCAGTATGCGCATAGCTTCGCGAGTCCAGCTTGTGTGTCTACCCCAATGGGTTAACTTTAAATTATTAATAACTTTTTTCTTTGGCTTCTGTTACAGTAGAACTCCAATTATCCGAATTAATGGGGACCGGGACCCATTCGGATAATCAAATATTCGGATAATCAGAGTTTTTTTTAAAATGCCATTAGAGAGAAAAAAAGCTACGTTTTGATATTGCACTATTTTTTTATTGAGTTAAATGTAAGAAACATGATATTTTCACATGTTTTAAATATAAATAAAATGTACGTACAAGTTTAGAAATAAAAATCATTGTTTTTTAAACATCTCCGTCAATGTAAGCTCTGTTTTGTGGTCTTCATCTGTTTTCGGGCAGCCAGGTCACGCATTCGCTTGACGGTGAGCGGTTGTAAGTGGTCACATTCGGGCTTCGCGGAAGAATAATAGCGCACTTAGACTTTTTTGGACAAATTTTTTTCTGAAAGTGATTCGGATAATCGGAGATTCGGATAGTCGGAGCTTGGATAATTGGAATTCTACTGTACTCGTCAACTTCTTGCCTTTTAAAAGTTCAACAAATTCAACAATTAATTAATGAAGAAGTATTAAATCATTATTGTAACATTTTATAACTCATTATCTGTGTTAATGTCCCAAAAAACATCAATGTTTAGAATTTTTACCGAGTTTTCATTCATTCAAGATTATTTTTTTGGTAATTTTTTTTTCATTATTTTAGTTTTTTTAACCCTCAACATATGTTACAAGCCCTGTATTTATAAAAAATGCTAAATGTAAAATATTACTACATAGCTAAAATTTATGTGATTGATGGCCAAGGGGCCATAAGTAGACACGATCTGCCATCAGTTTGATGGTATTAAATCATATAAAATTTGAAATTACTTTTAATTAACACAAGTGGACAAAATGCCTTGATTAGTATATTTTAAGAGTTTGATTAATAAATCGCATATTTCAAGTAATACAACACTTTTCCTTAGTACTTCTGAAAAGAGCTTTAATATCTTTACTGTTCACTATACATAATCTAGGCTATAATGCACTTTTTTGCTTTACTACAAACTTTAAAATATTTTTAGGGAGAGTCTTTGGGAACTCATCAAAATAAAAGCACATCATCTCGTCGCCATGGCATGCAAAGTTTGGGGAAGGTACCTTCAGCCCGTCGACCACCAGCAAATTTGCCAAGCCTAAAATCGGAATACAGTGGTAACGATCCAGCAGTCAGCTTAGTGCCCAGTGGAGGTACAGGATGGGGTTCCAAACCAGGAGAGACGGGCCCGGCGCCACCATCAACGGCTGCCCCGACTTCTACAACAGCCACGGCGACCAGCGCCCCATCAACCACTGCGGTTGCACCCGTAGTGCCTCCTCCCACCACTTCCGCTCCTACACCCACAACCACCAGCCAGGTGAATATAATTGCTGCCATCATATTCAGTTCATTACTAAATAATAAGTGACCAATCTTAATTAGACTTATCTATATAAATAAAATTAGAGTTTTGTTTGTACATTGCCCAGAGTTATTAATTTTTTAGTTAATTTTACATTTTCATGCGTTAAAGAAGCTGAAACAAGTCTTATCTCAATTTCTGTCCGTCTGTGACACTCCAGGAGGCAATTTACGATGTCTTCTCCGAAAACGGGAGAACTGATAACAATAAAACTTATTTCATGCATTCTCTACGTACCAGAGAAGGTTTTTCGATGGTCAAAATTGTCTGCCGTCCTTGAAAAGTAAATAACGAGCATTTAAAAATCAACTTATTACGTGATATTAGTCACATTTTGCTATCAGTTTTCAGTGAATCCCTTACTAGTAATAATCAGCTGTCCCCTTTGTAGTTTAATGATTTAATAGGAAGAAAAACAAACAGCCATCAAATTAAAATCAATATTAATTAGTTTATATTGGTCATTGATTTTAAACCCATTTCGAAATCATACTATATACTAAACAGTTGTTTTAACGTATAACTAATTATTATAATGGTATAAAAATGTTCTAATCTATTTAATTGTTAAGTAATTCTAAAGAATAAACCAGGGTATTTATTTATTTTCTTTGTGCTGATTTGTTAGGATTTCAGGTTTGTATTTTGGTATGATAATCTTTATTCTTTAAATTGAATCCTACAACCTATGCAAAGGACGCGCTTACTGCTAGTTGACCATACATTATTACAATAGGTCCGATCTATCATTTTATTCTAAACTGAAGGCAATTAATGGGCATCTGTAACTGTGACAAGCAGCCAAATTTGACCAAATTTCACTAAAACAAAATTCAAACTAGGGGTGTGCGATGCAGCAAAAAAATTTTGATTCGATAAAAAAATGCGATTCAAAGAATTCCAATATGAATCGATGAGATTAGATTCGATACAACGCGACAAACACACTACACGATTTCCTGTAAAACAGAAATCATATAACAGAAGACAATATAAAAACCATTAAATTAAAGCCAAAAAATATATTATTAGACTAATCACTAAATTGTGCAGTTCGTAATTAGTTTGATAATTTTTAGTTTGATAACTTTGAAGTTCCAAAGATTTTTGTTAAGGTATTTTATCTATCTATATTATATCAATAAGGCAAAGTTCGCTAAAAGATTTCCAAGATTCGCTGAAATTTTTAATAACTTGGAATATAGCTAGCCTTGACAAGACTAATCAAGAATTAATTAAAAAAATTAATATAGGTCTACAAATAGTAAAAATATATATCTATTATATAAACTACTAAATTAATTAAAAAAAAACTGGTTTAACTATAGTATGACAAATACAAAAATATATCTCTAGTTTTAAAATTTTGATAAAATTTCAAAAATTTTTTTTGTATAGGTTTAAAAAAAACAATCTAACAAATTTGGAAATGAGAAAAATAAAAGCAATTACTAGAGGAAATGAATAGTATTGCAGTGAAAACTATAAATAACCAATTCAAAAAGTAATAACATAAAAAATATAAAAACAGAAGTAAACTGTTATTTAAAAAATAGTTTTAGTATCATCCATTTCAAACGGTTAGATTGAATCAAATTCATATTTTTAAATTTAAAAATATATAAAACTTTTAAAAATGAAATTAGTTGTGGTTACATATTTATTTAAAACTATTTAATCATTACTCTTATTAAAAGTAATGTTCTTAATTAATTAAACACACACAACTCAATTTGATTGCTTACTTATTAAATCCCTTTAGATAATTGATTATTAAAGAGAAAACGTAAAACTCAATTTTTAACTAGATCATACTATGTAGAGAAATGTAAGTATTTGACCGAAAAATAAAATAATGAAGTTGCTCAGTCAGTTCCAAATATCAACAAACCTCCTTCCCCCTGAGAAGGATCAAGGTCGTATTTTTTGTTACCTACTGCCGCTATTGTCTGACCACCTGTCCACCTTGCTTATCTCTTAACAATAATAACTTATAACACCCGATTTAGCTGAGAATCACAAATTTAATGTTTTTATTCATGATTCGTCATACTGATAAAACATTTAATATGTACATTATAATAGGCAGTTTAGAATAATGTCAAATACTCAAGGTTTACTTTATAGAATAAATATTATTAAAAAACTATGGATCTACTTTTTTTCTGCGTAAGAAAGGCAATGGAAGCTGTCAATTGATACTGCGGTGAAAAAGGAGCCATTATTAAAATCAAACTAAACAAACTATGATTTAATTAGTAAATACAATTCAATTTTTGTTGTTAATATGTGTTGATGTATTTTTGTAACTATTGATGTCTGTTGTGTCCAGCGGAGTAATACCTAACCATAAACAACTTCCATTAAAATTTTAATCGTCACGTCACTGTTGTAAGCTGTTGTCTTGTTAAAAACTTCTCTGACTTATTTGTCAATTTTGAGAAAGGATTTAAAATCAGTTTGAATAACAAAATAAAAAGGAAAATTGGATTGCACAAACATAGACTAAATAAATTTGTTTCAAAACCTGAAAATCTGTATTTAAGCTATAGCATAAGGATCACATCGAGAGAGTACGCATCTACATGCGCTGCCGCGCATTGGGACTCGCTCAATGCATCGGGATTTCGATTACCTCTGTATCAAATCGTGATTCGATGCATCAAATTGAATCTTATCGAAATTTTGATACATTTTCGATGCATGGCACACCCCTAATTCAAACCATAAATTTTTCAAAGTGAAAGATCTAAAAAAATTCATAATCATTACTTATTATTATTATCATTATTCATTATTATTATTATATAAAGGATTCATTTGCAATTATGCAAACAAGATCTGAGAACAGTTTGTTGTTTGTTGCATTGTCTAGAGAAGCTGATAAATGAATCTTACATTTATGAATTTCAGGCACATGTTGGCGACAAATCGTGGAGCTCGATCACATCAAGTGGTACAGAGAACTCTCCGTTGCACTTGGCTCACCACTCACCATATTTTCAGCAAGAATTCCCGTCTCTCTCAGGCGATGCATCACAGGGCAAAGGCGACGCCCAGCATTTGCAAGGGCCCAGTCTCCGTCCTCAAAGTGAGTGAATCTCCCCTCCCCTAAGATTTGAATTCAAGAAATCAAAAGCCTAAAAATCTGGATTTCTCAAATTTTAAGAAAAAACAACTGATTCCTGGTGACTTTTTATTTTAGAAAATTTGAATATGTATGTCTGGATGTGGGGGGGGAAATCTGCTCTTATCTTAAAAAACCTTGTATTCAAATAGTTATTAAATTTTCCATTTCCACTGTTATTAAAAAACCATAATCAAACTCAACAAATTTATTTGTTGCCTCGAATGTCAGTAGTTCTGTAGTGTAAAAAAGGATTTCAAATAGTTTATAATGAAAATTTTGGGTACTATTTAAAGTACCTTGTTTGTCTGAGCCAAAGCATTTTAAATCTAATTATGCCTCTGTCTTAATGAGAGCCTAATTTGAATTCAAGGGATTTCACCATCATTTTAAATTATCGTTATAAAATAACGGCAAGTTTTCTGTTTAAGTAGTCAATCTCTTTTGTTTTTCCTGTGTTAGGCCCAGGCCAGGTTTTCTGTTCTTATAAGGAATCCTGTTCCTGTATTCAGACATTTTCTGTTCTTTTATTCAGAATTCACCTTTCAAAAAGTTCCAGGCAACAAGATTCAATAGATGGTCTATCTTTATCTGTACTTTCTAACCAGATACTTTTTTTCTCTCTCAACCCTTGCTGAGCTCATTGCTTGTGTGTGTTCACAGCGGAAGGCAGCTGGATGCAAGGCGGCAGCCGGCCTCAGGGGCAGACGGGAGCCGTGGCTGGCAGCCAGCCGGGGACTGTTCCTGTCCCGGGCCCCCACCTCTCACAAGGTACAACCAACTGCAACTCTTTTCAATGTAGTTTTTAAATTTTAATAATTTAAAGCAGTGGTGTTAACTTATGTGTAATTGCTTAACCACAGAAACGGTTTTTTAAACCTTAAATGAACCTAAAATGAATATTTAAAAAAATTATATTGTTTTTAAAGAAAAATAAACTTGGGGGTAAAATCATCATTAAGTACGAAAATTTGATTTAAACTAGCATTTCTATAATAGGCATCTAGAATACAAACGGGCAAACAGGGTGTCCAGCAGCCATAAAAATCGGGAATCGAGAAAAATAAAAAATATAGTTTCCAAACATAAGATTATATACTTGTTTGTGACATTTCCAGGGCTAGACGTGGGTGGAGGACGGAACAGCTTGGGCCCTTCTGGGGTGGCCGGGGGCCCGGCAGGCCCGATGACTCCACACCATTATCGGATCTTGCCTCCGTTTGTAAGTGCTATTTTACTATGTTTCTGTAGTTTGTTAATTTAAAACTTGTGAGACTGGACGGGACCCAGGTCTTTGAGGGTTAACAAACTCATCAGTAGTAGTTAGTTTGGTGAATTTTACTCTTATAATTATTTTAGAATGTTAGTATACTTGTAGTGTAATAAATAAGTTAATTATCATGACCCAATGTGGTGTTGTATGTTAATAAAGTTATGAATTGTTTTTAGATGTTAAGACACAACCACCCACAGGGGAATTTTCCTCCCAATTTTCAGCAGCATGGCCCACCCCGCCCACGGATGCCGTACCCCCCTGATACCAGGTGAGAATGTTTACAAAAACAATTTTTGAACCTCAGAAGAAAAAATTATCTCTCTCTTTGCCTGTCAAAATAAGAAAAAATCCTTTGGCTTTCACATTCCTTACAGGAATTTCACCAGCCAGAATTTTGGAATTTTTGGATTCTGTTATACTTTTTTAGTACAATGAACGGCATTGTGATCAGCATAGCGAATCTACACTGAGTTAGTGCTAGCTTTCTGAAGTCTTAGCTTCCCAATTGCCTCACAGGACTAGGAGAACCCCGGGGGGGCTTGAAATTGGATTTTTCTTACTACTGCCGCAGGTTGGATTTGAGCCCACAACCTCAAGCTCTGTAGACCTGCGATTTAGACCACTTAGCCATCCAGGCAAAATGAAACAAGAAAAAGAAAAAAACTAAAAAATACTCATGTTAAAGTAGATTTTGAATACATCTTTTTTTTTATCCAATTAGTACTAATGAATACCACAAAATGCCATATGTGTAAAGAGACTTAAAATTTACATTTTGTTTTGGTTTCTATTGATTTAGTGAAAAAAACAGACTGACAGATCTTGAATTTGGTTATTCTGTTTCTCTATCATTTGCGTTAAATGCTTCTTTATTTCCTGTTCCTACTTATTTCGCTTATGGAAAATTAGATAAGAGAATCCCAGGCCAGTTCTGGAAACTCTGACCGGTTTACAGCCCGTAATCCGTCTAACAACCTTCGCCTCAATCAAAAAATGCCTTGTCAGAGTACGAAGTTTGGCTATATGCTCATAGCACCATTAGGCTCGTTGTATCTGGCAATGAAATGTTAGGACACTATTAGTCAGAAATATATTTACTATTTTGAGGTATTATCTCAATATAAGATATTGATATTCAAAGAGAATTAGTGATATTAGGTGATATCCCTTCCTAAATGTTGGATTAAAATTTTGATTCAAATTAAAATTTTGACTCAAATCTTTGTTTTGGTTAAATCCTTTTTTTATCTTCTAAGTATTACATTTTTGCATATTCACAGGTTCATGCCACCTAATCGTGGTCCTCCCAATATTGAACCAGAAGAAATACCCAGACCAATCATAAAGGAAGAGGATCTCAAAGTTATGGATGATATTGCCAGAGATACTGGCTGGGCTGCCCATGATGAAATTGATTACAAGTAAGTATTCTTGCTGTCACATGATTAGAAGAAGGAACATTTCATAGGTATTATTGTATTTTAATTACTTTGGCCATTTTTAGCTCCCGTTTTAGCTCCTATAGCAAGACCTTTATACTTGAGAAAAATCGAACTTTCATTAATGAAATCGCCACCTATAAATAAATTAATAGTATTATCTTTTTTAGTCAGACGTTGGCGTTTAGTGATGAAGAAGGAATTCAAGATGATGAAAAGGCTAAAAAGTCTTCTCAGGCCGAAAAGAAAGATGATAATAGAAATACTGAAAAAGATGAAAAAATTCATAGAGTAAGTACTTATTTTGTATTTATAATGATATAGTATTCATAGTTTATGTGAAGGCGATGAAGTGAAATCTTAATATATGTGAAAGCAATATAGTATATTGGGCTTGCTCAAGGTAACTGCATTTACGAGGAATTAAGATACGTTGTTCCTAGACAAAATCTACTATGCCCATTCAATTCCGCTTTTGACTACTACTAGTCACAATCTTTTAATATTTTTTTATTGATGTTGAATACAGTGTTAAGTGGCTATGGCATGGTTTACACTTAGAAAATCAAAAAGTATAAAAATCCAAGAAAAAGAAAGTTGAAAGAATGGTGTCAGTTAACTGACATATACTTTCTCTCTTTAAAAGTTAGCTTTAAATAATTCCATACTTTTTATAAAATATTGTGTTCTTGAATTCTTATTAAAATATAATATTAAATTAAATTTAACAAAAAATGTAATTTAAATTTAATAGAATTCATATTTAATAATTTGTTGTTTAAAAAATAGTGATAAAATTTTTTTCACGCATCCCTTTACTAGTGGTTCAAATATTTTGGGGAGACACAAAAAAAGAAAGGAAAATGGCTCGAGGGATATTAGCAAACTGCACAATTGTACCAAATTTCTTAAAAATCTGACTATCAGTGTTGTTGTGGTATCTACACAAGATATTCATCAGTCTGGAAACCACATTTCTTGATTCGGGAGGGGGGGCAAAATGTATATATTCACTCTCAACTCAAATCCAAAAATGTTGACGAAAAGATGACAAAATTGACAAAAACCGCTTGACGTTGTATGTCAGGGAGAGTTTTGAGAAGTAATATTGAACTCCCAAAGAATATATTTAGCTAAAATAAACCCTGTAATACTGGGTTTTTTTACTTACCGTTATTTTGTTAGTTACAAATTAATAAGTGAGCTAGGTGATAATTGATTATTTGATCCATCAATACTGTTGAGTTGATCGCCTTGAAATGTAATCCAATAGACTTAAGGTGAAAGGTGGTGAAATGTTTTGTTTTGTTACTCAGTAGAAATGAGTAGAGGACTTAATATCAATTAATGGCCCAAATAATGTTAAATGCCAAACTAATAATAATCTTCATATCCCAGCAATAAATAGATGATTTGAGTGATCTTTGATTTATCAGGAGAATTCGCGAGATTCAATGAATGACAACAGAGAGCCTCCTCGAGCCTGGCAGCAGCCGAGAGCTGGAGACTTCAGACAGGGAATGCCCCCCGTGATGATGGGCTTTCCTCCCCAGCCAGCAAGGCCTCCCCCTCACGCGGTAAGTGTGAAAGAACATCTGTTAGCTTAGGACATACCAAACATTGATGTACTCACTGCAGATTGATACATTCATAGCATAGCATGGTTGATTCAAATGTTGAAAGATTTGTTTCATGCTTAAGATGCTTTTAATTTGTTATTCCATTCCCTGTTTCTTGTAGGCTATAGAATATAGCTTCAATAAGATTTTTATATAAAAAGTGAGTGTTAACTCTTCAAGCCGAGTTTTTAGCAGTTGGTCACCTTTACCACAGGACTTTTCATACATTCTAAGCAAAAATGTAGTATTTTGTAAAAGCTTTCATAACTTTGTAATGGAAAGGCATATTTTAATATTTTACTATGCAGTAGATGAATCATGCATATGCTATATAGCTAGAATCATGGAAATGGCCGCGGCACTCAAAAGGTTAATATGACGTTGAACCGCCAGTGGGCTGTTTTATGCGCCATGTTAATATGACGGCAAAGCACGCTGAGGGGTTAATTCGAGTTGCAAATTTAAAACGTTACTCTGGATTAATTATGATATCATACTTCAAAATAATAATTCAAAATAATTCAAAAATTTTCAAAATAATATAGCTACCTAATAATATCGCCTATGCTGAATAAATTTAAAATGTGTTACTTCAAATAAATTTTGAAATGTGGTCTTTGGAATTATTTAAAAAGTAGTAAACTAACCTAAAAAAAAACTTATTTAAAACGTTCGTGGCGCATGGGAGTAAGAGCTCCCACGGGGAACCCTAATATCATCCTGTTGGCTGTTATCACCCCCAAGCCGCACTGTGTCACAAATGATTTATTACTAAACCAGGATCTGAGCTAGAAATCTAAAACTGCACAGCACTGCTCAGTAGTATATTGTATTTCATGGTCATGTGGGTTTTTGCTTTTTACTATACATTGCTGCTGCAGGATGACATTGAGGTTCAAAGAAAATCCCATCGCCCCATACGTGTTAACTGTTACCTCTGTGTTTAGTCATAGAAAACTATTAGGTACTATGATAAACTAAAGAACTTGCTTGGATATGGGAAGACATTTATTAACATGACTGGAATGAAATATTATGGTCAAAACAAATAATTATTGCTTGGCTTAATCACTATCTCCAGTAAGTGTAGATGGATAAATCTCCTGTGCCTAAATTTCTTCATGTTTTTACTTAACAGTGTATGCAGCCTATTATTAACCCTTTTAAAAATGTTTAAAATTTCACTTGAATAACAAGTTTGAAATTGAATATCCTTATCCTTGAATTATCCTTTGAATATGATTATGAATATCCTAGTGCCCTAGTGTTTTCAGTACTTAACATTTTTGGAAAGATTTTTTAGTTTTATTTAAAAATTAAAAGTAAAATTATTTTCATCGCTTGTAAAGTTTTCATATTTATTAATGGTATGCTTATTTGTTACTTTATCAAGTACAAACAAAATTTCAGAGTGGAAGACAAGGCGAGGAAGATGAAGTCTGGCGTGAACGACGCCGGCTTCAAAGTGAAGAAGTTGCTATTGCTGTGGAAAGAGCAAAGCAAAGGAAAGAAGAGGAAGAAAAAAGGTATGAAGAAACTCGCCAAGCAGCTCAAAGGAAGCTAAAGATTTTGGAGGAAAAAATTGGTGGTCGATCAAAGGGTGGAGTTGAGAAAGATGAGAATCGCACATCTCCCAGCTTGAATGTTCAGCATGGGTCCAATACGTTGCTGCCAGACTGGGAGAAGGATAAAGACAAAAGCAGATCAAGAACCAACAGTGAAGACAAGGATGATAAGCCACCCAAAGAACATGTTGAAAACTTTCGGAACATTCAGGTAATGTCTTTTGCATTTTGAGTTTGGTTTATTAAATTTATTTTAGATTCTCTTTCTTTATTCGTTGCTATCAGACAAATATTTTAACTTAGTCTTTACCTAGATCCATAGCAATCCTTTAATAGTTCAAATCTCTGTGGACTTTCGGGGATTGTGCGGTTTTGAAATATTGAACTGTAGGGAGGATGTGGAATATTTTTTTAAGGGTTTTTAATTTCATTCCTAATTTTTCACACAATCGCAGTCAATAGTGAACATTCAAGTAATTTGCTACAGACAAAACCAAATGACAAGCTGAACAAGGCTTTATATTTGACACAAAAATAATATACCTTTTAGTCGGTAACTGTTGATAGAGGTAAAGGTGTAGTGGATGGAAACTTTCATGCAAAATTGTAGTCTCTGCTGTACTGATGCGTCAGCTCAGCCAGTGACAAAGAATATGGACTGTTAAGTCCATGTATGTTCCATGTGTTGTTTGATGTTGAATTATTGAGGTTAACTGTTACCAACAGCCGAAGTAAGAAGACTTTTACTCTCCCTAATCCTCTTTAGGTTAGGTGTCACAGGATGAAAAAAATTGCTTTTGAAAAATAAGTATAAATAAATTAATTTATCTGTGTTCTTAAGTTTGGGTATTGTTAGTCTAGCTACAGTTGGGATTTAGTATGATACGTTCGCTAATAATTGTACTAGCAGCTGTCATGACCGCAATTCTAATTGAAAAGTAAATTTGGCAGGTGGATAATAGAGGCACATTTGGCCGTGAACGTGAGAGAGAAAGAGAACGGGATCGTGACTTGAGGCCTGATAGAGAAAGTGGAGGCCAACCATTTTCCAGGCAATTCCAGAACAATCTGCCTCCTCGTTTTCAGAAGCACGCTGCGGAGCGCCCTGCTTATTACAGGCAGAACTCTGGAGGATCCCCTCAGCCTCCCTACGACAACAGATGGGCTGTGGGGCCTGTCTCGTCCCATTTTGGAGGTATATATTACCATACTAGCTGTTACCAGTTCAGAGTTTTGCTCCAAGCTCCCTTTTTACCCTACACCCTTCACTTTTCGTCATTTTTTGCTTTTACCACTTGAATTCTTTTCTTATTACCTTTGATATTACAGTGGAACTTGGATAATTCGAACCTCAAGGGACCAACTAAAAACATAATCTGTCCAACAATTTGAATTAAAGAAGTTGTTGTTATTAATAAGGCCAAAAACAACAAATATGCATTTTAAATGAAAACTCTTTATTAAAGTGACACTAAGTGTAAATATAAAATTATTTATAAATTCCTATTTCTGTAAAATAATTGACTAAAATGAACTAAAAAACAAAGTACAGTACCAAATCATACTTTTTTACTAACACGATCAAGCCTAGAGAACGGCCGTGCAATGTCAGAACCAAGGCTTTGTAGCCTGCACGAGTCAAATCGTCGGCTCCACTCCGGTATTTATTCTATTCTTCTGGCAATAACATATCATAACTAAACTTACATGTATTCAGGCTACTGAACCGCTACAGGCTACATTGGTACAAACTTAACTAGTAAGCATGTGATTATACTTTTTTTATAACCTAAACAAAGTTCAGCGAACTTTTTCTTTCCAATGATTTCCAAATTGGAAATCAATGTCCAAATGAGAAGAAAATATTAAATACTGTTTGGACAGACAGTGTACTGTACAAGAAACATAAAACACAAATAGTACAAATTACATTTAACTGTAACCACAAAAATCAATCTATTGTTTTTAAAAGAGCAGGAAGATTTTTGCCCATATGCACAAATTAAGTCTGCTGGCCTCCAAGTTATGAAACCTTCAACTATTTAAAGTGTGAATCACTTACATTAATTCTGCTTTCAAATCATTTTCAAAGTCAGAGTTTCTCAAAGTGTCTGGGGATCTGCAAAAAACATACCCAATCAAATTTATTTTTTATCGCTCACATTAAAAGCGCTTATATCTGAAAATAACAGTTTTGGTTTAGACAAAATGCATATGTTGCTAGCTCAAGACACGCCTTTGAGCAAAGAAATATTGTTTTCCCGTCATTTTTGTAAGGGGTTATCAGGGCGAAAGTAGGGGGTGGGGGCAATTTTAGGGATCCCCATTACATACATAATAAACCCATTGGCTACTGAAAAAATATACTCTTTTCAAACATGCCAGTACTGAATTATATGAGCATTTATCAGAGTTTAAGCTTAATACTCAATAAACACATAGAAAATGAATTCTCATATATCTAGCTGAATGTTTTCTAATTTGGCACTACAAACATTAAAATTTTGTCACTGCCTATTTACATTATATAGGCCTAAAAAACGTTTTATTCTAACTGTTATCACTCGATGTCCAGTTTGACTTTTGAAGGCTAGGCCTTATGTTATTCTACGTCACTTTCACAGCTGGAAGCACTCAACCGATCAACTATCTTTACTTTTATATAGAATCTGTCTAACAAAATGATAACAATTCTCAGAAAAAGGATGTATTGCTGCGAAATGGCCATGTAAACCAATAAACCGTAAACTCGAAAACAAAGAACGATATAAAAACAATCGAGTCAAAATATAGTGATGCAATATTTTGAATATAACAATTGAGAGTCAAATACCATAATACAGCAGCCAAAGACTGCTAAATAAAAGAATAAATGAATAGTTACGTTGATGACGGAATCCGCCTGTCATCCATAGTTACACGCTGACGATCCCGTTACGGGCAGTGCCTGTCTATCGTAGCCAATGGGTTAATAATTACAGGGGTCCGTTAGTAGATGAAGTTTGTGAACTAAGTTATTGTACATAAGTCAAAGTGTCAGCTATATTCGTCACCAGTATTTATTCTACTGTAGGATTGTCTCCAGACCTTTCTCAGTTTGTTGGTGTGAGTCATCAGTCTGTACGCTGATGCTGGTCTGTACTTGTTTTAAAGCTAAACCTTCACCGAATTTCATTTGAAAAAAATATTTCTTATAAAGTTGTAAATAGTTTGAGTCAGAGATTGATTTTTAAATCTTATTTGACTATAATGAAAATGTGGACTATCAAAAATAAACATTGAGTTAGCCATGATTTTTTAGCATTGTTGGAATACAAAATGTTAGGGACCATGAGAAATATTCAAATTAAAGAAGATTTTGAATTAAAGAAGTTTTAGTAGTACAAGTTTCACTGTACCTTAGACAATATAGCATATATATTTCTACTATGGACTAAAATAGTTGTTTTGTCTTTAACAGTTTTCTTGTATTCTCTTACTTTAGTTGTTAAAACCTTGAGAATTATTGATCAAATAAAAATATGGTATATGGACTTACTCTTTCAAGGTGTGTGTACACACAATAGTATGTAAATAGTGAAATCCCTTCAAGATTATAATTCTTTGAGATGTTATCCAACTTTGTTCTTTCAGGTCCTGTTGGTAATGTTAAACCCCACAGGAATCGTAATGACAGTGATTTATCTGAGAGAGACAGAGATGACAATAAAGAGAACCATAGAGATAGAGAAAGGGGTGGAAATGAAAGTTCTTTTGATAGAGAGAGGTTTGTATTGTTTATAATCATTTTGTAAGTTGATAATAATTATTAGTAATATGCTGATTCTGACTCTTAATACTGATTTCATTATAACAGCCTATTTAATTTAATCCCATTAATTCAATATTATCGCCGTATTTTAATATTGCATACAAGCTACAATTGAAATCCTAGATTTTATTTATCGTACTTAGATATCATTCAAAATATAAGCAGCTCAAAATTAAAGGCCTAAATCAATTATTTGATCACTAATTATCATAATTAATGTTTTTATTTCAAATTTATAAACAAGTTTTTACAGCACCTTAACAAACAATTATAGTCTTAAACCCCATGAAGAGTTCAATGTTTATCTTTTAATTAAATACTTTTTACTACGTTAAAGGACTAGAAATCTGGGGTGCACCAAAATGTGGTGCATGCAAATGCCTCTTTTTTCTGTTTACATGTCTAGGTTTTGAAGATCACCTCATTGGAAGAAAATACACTCTTACGCTTGTATTTGATTTTCGAATACATATGCATTTCAAACCCAAAAATCGCTATTCACACACCCCTACTTCCACTTTTCAGAAACATTTTTGTTCATTGATATCATGTGTCATTGCGTTTCACATTGGAACAGGAGAACATGTGAACAAAGT
Source organism: Nephotettix cincticeps (assembly GCA_023375725.1). Taxonomy (NCBI): domain Eukaryota; kingdom Metazoa; phylum Arthropoda; class Insecta; order Hemiptera; family Cicadellidae; genus Nephotettix; species Nephotettix cincticeps. Next base: position 20,779,046 of record CM041788.1, on the reverse strand, counting down.
ATGGTGATTTATTTCATTTCTAGTTTATCTACAGTGGAGAGAGGCAAAAGCTGTAGTTGATACTCATAAAATATTTTTTCACTAAATATTATTTTTAACCTTTACCATAATGTTCAACATTTCAATACTTTGATGCCCCTTGAGGCAAAGTAGAAGAGTCAAACTAATATAGATTTACGGTATCTATATAATTTTACTGAAGATGTCTTATACCGTGTTATACCTATCAACCACTATATGAGAAATTCAGTTAAATTAACCTTAATCTTAATCTTCTTTCTATTTTAAAATTTCAGTCAGTTATTAATTTTAATTTTAATTATTCAAAATTCTTTTTATTTGCAGATTGACAATTTTTTACAATTGTATTGCAACGTCATAATAAAAGAGTCTTCCATAAAAATTAAAATTAACAAAATATAGATGGAAAATATAATAAAAACTTATAAATACAAAATTATTTTATTCCAAGAACTCATTGACACGAGTAAAAAACCCAAATTATAAATAATTTGTTGTGATATGTTTCAGGTTCAATCGACCTCCTAGCAGAGATAGTCGTGAAAGAAGCTATGAAAACAACTGGAAGAATAGTGGATATCACGAGGAATCTAGCCGCAGGATCTCCGATAGTGAACCGAATCATGAATATGACAACAGACAGTAAGTTTTGTGGATTGTCCAGTAAACATACTATATACTTAAATGTCATATTATGATTTACATAAATAAATATATTAATAATAAATTATAAATAAATGCATTTAATTTTAGCAAGTATGATTTGTTAGTTGGTTAGCTCGAAAAAATGTCTACTCCTATAATTATAGAAGAAACCATCAAACTCAATATTACGCTATTATTTGAGCTTATGTGAGTGTACTCATACATATTAACTGCGTGTTAGTGTGAGTTTTAGCAGCTGCCCTTAAAGTAAAATTCTTTTGAAATTGGTTAAATCATAACCTAAGGTTTATATATTTAACCCACAAGTGTCATAACTAGTAAAACATGCCATATTTGTTATGATTTTAGATACGAAAAGTGCCAGGAATCTGAAGAATATAATATAGAAAAAGATAAAGATGTCAGATTTTACAGTGATGAACGGGAAGTAGACAAGAAACCAAATGAAAACTTTAAGTCTCCTGTAAGTATTTTAAAAAGTTGAAGAAAAAAAAATAAAAGTTAGAATAAGTAAGATAAAATATGAGGTCAAATTGAAATAAAAGCTTGTAAAGTATATTGGAAATTTGCTAAATTTTAATGTCACAAAATGTTACTGATATCCAAATAATATATTGTTCCAATGTTGAATTTACAAACAACATAACCACAACAGTTTTTTGTTCAACTTTGGTTTTAATTAGTTCTTATTACGTATTTCACTGTTTTCTCTTTCTTAGATTCTTTAATAATCAATTTAAATAATAAAATGTATTAATTTATTTTTCAATTAATTGTGTTATAAAAGCACACATTAAAATAGAGAATAAATAATAGCTAATTGACCAATATATTATCGAGTTAATCCGTTGAATAATTAAAGCTATATAATTGTGTATAATTTTGTAGTGTTTCTACAAATTATAAATTTATTTTCTTTCTGTAGATAATATATTGCACACTTTACTGATATACAATTCAATTGTAATTCTCTAAAAATGTTAAAAAATATGTATTGGAAATATATGTACCAAACTTAAACTTTGCTAGTAATAGTATTTTATTTTCAGCATTTGATACAAGAGGATCCATTTGATGAGAGGGAAAATATTTATGAAAATAAAGTCCAAGAGGTTCAAAATGATAGGAGAGAAGTGATGAAGAGAGAGGAACATAGAGAAAGGCCGCAGCGGCCGGACAGCCGGGACAGCCGAGCTTCCCGAGACTCTAGGAACTCGAGGGACTCTGTCAGAGAGGACAAGTGAGTTGTCATACTAAAATGGAAAATGGCAGACTTTAATTTTTCCAATCAATAAAATTAGCTAGATGTTAATCTTATGGTGGAATACTATTTTTGCTGGACAGTTCTTTTCCATTGTTGTCGAATCAACGATCACAGTTGTTAATAGGGGTGTGCGATGCATTGAAAATGTATCAAAATTTCGATTTGATGCATCGAATCACGATTCGAGAGGTAATCGAAATCCCGATGCATCGAGCAAGTCCCGATACGGGTAGATGCGGTACTCTCTTGATGCGATCCTAATGGCACAGCTTATACCGATTTTCAGGTTTTGAAACAAATTTATTTAATGTCTATGTTTTTGAAATCCAATTTTCCTTTTTATTTTGTTATTCAATCTGATTTTAAATCCTTTCTCAAAAATGACAAACAAGTCAGAAAAGTTTTTAACTAGACAACAGCTTACAACAGTGATGATTACAATTTTAATGGAAGTTGTTTATGGTTAGGTATTCCTTCGCTGGACACAACTGACATCAATAGTTACCAAAAATACATCAAGACATATTAACTAGGGATGTGCGAATAGTGACATTTGGGTTCGAATCGAACCCGAATCGAATATTGTTTTACTATTCCGAATATCGAATATTTTCGAATCGAATATTAGCATAAGCATTTATTTTCATCCATATAGGGGATCTTCAAAACTTGGGTGTGAACAGCCTAATTTAAAATATGTAGTAAGTGCATGGCTCTTAAATGATGTAGGGCCTGTATATATGATCTGCTATTCAATCCTCTCAATTCCTAAATGGTATCAGTGGACTGACACATACTTAGTAATTGCATGGCTTTTAAATTATGTAGGGCCTGTATATATGATCTGCTATTCAATCCTCTCAATTCCTAAATGGTATCAGTGGACTGACACATACTTTCTCCCTTAAGTAAATTTAAAAAAGACAAACTATAATAAAACTATCATGTTCTTCAAAGTTTATCTAAATATATTCTAATAATTTATTGTTACAAAAATAATCATCATATTTCTGAAAAGAAAAACAAGAGAGATGAAGTTAAATTAATTGTTTGAATTTTTTGGGGGAATTTGTATTTTTGGATTCAGGGGACCCCAAAATGGATATATCCATCCACTCTCAACTCAAATTTGAAAATTTTGAGGAAAACAATACTTTCTCCTATACTCTGTATAAGGGGAGAAAGTAAAAATACAAAAACTGATTTAACCATTGTTACAATTAAACAAATCAATCTCTTTAAAAAATAATACATATTGAAAAATAAGTAAAATTTGAGATATTAATTATGGACAATTGATGAAATAATCAAAATTGTAATACAAATACTGAGGTAAAAATCATTTTTAAATTAAAATTTTGTATCATATCATAAATAAAATCAATTTACTAATAATCCACAATTTACAACAGTTGCATAGCACAATTTCTTTTAATTTATAATGCTAAATTATGAATAGTTTAAGAATTATTATGAGTAGTTTCTTATCAAGTTCACATTTATAAAATTAATTAAGATTCAACATTATAAAATTATTAATGTAGTTATTTTTACAGTAGATATATTTTAACCCTTTATTGAGTGTGCTAAAAGTATCTATTTTAGTAAGAACGTAATAAATAACTTGTTTAAACCAGATAGTAATAGGCAGGGAAGTGAAAATATTTGACTTGAGAAATGAATTGAAACAACCTGGTTCAAATATAAACAAACCCCTACACCCTTCTGCCTGTCCAAAGCTCAAGGTCATAGTTTTTGTAACATTGACCCGGCCACCTGGCTGCCTCTATTGTCTATTGCTCTTGTCAAAATACATCCCGTTATACTGTGAGTCACAATTTTACTGTTTGTAAAAAATGGTTTCCTCCAAGCTTTTAATACCGTATTGAAACAATGTTTTATGCAACAATAATAATTTCATGTTTCACTCTAAAAGTGCAACCTAGATTTTTTATCACTGTGGCCGTGGTAATAACAAGCCTAGGAAAATACAAAACATTTTATCTTGACTAGCCATACCATGAAACTTTTGAAATAATAGCCAGCCGTCCATTGTAATAGTCCCTTTTGAATGTTGCATTATCCTCTAAAGTTTTTTTTGGAATATATATTATCAGTGAAAATATGGAACTACTTTTATGCTGCGCAAGGAAGGAAACGAAAGCTGTCAGTTCGGCATCGATTCTCGGTATCTTTATACATCTGTAGTCAGATGATAAAGCATTGGTTACATTATTAGTTTTCAACTGAATTAGCTGCATAATGGTATGCTAATTCTGAACTTTGAAATGGAAACTCTATAGCTTTGCTTTGACATACGTCACTTTTATATTATTTATCGTCTTTGAATATTCAACCGTCTTCGAATATTCGACCAACACCAAACTTTGTCAGATATCTCGAGTCGAACCGAATATCGGCGATATTCGAGACTCGAATATTCGAAGTTCGAATATTCGCACACCCCTAATATTAACAACCAAAATTGAATTGTATTTAATTAAATCATAGTTTGTTTAGTTTAGTTTTAATAATGGCTCCTTTTTCATTGCAGTATCAATTGACAGCTTCCATTGCCTTCCTTACGCAGCAAAAAAGTAGATCCATAGTTTTTTAATAATATTTATTCCAAAAAGTAAACCTTGAGTATTTGACATTATTCTAAATTGTCTATTGCAATGTACATATTAAATGTTTTATCAGTATGACGAATCATGAATAAAAACATTAAATTTGCGATTCTCAGTTAAATCGGGTGTAAGCTATTATTGTGAGATAAGCGAGTGGACAGGTGGTCAGACAATAGCGGCAGTAGGTAACAAAAAATACGACCTTGAGCCTTGAAACCTTAAAAGTTATGTGTATTTTTTAATTTTAAAATATGAATTTGATTAGAAACTAACCATTTGAAATGGATGATACAAAAAATATATTTTTTTGAATAACAGTTTACTTCTGTTTTTATATTTTCCATGTTATTACTTTTTGAATTTTTTATTTATAGTTTTCACTACAATAATACTCATTTCCTCTAGTAATAGCTTTCATTTTTCTCATTCCCCAATTTGTGAGATACATTATTATTGAAAACCTATACAAAAAAATTTGAAATTTTATCAAAATTTTAAAAATAGAGATATATCTGTTTTTTCATACAATAGTTAAACCAGTTTTTATTTAATTGAGTAGTTTTTAATAGATATATTGTTACTATTTTCAGACCTACATTAATTTTTTAAAATAATTCTTGTTTAGTCTTGTCAAGGCTAGCTATACAAATTCCAAGTTATTAAAAATTTTAGCGAATTTTGGACCTAATCTTGGAAATACCTTAACAAAAATCTTTGGAACTTGAAAGTTATCAAACTAAAAATTATCAAACTAATTTATTAACTGCACAATTTAGTGAATAGTCTAATAATATATTTTTTGGCTTTAATTTCATGGTTTTTTTTTTATTATCTTCTGTTATATGATTTCCGTTTTACAGGATATCGTGTTGTGTGTTGTGTTGTATCGAATCGCATAGATTTGTATCGGAATTCTTCTAATCGAATCGAAATTTTTTGCTCACCCCTAGTTGTTAAAGCAAATTATGATGTGTTATTGTGATTTTTCTGTTTGTAATTACTTTATTTTACTGTAATATGACAAAAACTATCGTTAAATACTTGTCCAAAAAGCTCTTATTGTTAAGAGCTTTATTAATTAATTAATATTATTGTTAAGTGGGAGATCGCTCTTCTGAACTAGTAACAAAATATACTACAATGGGATATTGTACCTTACTTCTGGAGACACATCTTGTGAGTGATTGTGGAACTATTCTTTCCATGTGTTTAGTGCATTATTTCACACTAGTATTTCAATAAATTATTTTGTTATGTCTTTCTACTCTTCCTTGTTTTTGTAGTCGTTATGATCACAAAATAACTTTTTCTATCTTCTAAATGAATTGATAATTTAATTCATTTTACTATGTTTTCAAACTAATATCTAAACGATAAATAATTATTTTAGTTTAGTACTTACAAGTTAGACTAGGGGAGGAATTCAATTCGTTGGACATTTATTTACAATTATTTTTTCAGATTAATTGAAGAAACTACTAGAAATGAAAACACACTATCCTGGGCTGATTCTACTTATGATGTAGAGCAAAAGGATGATAAACGTAGAAAAGATACTAGAGATGACCGTGATACTCGCAGAGATTCACACGCTATGGTAAATGAGCTGTATTATATGCAACTCAATAAGAAGAAACTATTCACATGTTCCAGTGATTATGCATTTTCATTGGAATGAAATTAAGTACAACCTCGATAATCCAGTCCCTCCATTAATTCCGCCGATCATTAACCCTAGAAGTGGCAAACAAGTTTCCTAAACTGACGACAGATGCCTCCACCTGCCACTTCTTATTGAATATGTAAATGCGTCGTGAATTACTATTTCTAGGGTTCTAGGGACGCCAGTTCTAGGGTTAAGATTGTACTGGCGACGTCCTGTAATCCAGCTACTTGGAGGTCACAAATTGTGGATTGTTGTGAGCGATAGTCGGTGGGTGTAGGTTCTCTTGTGTGGATTAACGTCTGTACTATTGAATACTACGTTAATTGCAAAGACCATCCTCATAATTAGACCAATTCGTAATACGGAGGCCATGGTTCGGATTCCACGTTAAACTGTAGGTCCATTGGCTGTTTGACTATTGATTAACAGTTGTGTCTGACGAACATGTCAGCCTTAGTCAGTAACAAGACTACAAGATCGCACCACGATCATCTTACACTCTTTATTTATACTTATCTTAAAATACCTACATTGCAGTATGGTTGCCATTTCAATGATCTAATCTAATCTAATCATTAAAAATGTCAACAGATGTCATTAAAATCCAAAAATACAGTAAAGTTAAATATTGTAGTGATGCAATACTGTAAAATTTTCAAAACAATTACATTCTAGATACTGTATTTACTGTTAACTATAGTAGTACAATATAACATATAATTTGACTGTACAGTAACTGTCTCTCTCTACGCGCCCATGAACAGCACCGCCAACGCAACATGGAAAGTTTTCAAAAAGTAATCATGTGAGTAGGCAGTTGTAAAATGCTGTCGGACAACTGTTTCACTGCCTACCTTTTTTTGTTTACATTTACTCTTAGCTTTTTGTTTTTAAAGATTTAAAATTTAATAATGATTAGTAGTTTTTGCATTGTTTGAATGTAATTCACAACGTGAGTAAACAATTAAAAGGCAGATAATTCTGTAAAATGTTTTGCTGCCTACCTTTTTACGTTTAATATTAAATATCAATCGAAATTTAAGTACAGTTATGATTTTTAGTTTGTTGTATTGTTTTGATTTGTTTTTGTTTTGAATTTTTAAATAAATTACTACATACAGTGTACAGGATTTAACCAAACTCGTTGATATTATCATTCAACTCTAATATTGCAAATTCATAAAGTTGTAAACAGTCTCTCGCTTATCCGGCATTTCCGTATATCCGGCCACCCATTCAGGCCGGATTATTGAGGTTGTACTTTAGTTGGTATAAGTGGTTTCATGTTTGAAATACCATGATTTTAAACACATTCATTAAAATATTTTTTAATAAATATGATTTATAAAATTAGTTAAGTCCCTACATTTAACTGATTTTTGATTGAAAGTAATAAAAATTTGTTCTTCATTTAATAGTCTTATCATCAGAGACACATACCAGGTCCAATTACAAAGGAAAAGTTGGAAGCATCTGAACTGAAGTCTGATGCAGCCAGAAGTATGAATTTGGTACCCTTAGTAAGAAATGACAACAAGAAACCTGAATTGAAGAAAACTGATAATCAGGTAATCATTACTGGATTTTTATCACTATGGCTTTTTTTATTTATTTGATCACTGTGACTTGAACCCTTCAAGAGGGTAGTTTTTAAAGCCTACCGGACCCTTCTACGTTTGTTTTTGTCAGAATCGTGCCTTATTTTTGTAATGGTTCACTAAAACTAAACTTTCTCTGCTATCATACAAGATATCAACCTAATTCTTTCGGAAAATTGTTTATAAATAAACTACATAAAATACCTAAGAACAGTCAATGTATTCTGGCTCAGCCCTAACCTTACACATCAACGTGAAAGCACGACTATCTACACAAAAAAATGTGTTATAGCGAATCTATTACGTAAACCCACATGCGACTAAAACATTTTAAAACTATAACCAAGGTAAAATAATTACATAATAATGTGTTTAAAACTGGAATATAATTTAATGCCACTTGACAATATAAAAACTTTGATTTCTCTAAATGACAGTAAACAGATCATTCAGCACCGAGCTGCCATGCAGAAATTCGCCAAAGTTTTTAAACAACATTTCTATGTCCGTCCCACTCACAGGTTATCTAAATCCTGTGTATATTATCTAGATACAAATGGGCAACATGCTCCATACATCTACAGTTTGAAATCGTTTGCTTGAACGTCGCTAGATGCCACCCGATCTCAATAGACGTTGTGAATTTTGTTGCAGTGGGAGGGAGGTAGCGGTGGTGATGTTTGGCAGAGATTGCCACAATCATCAGTCAGTGTTGGCGATGCTTGGCAAAGAATGCCACAAACGCAAGCTCCCCCGCCGTCCTCGTCCGAGTCATGGGCAGACTTGACCTCCCCTGGCCATCCTGCCAATAATAATGAAGTATCTTCAGGTGAGAATGTTGTCAGATATTCAAGAGTCAAGTTTCCTTATTCAGTAGTATTAAGTTTTAGAGAAAAGGCTACACCTTTTTTACTCAGATAATGTGTAAGAATGAATTATTTTTTTCTTGTTCACAGTTTCTGGTCCAAGAAACATATTGAATAGTATAAGGAAACTTCAGCAGAGGTAGCCAAACATTCTGTAATTTATTTTGTTATGTATGTTGCCAAATTTGTTAAAAAATACTATACCAGGGCTCTCTTGAAATCCGATTTGATTGTTATTATTTATTCAACTTTGACTTGTTTTATTAATTTGACTTTGTCAAGGTTTATACATAGCAATAAAGAGATTTGAGTGTTAACATAATTCCATATGGCTGATCTCTGTTTTACAGTTTCTTTATACTTAATGATTACTTTTACTATGTCATTTGAAGACACCAATATTGCAACAATTATGTTTTACTCTACCCAATGAAAAAAACTGTCAAGATGATGTGAGCAACCATTTTTTGAAATAATTATTTAAACTTTAAAAAGAAATGTATCATTTTTCTATTTTTGTAAACTATACAGGCAGTTAATCAGTTTCTTCTATTATTTTAGATGCTGGAAAGGGGGATCTCAATGAATCTCATCAAATAAAAGGGGATAATGAAGAAACTAAAGTGGTTTCAAAGACAATGCCTGAACGAGAGGAAGTAGAGATAAATCGAGATGGCAGGTCTGACGGGCGGCAAATGGGCCGTGGCAATAGAGGCATGAGGCACGACTCACGTGGCCCGCGAGGTTGGGGTGGCAGTTCCTACTTCAGAGGGGCTGCATGGCGTGGGGCAGACCGAGGTCGCAGGTCGCAGCAGCGCCGCCCTCACATGGGACGTGACTGGCCGCACTCCGAGTCCGAGGACGAAGTGTCCGCATCCACCGAGTCTGGCAAGGAGGACAAGAGGCAGGATCAGGACCGCAAACATTATCCCAGGTACGTGATGACAGGGCAAAGAAAAAATATCATGATTTGTTGACATTATGACCAGGAAATACAATCATTCAGTCTTCATAGTATTGGAATTCATCTGGAAGGATTTATAGAAATCAATTCGAAGCTCTAAAATGTGTGTCTATAATTACTAGTACAGTAAACGCTCTTAACGTCCGGACATGATTTTGAAAAAATGTAAAAATTTAAACACTGTTAACCCAGTAGTCGCGAACGTGTTTGTAGGCTTGTTAGTAGTGCGCCGGTTGCTGAATGCGGGGTTGAAGCCATGTGGACAGCGGTAATGTTCAAAAGCGTAGTGGGGGAACGATGAGTCACCCTAGTCCCGAGCATTGAGTCTTGAGCGCTACTCTCTGTATTCTGTGCTATCTAGTGCAAGGTCACTGACTAAAACAATAAACGTCCCCACACCACCTGTCCCTACACACCCCAATAGCCAACGCATCACGTGTACTGTAGTGACAACACCCGCATCAGTGGTCAGTGTTGACCTTGTTTTGCTTGAGTGACCTAGTCTTTCTTGCAACGGTTTGTGTTTCTATTACTCTATGTAGTGTAAAACTTTCCTACTGTATTACGTAATTTTTTGAGTTTTTATGTTATTAAAGTGTTAGTATTACATCCAAAATTGTTGTTTGTTTTAGCGAATTTCCCATAGGGAAGAAGCTATTTTTATTTAATATCCGGATGCTTTATTCTCCTCTCATATCCAGAATTTTTGCTATCCGGATCGGCCGTCGCCACATTAGTCCGATTATGAGAGAGTTTACTGTATTGTTTATTTTTCATGAACATGAATGGAGACTAGCCAATATGGTTTGGATCTCATTACTTCATTTCTGTTAGGAATAAATCAGTTTGTAATTGTATGTAAAAGCAGGTGTTTGATCTTGTGACAACACACAAAGCAACAACTAAGGAAAAATTCTTCTTTGATGTGGCAATATAGTGTTTCTTAAAAAGGTATCATATAAGTAATTAATTAATTAAATATGAGGTCATTCTGACACTTTGGATGGTCTTATGTTTTGTTATTTTTTACTATGAGTATTTATGCACTGTTTTCAAAAAGAATGCTGAATTCTCAATTTAGTGCCTGAGAAAGAGAAGGGGCTATGCCACAAAACCTGATTTTTTTATTTATTTGTATTTTTTATTTATTTATTTTATTTGCCCTGTTAATATTAGAATCTAAAATGTCATTGATGAATGAATAAATACATAAAGAATGCATTTTGTATCTGGTCTAATATAACTTAATTTTTCTCAAAAACAGAAGTTTGTGGCATAGCCCATTCTCTTTCTCAGGCACTCAATTAGTTTACTGTGTTTCTTCCTTTATAGTTCAATAATTTATTGATGGTGTGCTACTACCAACAAATTTAGATAATTTTAACTAACAATAGGAAATTACTTAACTCCAAGACTTTACAGCGTGATAAAAATTATTTTTCAGGTCTCCAAAACAAGGCAACAAAAAGACAGAGAAAGACGATAGGCAGAGAGATTCAAATAGAAAAATTGAAAACGAGAAGGATGGCTACGGTATGATGAATGACAATCGTCGTTATGATAAAAAAGGAATGTATGATAACCACATGGAAAGAGGGTTTCCTCCACGAGGCGAACCTTCACGCAGGGGAAGAGGAGGGGCTCCTTTCCGCTCAAAAGGATCGGCTACCAACGTAGGGCGGCGGATGGACGGCTACGGGCCGCCGACGTCCAAGAAGCCGTTCACATCAGACACATCCTTACATGTCGATGAAGACAAGAAGGGTGATGGGAACCAAGCTTTAACCAAGGAAGAAGCTATGAGTAAATTGAGCAATGACGAAAAGATGAAACTAAACCAGCAACAGCTGGCAGCCGGAATAATAGGTACGAGACTCCATGACAATATTATTTAGTTTATTTTCTATGTGTAAATATATATATATTTAAAATTAAATGTTTTGTAATATATAAGTATTGAAAATAAAGTTGTAAAAAGTGCCAAGCTTATTTAATTTTTCTTGTTTTCTCTTATACGTGTTTTTTATTGTTTTTAATTATTTCTTCTAGGTAATTAAAAACCTTATTATTCAATAGAAATAAAGCAGTACAATGCATTGTTTAGGTCAAGATCTTAAGTTACTAAGTGGTTTTTATAAGGATTTTTTCTATTCAATTTGACTTGCGATCGGAACTTAATAACTAATTCTTATTTTTCATAACAAAAGACACAGTGTCCTCACTATTTAATTTATTTAGGTTTTTTTATGCAGGCCTATATTTTGCCTCGGGTAAAAACTATTGATAAAAATGACATAATTTTGCAACATATCACCATTAATTAGAAGCATAATTTGGAATTTCCTTATTAATTTGTGAACTCATGAAATGTTATGGATTAAAAACTATTCAGTTTATTTATCTAGTGGGCAATGTCAGTATGGAAGGATTATAGATTTGGGCTTACTTACTTTTGGCATCATCAAAAATTCAGTACTCTATTTTATTTAACTGAATAATGTCAGATATATGTATTTTTTTAGAGGTGTGCGGATATCCGAAAATTCGGTTCAGATTCGGATTGGATATCCGAAACCGATCCGAATGTATTTAAGATATCCGATCCGATCCGATTTTCGGATAGACTGTATAATACAGCAATTTGAACAAAAACAACGAGATTTTCATCGAGTTAATACCCGCGAAGCTGGAATAATTTTTGCTTAAACCTTGATAAGACGACGAAATTACGTAGTCTTTCATCAAAACAATGTCGTTGACTGGTAGACGCGATACACTTACAGCGATTCGAATGACGAATGACGACCGCAGATGACGAAATTACGCAATTCATATCCAATCGGAATGTAAGAACGTCATTGGGCTGTCCGAGGATGCGGTATGATTATTCGATTCTTCAACTACGTATTTAAGTAACCGTAAGTTCAACACGATATTGCATTTTGAATTACAAAGCATAGCGTCATCGATAGTTGCACTGAGTATCAGATTGCGGTTTGATATTGTTCCATATAAAATTTCATTTCGGCTACGAAAAAACTTGAATTGTTGATTTAATGTTACTCGTAACAAACCATCATAATAGCTCGTTTTGCGACGGGGTTTCTGGCAAAAATAATACTACTTCATTCTGATCGTCTACGTAGACGATAAATTATTTAGTTATCGCATTCTCAACTACTCCGGGTTTGAGCAATACGATAATCTGTTGCCAAATTTACATTTGGCCTCTTTCATCGTTCGGTGTTCACATAACCAACAAATTTTCCACTTGTTTTCAATCTACATTTTATCTTTGTTAAATGAATTTAAGCGTTATTAGTTTTACATTTTTAGATAATTTTAAGATGAATAACTAACTAGATTACGACAATATTGTTACACAGCCGATCGGGGTATTTTATCTGCCAAATATTCCAACGAGTTGGATTTGTTTGATGGCAGCTGCACTGTCGACTGTCACTGCCCTTGCCGATACGCAGATAGCCAATGGCATTGAGCCAACGGCGTCTGTCAAATCTTAATTTTTTGTTAATGGTGATTTGTTTTTATCATTGTAATAAATAAAATAAATGAATCGTGAAATAAAATTGAGAATTAGTTGATTATTAGTAGAATGAATTGATGAATTAGTAGAAAGTTGATGTCATTTAATGGCGAATTATAAGGTTTCTGTTGATTTAATTTGTGAATTACGCCATTTTAAAATTTGTTACTGGTAATTGTTATTTTGTAAATTTGTATTTATTGATGGAATACACTTATTATTATTATTAATTTTAAATGCAGTGAAGTAAAAATTTTAGTTTTGTTGTTCATCCTATGAAGAATTTATGATTTTTTATGTAAGTTTACCATTTAATAATTTTGATAACATTTTATTGAATTTTCCTTATTTATTCTTAGATAAGTCTGATTTCACTTTTTTATTGCGAGTATCCGAATCCGAAAACTATCCGATCCGAACCCAAACTATCCGTTTCGGATCCGATCTGAGTCTGAGCTATTCGATCCGAATCCGATCCGAAAAAAATATTCACTATCCGCACACCTCTAGTATTTTTAGCATAAGTTTTTAAAAATTGAATATTTTACCTAAAATTCTTGTGATTGGGTTATAATTTACAAAGAGAAAATAAGCTAATATGCTACTGTAGATTGGATTGTTTGTTTTACATCTCAAAAATTGTAGCTTATAGAATATATGAATCTGTCATTTTGTGAGTATCCGAATCCGAAATCATCCTATCTGAACTTGAGATATTCGATCTAAAAACATTCACCCCGTACACCTCTAATAACTTGCGGAATAGGGTTTATTGAGCTTGCTCATTATTTCGATTGTTAGTTTGAACTATAAATTGACGGTATTTATCATTGTAATAAATAAAATAAATGAATCGTGAAATAAAATTGAGAATTAGTTGATTATTAGTAGAATGAATTGATGAATTAGTAGAAAGTTGATGTCATTTAATGGCGAATTATAAGGTTTCTGTTGATTTAATTTGTGAATTACGCCATTTTAAAATTTGTTACTGGTAATTGTTATTTTGTAAATTTGTATTTATTGATGGAATAAACTTATTATTATTATTAATTTTAAATGCAGTGAAGTAAAAATTTTAGTTTTGTTGTTCATCCTATGAAGAATTTATGATTTTTTATGTAAGTTTACCATTTAATAATTTTGATAACATTTTATTGATTTTTCCTAATTTATTCTTAGATAAGTCTGATTTCACTTTTTTTATTGCGAGTATCCGAATCCGAAAACTATCCGATCCGAACCCAAACTATCCGTTTCGGATCCGATCTGAGTCTGAGCTATTCGATCCGAATCCGATCCGAAAAAAATATTCACTATCCGCACACCTCTAGTATTTTTAGCATAAGTTTTTAAAAATTGAATATTTTACCTAAAATTCTTGTGATTGGGTTATAATTTACAAAGAGAAAATAAGCTAATATGCTACTGTAGATTGGATTGTTTGTTTTACATCTCAAAAATTGTAGCTTATAGAATATATGAATCTGTCATTTTGTGAGTATCCGAATCCGAAATCATCCTATCTGAACTTGAGATATTCGATCTAAAAACATTCACCCCGTACACCTCTAATAACTTGCGGAATAGGGTTTATTGAGCTTGCTCATTATTTCGATTGTTAGTTTGAACTATAAATTGACCTTAAAGACAATGTGTCATTAGTTTTCTCACCTAATAAAATTCTTCCTTCCTAGGAGAACAGACATTCCTATACTTCGCCATGTTAGCTTCCTATGAAACTATTTAAGCTAGAGATATGAAATTTTTACTATTGTTTTATAGTTCCTTTTTCAATATTTTGTCCAATGGGTTTTTGAAAATCTCAATTTTACTGTTCAGTATTTATGTTTGATGAATCTCAATTTTTAAAATATATTTTATTTTCTATAAAATATTTTATAACTTTGTTTGAATGTTCTAGCTCGAAGGGTTACTGAGAAAAAGGTACATTAGTAAATACAAACACAGTTTTCGGAGAAATGGTTCATAAACGTAATATCACCCTCAAAACCACACTTGCAGGGTTCTAGAAAAATATTATTTGAGATACAGTTTGACACCAAGTCATTGAAAACTATAATTTTCCACTTAGAGGAATGAATTTTGTATTGATAACTAAATAGAAATAGGTTTTGTATAGAAGAAACGTTACAAAAACAATGGGGTCATCATCTTATTAGTTTACTGCTGAATGTTGAGTAGGGTAGGGCTTGGTATAATTGTTTGTTATGTCTGTTATATATTTAAATGCAAAAGAAATCCAGGTGCCCTTCTTTTAAGTCACAATTCACATCCTCAAGTTAAAATAAGCCTTAATCTACAATTGTTTTAATTGTCTGACCTTATATTCTTTTTAATATTGGTGTGGCCTGGTTATATAGTAAATTTTAATCTACACCGTTGTTTGTTGTTTTATTTATGCATTATTTAGGCCTTTATTATTTGAAGTATTATTTCATTTGTTTTTAAAATGTTCTCCTTTTTATGTATTTTGTAATTTTATTCGATTTTTTCACATTTTTAATGAAGTTTGCTATGAATTTTAGTGATATTAAAATTCCATTTCCTTCTAGATTGAAAAATAATTTATGTTTTTAAAACACACAGATCAATAAAAATTGCTTGATTAGGAAATTCCTTCATTATAATGAGGTAAATCAGCTCATTTAATTTGATTTGTTTACAATATTTTAGAAACACTGTATGAGTTATATATAATCATATCATCATGAGTTTTGTTACATTTATTTCCTCACTCCCAAAGTTGCTAATGTATCTCAATCATAACCTGTAAATAAAAAAAATTATGTTTTATAAATATTTATTCATTACTGAAATGTGAAGCACACTGTTCTAGAGAATGTTTTACAGCTGTTAAACCTTAATTTTTGGGAATTTTTTTCTCTAATTATGAAAACTATTGCTTATGAACAGGTTTCCAGAATAAATTTTTCAAATGTCAGTTTGATTACCATTAATTTAAACACAAATTATAGAAAGTGAATGATGGCAAAACTGCAACAAAAATTTTGTCCAGTTTAATAATTGTTTTTTTTATTACATTCACAACATGGTCTAAATGTATATCATATGACTACTCAGTGCTCTAGTACAAAATGTTCCTACTTAAAATAATTCTTACAAGCTTGTTTTTAAAATAATCAGATTTTTTTACATTTTAAACACCATAACATTTTATTGTCATAAAGAACCCTGCTTTGTAAAAATCATTTTTTGTGTGAATATTCCAGAAATGTTTTAGCACAATAATTTCCATACATTTATTTCGTTTTCCTCTTCACTTATTTCCATTTTTTGTTTGTCTTGTAGATGGTAGTTTTGTGTTTAGAACATAGACAAACTTTGTCCGCAGGCTCTTCCCGGCTAGGCAACTTTAAGTCTCAATCGTCGAATATGCCTCCACGACTGAGGAAAAAGTCGGAGGGGGATCGCAACAATCGCAAACCGCGAGAGATGCGTAGAGGTCCTGTTAAGAGTGGGTCCGGCTCCGGCGGGGAGGTTGGAGATGAGGCGTGGGAAACTACGAGTGAGATAAGTGACCACGAGGACCTGGATGAAAACAGAGAAAAGTCCTACGGGGGAGCCAGGGGCCGTAGACACTCACAGGCTAATCGGTGAGTTATTATTTGTTGCTCTGTGCTCATGATATCAAACACTTGATCTTTTCACCCGTACTCAGGTGGACGGGATCAGAAGCAACGAGCCTTGGACATGTGGACGCTTTATATTGTGTCTTCTGTATGTTTCTATTGTTACTTGGTATTTTTGTGAGTGTTTTGACTGTATATTTGATTGTATATATATTTTTTAATTTATGCCAGCTTAGTTCAGCTTATGTACTTAACTTGTTACGTTCTACAGTAAGTTCCAACTCACATGCTGACAGGATCAGATTTCAGATACCATAAAAACATTATGCAACCTTGTTTTACTTATCGTGATGGAAATATCCTCAGGGTAAATTAATACTAGTAAGTTAACACTAACTAATTAATTTAAAAAATTAGCTTGTTTGATTGAAAAATATTAATCTCATCATGCTTAATTTTTCTAGCCCAAACAACCCGCTTGAGGAAACTTATCAAAAGCTTAATGATGAGGTAACAAATTGCAACTCTGAACTTATTTGATGATATTATGTCATTGAAATATTGGTAGAACAGAATCAAGAGAAATAATTTATTTGTTTTAAATATCTTAAAAACACTGTCTTAACTGATATCAATCAGCAAATGTAGAGTGACGACATCGTTCATTTGCAGAAGTGGTGGTCGGGAGAAGCGCAATGGAGGCTCTTACGATAGAGAGTCTCGTAAACCTATGGTCAACGGAAACATAAGGGGTCCAAACAAGCCTGCGGCTCCAAGAGACCAGCAAGACAAGGCTTTGGACGATAAAAAGTTGTCGAGGCCTGACTCCAAAGACAAGAGAGGAAACCTGGACCGTATCGATCTCAGCAACACTGCTAGTATGTGCAACACATCTGTGACTTCAATTTAATCATGTTTAATCTTAGCATAAGATTTTTTAATCTAAATATTTATCTCATTGAAGGGAGAATCTTTAATTGCTACTATCATCTAAACATTTGTTATCTACAAATATACTTCAAAAGAACTCACTCAAGTGATATGAAGGATTGGTTTTCTGATTAGAGGATAATAGAATAGCATGGTAAAGTCAACATTGAAACATTCTAATAACCTAGTAGCTTTTGTTCCTTTAATTTTTAGACTAGAGTAAATTTGAGTATAAACTATGTTTCCCAGACTTCACATTTCATTAGATTTAGTGGGCTGTTCGGAAAGTCCCCTCCGCTATGTGTAGAGTAGAGGGTAGTGCCGCCATTCTTGTGCCAACCTGTACATCAGAACAGTGTGATCCAGCTGTTTTGGAGAAAAAGTTGTCAATGTGAAAGTTTCTTTTCTGTTTCTTGCCAAAATGTGTGCTGCAATTAAAAATCCCATTAAGTGTGAGATGCGTGATTCGTGTGTGCTAAACAATATTGAGCATCAGCTACTCATATAAAACTTAAAGCTGTATGGGGGTATGGATGAAGAGAAACGAGATAGGCTGCTGTGGTCACTGATGACCTCCTCATATAATCAACATAAAAGGTCAAAACAAACCATCAAAGAATTTTATACAAAAAACTCATTCCCCACCAACTGCTTACCAACTCATTATCTTTGGTCAATATACAGCATTAAGTTCTCTATGATCAGCTGCTGCTGAATATTATTTATCTTTAACAAATCAAATCACAGTTGTCGTACCTCACACTTGGCAGGATTTTTAATTGCACATATTGGCAAGCGTCAGAAAACAAACTTACACACAGACAATTTTAACTCTAATACGGCTAAAAGGCCACTGATCTGACGTATAAGTTGATACATGAATTGTGGCGTTACCTCTCACCCTTTGCTTTCTGTTGTATGTCCGTCCATTTTGAGATTGTATTCAATGTGGGTGGTAAAATTTAAGAAGTTGCTTTCTTCCTAAAAATGATCATAATATTTAAATAATTCTAAATATTACAGTTAACATGTTGGTTGGTTGATTGTGTGAGAGAATGGTTCTTTCCTTGAGTTGTCATATTTTAGTAGAAATTACTTTGCGTTACATGGTTAATTTTTTTATAGTTTGTTCTTTGCAATTTTTGTTGTTGTTATAAGTTTTTAAAACAAATTTTGAACATTTTAGGGATGAACCAAATTACATTGAAATAAATCTTGATTTTGTTTGGAATAAAACTATTTGTGTATGTAATATGAATTTTTCAAAATATAAACAGCTTAGAGAGCTTCCTCAAGCTACATCAAAGCACACTTAGTTTTCAGTTATAAAAATTATAAATACTTACTACTTACTAAAAACTATTGCTACTAGATACTTTATATTCAGATTTATTGCAAGTGGATTACAAAAACGTAAGGATTATGAATCAGATGTAGAATATTGGATTAAATTTTATTCCTTGATTATCTTGAATAGACTATATTTTGTGTTCAGTGTTTTGATGGCCAATTATTACACTTTAAATAGATTTTTAATGGATTTCATGAATAAAATTTTAAAAAATTAAGACGATTCAAATTAAAAAATTCAATAAATTTCAAAATATGTATTTCAGTTCTAAGTATGACAACTCCGAATTTTTACAAAGCTGTGTTACTATAATTTGTTTGAATAGTAGTAGGCACTTTTTATCAGAATACGTTTATTTCTTTCGCTTATCTCTTTGGTTCCTTTTTTTACTGATACCATTTCCAACTAACAATGCACTTTAGTTTAGTTTGCTTTGTTTATTTTGTTCCGAGCGTGAGGCATGGAGTGTTTGTTAGGTGTGGTGGTTGTTGATGATCAGCCAGAAGTTACTGTCGAGGAAGACCAAACGGTTTTTGCTCCAGACAATAACGGCTTCCAAGAAGTGCGCAGTAAGAAGAATGTAAAGGAGGCGAACCGCCAACAGAAAGATGAGCCGCAGAAGGGATCAAGGGAGCGGACAAAGCCCAAGTCACAGTCGCCTGGTCCGCCCGCAGCTCAGTCAGCCAAGGGGCCGTACAACGAGCGACCTCGCGCTGGCAAGCTGCCTCCGCGCTTTGTCAAGCTCCGCGAAACCTCCCGTCTGCAGAAGATAGCTCAACAGCAACAAACTCATGACTTGAACGATATTAACAAAATGAATCAAGGAGGCGTTGCTGTGTTCCCAGTGAAAGGTAAGACTTTAACAAAAGAAAATATGTACATATTTTTAATAGCAAGTGTAGATACCGACAAAGTTATATAGACATAGGTTGTTATTTCTGGAGGATTTTGTGGTCAAAGGAAATTTATATGATAGTGCAAGGCAACTGAAGTTTATTGTTAGTCACCTGAAGGATAGCCAGCGCTTACATTATCTCCATACCTTGTGTTTGTGTTTGATAGTAAGAATTAGATACATATAAAAACAGGGTGAGTGAAGATGAGCTTAGTTGTAGTCTAGGGGTAGGCCTCTAGGTCTGCTTTGACCTCAACAAATTTGTTTGGTATCTCAGGTGAGGTACAAACCTCCTCTAACAAAAGAAATAAAAGCTGTTCACTTGAAGTACAGCGACTGTCTTCAGATTGTGATAACATTATTATAAACAATATTGATATCTATCCTGAAAATTCCACTTGAGAGTTGGTTAGCAAGGTTCATTCACAGTGAACGAAAGAAAGCTCTATGCTTGATAATTGTGTTATGAAAATAATTGTTGTCCTTGCAAAAAATAGGAACCCCGTAATATAAAGTTAAAAGCCTGTTTTATATATGTAAGAGTGGCAATTAATAGTTGGAAATATAAACCATAAAAAACAAAATTGATGAGTGTGATGAATCAAATGTGTTAAAATTTCAAACTTGTGTCTATAGATCTGACTAGCCCGGCACCTCCTCCTCCAGTGAACGCTTGGGACAAGCCGATCACCGCAGCTCTGCGGACGGCAACCCCGCCCACAGCTCCCTCAGCACCCCTGCCTAACCCTGCTCTGCAGGAAACATGGTCAGTGATTGTCTCGTTATTAGAAAACTTTACTAAATATAAACCCATTATACTGTTACCATTAAAGAAACCCCAATTAATAATATTTTTTTATTTTATGCCAATTAAGTAAACATGTTCTTTTGATGTCAATTTCTTGGTTTGTTTGCATTTATATTAATTTTATTCACAAACCAGTTTATAAATACGCACTTGAATCGATTGGTAAGGAGTTCTAGACTAGTGTACAAATTCAAAGGTTCATTCACAGTATTTAATTTTATATTTAAATTTTATATATATATATATATATATATATATATATATGTCAATTAAACTATACATTTACCTGTAGACAATTTCAAATAATTCCTCCAAATAATACGGGCAATATTATTATCTAAAAAATCTGTCTTGTGGATATGAGATTTTTGATCATAATCTATATAAGAAATCAAAACTGCATCAAAGATTTTATAATGATTTGAAGTGTTAAGATAGGATAAAAATCCTATAGTAAAACCAACACGTATAATGCTAATCAAGAAGTTGTGTTAAGAATAAAATGGGGAAAACATTATTTACTTAATTTAGGAAATTAAAAAAAACCTACTCAACAGATTATCTGAAATATCTATTAAACCACAGTGAATTCCTCAACATTGATAATATTGTTCCTTGAACAGCAATGTTGAAGTGAATGAACACGCCCAATCTGCTACAAGTAGCCAGCGAAGCAGTCCTAGTGGTGACAAAGCTGTGGGCAAATTCCCAAGAGAGGTTTGTACTAATACATAATGTTTTGTAAATATTTGTTTTTATTGATATGTGGACCTTTTGAATAGTAGACTTACTTATGTCCTTCGGACATGTGGCATGCCAATGTCCCTGGTTCAGATCTTAAAATTACTATTAAGTTAAATTCACAATTATAATTACCTTATTTAAATTAGCCCCTTAGTTAATTTAGTTAAATTAGGTGTTTAGTTACAAATGATTAATTTAAAAAACCTATTTATTTTTGCAAAACAAAAACAATTTCATAAGTTTAGCCAGTTAAGAGCAATTAACTCATTGGCTACAATAGACGGGCACTGCCCTTCACAGGATCATGAGTGCATGACTAAGGATGACAGGCAGTTTCCGTCATCGGCGTAACTGTTGATATATTCTTGTATTTAGTTCCTACTGTCGTATTACGGTATTTAATTCTCGATTGTTTTTATATCGTTCTTTGTTTTCGAGTTTATGTTTTATTTACATCATCATGCAGTTTGACAATAACACGGTCTTTTTGCAGCAATACATAACTTGTTTCTGAGGATTGTTCTGATTTTGTTAGACAGATGTTTCTGAGGATTTTTCTGATTTTGATAGACAAATTTTATATGAAAGTGGTGATTCGGCAAGTGATGATAGTGATGAGTTGAGTGTTTCCAGCCGTGAAAGTGATGTAGAGTAACCTAAAAGTAGGCCTAATCTTCAACAGTCCCAAATGGACATTGAGTGATAACAGTTACAGAACTAAAAAAGTTTATTAGGCCTATATATTGTAAATAGGCAGTGAAAAAATTAAATATGTGTAGTACCTCTTTGGAAAACATTCAGCTAGATATATGGGGAGTAAATATTTATTTTCTGTGTGTTTATTGAGTATTAAGCTTAAACTCTGATTAATGCTTATATAATTCAGCACGGCCATGTTTCAAAAGTGAACATTTATTCAGCAGCCAATGAGTTGACTAATTTGTTTTAAAGTATAAGGTTTTGTACTTTCCATTGAACCTTGCACCACTGTGGATGAGTCAGTGTAAGTTGGTAGAGTAACCAACTCCTGACCTCGTAGTAGCTAGTACTATCGGATCAGTACTGTGTCAGCTATCCCATAACATTCCTTTACGCCACATACACAGACAGATTTGTAATGAAGTTGGGCAGGCTAAGTATAGTTAAGTGGCTACCACCCACTTAAAAAAATATATCATGTGTGAACAAAATATTCTGCATTTCAGCCAGCAGATAAGGCAGTACTGGACGGAACTTCACCTCCAGTTCAAACAATCATATTTGAAAACACAAACTTCAAGTCAGCGCCTGTTGATGTAGCAATGAAGTCTAAATACGCTAACCAAATCAATAAAAATCAGAGATCAGACAAGTCAAGAGGTGTGTATTTTTTACAATGTGCATTTCTTCATGTATTGAACAAAGCGTTTTTTGAAAAATTAAATATGTATATATACTTTTTCATTTTTCAGGGGTGTGCGAATAGTAATTTTTGGGTTTAAACTGAATAAATGGAATATTCATTACTTTTACAAAAATCCAATATTTTCATGAAACAAAGCAGATATGATCTTTATTACATACTATTTCAGTTAAAAGTGTCCTGAATCAATTAATCTTAACCTGTAAAACAAAAGAACATGATTAATTTATTTCCTTGCTTCAGAGAACCGTCCTGAAGAGGAGAGTGTTGGTCTGGGCTACAAGTCCCCTGGCCCCGACATGAAGTTACAGGATACAAAGACTGATCCTATACAAATGCCAATCTCTTTCACGAAGGTTTGTTTACAGTTTATTATATATAGCCCTCTGGACCCCCATGGTTAACTTAAAAATCCTCTATTAAGCTAGATTAAAACAGGGACATTATGAAATGCCATCGTCTTTACAGATTAAAACAATAAAATTGTTATTTCTCTCTTTCAAAATTTTGTATGTCTTATTTTTGAGTTTTAATGGGTTAAAAATGTTAAGTTGTCCATGCACAAACCTTTTTACATTCAGTGAGAATATAGACCGTGTCATACTATTAACACTTATAACGTAACATAATTTTTAAAACGTTAAGAGAAACATACGGTCAATTTGACCGTCACTGTGCTTTATTGGTGTTTAGTGTGTTTATTTTTTTTTATGTATATTTGGCAAATCACATGAGTAACAAATGGTGTTTTACAACATTTTATGACAAATAATAATTATTACGCAAAGATCATGTGACAGAAAAAAATGAAACTCCACGCTTCAAGACGACCAGCTCTGGCCTCGGGAAAAAATCTGTATAGGATTGTTGCCCAAGGCCATATTTGTGGTCTTATAGTGGGTAATATAGCTGTTATTTTACTTCTAGCAGGTGTTCTTTTGTTTGTTGCGTTTTACTACAGACTTTTACCGATTATACAAGGTATAATCACAGGTATTCGACCGACGATTGCCAGCCGGTAAGCGAAACGCGGTAAGTCTGACCGACCGTATTCAGACAATGTGTCTAACACGTACGATAACGTCGCACCAACTAGTTGGAAATGACCAAATATTAAAGAGAGGGGTTTGGGGGGAAGGCACTGGGGGTGACAGCCGTCAAGGTCAAGCAGTTTAGCCACTATTACGTAGTAAAATTACCGATCGGTCAATTTGACTGATGTTTCGTTTTAAGTGTTAAAAGAGTATTGTATAAATAAAAACTGAAATTGAATAATAATACATTGTGCCTTACAATGATGTATATTCTAATGTTGTGTTTTTCTGTATCAGTTGTTTCTGTTTTTGTCAGAATGAAGATAGTGCTGATATGAAGCTGGACTTCAGGTTCGATTCAGACCTGACCCAGCTTACTGATGACAAGACTAGTAAAAGCATCGCTGCTATTCAGATGACTCGCTCAATCCAGATGTCTCAATCGTCTGCAGCGGAATTGCAGTTTAAACTGGCCTCTGTTAAAAAGGTAACTGAGCTATGAGGATGAAACATTGCACTAGAAAGATAATTGAGTAAAATCAAATGTACTGTTTGATTAAGATGTTGATTTTAATGTAAGGTGAAACTACCCACTTTGTCAACCTTTTTTGTACCGTAGGTGCCAACAGCTAGCGAGATTTTAATCTGTAATCAAATGGATCTGTTTGTCTTGTCTTAGGTGTGGGAGAACCCTCCTGCGGTGCTCGAGCACGGAGGGGAGGAGCACCCTGGTAGTACCGTTTCGACAGCCGCTCCATTCACTCCCACGTTCGGCAACTCGGTGGAGCCTGTAGACCCGAATGTGGGTCACAGCGATGACGGCACTGAAGGAGTGTACAAGTGAGTACGCCCATCTTTGTACAGCTGATAGCTATATAAGAAAAAGAAAATATGTCAGAAATTGAGGGTTTTTGGCATGTTCATGTCCAACCTCTGGAGGAAGTGGAATGTTATTAATTCATGTCATTGGAAATTGTAATGAATTGAAATGAATTGTAATGAATTGTGACGTCATATGGTTATAAAAACAGTTTTATAGAAGAACTGAAAAACATTCCCTTTAGCCATATGCATGATCTAATTTATTTCTCAAAGAGAAGTAAATGTTTTTTTGTAGTAGAAGGTGAAGAGCAGACCAGTTTACCCTCTTTCAGAACAACTCTTTACTCTTACTTTAACCACAATTTTAAATTATATTCAACACCTATTTATATATAGGTAGGAACACCTACACAAATTATATAAAAGTCATTAAAACATAGCAAATTCTATCTAAATTACCTTATTGATAAATCCACAATGGATCTCGAACACAATAATAAAAATAATAAGAATTCACACCTTTTTAGCGAATTTCCCATTGGGAAGTAGCTATTACCGTGGGTCTCATGGCAAGAGTTAAGCCCGGGACCATGTTATTTTTTCTTCTTTAGGTGCCCAGAGACCAAAAAGAATAGTCGTTAAAATTTTTATATATATATATATGTATTAGCGAATTTCCCATAGGGAAGAAGCTATTACCGTAGGTCTCATGGTAAGACTTAAGCCCGGGACCATGTTATTTTTTCGTCTTTAGGTGCCCAGAGTCCAAAAACAATAGTCGTTAAAATTTATATATATATATATATATATATATATATGTATATATATGTGTCTGTTAACACGATAACTCTCGTAAAAATGGTCCGATCAAGACCAAATTTGGTAGAGACGTGTATTCCTACAAATGCTCGGACGAGTTTGTAAACCAGACATATCGCTCAATGGGAACGGGTAGTTTGGGGGGGTTTTGTACCCCAAAATGGGGTTTTTTACGTTTTTCACATCTAATTTTTAAAAATGTCTAATTTTATATTTCACCATTGGAATCAGCTTAAAAAACTACACAATTAAGTTCCTTAAAGTTTTTCTCTATCTCCAACGGTTACCGAGATATTAAAAAATCTAAACACAGTACGTTGTATTGTGTGGCTCCTATGTTAATCTTATGGAGGATAGGGAAAAATTAATATTTCCCATACTAATCAAAATTTTTGGATAAAACTTGATATTTAGCTTCATGTGGTTGAGATCTATCCATTTATGCTTAAAAAACATAGTTTATGTGTTTATCATGGCAGCAAACCTGCATACTCTTCTCCCATATTAATCATATAGGGAATAGGCAAACTCCATTATTTATGGACAGATGTTGATGAAAGTTGGTACAAATGTTAAGATAAAAATTGTTCATGGTAGAAATTACTTCTTTCAGTGTTCCTCACAGCAGCTAACCTGCACACTCTTTCCCATGTTAATCTTATGGAGAATAGGCAAATAATTCTCATGTTTATAAACATATTTTTACAAAACTTTTCATATATTATTAATATTATTATATTATTGATTTGGAAATTCGCTGAGTACGCAGGCCTGCTGCGACGGGGGTATATACGTATATATGTATGTATATATATATGTGTCTGTTAGCACGATAACTCGCGTAAAAATGGTCCAATCAATACCAAATTTGGTAGAGACGTGTATTCCTACAAATGCTCGGACGAGTTCGTAAACCAGACATATCGGTCAATGGGAACGGGTAGTTTGGGGGGGTTTTGTACCCCAAAATGGGGTTTTTTACATTTTTCACATGTAATTTTTAAATATTTCTAATTTTATATTTCACCATTGGAATCAGCTTAAAAAACTACACAATTAAGTTCCTTAAAGTTTTTCTCTATCTCCAACGGTTACCGAGATATTAAAAAATCTAAACACAGTACGTTGTATTGTGGAGCTCCAATGTTAATCTTATGGAGGATAGGGAAAAATTAATACTTACCATATTAATGAATATTTTTGGATAAAACTTGATATTTAGCTTTGTGTGGTTCAGATCTATTAATTTATGCTTAAAAATCATAGTTTATGTGTTTTTTAGTCTATATAATACAGCTGCAACACAATAAATATTAAAGATATTTAGTGTAACTAGTTTTTCAGAAAACATGAGGTTTGAATTTGAGTTTGACAAGGACATTATATCAAAAGCTGAAATGTTTTACACCACACCCAGAAAAGCACTTATTTTACATGACTGTTAAAAAGCGCTTGAGCTACACTCCTATCAGATACTAAGATTTATAAATAAATAAATAGAGTGTCGTAAACCCAAAACAATCGGGACTGTAGGTAGTTCGAATTATCAATGTGTCCGGATTTTCGAACATACAAATACCTCTTGAACACATAATTAGGCCTACAGTATAGTGAAGTTCTGAAATACAGTTAAATTGAACAAAATAATGTTTTTTGTACTCACGTATATTAAATGTGCATTAACCCAAGGCTAAAAAAAATCAAAAATGTGCTGAAGTTCATTCACCTGGCTCAGCGCGCCACTCATCCCCTAACCCACGCTGGCAGTTTCTCCCGCAAAATTTTAAAATGTGGTGCTGCAAAAACCTGTTGAGCGGTTTGAATTTTTGATGTCCGGATTTTCGATGCTCCACTTAATATATTTACTTCTTGTCAGGAATAGCAT
The DNA here is from genome assembly GCA_023375725.1 of Nephotettix cincticeps. Taxonomy (NCBI): domain Eukaryota; kingdom Metazoa; phylum Arthropoda; class Insecta; order Hemiptera; family Cicadellidae; genus Nephotettix; species Nephotettix cincticeps. The sequence goes on along the minus strand of CM041788.1, from coordinate 20,751,520 downwards.
GACTGATTGTAAGTGAAGTACAAGCCTATTTTCTACATGTCACAGTCCTGGCTAGTGATTGATTATGCGTATGATGTTGCAGCGCTAGCCAGCAGCTCCAGAACAACCCTAACTCGTACAATGGAACAGCTGTTCAAAACATGATCAAGCCCGACCCCTCGACCAATGTGTGTAAGGTAAACAATATTAGAGAAGTAAGGGCTCCTCAGTCTCCATCGGTTGCTCACTGCTCAATTATCTGTCAATTTTTCAACTGTGGATTTGAATTTTACAGTTTTTGGTTGTTTGCACACATGCTTAACCCTTTTAGGACCGCTAAATTTGTTTCAAAAATGTTGTTGCTTACACTACATAGGTACGGTTGAAAAAGACAGCACCAAAAAATGAATTTATAAAGTTTAATTAATTCACCCGTAACATAAATAATTACAAAGATATAAGGATAATGTAATGTAATTTTATTTGTAATTAAGTGTACATTAATAAAACTATATATATTTTTTTAGACAAGCACAAGCAAAAATAATAATAACCGCTTTTAGCGAATTTCTCATACGGAAGAAGCTATTACCGTTGGTCTCATGGCAAAACTTAATATTTCCCTTATTAACCAATAATTTTGGATCAAATTTTGTATTTAGCTTCATGTGGTTGGGGTTCATTCGTTTATGCTAAAAAAACATAGTTTGTGTTCCTCAAAGCAGCAAACCTACATAATCTTTCCCATGATAATGTTACGGAGAATAGGTAAATAGTCTTATTTATCAACAGGTATTGATTGATCAATATTGTCATAAACTTGTATTATTATTGCCGTATTATTGAGGTGGAAATTCTCTGAGTAGGCAGGTCTGTTGCAACAGGGGTATTTATTATGCATAATATTTTTATTTTTACAATTTTTTAAAAATTGATACATTGTAGCTCAGAAACTAGGAAAATTTTTACAGCACCAAACTTGCTCAATCTCTTCGTTATACATTTTTTTTATATGGTATAATGTTTCATTTAATTAAATTGATATAAAAGTTTTATTTAGTTCATAAAAGATATAAAACATGTATCAATGTTAAAACTACTTAATTAGTGTAAAAAATAACCACAACATGACGATAAGTTTACAATTAGATCACACCAAAAGAGAATATCGCGCAGTCCACAGAACACTAAGTAGTTGTTAAGTGTTTTACTCTCAATTTTCAGTCCGTCTGATGTTAGTGTTGCCAACATCAGATAATGAAATACAGTGCAACTCGGTTATTGTGGCCTCGGCCATAATGTCAACTCGGATATAATGTCATTTATTTTTAGGTCCCGCCAAACTATATGTATTTACATAGGAAAAAACCTCGGATATATCGTCAGTAAATTCTCAAACCTCGTATATAACGTCAAGAAAATCGGGCCGAGATGAAGGCAACATATAGCTAAATAGAGAAAGTTCGGTCGGTGGTGCAACGTGAGGGCTACGGCTATTGTTTAGCTACATTCTATTTTTAGAAACGGCATTTTATTGCTGTCTTACCGTTAACTGTCTTTCAGATAAAATGGCTTTTTCGCATAATACGTACAGGCGATAGATCGCCCGCTCGGTTCTAGAAGGGTTAATGATGGTACAAGTTTTTGCATATAAACTACAATTACGGTAGGTGTATTTTTTAACAATGAAGGTCATATTAAAAAAGGTTAATGATATCACCAATTTGCCTCTTGAATTATTGACACAGTAGCTCATGATTAATATGCTGGCCCAGTGAATCAAAGGCTGCTGGATCGATACCAGTGCCCTGCGACTCCTGTCAGATCACAAATGGTCACCTCTGTTTATCCTACGTGATTCACGCCGCCGAGGTCCCTGTCCCAGGGCTCTGTCTTTAACTTACGCCACAGACCCTAGGCCCATGGTGACAGGCAGTTGAGGTTTTTCTTTTAATGAACAGTTTTTGAAGCACCCGATGGAGGTTTTCTCATATGTTTGTAATTTTAAATTTAATAATGTAAATTTAAAAATATATATAATACATAGCATAGTTCTTTTAATAACTATCATATTCCCCAAGAGACTGAACAATTTGAACCGTTTGAGTATGTAAGATTTAAATTTGATCCATATTGGTTAACATTCCAGCCAAAAGCTACATTAAAGCATTAACGTATTAAAGCAACATTTTTTTATATGTTCAAATTAAGTTTCCATAGTTTGTAAATATTTAATAACAAAGTAAAAGATAAAGTCTGTCTGATGTTTCAGAAATGAGGTGAACTTTAACCTCATTTAATATTATAATATGCAACATTTTTAACTTCAGGATTAAAAATCATCTTGTTTAAAATTTTACTCATAACGATACATGCAAAGTATGTTCATAGAAAATATAAGTTTATATCAAAATGTATTTGAAATTTGAGTTGTTTATAAACTGTACTTGTTATAAATGAGTAATTCAGGTAGATTAAGGTAAGATGCCTTAATTTACCTCGATCGCCTCTGAAGCTCATTCTCCCTGATGTGCAGCTACTTGCCCCGCAGGTGAAACCGCAACCCCAGGCGACGATGCACCCTCACTCTGGGCCTCTGTCGCCACCCACGGGTGCCTTCAACTCTTCCCCTGCTCAGCCCAGCCAACACATCAATTATCAGGTACATTGATCCCAGCTAGCAATGTTCACCCTTTTCAGTAACATAGCTATATTTAATCAAATCTGAAATCAAAAACACTAACTACACTTTTTCCTAATGCACTCTTATACATTTTAAAATATACGCCAGTTATCTTTGATGGTAGTGAAATGAATGATAGTTTTAGACAAACTCACTTCATTCTTTGTGAGAGTAATGAATTTGAGGATATGTTGCTTTGTTAAGTTCTGATTCAGTCAGTATTATTAAGGTGATTAACAATAGTCTTGCGAAGGAGAGCCAGTTAGTTATGTATCAATTATGTACTTGATACTTATGTATTATGTATGTGTATGCAAGTTATGTATCGCAGTTCACTACGACTGCACGTCACTATTAGCGTGAAAGAATTAACAGTAACTGCGTATACAATCACTTGCAGAAACAGCAAGAAAAAAAATTATTACTGTACTTTTTCACCAGTTCCAAGCTGTTGTAGGCTTAGAAAAAAGTAGTTACTGTTGTTTCGTCAAGAATTATTTTATTTTCAAATGATTCCTTTATTTCACTTGGCACATCTACTTCTAGTTACCTGCAGTAATAAATAGTTAATGATAAATCTTTAAATAATAATCAATAGTACTTGTATTCTCATCAATAAATACAATCGCTGAACGAATTGTGCGAATGAGAAAATAATTTACTGTCAATACGGAACATTAGACACTAAATACGGTGATAAAAGAGGACACCAACACCATCTATCGGATGAGAAACTAACTAGCACATCTAATGGCAGAAAAAAGAACTACGTCGAAATATAAGCAGGCAACGCACATTGTTTGCTCATAACCGCCCTGCGGGACGTACGGCGCACGTCTTTAGACATCTGTCTAGCGAAATATGCTGACGTGCTGTGTGCGTCATTAGACGGGAATGAGTTAAAAATGGATTATTAAACTATTAATTAATATAAACTGTTGATTTAATATAATTCAATTATTAGATTAGATTAGATTTTTTGAAATGGCGACCATACTACAGGTAGGTATTTTAAGCCAAGTATGAATGAGAGTTGAATGTAAGATGATTGTGGCGCGATCTTGTAGTCTTGTTACTGACTAAGGCTGACATGTTCCTTAGACAGGACTGTTAATTAATAGCCCAACAGCCGATGGCAATCAATGGACCTACAGTTTAACGTGGAATCCGAACCACAGCCTCTGAATTACGAATTGGTCTAATCATGAGGATGGTCTTTGCGGATTAACGTAGAATTCAATAGTGCGGACGTTAATTCACACAAGAGAACACTACACCCACCGACCATCACTCATAACTATCCACAATTCGTGACCTCCAAGTAGCTGGAAACATGTCACTGTATACTATTAAAGTTAGAGGCTCGTCTGTATGCAATAGCTATAATTATTTTTTTTTACTTTCTGCCCTTACATTATGTGTATTTAATTTTTAATTACTTGAGGAAAAAGTGCATTCATTCATTCAAAATGTCACCCCCTAGTATGTTTAACTCCTTCAATTTCTCTGAAGCAAAAACAGCACTTTTGGATACAATGAAATTGGACACATTGATATGGAGTTTATTTATTTCTGTGTTATACGGTCTTGGACAGATTGACATTGAACACTATAAAACATCCTCCTTTTTAAAATTTATTTAATAAATTTTATTTTGAATTTCTTTGTGTCCAATGTCATAGTGTCCAAAAGCACACTCTGTTTCTAAACAATTACCTATATGATAACTGACTATTACCTTTGACTATACATTATTAATAGACATGTCATTCTATGCGCAAGCTGTAGTGGCTTGAGTGGTTCCCGAATCGGCTTGGGGAGTTAGTGCGTGGTTCCCCCGTACAGGAGCGCTGTCGTCTGCTACCCCTTCCCCCCTTCGGCCAACCCCTAACCATTCATAAGAGCAAGAGAGGGATGTGCGTTGTGCGCGTCGCCACATCAACTCCCCAAAGTAACTACGAGTGTGCACGCACTCCTGAGGACGGGCCAAGTGAGCTTACAGCCTTCGCCACTAGGAAACGGCACTACACTGTCGGGCCTTCCAAAATTTTGTTGGCGACAACTTTTAACCATGAATGACACGTCTATTAATAATGTATAGTCAAAGCTATTACTTACTAACCTGACTATACAATAGGACACTCTGAAACAGTTTGTTTCTCTGTTTTAACATTTTGGACATTATGAAAGGATCCTTTATAATTTACTAAGGCAAAACTTGTACTAAGTTACTCAAATTTTACAAAACAATATAATGAGGTTCAGCCAATTAGGTTGTGACGGGGCAGTCTATCATGAAAGTAGAAATCTTAATTTAAAAGAAAAACTTTGTAGAAAAAAACAACTTAACAATGTTTGTTGTGTTTAACTTAAATTCAATAATTTTGTTAGCTGTAACTTTATTGTAAGTCTCACTTAAATGATAAATAATGACGTAACATCAGCTGATGCGTGTAGTAACCTGATCTAACTTAATTTTTCAGCCTCCAGCGCAGTACGGCAGCATCTCAGCCATTCCTTCGCCCCCAACTGTGTTCACACCCCAGGCTGAGATCTATCCTACATTCCAGTTAAACAACCCTCAGGTATGTTGAATTTAAATTCATCATGCTAAAAGTATAGGGAACACAAGGTTTGAGGAATATAAAGGCTTTCTTAGATTTAGAAAAAGACATGGTGATGGAAATTTATTAATTATTAATAACCTGCTTACTCGATACCAAAATTATTCCTATGAAGATTAAGCAAATTAATATAACCTTCTTGTAGTTTTAAATATTTTTATGAAAAATAGTTTGGGCACCTTCATCTAGGTAAAGGTCTAGTACCATATGTTGAAAAATATAAATTCTTTTGTTTATTGGTCTGGTCCAAATTAATTTGGACCGGACCCCATTCAGTTAATGAAATATTTCGATAATTGGAGTTTTTACAAAAAACAGGCAATTTAATAACAAAAATCTATTTCAGATATTTAATATTATTTTTTTTATTACACCATTTTAGAAACTTTACAGTATAAATTAAACTTTGCTTGAAAAAAAGTGTTAATGCTTTTTGAACTTATCTGTCAGCATAAGTTGTTCTGCTGTCTTCACATGTTTTCATTAACCTGTTGATAACCAGTACGCCAGTCATGTGACGTGTCTAATATCAGGGCTATGTAGAGTGGGTGTATTGCTATAAAAAGTACCCCCGGGAGTAAGAAAAAAATGGATTTCTTTGAATATATTTATTTTATTACTACGATAAATGGATAAAAAGCATGTTTTAAGCCTATTTGGACATCTTTCTTACTAGTTACATCTTTTAGAACATGTTTTGGGTGTGATATATTTCATAGCGGTAATCACCCACTATTTGCCATTACACAGGAGTCAACAACTAAACGGCAATAAAAATCCATTATAAACAATTATAATTTTTTAATTTATTAATAATATTTGTAGAAATATCAAATATCTGTCATCATGTCATATGACGTGGATCCTAAAGGGGAACAAATGTTACATGAAGTGCTTACTGAAATGGGCTCATATGTCGTTACTCTTCAACAGATTAAAATTTCACATATTTTTTTCTAAAAGGGATTCGGATAATCGGAGTTTGGATAGTTGGAGTTTTACTGTATGTTGATGTTGCAGGTGATGGGCAGTCAGGGCCGGTCGCAGTTCTCACAGTTCGCTCCATACCTGTCTCAAAGTCTGAGCCAGACATCAGCGTTCAGCCAGCAGTCGTTGTACCTGCAGCACACGGGGCCCCCGCCTCCCCCACCCTCCGCTGGCCCACCAGATATGTTCCAGACTCAGTTGTCCCAGTATAGGATACAGGTACAGTATGCTGTTCAAATATTCAGTCGTAAATGGAGGTAACTTATGGTACTGGAACAAATAAAATGGCAAAATGTCGTAAATTTGGTTACATTTTATTTTATTGCTCAAACTGGAAAAGTTGTTGATGTGATAAAAATTTGGTTATATTCAATAATTAAATCAAGGGTAGATGATTCAAATATAGCAGTATCATTTTTTCTGTAAATACCATCGCAAAATGAGTGATAGTGATGATTGAGATTTTTTATCGAATGTCAGATTAACATGTAAATGTATTTTGTTGCCAAAATCATATTTTATGTGGAAGAATGTCAAACCGCACTCTGCTACTCAGCGTAATTAATGACGATATGCTTTGTATTCCAAAAGGATTTGTGTTATGAAATTTTTTGGTTTTTAAAATTATACTTGAAATTATGAATTTTGTCATCTGCATCAACACTTAACTTCAAAAAAATCTCCGTGTCTCCGACATAATCTAAAACAAAAAGCTTTTCTTCTTTAGTGTTTATGCTCATTTTTAACTGGCCATCTGAAAATTTAATTTATTGGATTTCACTGGATGCGTTTTTCTTTCACATTCAGAAGAGACCCGCATATCTGATATGTCCCATTCAACTTTTCAGATATCCGCACACCTCTAGTTGTAAAGTTTTCTTCTTACAGCCTTGAAAAACTACTCTTATTAATCCATTCCCGTCGGACAGACTGATCGACGCCTGAGGCCCTCTGGTCTGAACTAAAATCGAGCCTTGTTCACTACAACTGCGCGTCGCTATTAGCTTGATAGATTTGACAGTATCTTCATGAATAATATGTTTTGACTTCTTCACTCTGTTACTTATGCCCTTAAACTGTGTATACAATCACTTTTAGCAAGAAAAGAAATCATTACTGTACTTTTTCCCCAGTTCCAAGTGGTAGGCTTACAATCAAGTAGGTACTGTCGTTTCATCAAGACTTGTTTTATTTTCAAATTATTCCTTTATTTCACGTAGTACATCTACTTCTAGTTACCTGCAGTAATAAATAGTTAATAATAAATCTTTAAAAAATAATCATTATTACTGTATTCTCATCAATAAATACAATCGCTGAACAAATTGTGCCAACAAGAAAATAATTTACTGTCAACACGGAAAATTGGACACTAAATACAATGATTTAAAAGAGGACGCCAACACTATCTAATCTGATGAGAAATGAACTAGCACACCTAATTACGCACAAAATATAAGCAGGCAATGTATATTGTTTGCTCGTAACTGCCCCATGGACACACAGTGCATGTCATCTGCTAGTGAAAAACGCAGACGTGCAATGTGCATCCTATGGACAGGAATGGGTTAAAAAAACAGCTTTAGTACTTTATCTTAGAAATTTAGAGTATGTTTCAGTGTTAGTACAATTAGGCTAGATGGTGTGCATTTATTAGATTACTTGTTGGTTCTGTGTGGATTTAACGTTTTTGGTTGTTTTAGGATTTTTTGTAATACTTTGCAAGTTGAAGTGGGCATTTAATATCACATTTATAAAAAAAAGCCTGTGCCTTATTTGGACTGATGATGATGGTAATATTGCAGCCGCCAGCGTACGGCACATCACAGCAGCTGAGCAATAACCCCAATACGGTGCTGATCTCGTCTAGCACCAACTCGCTGATGTCAGCCAGTGTGAAGCCCTCCCCTCAGCCCATCGGGGCCATCGGCAGCAAGGCTGCCTCCTACCAGACGACCTCCCAGCCCCCGCCGTCACAGGTGAAAACATTTTCACAAGTATGAAGTATTTTTTATCTAATAATTATATTTAAGATGGTTGTTTATTCTATTGTTTAGTTTTAATCTAAACCCCCTACTTCACTTAACCCTTCTGATCATCACTGATTATGCGATGTAAACTAAAGGATTGTTAAATTCTCGAAAATTATGTGTTAATTAATTAAATAACGCTATAATTTGCTGGTGGGAGAATGGACGTTTATACGCTAAACTTTGTTTGCCGCAGTTGCTAATTTTTTTCTGATGACGGAAAAGCCGCAACATGGTTGATCCACTCTCGGATAATCGGGAGTCTACTGTAAATTTTTTATATAGAAAGATTTACTAAGTGTATATTTTTTGAATATCAACTAAATTAAGAACAAAATTGCTATCTTGTATATTTACTAACTACTCAGATAGGTATTATGTTTTTGTGTTGAAAAAGTGAATTTTTTCAAAGACTTGGTTTTTCTGTGGTGAATTCAATATCCAAAAAATGTGATCATTTATTCTCTAATTCTGTCGAATTTTCTGAAATGCATGATTATATTACTCGTAGTATTATGACCTTTTTGTTATTTTTTACGGATTTTTATAAAATACTATATGGGAACGCTAAAAACTGCCCGTCACAACATCAGCCTGAAGATAAAGGCACTTTTTACTGTCTTAAAAATATGTCCTTAGCTAATTATTTTTATGTAATGAGTAAGTTCTTCAATCTTGAATGTAGAATGAATTTAAATTCTGTGGTTTTAAGTCTTTAGAAAACCTGCATTTCATCAAATAACTTATCCTGCCTCTCAGACATGATAGTATTTGGATAGCCTCTTTCTACTGTACCCAGTTTTATTCATAATTTAGGTAAAATGTCAGAGATCTGTGCAGGCTTAAAGCTACTTGTTACGAGTATATGAAATATTTGCTGCACTTGTAATGGAGTCTGTAAGGTTCATGGAAATGTGGTAATTGTTTACAGGTGTACATCTACCCAGACCCGCAGCAGCTTCAGTTGCAGAGTCCGTTCTTGCAGAGCTCGCAGCTGGTACAGCGGCAAGCCCCCACCATTCCACCATCGTCCGCCTCTTACTACTCAGCCAACAACCCCATCACAGGTAAACTAACTATCTCATCAATCTATAACTCAGTCTTAGAAGGATTTTATTTTTCTGTAATAACCGTGTGAAAATTAATTTCTTGACCTACAACAACACATTGAAATTAAAAAATTCATAATCATGATAACACATTAGAAATAACTATAATTTAATGTCTAACCCAGACTTTAGTAGTTAACAATCTTTTTGCATTTTTCATGCTATTGAAGAGTTGTAGTTAGATTAAAATCAAACCATAATTATCTCTACTGAATTAACTGACCCAATAATCTGTGTAATGCTAAGAAACTATAATATTATAAAGAAGAGGTGGTTTCTGTATGTTCGTGGGTTTGTTAGTTGTGGCAAGTAAACGCGAAAAATACTGAATTCACGAGGTTGAAATTTTATACAAAGGTAGATCTTAAACTCATGCAACTCATAGAAATATTCATTTCCTTAAATCCCCTCGGGCTACGCCTTGTGAACGTCCCAAGTTTCAATGTTTACATTTTCAAAGAAAGAAAATGTCAAATTACTTGAATGTCAACAGCTGTGAACACTAAAATTTGACAGTTGGGGAAGAAGAAGAAAGAGCTGCCATGACCATCCTAGATTTCAATGTTTACATTTTCTAATGTCAACATCTGTTTACACTACATTTTGACAGTTCGAAAAGAAGAACATAGAAAGTTAATTTTTACAGATAAACTGCTGGATTGAAATCAGTGATCAAGTTATTCATATTGTAGACACTCATGTTTAAAAGTTTTTGAGGTGTTTAGCATAAAATACTATTAGTAAATACCTCTTTTAATGTGAATAGTATTTTACCTTAAATAAAGCATTTTTTCTTAATCAAATTTTCATGTTTTAGAATATTTATTTCATGTTAAAGAGAAAAGGTAGCCTCTCTAAAACCTTTTTTACCCGAGCGAAGGACGGGTACTTTAGCTTGTAATATATTATATATTTACTCCCAACTTATTGTAATGTCAACTCAGTCAGTAGCTTAGCTGATACTGCTTCTGGATCTGAGGTGGCAATGTCACTTATTAACTGGCTGGGTGGTGTAGTGGTTATAATACCCAACTTCAAAACTGAAGGTCGCCGGATCGAATCCCGCAAGGGTCGATCTGGACCCAGTTGCCATTTGTCATTGGGCTACTAATTAATGATGCTTCCTAACAACAGGTCGACGTTAGGTAGTAACAAGACCGGGGTTTGGACCGTTCCCCATCAAAACGTTAAAAATGCCACTGGCGTAGAAATACACAAAATAAAAAAATTACCTTTGAATGTTGACCACATAGTGTTTGGTTGGCAGGGGGAGGGACAGGAGGTTTCTACCCGCCTGGTAGTTCCAACATGCAGGCGGCCCAGAACCTCCACCAGACCACGTTCAACATGCAAGCCTTCAACACGCAGTCGCCCACACCTGCGGGAATGGGCAGCTTCGGATCCACGGTAAGATACACATTTAGTACACAATACAATATTTGAAGTCACTTTTTTCAACCCTGATAGGCTTATTGAATGTAAAAATATATGTCCACTATCTAGTGTCTTATACCAATTGTTTACTATGATTGTTTTAATATAAAGAAGCTATTACGATCTCATGACTTAACCATGTTATTTTTCACTTTTTAACATATCAGAGTACAATGTCGTTAAATTTTTATATATATATATATATATGTATAAAAATATATATATATGTATATTTTATATATATTATATGTGTCTGTTAGCACATTAACTCTCGTAAAAATGGTCCGATCGAGACCAAATTTGGTAGAGAGGTGTATTCCTACAACTGCTCGGACGAGTTCGTAAACCAGACATATCGGTCAATGGGAACGGGTAGTTTGGGGGGTTTTGTACCCCAAAATGGGGTTTTTTGCGTTTTTCACATGTAATTTTTAAAAATTTCTAATTTTATGTTTCACCATTAGAATCAGCTTAAAAAACTACATAATTAAGTTCCTTAAAGTTTTTCTCTATCTCCAACGGTTACCGAGATATTAAAAAATCTAAACACAGTACGTTGTATTGTGGGGCTCCAATGTTAATCTTATGGAGGATAAGGAAAAATTAATATTTCCCATATTAATGAATATTTTTGGTTAAAACTTGATATTTAGCTTCATGTAGTTGAGATCTATCCATTTATGCTTAAAAATCATAGTTTACGTGTTTATCATGGCAGCAAACCTGCATACTCTTTTCCCATATTAATCATATAGGGAATAGGCAAACTCCTTTATTTATGGACAGATGTTGATGAAAGTTGGTATAAATGATAAGATAAAAATTATTTATGGTAGAAATGCCTAATTTCAGTGTTCCTCACAGCAGCAAACCTGCACACTCTTTGCCATGTTAATCTTATGGAGAATAGGGAAATAATTTTCATGTTTGTGGACAGATTTTTTAAACAAAATTATTGATTTAAATTCGCTTGAGTACGAGCTGGTTTCTTTTTTTTGCATATTTTCTAATCAATTGTGCTGAAATTTTAATTTTTGTTTGTAGTTTTTTAGCGAATTTCCCATAGGGAAGAAGCTATTACCGTAGGTCTCATGGTAAGACTTAAGCCCGGGACCATGTTATTTTTTCGTCTTTAGATGTCCAGAGTCCAAAAACAATAGTCGTTAAAATTTATATATATATATACATGTGTCTGTTAGCACGATAACTCTCGTAAAAATGGTCCGATCGAGACCAAATTTGGTAGAGACGTGTATTCCTACAAATGCTCAGACGAGTTCGTAAACCAGACATAGCGGTCAATAGGAACGGGTTGTTTGGGGGGGTTTTGTACCCCAAAATGGGTTTTTTGCATTTTTTACATGTAGTTTTTAAAAATTTCTAATTTTATATTTCACCATTGGAATCAGCTTAAAAAACTACACAATTAAGTTCCTTAAAGTTTTTCTCTATCTCCAACGGTTACCGAGATATTAAAAAATCTAAACACAGTACGTTGTATTGTGGGGCTCCAATGTTAATCTTATGGAGGATAGGGAAAAATTAATATTTCCCAAATTAATCAATATTTTTGGATGAAACTACAGGTTTTTGTTCACTCAATTCTAATGTAATGAACAGTTTGTTATCATAATAGCATACCCGTTGTGTCAGTGCTTGATTTTTCATCGAGGATGTGCCTCGGAAGTCATAGCTGCCCAGTTGGCTGTTGTATTGACCTAGTTAACAAAATACCAAATTTGATAAAATTTTATCAACTTTTATCAGTAAAATTAGTTAACTCTAGCTTTAAATAATTATCAGAACAATTAATTTGTTAACTTTTTAGTATTAATTACAAAAAAGAGAGGACTGATTTAAGTTTCCCCGAGTGTTGAGCATTATTTTTTTACAGTATAATATTTTGTTGGCAGTAAAAATAGTTTTTTTTTTAGATTATAACTATTAAAACCCTAGTTGTTAAAGAAAATAATATGGTAGAATCAATGAAAACAATTTATGTAGAGCTTAACCACTAGCATTCTGTCACACTTAACCATGTATTAGATCTGAGTAGGTTGAAGAAATTTGCATGAAATGAGTTGACCACGTTAGTGATAACTTATCACGTTATTGAGTGGCGGTGGTGGTTGTTGCATGAATTGGTTATCTCTGTCTTAAGCGTTGAATTGAGCCCTTGGTTATACTTATGAAACTGTCTATTATTTTCTTATATTGATTTATTGCTGTTTTTTTATGTTTACATTTATTTCATTGAAAGGCACTAAATGTAACTTCCAAAATACTGTGTGAGGGGTTTATAGGTTATTGTAGGATTTGTTATTTAGTATTTATTAAATATACCACATTGTGAAAGGTAAGTTTAACATGTCCACACTGTGTATAGAAGAATTTAAAGCTTTGATACACTAACTGCCTTTCAATATCAAACAATCTTTAATTCTTCCTTGTAAGCTTTTAACTTTTCTAGCGTTATGAACATATCATAGAAACCTTTTTCACTTGGCATTCTTGGCAAATACAAGGAGGGGAGGGATATTTCAAAATTCTTTGTGAACTTTCCTTTTTATTGGCGGTGATTTGCACAGTAAATAAGCCAGAACTAGCGGACGTTGTTCAATGTAAGACTACCATGTTGTTACCATGTGATTGCTATGTGTGGATCTGTACGCATTGGACAGTTTCTGTCTAATGGGTTACAGATGGCGCAACAGTACTGCAGTACAGCGCCGTCTTACCTCAAGTCTGCCGCTGAGCATCAAGACGTTCTCTCTGTCTTCTCCTCTCCAGGTACCTTGAATGCTAAGTGCCGTCTTACATATACAAGTCATGGTTAGGTTAGGTGTTGTCAGGTTCAATGTCACTGTTCCCCCCGCTAGATGATCATCTCGCGATCATGGGAATGATGATGTTGGACTACAGCAACTCTCTAGAAACACACTTTAATGCCCACACTAATATGATGCAAATACCTAAAGTTATGACACAATGAAAATTCGTAAGAGTAGGTTTACCTGATAAAAAAAACATGTTAAAAAAATTATTACTTAGTGTAAAAACATAACATTGTTTTAAATACTTGTTTTAGTAATTTAACTAAGGTACAAATACTCTACCCTAACCTAATGCCCATGGACATTGTAAGTTCATATTGACATATCACATATTTATCTTAAAAAAATATTAAACAAAATGGAACTTAAATTAACAACACTTCTCTACCTCTCTACACCTACAACTACACAAATGTTATGAAACTCTCATATTGCTTTTTTAATGAAGATTCGTGTTTAACTGATAAATTACTTCAACATAAACTATTAAATAAAAAAGTTTGATTTTTTTTAATACTGGAATAAGTTAATAATGTTGTGATATTGAGAAATCTGTGAATTAGACAATGCTTGTTGCTAATGCAAAAGTGTTGCCAGTCCTGCGAATGACCAATTATTTTTACATTATTATGAACATTATTTTCACCTGTTTTTAAATCATATTTTAACTTTTCTAGATTGCACGTTGAAGAGCTTTTGTTATACATGCATTAGTATACAGTACATATATTACACACATTATACAAAACATTATTATGTTACTCTTAGTATCAGAATATGGTTAATATTAATATTTGGCCTAAAATATGTTTATGGCAACTTAAACTGTTGAAAAGTGGACCTGCGACTCCAACCCTGTACATTGATTACTGAATGAAATGATTAAATTATTGCAAAATAATTTACTACTTTAGTTTGATCGTCTACACCAGTCGTTTTGTTATTTTGATAAGTATACTGTTATACTGTATCACATTCACAAACTAATTAATTAGTTTTTAGCAATACAATACAGTGATTTCAAATATAACACTTCTGGCCAATTTAGTCATCTGTTGTTCAGTTTACAAAAAAATTACTTGTTTCTGATGTTGGATTTTTTATGTCTTCAATAGTTAAGTAAAAGGTCTATTTTCAAATTATTATGTTACAATAAGTATATAAACAGACTTACAATACTGGTATCATATTTGGACGACTGAGATTGTATCGCGAAATCGGAAACACTTACTGATCGTATCTATCAGATCTCTCACAGGTTTTGTCGTGGTTTACATCATAGTAACAAAAGAATGACAAATTCAATGCCTGTTGTTTAACTTATAGGACTGTACATTTTTGTTGATTGGATTTTTTTAATTGCTCCATCCAAAAACTTGTTCTATTTAGATACACTTGAGTTTCAATTTTGTTTTGCCTATTAAGGTTTTATGATAAATTGTTAAATTTCGGATGAGTATGGTTTTAATGGTCAGAATTTAGGATACCGTACTTTGCCTTTCTACCTCTAATTTATACTTCCTCAATGGTTTCAAAGTATTATTTTTTACATTTGCCACAAGTACTAGAGAGATTTTGAAGGGTTGCAAATTGTGTAAACTTGGCTGTGTAAGTTTGGTATGGTGGGTTTAGGAAATCATGTTTTTATTGGAATAGTAAAATAATTATTGTTATAAATTTAAAAACCCCTGTAACTAAATTCAAAATATATACTGCATCAAATTTTGTTGAAATTTTTTTCAAGTAATTAAAATTTTAATACAGTTGCCCAATCGATGGCAGCTTTCGTTTCTAACGTGTCAGTGGGAAGTAATCAATTTCTTGCAACAACACATTTTGACCCTTACAACATGTAAGGGTCAAATGGGTCAATCTAAACCGAATTCCGTTCTTAATCTTATCCAATATTTTAACTTGACATATCTTAATTGGAATGTTTTCCCAATCCTAATTTTTTATTTTTGTTTAATTTTTTTATTTCAGACCGAGTTCCTTTGTTCATAGTTTATTCTTTTATTTATTTTCCTTAATACTTCTTATGTTAAAATGTATAATGCTAAAAGATTACTAACATTTAATTAGCACTAATTAGCAATCGATATCACC
Source organism: Nephotettix cincticeps (assembly GCA_023375725.1). Taxonomy (NCBI): domain Eukaryota; kingdom Metazoa; phylum Arthropoda; class Insecta; order Hemiptera; family Cicadellidae; genus Nephotettix; species Nephotettix cincticeps. Next base: position 20,735,734 of record CM041788.1, on the reverse strand, counting down.
TGAAATAGATAATATAATAATTTTCCCTTTTTTGTAATCATGGTTTAGGCAAAATAAACTCTTTTTCTATTTATTTCGTAATTTTAAATATGGTTGAGAACTCATTGAATTAAACTTAATGCTGGCATATATCTCTTAGTGGAATTGGTATTTTCTGAATATAACTCATGTTTCTTGAATCATATAATTTTTATTATTCTTATGTGTTTATTTTTATTTATTTTTAGATCTTAGCTTGGTCTATGAGGTGAAATGCGAGAATACGACCAAAACCATGTAACGTAACAACAAACCCAAGTTCTTCGCTGAGACAGAAACTTGATTATTCCATTTTTTTCCAATTTCTGAGTCTGTTTTAATCTTGTAATGACGATTTTGTTTTAAATAAAATGTATCAAAATATACCATTGGAGTTTTTGTTGTTAATGAAAACAAGCTTTAGTAAAAAGTAGCAAAAATCTAATATTACAGACAAAAGTCTTTAGTTTACTTAGGCTCTGGTTGTCAGCTGCTCTTGACCATAATATCTTGTAAAATATCTTATTTTACAATGTTAATGTTAAATCACGTAGTTTCAAAAGTATTTAGTTATAATTTTGAAAAGGAATACAAGAAGTTTCTGCTACTTGTTTTGGGTAGATATATCTATGTACAAGGTTGCATGATATTTCATTAATTTAAAAGTGTTTTATAAAATAAGCATTGAAATGGTTAAAAAAGTACATCATGTAGAACCAAACGTTTGTAAATATGAATTTTGTGTGGAAAGGTTAAAAACTTATCAAAACTTTTCTTCTGATTCCAAATGGAATATTTTTTAAACTCAAAGTTATTATTTTTTATGTTCAACTGAAAGCCGTTTATTTCGGAGACTTTATTGAAAGAAAACTATTATTATTAGATTTTGTTGAAAAGTAGAAGTTCTCACTTCATAATACCAAAAAATAAGTAACTAAATATCCATTAGTATATTATGGAAACAATGTCATTGGTAATAAAAAATTATAATGAAAAGATGATAATGATGATGCTTAATGTTATTTAGATTTTTGTTGCAGACATTTTCCATCACTATTTTAAGTAAAACAAAGTTTCACAACCTTTCGGGATCTTGAATCTGATCCCGTCTTAAAGCGAGCTAGTAGCTAAAACAGCACTATTAGTACTTAATCCGGGCTACGCTAGTATAAAGCTGAAAACAAACAAGTTTAAAGCAGTCAAAAAACTTACAACCAAACCATTCACTTACATTATTTATGCACATAGGAAACAATACACGTCCACTCGACACGATGACTCCAAAGATAACTAAATTAAAGGGATGATGATTTATATGGAACATATGATAATGAGGAGAAATTTTATAAACCCTCCCCTTTGAATCCTAAAGAGAGAATGCAGTAAACATGATCACTTATAACGTCACCTTTACCTATTATGCGACCAAAACTCCACTTTCTACTTCCCTCTCTACACCTTGACACTGACCTGTAATCTTTTAACAATAATGGTAGATGGTTTTTCTTGTTTATCAGGTTTGTTAGACTTCATAAAAACTAAGTTTGTTACAACATAAAAACATATTTTTAAAGCCACTTTTCCTGTTTTGTGTGTATTTTTCTTTCTTTCAACATTTCGGGATCTGGAATCTATTAAAATATATCTGAACATACAAAACTATTTTTGTTTTTTTAGATTCCAATTGAGTTGGAAAGTTTCTCCACCTTATTTAAATAAATAAGAATAAATTATAACTTTTTGAGTAAATAAAGTAATTGAAACCTACAAGATGAAATATAGATTTCATAAGGATTTATTGTGAAAAAAGTTGAAACTTATAAATCACTAAGTGAAAAAGTATTAAATCTCTAGTTAAGTCTGCTTTGTAATTTTGTCAAATCAGGATTCTGTTGTTACAACTTTGATCTAAAACACAAAAAACACCATTTCATATTCTTTTAAGCTAAAAAACTGATGATAAAAAAAATCTAAAAAATAATTACAAATTGTAATCTTGGGATTGTTTTTTAAAACTATTAATGGTTATTAAAGTGATATATATTTTTCGAAAACCTGATATTTGAGACTGGTATTTGGTTTTAAATTCATCAATTCAATTAATCACCTTCTCTCGCCTCTACGATAATATGAGAAAAAATAATTGTTTTTGTCAAAAAATTTTGTTTGCTATTTAAGTAGAATATACATTCCGGAGTTCATATACAAAATAATATATATATATATATCAAAAAATATATATATATATATATCTCACCACATGTCCTATAGTTTTTCCCTTCTTTTTTGAATTTTAATTTTTAAGGGTAGTTGACTCCTAAAAATGTAAAAACAGAGGTGCATTATCTAATTTCGCTCAATGTTATTCTTAGGGCGGGATATTTCTTCCTTATTTTTAAGCTGTGTTTCCATAAAACTTGATACACAGCTTATGGTCTCATCATTCAAGAAACCCCACAGAAAAATATTTTTTTTGTCTTGGGGAGGGTAATTCTCCTTAAAAAGTCTTTAAGCTTGTAAAAAGAGGGTATGGGAAAGGAAATGTATATGTTGATAAGCTTTTTAGAAAATAAATATTATGATACTTATGTTAAATATAAGTAATTTTTTTTTAACATGTTTAACTTTGGACAGGTAAAGTATTTGTGAGTTCACTGATAATAACTGTAATGTGCACTGAGGTATGTTATAGTATATGTGAAATGTTAAGTCTATTATTCTAAAATGTATTGATTTTGAAAGTTTTCTGTTGCAGCTCCCTCGGTTAATTCTCCAAAATCCCGTAGTGCCGCCACCTGTGGGGGCAAGCCGGGTCCCGCCGGCAATGCACCGCAGCAACAGCCCAGCCCAACCCAGAACCACAAATTCGCCCCGTATCAACAAAATATCTCACCGACAACCCAGCTCGTAAGTAGCAACTGTAGATGGCATAACTCGAATCACACTTTGAGTTGTATATTGTTATCTTTATGTTATTTAGAACATATATGGCATGTGTTGGATTTTAATAATGTTAGAGTACTGAATCACGTATCTAAACTATTGCCCTTTACTGTGAAGAATATAGGAACTATTGCTAAAATTTTACTTCAGAGCTCAGAGGAAATTTAGTTTTGAATATTAAATTTAAATAATATGAAATAGAGATTAGTTCTGTAAAGTCTGTTTTATCTTGATTAATGGTGGAGTCTAAATCCGGATAGCTGAAAATATGGATTATATGAAAATATTACAAGATAGACGTCATAAACTGTTCACTAATCTCGCTCCTGACTGTCGGCAAATAGGTGTGAAATTTGTTTGTCATTCAGTCAATGATGCACAGTTCATAGAGACTGAAGTTGATAAGCTCTGAAAGACTGTATCATTGTGTCATTCAGTCAATGATGCACAGTTCATAGAGACTGAAGTTGATAAGCTCTTGAAAGACTGTATCATTGAGAGGAAAATTTCACTATGGTGAGCCGAAGTGCTTGTTACATCATTAACAAACCACAAAAAGAGGATGGTAATAGACTATTTGAGACTATACATAGGTTCACCTAACTTGATGCCTAACCGATACCCTCAATAAATGAAATAATATCAAAAATAGTCAGTTATAAAGCACTTTCGATTTCAAAAGTGCTTACTATCAGATACCTTTTCCTCAACGGGATCGATTATACACTACTTTTGAAGCTGCTGGAGAACTGTTATCAGTTTGCAAGATTTCCTTTCGGTACAACCAACACACACACACACATATATATATATATAAAAAAAATTTTAAATTACATGTGAAAAACACAAAAACTCAATTTTTGAGTAAAATCCCCCCAAACTACCTGTTCCCATTGACCGATATGTCTGGTTAACGAACTCGTCCGAGCACGAATACACGTCTCTACCAAATTGGTCTCGATTGGACCATTTTTACGAGAATTATCGTGTTCACAGACACACACACACACACACACACATTTCACACACACACACTTGTGTTTTTCACATGTAATTTAAAATTTTTTTCAATTTTATCTTTCACCATTAGAATCAGCTCAAAAAACGTCACAATTTAGTTCCTTAACCCTCCGAGTGTCTGTATGTTTTTCTGGGGAGTTGGGCCTTTTTTTGGCAATTTGCAACTGATTGTTAAAAAATTTATACTAAGCATTGTGAAGGTTATTATATATTATTATTCATATATTTGTGTAGCTAACATCTGTAGCTACAAAATGATATAAATATATTCAAATTTAACTTGCATTTTCAACATGTTTATGTATCTCAAAATTAAAAATGAAAAAAAAATTATGTTCGTGCCCCCTGATTTTGAAAAAGAAATCACTCAATCAAAATTCCAAGATAGCCATCTTTATCTAAATTTTATAAGGAGAAAGAAAATATATACTTTTATTAGGATAACTGGATTTTTTATTTAGTTACAATTTATTTTTTGATTTAGATACACTCGTAAAATCGCTAAAAAAATTGTGAATTTACACAGATTTTGCAAAGAAGTAGCTTTGAAAAGATTTCACACAAATTATTGAGATTAGGCTGTAAATGTTTGCAAATTTTATACAGATAAAAGAATAGACTAAAAACTAGAAAAAAATGTAACATACCTGTATAATTGAGACATAAAGTTCGAGACAAAAAATTTTTACTAAGTTTTTTTTCACACACAAAATAAAATCCACTAATAAAAAACACAATAAAAAATTGTTTTATGGACAAATAAACACAATTAGAAAGTGAACAAACAACATGAAATAATAAAATTAGCAAGAAGACAAAAATTCAGTTTGAATCGGAACTCTCCAATTGTAGTCTTCGCTTGTTGCCTCGAAGAGGTCGCCAGAAATGATTCAGTTTGTGGTAGCATTCACGATGAACACCAGAATTGCACCCTTGGCACCAAAACCTGGTTCTTCCTCTATTGCAGACTATACATTTCCTTTCACATTTTCTGGGGAGCTTTCCTAGAGCATAGTCAGTCACAAAATCTCCGGCTGGTCCAGGGACAGGTTGTCGGATGCTTCCCTCTTCTACAAGAGATTCCAACACTTTAATATGGAACTCTCTCCTATCCATGGGATGGTCACTATTCTGAGAGTAGAGGATATATGTATTGACCATACAAATGTCCACAAAATTAAAAAAAATCTTCTTCCAATACTTAGAGGTTGTTCGGTTAAGTGACAGATGATACACCGATTTGTCATTTATGTCGATTCCTCCCATAGATTGGTTGTAATCGTGTATTAGTAGGGGTTTTCTGCCAACCAGACCCTTTTTACTCTGAACTAACCCATCTTCAGCACTATGGGCAGTTGTTATAAGGAACACTGGTTTTCGGTCACGCCTTTGCCTGTATTGAACGAGTAATATATCGCCTCTTCTGAAGTATAGACTTTCTCGTGGTCCTAAAACAGCCCTCTTTACGGTTTCAGACAATTTTGAGTTCCTATTGATGGTCCCAGTTATAAATGTTTTTCTTTCATGAAGGCGCTCAGCCAACGGAACTTGTGTATAAAAGTTGTTTGTGTAGAGGTGGTGCCCCTTGTCAAGTAACCCGCTTTCTGTCATTACTTCCATGACAACTCTTTCAGTAAACAGTTCTTCTGTATTATTGGCTGCTAGGTAATCTGTCCCACTATACATTTCAACATGTATTACATAATTAGTGGCACTGTCACAGGACTGAAATTTCTTTATACCATACTGCTTATGCTTTTTATTCGGTAGATACTGAATAAAAGCGCAGCGGTTCTTCATTCCGATGAGTGACTCATCTATGCATACGTTCTGTGATGGGACAAAGTAGGTTTTGAAAACAGAATTGATGTGGTCCAACATAAATCTCACCTTTACCCATGGGTCATATCCCTCTTCACCCTTCTGCCGTGACCGATTGGAGGTGAGATGTAAAAATGTAGTGATGAGCAGGAAACGATTTAGGGCCATTGTATTAGAGTAAAAAGGAATAGTTTGCGAGCCTCTTGTATCCCAGTATGTTTTTATGTTTTTTCTCATAGTGAGACCCATATTTATAAGGATAGCAAAATATCTTTTCATTTCTTGGACAGTAACTGCCACCCATTTTCTCCATCGTGAATTAGGAGTCAACGTGTCTCCCTTTTGCGCTATCAAACGGTTGGCATGGGCATTTGTTTCCCTTGTAATGACAAGCCAGAAAGCCTGAGTAAGGAATAGACTGATATAACTTATAGGTTTACTATTTCGTGGAGGCATACTTCTAGGCCCTGGATTCCTAACTTGGAACTCAGGCTCAATGTTTTTGGGAGGCTCGGGCGGATACACCCTAACCCAAGGCTGCCTTTGCAAAAGTGGGTTTTCATCAATGAAAGGGATTTTTTTATTAGGCCTAGGCCTACCTTGATTTGGTTCTGAAAGTAATGCAGCCGGATCGTCGTCGAAAATTTCTTCATCGCGATCTGATGTTTCTAATTCACTCACAGTTCACCACTCCCAGATGAGAAATCCGTAAGTGATACATCGTCAGGCACATCTAATGCTTCAATATCACTAATATCAGAACTGGAATCACTAAAGTCATCGTCTAAAGCCGCTCGAATATCACTGCTGTCCATTTTCACAGTAAACACGACATTGCAACTTCGTAAACACCAAAACCCACCAACGACGCTTACACTCACGTAATTCATGAGAGATTTCGAGACAGTTCAAAGAGTGAGGTTATAGCGACAGACCTCGGGAGAAAGCTCGTTTTTTGCCGATTACAGTGATACCAAACTCAATGCAGTCAGAAACGAAATTTACCGTTATACAGCTGATTGAAAAAGTGTCTACAGTAACATCGACGTTTGACACCCCGAAATTAGCACTGACCGTCGATGCATCGACGTTTGACACCGGGAGGGTTAAAGTTTTTCTCTTTCTACAACGGTTACCGAGATATTAAAAAATCTAAACACAGTGCGTTGTATTTTGAGGCTCCAATGTTAATCTTATGGAGGATAAGGAAAAATTAATATTTCAGTTATTAACCAATATTTTTGGATAAAACTTATATTTAGCTTCATGTGGTTGAGGTTCATCCATTTATACTTAAAAATCATAGTTTAAATGTTCATCATTGCAAACCTGCATACTCTTTCCCATGTTAATCATTTGAAGAATAGGCAAACACCTTTATTTATGGACAGATGTTGATGAAAGTTCGTATAAATGTTAAAAATAAAAATGTTTGATGGTATAAATACCTACTCTCAGTGTTCCTCACAGCAGCAAACCTGCACACTCTTTCCCATGTTAATCTTATGGAGAATAGGCAAATAATTCTCATGTTTATGGACAGATTTTTATAAAACTTGTCATATATTATTATTATGTTATTGATTTGGAAATTCGCTGATTACGCAGGTCTACTGCCACGGGGGTATTTATATTAGTAACCACTGAGCACAAATAAACTATATTTAAAACAGTTTCATAAAAACTACAAATTGACTAGCATGGTCAATCACTCACGGTGGATCAAACTGGTAACAGAATGTCTCCGTCACTCATCCACGGTCAAACTGACCAGATCTTTACGCGAAAGCAAATAACACTGAATCTAGGAAAAGGGAGCAAGGAGTGATTTAGGCCATTCCTAGAAAGAGGCGCATGAGGTGCTGTGGCAATGAATACTGCTAACAACTACTAAGTACAAGTTTTCCTGAAAATAGCACAAACCTGGTCGTTTCGACCAGGACACGAGTCCTCCCGGGTTAAGTCACTGTTGGAGTATCAATAATATGATAATCGTAATATATGACAAGTTTGATCAATATCTGTCAATAATTAAGATATTTTGCCAATTCTCGATAAGATTAACACAAGAAAGAGTGTGCAGTGTGAGGAGCAGTAAAAGGCATTTTTACAATAAATAATTTTAGCGAATTTCCCATAGGGAAGAAGCTATTACCGTAGGTCTCATGGCAAGAGTTAAGCCTGAGACCATGTTATTTTTTCTTCTTTAGGTGCCCAGAGACCAAAAACAATAGTCGTTAAAATTGTTATATATATATATATATATATATGTGTGTGTGTGTGTGTGTCTGTGAACACGATAACTCTCGTAAAAATGGTCCGATCGAGACCAAATTTGGTAGAGACGTGTATTCCTACAAATGCTCGGACGAGTTCGTAAACCAGACATACCAAACAATGGGAACGGGTAGTTTGGGGGGGTTTTGTACCCCAAAATGAGGTTTTTTGCAATTTTCACATGTAATTTTTAAACATTTCTGATTTTATATTACACCATTGGAATCAGCTTAAAAAACTACACAATTAAGTTCCTTAAAGTTTTTCTCTATCTTCAACGGTTACCGAGATATAAAAAAATCTAAACACAGTACGTTGTATTTTGAGGCTCCAATGTTAATCTTTGGAGGATTAGGAAAAATTAATTTTTCACTTATTATCTAATATTTTTGGATGAAACTTGATATTTAGCTTCATGTGGTTGAGATCTATCCATTTATGCTTAAAAATCATAGTTTATGTGTTAATCATGGCAGCAAACCTGCATACTCTTTTCCCATGTTAATCATATGGAGATTAGGCAAACTCCTTTATTTATGGACAGATGTTGATGAGAGTTGGTATAAATGTTAAAAATAAAATTTTTGATGGTATAAATGGCTACTTTCAGTGTTCCTCACAGCAGCAAACCTACTCACTCTTTCCCATTTTAATCTTATGGAGAATAGGCAAATAATTCTCATTCTTTATCAACAGATTTTGACCAAACTTGTCATATATTATTATTATTATATTATTGATTTGGAAATTCGCTGAGTACGCAGGTCTGCTGCGACGGGGGTATTTATTTTTACCACATACTGTGTACCTTACCAAGTTTTATAAACATCTGCCCATAAATAAAGGAGTTTGCCCATTATCTATGATTAACATGGGAAAAGAGTATGCAGGTTAGCTGCCATGATAAATACATAAACCATGATTTTTAAGCATAAATGGATGGATCTCAACCACATGAAGCTAAATACCAAGTTTCATCCGAAAATATAGGTTAATAAGTGAAATATTAATCTTTTATCATCCTCCATAAGATTAACATTGGTCCCCCAAATTACAACTTATGTGTTTGACTTTTTAAACCGGTAACCGTTAATAGATAGAGCAGAACTTCAAAATACTAAGCTGTGTAGTTTTTTTATAAAAAAAATCTATTTGCAGAAATTTCCCCCATTCTGAAAACAACATGGATGTTTCTTTTATTCAGATCTAATTCTCATCACCTTTTGGTTGATTTTATTTAAGATGATACACCAGCAGCAACAGCAGCAGCGAGGTAGTGTGAGCATGAGGGTGACACCGAGATACCCAGCACCCATCCAGCGGCCCGGGCCTGTTGGTTACCAGCCGCCGCCCCGTCACCTGCCACCGCCATCGCGAGCCCGTTACAAGCCCAACTCCACCACCACACCCCTCGCCACTGCTGCTACCACTGCTGCAGCCACCCACTACTACAACACGCAAAGTTTGTTATATTTATTGTAGCTTTTATTTTTAATGTGATTTGCTGTGTAGTATATAAGTTATTCATTACAATAGAATGACTCATAACCAACCTCGGTTTTTGCTGGTCCTCGGAATATCCTTAGTTAGTTTTTAGCTCTGCTGGGAGCGTCTCTATTTGTTGCATTCAACTACGGAAACGATTTTCTCCACCTAAATAATCAAGGTTCTTTATTTATTGTTTGTTAAAGTTCTTTACTCAAAATCACTGGAATATTTTTTGGGTTATGTTTGTTAACTGGTTCACGTCAGCCCCATGTCATGACAGTTCATTGCCACCACTATTTACTAGAGGTGTGCGGATATCTGAAAATTCTGTTCGGATTCGGATCGGATATCCGAAACCGATCCGAATGTATTTAAGATATCCGATCCGATAAATATCCGAATTTTCGGATAGACTGTATAATACAGCAATTTGAACAAAAACAACGAGATTTTCGTCGAGTTAATACCCGCGAAGCTGGAATAATTTTTGCTTAAACCTTCATAAGACGACGAAATTACGTAGTCTTTCATCAAAACAATGTCGTTGACTGGTAGACGCGATACACTTATAGCGATTCGAATGACGAATGACGACCGCAGATGACGAAATTACGCAATTCATATCCAATCGGAATGTAAGAACGTCATTGGGCGGTCCGAGGATGCGGTATGATTATTCGATTCTTCAACTACGCATTTAAGTAACCGTAAGTTCAACATGATATTGCATGTTGAAATACAAAGCATAGCGTCATCGATAGTTGCACCGAATATCAGATTGCGGTTTGATATTGTTCCATATAAAATTTCATTTCGGCTACGAAAAAACTTGAATTGTTGATTTAATGTTACTGGTAACAAACCATCGTAATAGCTCGTTTTGCGACGGGGTTTCCGGCAAAAATAATACTACTTCATTCTGATCGACTACGTAGACGATCAATTGTTTAGTTATCGCATTCCTAACTACTCCGGGTTTGAGCAATACGATAAAGTTTTGCCAAAATTACATTTGGCCTATTTTGTCGTTCAGTGTTCACATAACCAACAAATTTTCCACTTGTTTTCAATCTACATTTTATCTTTGTTAAATTAATTTAAGCGTTATTAGTTTTAAATTTTTAGATAATTTTAAGATGAATAACTAACTAGATTACGACGAGGTACCATAATTTCACGGGTTTCAATATTGTTACACAGCCGATCGGGGTATTTTATCTGCCAAATATTCCAACTCTGCGCCTGCGCACAGGCCTTTGTTTTATAGTAGCTGCACTGTCGACTGTCACTGCCCTTGCCCATACGCAGATAGCCGATGGCATCGAGCCAACGGCGTCTGTCAAATCTTAATTCTTTGTTAATGGTGATTTGTTCTTATCATTGTAATAAATAAAATAATTAAAATCGTGAAATAAAATTGAGAATTAGTTGATTATTAGTAGAATGAATTGATGAATTAGTAGAAAGTTGATGTCATTTAATGGCGAATTATAAGGTTTCTGTTGATTTAATTTGTGAATTACGCCATATTAAAATTTGTTACTGGTAATTGTTATTTTGTAAATTTGTATTTATTGATGGAATAAACTTATTATTATTATTAATTTTAAATGCAGTGAAGTAAAAATTTTAGTTTTGTTGTTCATCCTATGAAGAATTTATGATTTTTTATGTAAGCTTACCATTTAATAATTTTGATAACATTTTATTGATTTTTTCCTAATTTATTCTTAGATAAGTCTGATTTCACTTTTTTATTGCGAGTATCCGAATCTGAAAACTATCTGCTATATATATATTTATTTATTTATTTGATTTTGATTATTATGAAACGTTGTGTATCAATTATGTTCTTTTCCTTTGTATAAAAAGAAGGTCAATAGCAATAAAACTTACCTTGTTTCGTGTAAGACACGAAACAAGGTTCATCAAGTTTCGTAGCAAATTTATGTATCATTTAAGACTTTCAGTAAATAATCTTAAAACTTAGTTATAGTTTTGATGAAGGTAATTTATAAACTCTTCAATTCGAATTAAGATTTGGAGGTTCTAATTATGAAGTCATTAAGTTATTTTCCAAAATTTTTTTATAGGTTTATGAAAATTAGACCCAAATCTAAGCATTATAAGGTTTAAACACCACAGAAGCTGATGTATTTAATTGAACCCTTTGGGCTGGAATCCCCAGCAGTGCTGGCCAGTCGCCATTGTTTATGCGCTATTTGTCACATTTTAATGTTTGACAGCTGTCCTCTCAGCTTGGACGGCCGGTCAGCTGTCTGCTAACACACAGAAGCCATATTGATATCGTACTGCCACCAAGTCGGAATAATTGTATATACATTGGGGGTAATAGGGGGTTAAATCAATTTAACCACTGAATTTGTTTGATCTGCTAAGTTATATATAATTGGGGGGTACCATTTAATTAGTTCAACGGGGCAACAAATTAAATGTGTAAAAGCTATACGCAACTAATCAAATATGTTCTGATCAATATTTATTACGATGCAACAAATTAAACATCTAAAGGTTATTCATCATTTATCAAATAAGTAAAGTTCAGAACAGTATCATTTAAACAGACAATTAAATCAATTTAAGTATTCTGCTTTCATTTAAAATAATACAAATAAATTAATGTTATAAAAACAATAGAAATATACTATTACTCAACAGTTATAAAATTCCCATTTAAATATTTTACAATAAAAAATAAATTAAATGTTAAAGGTTATACAAATAATAGCCAGGGCCTGTTCAAATAAGTAAAATTACTGAACAATATTTATTTTTTCAAACTTTTCAAAGAATTTATTAGTATTATTCGTTATTTGTGCATTTATATTATTAAAAATAAATTTTTGTTATGAACTGGACTTCCTGAAACAATATTTTTTAAAGGCTATAAATAGTTAGGGCCTATTTCAATGAGTAAAATTACTGAACAATATTTATTTTTACAGGCTTTGAAAAAAATTTAAGAATTATGCTTGCATTTAAAATATTAAAAATAAATTAATATTGTTATAAAAACAATAACTCCTGGGGTAGTGACGCCAGCTTTAGTTCCATCAATAGTGATCATTTTATGTGAGACCATATTTTGGTTTTTAATCATGTATGCATTCAATTTTGGGAATACATAAATCAAAACACTTTAGTTATTAGATGTAAGCTGTAATTAATTGTATTTAATGCCAAAATAATACATTTTCAACTCCCAACTTATGTAAAAAATTAAAAGTCAAACTTACAAACTCTGAAACACATTTTATTTAATCTATTAGTTTTTCTAAAAACAGTAAAATGTATTAAACCTATGTTTTATTGATAATTATAGATAGACACACAGATTTATAGAATATTGTTGTATATATAATCTATAAGTTTACCGCACTATATATTTACTTCTATAAACATAGATTTAAATATATAGTACGATCCAGGAGACCGTAAACAATTAAAACTTCAAAATGAGTGGGAGTTGAGGTTATGTCACTTCTGCGGACGATTGAGAACTGCTTCAATGGAAGGTATATAAGTCGGAGACCGTCAACCTCTGATGGTTATATTTTTAACTAAAAAGAAACAATTTGACACGGTCTCTGAGACCAGGCATCACTACTCCAAAAAATATTGATATCCCTTAAAATATCTGTTTCCCAGTTTGCATAAATGTTTAGATAACTAACCGATCTGTATCCGTATCTTATAGCTTTTTATTTGTTTTAGATACCACCTCAAAAATTGAGAGTTCTGAGATAGAAGCTAAAAATGAAGTGAAAAGTAATGAATGTGAGAACGGCACCGCAGCAGAGTCTCCGACGGAGGAACCCTCACAAGCTAATGAATGAGATTGAAACCCTTGTGCTTACCTTACTGTGTCGTTTTATTATGATATTGTGCGTCTTGGTTTGGTAATTGACTAAACGACGACCTTCTATGATCGAGTGGATACGACTTTAGTGAATTATAGCTCTGTTCAATTTGTGGCCCTTGTTACTGTTGGAATCCACTCTTCTTGTTCGGCTTTTTCCTACAGCTATGTCCTATAATAATACTGATACATTGGGATAGGGTTAGGTATGTATCATAATTGTTCGTTTATATATATATATTGTCTTTTTACTGAACGTGTATCAAAAGATTTCCTACGACACCGAGAGCAGGTGCTTCAACAATTTGCTCGATGGCGGTATTTAACCGCCCAATACTAGTGCGACTGTTAGTCTACGTTTGTTTAAGCTTTTCCGATGGACATTATTCATTAATGGATAAAAATTCGTGTATTATGTACGTATAATTAGTGTGCATTTTTGTGTATTTACAGGCAGAGACTATAAAAATTGTACATTGCTAATTTGTTCTTTTTTCTAAATAAAGAATAATGTTTAAAACATATAGTGTTGTTCTGTGCCGTTTTGCCAAGGACGATGTGTGTCTGGACGAACAGTAAGATATTAATGGACTGATGTTATGGACTTGCCAGTCAAGTAAAAATTAATGTGATAAATCCATGTAATAATTAGTAGGTCTAAAGTGCTTTGTGGGACTTAATTGACTCTCCCCAAAACAGTTGGTGTGTTATTGACCATATAAATTGTGATATGTTGATCTTGAACCATTAATTATTGGTATTAAAGAGCCAAAGTCACATCTAATTGTTAAGTTTAGTTTATTTTCTCATTTCAGTAAAACATTATTTTTGGAGGCTGGTTTTGATTATTTAAAAAATTAACCAATGTTAACAGAAAACCGTCAGTATTTCGCTTCAAAGTTGGAAAAACTAGCAATGAAATGCCCATAGTTGCAATCAAATTTATTAATGACCAATAAAATTAATTTAAAAATTAATTATCGGTCATTTTTCTTCCTGGCTAAACCCAACTGATTATATAAAGATAAAAAGGAGTAAATATGTGTAAACACCCAGGACAGTGTTATTCCTACCTACATGTTCAATTTCGTAAATATAATATTACGAATACGTCAATTCCTGGAGTCTGAGTCAGTCGTTTGGCAATTGATGACAATTAATTATTTAACTTTGTGGTGAATTTTTTAGTCGTTAAAGTTTCATTTATACCATGCAAGTTGGGTGAATCTCTAAAATCGTTCCCAAGTTGCTAACTGTTGAAAAGCAGTTAGTAATGAAAGTAGTAATATTTATATCCAATGTTAGCTGACAAATATTAAATATGATATAACTGATAAATATCCTGTTGTAGCAGACCTGCGGAATAAGTGAATTTGTATTTATTTACGAATTACTTGTTAAGTACGTTAGAAGTCTGAAAAAATATCTGCACATTTTTTTTCTCTCACTTTTCATGATATCAATGTTAAATTCAAACAGTAGTTATAAGGTTTAGTGCCAGAAAACCTTGTATTTGATTTCATTATAATGTTCAAAACACCCTTTAAAGCCTTTTTTACGTTCTCCCACTCATACGATAAAGTATATGGAGAAAGTATTGTTTATGTCAAAATGTTCAAATTAGAGTTAAGAATGGATATATCTGTTTTGGGGTCCCCTGAATCCCAAAAAGGTGGGTTTCAACGTGATGTGTACGTGTGATGTGAAAGGTCTGGATGTGTACAGAGCCACAGCCTATCCTGTTGGTCCAATTTAGATGAAATTTGGTATGTATGTATATTTTCACTGTATTTAATTTTTTTAAGGGAATTTTTATTATTTGTCTACGAATGACGGTCAAAGAGGAAAATTAATTTTATGGCCTTGGTAAAAGCAGTACGTTGTCTGTAAGCTCCCGATTTTATTCTAAATGCATAATATTAAAACATAAATTTCTTATTTATCTCCCATCCGTTTTCCATGAAACTTTGCATGTAGTGTAAGGTCACATCACCCCCACAAAACCCACTCAAAAAGGTTTGGTATTATTAGGGTGGAGGGAGGTGTTCCCTCCATAAAATTATAATAATTAATTTTGTTTCTCTTGTTGTTATTTTCAGATATAGGATGGTTATTTTTCAAACAATAAATTATTGAATGATATTTAGCTAAACATTAAAGAATGTGATTGTTTTATTGAATAAGCAATTATTGCTTAGCAAACGATAAAGAAGATTTTCACGTGAATAAAACATACAACATATATCCTACAAATTTATATTTTGTATGCATGTTCAGCAAATAAAAATTTGTATTTTAAGAGAATAAATTCTCTTATCCATTGCAGATTAGCTGAAACAGATTTTTGTATTTTGCCATTTTTATTTCACCAACATAAAGTGAACACCTGCTTCTTGTTCCCCCCTCCAAAAAGATCCTAGATTTTCCAAAATAGCCACTCAATGCTGTCTATTGTTTCAGTGTCAGTTATTGTTGAGTAATTTACTTCCAATATGCCAGGTTATAGTTTAGCAAGGTTTTGTTGGGTGCTGTTTCATTTATGAACTACGTGAGTCTTTTGTTGTAGGATTACCTCGAGGAGAAAAGTTTTCGTAAATAATGTATTAAGTTTTGATAGCAATTGAATACATTATGGCATTAAATAAAATGTGCTCATTCTAATTGTATCGTTTTTGTAAACTCTAAATCTGAACAGTACGACCAACTTAAATGTATGATAAATTACTCCACATGCCTATTAAAAGGTGTACTGTTTTATATTTCGTCATTCTTTTGGGTTGGAAACACTGGAGTTAAATAAACAGAAAAATAAATGACTTCAATAGCCGTGTGAAAAGTAAATGAATTTTTTTAAAGTAATCTATTTTTTGTGTTAAATGTTGGTGTTAACTGTTGAGGTTATACTTCAGTGAAAATGTTTAATACAACAGAGGTTGCAAAAAAAGAACTTATGCTATTATTATGCTAAACCCGCATTTTGCAGCTGAAGCCCATTATATTAACGTGCAAATCAACGTTATCATATTTAACGTGCAAAGGGTTAAAGACTACTACTAAATGAACTGTTTCTAGATCCGAGAGGTTTGAACAATAAATTAGTATGAAATTAAATAGGTTTTCCTTATAAATTGGAGTTTTTTATTTCTTATCCAAAACTAATCAAAATCTCTGCTTTGTTTTTCCAGAATTCTATATAGATTTTTATTGACATTTATTCAAATTAAAAACACCTGATATGCCTACAATGTTTTGTGGCTATTATGTTGTACAGCAGTTATATGCAGTTAACACCATTATTATTGGAGGTATAGTTCACGATCGTTGTCGTCTATGTTATATTTTCAGATTATCGGACCATAGTTGGACTCTTTCACGTTAATCTAGATAGACCGAACTTTACATACTTGTCAGTAAAGTAACTTTCCCTATCTCATTACTAAGCAATAGACGAAACTAAGTGATATCTGGCAACACTGCCACATAGGTTATTTCCCCCACTACCAATCCCTGCGTTGAGCGCATCATTTCGATGCTCACTGCGCAGAGCCGACCTGAGTCATTGACGATGGATGCTACAATCTCCGTCACTGCCAGAATGTGAACTACACGCTGTGATCGTAAATTTACAGAGCAAACCGTGTGAATGTCCAACAAGGTTGCTAATATGTAGAGCATTCAACAATGGGTGATATTCATGATGAATAGCGAAGCAGCAGACCTTCACTTTCAGATGAAGCCATGGAAAAAATTGAGCAAATTTTGCTTCAAGATCGGTCACGATCTGTCACCTCTGGAGCTTCACAAGTTCCAGAGGTGAGTGCTGATTCCTTTCACAAAATCATGGCAGAAAACCTGAGCAGACTACAGCAAGGTGTTCACTCGGTGGGTGCTACGCATCCTCGCAAACTGCAATGTGTGGACTGTTAACAGCGTCACCGGAAAGCAATGGCCTCCCGCTGTGCTGTTTATCGTCAAGGTTTGTTTGCCCATTGTTGAATGCTCAACACCTCAAGGGGATTTGTTGGACACTCAATCAATTTTCTCCATCGATTTTACATAACTCACAATGAATCCGGGTTCCAACTTTTTCACATTCAAAAACCAAATCACAGCTTGTAGTTAACATTTAGCGGTGCCGGAGATTACAGCGTCCATCGACGATGACTGTCAGTCTGACATCCAGAATGTCTGAGAGACACGCTCAACGCAGGGATTGGTAGTGGGGGAAGTAACCTAAACTGTGGTGTCAGATGTCACGCACGCAGCACCGCCCATTAATTAATTTTACTGACCTTTTAAAGTAATTTTAAGCCTCGTATAAATAAAAGCATAGTTCACTTAATCCATTTATTTATTTCAGTACATTTAAGAATAACAGGATCTCTAATAGGAGAATTTATAAAGATGTATATATACATAATCTAGTAGAACCTGTCGCAGCTTTACTTTGTTACATATAAACGTTTTAGATGTTGTATTGTTTTATCTAGAATATTTCATTTGAAGAAAAATTATTGTTACCTTAATGACACACAGACCCCCCCAAGACTTGCATCTCAAAATACCAACTCGGTAACGGAACCTCACTGTCTTTAATTTGCCCACACTGGCCCTAGGCCGATGGTGATGGACATTTGAAGATTTAAAATACCCCCGTCGCAGCAGACCTACGTACTCAGCGAATTTCCAAATCAATTATATAATAATAATAATATATGACAAGTTATAAAAAATCTATCCATAAACATGAGAATTATTTGCTTATTCTCCATAAGATTAACATGGGAAAGAGTGTGCAGGTTTGCTGCTGTGAGGAACACTAAAAGTTTTCATTTCTACCATAAATAATTTTTATCTTAACATTTATACCAACTTTCATCAACATCTGTCCATAAATAAAGGAGTTTGCCTATTCCCTATATGATTGTTATGGGAAAAGAGTATGCAGGTTTGCTGCCATGATAAACACATAAACTGTAATTTTTAAGCATAAATGGATAGATCTCAACCACATGAAGCTAAATATCAAGTTTTATCCAAAAATATTGATTAAAATGGGAAATATTAATTTTTTCTTATCCTCCATAAGATTAACATTGGGAGTCCCACAATACAACGTACTGTGTTTAGATTTTTTAATATCTCGGTAACCGTTGGAGATAGAGAAAAACTTTAAGGAACTTAATTGTGTAGTTTTTTAAGCTGATTCTAATGGTGAAATTTTTTTTAAATTTTTTTTTTTTTTATTTTTTTTTGTTTTTTTTTTTTTTTTTTTTTTTTTTTTTTTATATTTATTATATATATTATTATTATTATTATATTTTTTTATTTATTTTTTTTTTTTTTTCTATTTTTTAGATTATGTAGTAGTTTTTGTCAACAGAGTAAATTTAAAAAAAATAAAACATGTAAAAACTCAACTATCAAAACCAAACTACTAGAGATATTCCTAACAATTAACGTAGATACACGTAAAACGACAAAAATATTACGACAAGGTAAAAACATTTAATAATTTTTTTATACCAAAAACTGTAGTTTTTTATTGAATTCGTTTGTTATTATAATAAAATAATTTAAAACTATTATGATATTTTTTTGTCTATTTAACATTTATATATTTAATTTATTTTATTTTTTGTTTGTTTTTGAATTGCCACCTAAAAAGAAAAAATAATGCGGGAAGTCTATAATTTGTTTTTTGTTCGCTAAAAAACAATAATAGTACTTTCACCATACCAAACATTAAAAATTAATTTAATCTTAAATTATTGCAGTAACTAAGTACTATTTTCACCGTCATATCCAGCCACAGAACTAATTCAGACCGCTGTTGAGATACTTTCACCCTTGTGAGAAAACTTAACCCTTCCCGGACTGCAAGTGGATATATCCGCTAAATTTTTGGGCCTATTGGAGGGTTGGCGGATATATCCGCAGATCGTAAAAAATAACCTGAGCCAGGTTTAAACTTTTGAAACCATTTTTGATCAATAGGAACTTGAATTAATGATTAACATTACATTATTAATATGGATTCTTATTTTTCCTTAATTGTCCTTAATTTTTCCTTTATGTAATTATTAATAACATAAATACAGTTTATTTCAATTATTTCAACTACTAAAGTTTATTTCAAATAATTAAGTGTTATAAACACAGAAACAAAAAATTGTTATACTCCAACCTCATTTCTTATATGAGGACTATGACCTATTAAGGTGTAGTCCGGAAAAGGTTAATGTAAGTAATGTTGCATAGTATAAACACATCAATATCGGTTGTTTAAATTTCAGTTGGAGCTAGTGCAATGTAGAGTGAGAAGTTTGACATAAAATACAGTTCTTATCACAAAAAGTATTTACGTGTATTTACTCAAACTCAAAACTAATCAAAACCAAACTACAGAATCTGAGCATGTGGACACTATGCTCTAACGTCATAACTACATTCGTACTTAGCTTAGAATTAGAGCTTGAACAACTATATTACGACAAGGTACCATAATTTCACAGGTTATAATTTTGTAACATAGCAACCCAATACGCAGATAGCCGATGACGAGGAGCCGACATCGTCTGTCAAATCTTGGTTCTTTGTTTATTGCAATTCGTTTTCATCATTATAATATAAATAGAATCTTTGAATCATGAAATAAAATCGCAAATTATGATTTATCAATTTATCCATGGTTTATATGACTAACTTTTAAATTCTGTTGATTTAATTTATTTACAAATTATAAGGTTTTTTGTTTCATTTATGAATTATGCCATCCTAAAATTTGTTACTTTTAAATGCGGTGAAGTATAAATTTTAGTTTTGTTGTTCAGCCTAGGAAGTTATGATTATTTATGTCCAATTTAATAATTGCTAAAACATTTTTATTGATTAAAAACCATTAGATAAGTGTGATTCCACTCTGTTAATGGGAGTATCCGAATCCGAAAATTATCCGAACTGAACCCTAACTATCCGATCCGCTTGAAATATCCAATCCAAAACCAATCTGAAAAAATTTCACTATCCACACACCACCACTTAGAATATATCTTACTGTGCTACAATTTCAAATTATGCTACAAGTTTTTTTAGGGGAAGATTGAAATTATTGCATCATAAAAACAACTGCTTTATTTACTATATTATTTCTAAAAAACATCATAATACTTGGTTTTTTATATACAGAGACAAGAAAACAGATAATCAAAATATAAACAGGAAGCTAAATATATTGATTTCAAAAACAATAAAAATGATTCCTTAAGTGTAGTATGTACAGAGGCACATGACTAGATCCTCAAAATCGGAGATGTGGTTTATTTTTAATTAGATGCCTGAAACAGAAAAATTGCATTTATTAATATTAATCAGTGTATAACAATTTACAACTTAGCTACGATGCTGAGACCATTTCCTAAAGTATATGAGAAGAATGTCAACATAATTGAGGAGGACGGAGAAAGATGGCGCAGAGTTGTTGACAAGGCCAAAAACTTTCTTAGGCAGGTTACACACAGGAATCACCTTCATTTTTTGTGCTGCGACATGACTCGAAAACCAACTCATGTCTGCTTACACACAGGAGTCGCTGTCACGTTGCCCACGACTAGTGGTGCGAGAGAACCAACTGATCGGTGTTTTGGAGAGGCATGCCTCTTGCCCCCTGAAACCTTGCATGCGCAGAACGAATTTCTAGTCGCTTTTTTCGGCGCAGGGGTGGTGGTTTGTACACAATGCAATATATTCAAGGTGAGTCGTGGTTGCAGTATTGAGTGATCATTTAACCCAATGAGGTAGTAGTTAAATAGAACACTGACAGGCCTTCAAGTAGCAATTAAAATTGCCCATTTTGTAGAGTTTTAAGGAAGGCTGCATAAAATTGCTTGTGTATGAGATAATTGAATAATTTTTTTATTTGCTAGTAATGTATGAGGGCATATTATTTCTTTTTTTCCAAAACCGATTTGTATTAAATGTAAAAAATGTTTAAAGTAAACAAAAAAAATTTAATTTGAACTTTTTTTAATTTTTAGGGGCTACATTTTGATTGAAATAATCTTGCAAACCACCTGAATCATACATTTTCACTTCAAAGAATTTTTTACGTAGGATATCAAAACCATGCATTTATATTAACAAATTTATTTTAGACAAATAAAATAAAAAATATGCATGCCTCTCGAAACGGCCTTGATTATCAGCTGAAAATTCAAAACAATGTGAAATGACAACACAATAGGTTGGCCATCCGAGCAAAACAATTTTTTTAAATGCTTTTAAAGGACATAGCAACACAATCTATCGGAAAAGTTTGGAACTACGTGAGAAATACTGCGTATTTACCGATCCAATCCGGACTCGTGGGAGCATTTAAATCTACCGTATTGAAACATGCACCAGAAAAAAAAAGAATTTTCAATGTATAAAACTTGTACATGTTAAAGTAGAAAAGATTATATTTGAGAAGAATTTAGATGTGGAAAACAGATTAGATTAGATTATTTGAAATGGCGACCATACTACAAGGTAGGTATTTTAAGCCAAGTACGAATGAGGACTGAGTGTAAGATGATTGTGGCGCGATCTTGTAGACTTGTTACTAATTAAGGCTGACATGTTCCTTAGACAGGACTGTTAATTAAAAGCGCAACAGCCGATGGCAATTAATGGACCTACAGTTTAACAGAATCCGAACCACGGCCTCTGAATTACGAATTGGTCTAATCATGAGGATAGTCTTTGCGGATTAACGTAGTATTCAATAGTGCTGACGTTAATCCACACAAGAAAACACTACACCAACCAACCAACGCTCTTAACTATCCACAATTCGAGACCTCCAAGTAGCTGGTATACAGGATGACACCACCATCCCAGTTATTAGTTATTGAAAGGATCAGAGTGGCAAGTCATGTGGTTTGGGCATGTTCAAAGAATGGTTGAAGAAACTGTGTAGAAAATCTGGGTTGGGATAGAAACAGTTCTTATCTCTGGCAGTACATCAACACATAAGGAACATAGACCCTAGGATAAGGTTATTTGACAATTTCACAGAAAGGGCTTTAGGTAAGGGTTATTCATTGGAGTTAATAGAAAGAGCAACTCTACCTGAGAGTACAGACTAAAAAAATAAAGATGGTAAGTTTTATAATCAGACATCAAAAATGAAACTGAGAGATTAAATATCATGATATAAAAAACAATAGAAGGTTTCATAAGTGAACCATGTAAAGAACCATGTAGTATAATAACATGTTTTATTTTCCACCCATGTTTTGCTGAGTAAAACAGATGGTTGGGATAGTGGACATCCAAAAGATGTACTATTTCTATAAGGTAAAAAGGAAACTGAACAATGTCGAATGTCAAAAGATATGCCAAATGGTTTGACAATTTCATTTTCTGTACCCGAATATAACATTGGCAACTTATTATATTGAACTTACGTAAAAAATTACACAGGTTTCAACTTACTTATCTAGCCTTTCCCAAAACACCATAAGGGCCGCTCTATCAAGATGCCGCTTGGTTCGGGAAAGCTGGATCACTGACACTGCCCAGCCCTCTACGTTCTTGTCCAACTTCATTTCATCGTACTTCAAATGAAAACCGCAAACTGGACAAAATATTCACACATCATAATTGGTAATTTGTCAAATTTTTAGGGAAATTTACTAGAGTGAAGAAGCTATTACCGTAGGTCTCATGGCAAGACTTAAGCCTAGGACCAAGTTATTTTTAATAATAGTCGTTAAAACAAAAATAGCAGCCAGACCATTTTCATCAATTTTGTCACTTGGGAGTGTGATCACCTACTTACTTTTGGAAAATATATCCACAGGGTTGCCGTCCCACGGCCATCCCTTGAACTGCCAGGCAGGTCCCATGACAAACACAGCCACCACCCTGTCCCAGTCGCCCAGCGTGAGTTTCTGAGGGTTGTCAATGACCCGGTACGGCACTGTCAGCCCTCCTTCCTTCCGCCTCTGCAGCAAGATGTCATTGTCTCGCTTTGCACCCTGTAGTTTCTTCTCTTCTGTTGTCACGAACCTGTAAAAAACGTTAAGTACACTTAACAACACTGTATATTGCTGCATATTTTAAAATAAAAATTCAATAATAATGTTATATCTATCTGCTCTTCCAATTCGATTTCCCTACTCTATTTTAAACCTTGCTGGTCCAGAACCGTGGGCCTAGTGCTTGTTCAGATAAATTAAGATGGCAAGTTGAGATTAGTCACATATGCTACTAACTTTCATCTTTCATTTCAGAACATGGTCTCTAGGTTTTTTATGCTTGCTACAAAATATGGAGGAACACTAGAGCAAAAGTTCAAAAATACTATTGAAGGTCCAAGAATAAAAAACAGTTGCAAAATTGACATAAATATAGCAAATGATACTGTTAAAATCATGGGTTAAGATTTTAGACTGTCCACGATGACAAGCTTCCCTTTCATCCAGGTTCATGTTCAGAGAAACCTTGGGATGGAACATATCAGCCTCTTGGTATAGTCCCTTGACAATGGTTCTAAGTTAATTGTCATGTGAGCACATACTCAATTTTTCTAGCATAGAGCGGGTGTATCTCCTGTGAATAAGCTGTCAAGAGTAGGTCCTCTGATGATTCAACTAATATTGAATATTGATGTGAAAAAACAACATGGCCCGCTAGCGGCACAACAGTCGCCCGCGCTCGCCACCAGTAGCGGGGGTGAGCGACTCGGCGACTGTCGCATCCCTCGCCACAGCAGTCGCCTCGCTTAATAAGCTCCATATGATAACATGGCCCACTACTAGTGGCGAGTGGCCAGTCGCGGTCACTCGCCACTAGAGTCTCCGCGCATAATAGGGCTCTAAGTACAGTCAAAATCTACATCTTAACAAAAAATTTCCCACCAATTTCAAGACTTGCCTAGCGTTTTCCTTTCCAACCCCTTTAAGAACATGGTCTCATTTTCGGATGTAAACATTGAAGCATTTATTGAGGCTCTTAAATCGGAGACATGGCTCCAGTTGTATATGGCCCCTGTGTATTGGAAGTTTGACATCTTCCAACAAACATTGATGTACTATTTTAACTTGTGCTTCCCTAAACAACTTGTTAGACGCTACTCTGGTAAAAAATGGTTCCCACCTGAATTAAAATATGAAAAACAGCAAATTATTAACCTTAGTAATATTGCCAGAGCAACCAAAATTAAACCTATTAATAAACAAGTAAAAAAATTGAACAAAAATCTGAGGAAAAAAATTACCACCCTAAAAAAACAATATTATAAAGACAAAATAATGAAATCATCAAACATAACTAAAACTGTATGGGACATTATAAATTCAGAAGCCGGTAAAACTAAATTCAAGCCACAGAACATTGCTTTAACCGTAGAAAATTGTTTAACATCAGATGCGAAAGTAGTGAGTAATGTTTTAAATGATTATTTTTGTGATTTAGTTGACAATAATGTTATACCTAATTTAAACTTAGCAGACAGTTGTAAACCCGAAGCCTTAGATAGTGAACTTTCTTGTACATTTAGACTTAAGCATGTTGATGAGAAAGATGTAAATAGTATTTTAAGTAGTCTGAAAAACTCTTTTGCTACTGGTTATGATGAACTTCCTGTGACACTCCTAAAAAAATCAAGCACTCTCTTATCTAAACCTTTAGCTCATATAATTAACTCTTCATTTATAACTGGGATATTTCCCGATAAATTAAAAATTTCTAAATTAATACCACTTCATAAGAATGGGGACCGAAGTGATGTAAATAATTACCGTCCAATAGCACTCCTTCCAGCAATATCTAAAGTTTTTGAGAAGGCAGTCTATAATCAATTAGTAGAGTATTTAGAAAAACACAATCTTTTAGAAAATTGCCAACACGGTTTCAGGCAAGGGCGGTCAGTTATAACGGCAGTTACAAATTTCACTGAATCAATAATTGACTCCTTGGATTGTAAAGAAAAAGTAATAGGTATTTTCATGGATTTAACCAAAGCATTTGATTCTCTGAATCACGAAATGCTTTTATCAACATTATTTGATCTTGGAATTCATAAAACAGCACTTAATTGGTTAAAAACATATTTACTTGATAGAAAACAATATGTAGAAGTAGTTTATTACAATAAACATAATATAAAAATTTTTCAACAATCTAAAATTAGAACAGTTAAACATGGAGTGCCCCAGGGTTCTATTCTTGGACCATTACTTTACATTTGTTACACAAGAAATTTACCAAAATTATCAACCAATAGCCAATTATGTCTCTATGCAGATGACACAAATCTTAAAATTTCAGGGTCTTCAGAATATGAATTAGAATCAAAGTCTCAATCTGACTTACATCTTTTGACAAAATATTTCAATGGTAGGCAGTTATTATTCAATCCGAGTAAGACAAAATTCATTACTTTTAGGACTAGGCAATCAAAAACATCATATGATCTTTCTATAAAAATTAATAAGCAAAATGTGTTTGAAGTAGACCACTTAACATTTTTAGGGTTAGAGATAGATAACAAACTTTCTTGGAATTTACACTCTGAGAAAGTTATATCCAAAATATCATCAGGGCTCTTCGCGTTATCACGACTAAAAAAGTTTTTTGACATTGATTCTTTAAAAGCAGTTTATTTTGCGTATATTCATTCTACTATTTCTTTTGGAATATCACTCTATGGGGCAACATCAATTAAAAACCTAGATGCAATTTTAAAATTACAAAAGAAGGCAATAAGAATAATCCTGAATCTAAAACCGCGAACCTCGGTAAAAGAACATTTCTCAACGATGAAAATAATGACTGTCTATGGGGTATATATTTTTGAAACAATTTTATCATTACAAAATAAATTAAATGATCTAGTTTTAGTAGGGGACAATCACTATTACAACACTAGAACCAGGGGGGAAATTGCTCTAAATTTTCATAGGTTGGATTTATATACTAAAAAACCAACATATGCAGGTTCAAAATTTTTTAACAAAATCCCAGACGAAATTAAGTCCTCTGAGAGTCAATCCATATTTAAAAAAAAATTAAAGATCTTTCTCATCAACAAAGCATTGTATTCCTTTGATGAGCTCTAAGATGATTACAAATACCATATTTCATTCCATACACATACAAATGCTATCAACGTTATTTAGTTTTAAACAATTTTGTATAATTAGAATAATAATAATTTTTGTATAATTTTGAAATTAGTATAATTTTTGTCAATTAGAATAGTTTTAACAGTGACACCATTCCTGTATATTGTATATGCTGAAGAATAAAGATGTTTTGAATTGAATTGAATTACCTGAGGTCCTGTAAGATGTCTTTAGCGTTATACATCGTGATGAGCGAAGTGTTGGCAGCAGGGATGATGATTATGGGGGTCCTTGACACTCGTTTGTTGGCTGAAGGAACCAGCCCCATACGTGCCTGTTACAAATATATCACTACTTATAGGGTTAAACAAATAATGTTAAACGATTCATGAAAAAATATTACTGCTGATTAAAAAACACATGTAAAACTTTTTTCCACTTTCAATATTTTCATTATCTATAGGCTAAAAGTCTGATCGAAATGTAATTTTACAATTGCTGTTAACTCCCAAATGACTATCACTCAACTATTTTTCAACAAGTAAATTGCTTGCAGATATTCTAAAAAAATGTTGTTTTTTTTAATAAGTTTCTCAAAGCATAACTAAACAAAAAAACTATTACACATAATATTAAAATACTTAACTGAGTATTGTATTTGAAATCCAGAAAGTTATAAGTGAACAAATCTTCAAAAGAGATCTTATAATTCCATGCATTAATTAGGCCTACTGAATACGTCAATTCTGATTTCCAAGTGATGATATTTGTAATCTAATTTTACCTGTGCCGTGGGAATAGGTTGTGGAGGGTGAGAAGGATTTTGCTGTGGTGGCAATTTTTTGGGTTGATTGCCTTCAGTCACTGATTTTAGAGTCATCCCATGATATGTTCCCATAGTATCAATTTTAAATCCCTCGGTTTCTAAAAATCATTACAACAAATCAAATAACACATCTCATCTGACACATTAAAATTAGACCAAATTCCAATCTATAATATCCTGTACAAGATATATTTTCAAGATTCTTTGGGTTATATTTAGCCATAACTGTTAAAAGTATGTTTCCAATATACTTCCTGTCTTAAGAAACTACTGGTCGTTTCAACTCCAAACGTTTTGAGCCAACAAGATTTTTGCATTTGCCTCTAAAATGAGTATTTACATTGGGTAATTAGCAGATGGATTAAGCAAGCGTAGCCCAAGCAT
Source organism: Nephotettix cincticeps (assembly GCA_023375725.1). Lineage (NCBI taxonomy): Eukaryota > Metazoa > Arthropoda > Insecta > Hemiptera > Cicadellidae > Nephotettix > Nephotettix cincticeps. The sequence goes on along the minus strand of CM041788.1, from coordinate 20,707,965 downwards.
GAACATCAGACATGACATTCAGACTTGCAAATAAATAAACCATAGCGAGTTGCCACACCCCTACCAAGCCAATTATTTGATCTTGAAACAGTCTAAAGTCGCACAATAAATTGACTGTCCATCTCGGCTCGTTTTAGCCGTTCTGCGACTTTGTAAAGTCTAATGCACTACTGTAAGATAAAGGCGTTCAGTCAGTTTTAAACCTTTAAACTGCACGGACTGTTGAGTTAGTGAGGTTTTACTGTATTATAAATTTTCAAAAATTTGTATGCTATGCAATTACTTTATTGAAAAAAGCAATAAATTAAAACTTTGGAGCCAAAGCTTAAAATGGAGGGCTAGCTTGTACTTCCAATCGGCCGACACCCGACCCTAAATTGGGCTGCTTCATTTAAATCTATAGCAAAAAATTTTTGGCGTATATTCGGGTTTTGGTACTTATAACATAGTAGTCATTAATCTTTACACATCTATGGTTTTCTTTTATTCTGTCTTGTGTTTACGAAAGTATATATTTATTTTTCGAACAATGTTTCACTTGCTGGCTATGAGCGGACAGCTGTTGCTACTAGCCGTGTTGTGTTCAAGTTATTTTTGTTTACGAGAGCTAGTTTGTTTTTATTGTTGTATTGCTACACCACTGTTGTATAGTTTAGATATTTTAGTTATTATTTTAATTGTTCGTCCTTAGTGATTTATTCAATATGGGTGGCGATCCATTGAAAAGTGATAAGTTTTAAGACACTTTGCTGGATGAGAGTAGCAATAGTGATGACAACGAAACTTACAAATGACTTTCACAAATTTTTTACGAATAAAATATTTATTTCTATTCTTTTTGTTGCATTATGTGTCCTTGAATTTCATATGATATACTATACAAAGACTAAATACTGTGCATACAAACCTTCGTAGCAATTTTTGTTTTCAAAATCTTTTTTCCTAATTTTTATCATGTCAAAATTACCATTTTTTGACAGATGACAACTGTTTTATGTTTCTTTCAGAGTCCAAAAATATACAATAATATGTATAGGTTACATCAAATTTGTTCTAACAAAAATTTTTTTATTACCCTAAAACCCCCAGGCCCCAGTATTAAACCAGTGTTAGTGGCTCCAGGCTCCAAAATGTTAATATTATTGCAATTCAAACATTTTGTTTGTTTCTGATTTTAGTTTTTTAGGCTAGATTTAAGGCTAATTTATTTAAAATAACAGTAATTTATTAAGTAATTAGGCAAAACGAAAACTAACCTTCTTTCTGACGAATGAACCGTTCTTGATCGTATCGGTTGTAGACGATGGGCTGAGGGATGACAGGTTTGATGGGAGTGGCTCGTGGTGTCATAACAGGAGTGGCTGCCGGTGGCCGGTGTCGGCCCTCCTCTCTTGCCTTTATGGACTGAAGTATTGCAAAAATATTCTTTGCAAATACCTGGAAAAGATTAGTAAAATCTATGTAAGAATGAAGAAACTTCATGTCAGAAAAAGTCTCAAAAAGAGGATTTGAATTAGAAAATTTCATTTTTTACAGAATTTTTCTTCTGTTAACTTGTTAAAAGCATCATGTACAGAAGAACTTTACTGAATGCTAGGTTTAATAATGTGAAAGACTTCAAAGATTGACTTTTAATAAACACACAACATCGTAGACATTTTTTAACATTGGTTTAACAGTACAACATATGAGACAAATGCACTGTAATACAGGCTTACTGTTGAAATTGTCATCTTAATTGGCTTTGAGAGAAAAGTCCATTAATTTTTTTTTCTATGCATTTTTTTCCATTAAAACAATGGTTGACTGAAAGTAGGACTACCATGAGATTGCACAGTTAAGTGTCATTTTCCCCTTCCAAGAAGTCCAAAAGTCCTTTAGCATAATGACAGGCAGTGTATAATTGCTTGCCCAAGGCCAAGTTGTGGGCGGTAGCTATAATTTGCAGTGGCGAAGATAGGGGGGATCGATAGTTTATGCGTTTAACCTCGCTTGCTGTGGTTGCTAGTTTTTTCCGCTAACCGCGGATAATTGAAAGTCTACCATACTAAACTTTAGTTTACTCAAGATTACAATACAACATTAGTTTTTAATGCAATAGCCTATAGGTAAAAAATATCTTATCAAAAAGTGCTTCAAAATATTTTTCTTACACCTAAAAAGAAAAAACTACTTTCTCTGACTTAAAAGTTTTTGGCGATTCAGAATTTATACGATTTTAGAATTGTTTATTGCTCTACCAGCGGAGTGGCAACACTTCTCATTCCTTTGGTCATAGCAGGTCTGTCCGTTTTTTTTAAATTCAAAAAACTAATCATGATAATATATCTCATTAGTTTCATTTTTGTTTAACGTAAAATGTTAATTTTCTTACTGTTTTTCATTACATTAACTGAAACTAAAAAGTTTTGTTTTGTTGTAAAACTTAGTCTTGTAAAAGTATCTTCTAACTATACTAACTGTTTTAGCTTGTTAATTTTCTAATTACTGAAGAGAGCTGTATGTGACACAAACATCACAGTGGGCAGTTAAGTTACACAAAATAAATTATATTTAAAGATTTTTTTTCAATAAGCCTATAGAAAAAAAAAATACTTGTAAGCGGGCTAAGTATTATTCCATAGACATTTGTTATGACTACAACATTATATTTCAATTTAAGGAATCAAATCATAACTTCATTATGGTAGCCTTAGGCCTACTGAGTTTGAGATTTTTACTTTAATTTAAGAAACTATAGTTACATAAGTCTATCATGACTAAAAATAGAAAGGTTTTAACACTTTACCTTCCCAGTGCTCTGCAAGATTGTTGTTCTAGTCCTCCACTGGCGCTCCCTTGATATGATGTCTTTGGTAACGTCAACATCAAAGTCCAGCATAACCCTCAGGTCTGAACCAATTCCAATATCGTCATGGCCTTTAATTGTGGTTCTCTTCTTTGCCAACCGCTTAGCTTTGATCGCTGCAATTTTTTCGACTGACATTGCTTCTGATAGGGACCTTTAACACAAAATGAATAAGGATTGGGTTGTATAAAAAGTTATTAATTTTTTCCATGAGATAAAGTTAATGCAGTCTATAATATACAATTATAATATATCACAATTAATAATATTTTCATCTAATTGACTACATGTAGGCCAACAGACAGTGGCATTAGTATGTGCGCGCAGCTCTGTCACTACAAGCCATTCCATAAAAGTTGGACTCGCTTACTCCATTGTGCTCCTTTACAAGATTTTCAGCTGAAATAAACAAGATTAAGTCACCTGACTGAGAAAGTAAATAATTATAGTCCTTAAAAGATATAAAAGTCATGAGCACAGAATAATGGCACCATCTATATACCAAGTTTGAAGAAAAAATCAAAAATAACTTGTTAGGGTATGTACATATTTTAATTATATGGTAGGGTACACCAGTTTACTAGAGGATTTGTAAGCCCCTGTTATAATATGAAAATGATGTGTTAACATCTGATGTTTGTTCCCAGAAGAATCTAAGAGCGATAAAGAGTTTATCTTTTCTATAATACATGAAAAGATATGAATGATTTGTTGTATAGTGATCTAGAAGGATAGAGGATAGTCATTGGAAAGTCATTTTATGTTATAGTGAAATCACTTTCCATTTCAATAGAAACAATAACACAACCAGTCTCTCGGAAAATACAACAGAATTTTTAATGAGACCGAGGCAAACTTAGGTTCTCAATTTTTAATTATTACAAATAACACTAGCCTATAGATCACAATTCAAATTGCCTAATAACTATAGGCTAATCAAATCACTGAATACTTACTTAATATTATCAACAGTGACAGAAGCCTCCTTGGGTGCATCTAACCGAGCAGCAAGTTGTTGTTTGACACGTTGTACATCCTGCATATCCTCCAGTCGTGGCTTCTTTGCCACACTCTCAATACTGTCTTCCGGTGCTCGCTTCACCTGAGTAGGTATCTCCAAAGGTGCACTTTTATCAATATTCGCTGAAGTAGCCGTCTCTCCATTTAAGTAGGCCAATAGATCCTTACGATCTGGTCTACGTACAACAGGAATGTTTTCAGCCTAGAATTGGGAAAAAATAAGATTGAATAAATCATCCATTAAAAACAACACAGATTAATTGCCATTGTATGAAAAAAAAGTAATATATTTAGACGTATTTCACTCTTAATAGTACTTTTATAGATGGGCTAAAAAACTGTAAAATTTGTAAACCACTAAAGGCTACAAAATGCCTCCTATAAGCACATAGACAAGAATTTACTTACAGCAGCCTGTCGTACATACACTGGATGTGAAAGTGTGACATTTTTAAGTAAAAATAGTAGACACTCCAAGGTATAATATTCTTTAGAGGCTCCATCTTTTCCTGATCTGTAATCACAATAATAAAGTTAGGATTTATTGCCATTGGGTTAAACGGAACCTAAATTACACTTGCTTTGGGTTGACATAACCCACATATCGAAACTGATCTCTGAGGTGTAAAGAATATTAAGTTTAATAGCCTTACATCAAGGAATGTTGTTGCCAACTCTCAAGATGATAAATGTTTTGAATAGAGTATCCTACTTTTTTTATAAAATCGATCGCAGACTTAATTTTTTCACTTTCTAACAACCTTTTTACAAAGATTCGGTCCATGGAAGAACATAATTTTGAAGTTTTCGTACCATTTTAGGCTTAAATGACACTCTCAAACCATCCTATCTACCTAGGGGATCAGCTGGAATGGTTAGGTTAGGTTATCAATAATCAACCTAACTTAATTCCGCATAGTGTTGTATGTCAGCAATATTCTGTGTTACAATTCTCTTTAAATATCTCATTTCTCCCCGTCAAGTAACCCAATTCCCACAGACATCAATATTGACTGGATGTTACATAGTGACTTATTTACGACATAAAAGTTAGAAAATGTACAAAAACATCAAAATTGTGTTCTTTCGCGGACTGGGTTTTCGTAAAAAGGTTGTTCGAAAGTGAAAAAAGTAAGTCTAAGATCGATTTAATAACAAATAGAAGGATACCGTATTTGGAATAAGTGCCGTATCCAATAATAATTTAGTTTGCAGGGTTAGGGATTAGGTTATCAATAATTACAAGTAAAAATATGGTCAAGACCTTGAGCAATTTTACTAAGCCCTACCATTGACAAAAGTTAATACAAATTCAACTCAGTATTTGAAAGTATTTTGTGTATGTATAATATTAATGTATTAATTAAAATAAATAATATAAGTTATAAACAAAACTTAAAAATTGACAACTAGGCCTAAAAATACCACATAAGTAGGAATCCATTGACGTTCTCGACTATGACTACAACATAGACCTATCGATTTTGAAAACTTACCCCCACATAAGATAGTTTGTTTTAACATTCTTGGGCCAGGAAAACTCTCCAAATATGATCTGATTTTCCCTCTCGATAATTTCTTTCTTGTTGACATTGTACTGACGCAATAAACTCAGCGGATCTGCCATATTGACAAAATTACTAGATGCACGACGGAGGAGACAAGTAAGGAACACCCAACCAAAACCAAACTCCGAATGGTTCCAGTATCAACTATTCCTTGTTCCGTTCCAGGATCCAAGTCCTACTGACGACTCAAGGAAAAGTCGAACTAAGTGGTTTCGTTCAGCCGTATTCACAATTTTAATAGTAAGTCTGCTGGGTATACAATTGACTGCATCGAATACTTTAGTGAATAAAATTGAAAGTACAGGCACAAACATATATAAACTTATAATTATACAAACCTGGCAACATCTAAGTCTATGCAAATACTACTTAAATTAGAAAACCATGCACAAACAGAAAAAATATTGTAATGAAATATGCCATACCGTGCAAACCATTTACCTAGATAAGGCTAATAGCCGTGTATGACAAATAATTCATTAATTTCATAAAAAGAAATTATCCAGCAGCCATTATCAGTGGGAGACATGAAGATCACTACATTTCCAAAAAAGCTGGTATTGTGGAAAAGGGAATTTTGACCATTGCTATTTATTAGTCAATTTCCCATATGGAAGAAGCTATTATTGTAGGTCGCACGGTAAGACTTAAGCCCGTAACCATGTTATTTTTTTGTCTTTAGGTACCCAGAGTCCAAAAACAATGTGTGTGTGTGTGTGATCGAAGCCAAATTTTGTAGAAACGTCTATTCCTATACATTTGCTCGGACGAGTTTGTAAACCAGACATATCGGTCAACAATAGGTTTTTGTGCTTTCCCATGTAATTTTTAAAAATTTCAAATTTTATCTTTCGCCTTTAGAATTAGCTTAAAAAACTACACAATTTAGATTCTTAAGGTTTTTCTTTATCTCCATTGGTTACCGAGATATTAAATAATCTAAACACACAGTACATTTTATTTAGGGGCTCCAATGCTAATATTATAAAGGATAAGGAAAAATTAATATTTCCCTTATCAACCAATAGTTTGGAATGAAACTTGGTATTTAGCTTCATGTGGTTGAGATCTATCCATTTATGCTTAAAAATCATAGTTTATGTGTTTATCATGGCAGCAAACCTGCATACTCATTCCCATGTTAATCTTACGGAGGATAGGCAGACTCCTTTATTTACGATAAAACTTGGTATATGGTCAAAATGAAAATAGTTTATAGCGAAAATGCCTACTTTCGTGTTCCCAAAAGCAGCAAACCCGCGCACTCTTTTTCGTGTTAATGTTACAGAGAATAGGCAAAATATTTTAATTTATCAACAGGTTGCTCAATTGATTGCTCAATATCTTGTCATATACTTGTATCATATTGCCATACTTTTGAGTTGGAAATTCACTGAGTACGCAGGTGTGCTGCGACGGGGGTATTTGCACTGTGCCCCCAATCCCTCGACTATTGAGCTACAGCAATGCAGTCTGCTAAGACACTAGAGAAACTATACTCATATTTAGAGCTTTCAGAAGTGATAATATGTAAATTCTACTCTATATGTAAGTTTAGCATGCGCAGTATGTTGCGCAGCGTGCTCCGTGATGAAGTTAACTCGCCGCAACAATTACCGACTACTGGTTGCATGCATTGAGATGCAGTAGTGTAGCTAAGCTAACTGCGGAGGTAGAAAGACGGTCTTGTTTGATCTCAATGAAACCACGGGACATGCTGTGCAACAAACTGAGTGTAGGAAAACGTCCCATTTTTTCAAAAAGTAGTAAAGGCTTATCAGGAGCTTCCAAAATATAGACCTACAAGTTACATAATATCAATCAATTTGATGTATTTTATACACTTCAGTGGCAGTTTATTATGTACAAATATGTTTTACTTGTAGTAGGGTGTATGGTACTTCATACCCCAAAATACTTGAAAAAGCCCTAGTTTTCCTGAGGCATAGTGTACAGCCATCAGGTAGAAGAGATTCATACAAACGGGAAAAGTAGGATGTAGGACGTCATCTAATTTTGGTAAAGTCAAAGACCACCAAAACCAATCCTGATCATTGCTCAGGCTTCAGAACGCTGTAATAGATTAAATATAATCCAACCAAATAACGCCGTTACTTATCAACTGGAGGCGTATGTTTGACCCAGGGAGAGATCCCCAACCTTTCATTTGAAACTTCACACCCCCTACACTTTGGCCAGCACATCACCAGAACGAAGGAGCATTCCTTCTGGGGACTTCTCCCAGATGGTGTGAGGTGAACCAGGCTCCATGAATTCGGGTGAGGACTCAGTCACAGGGGCCTGGGCGCTGCAAGAGTGGCGTAAAGGAACTTAGGTGATTGAGAAGCTCATAACACCGGATAGCCAAAGGCCATATATGGACAGTGCTGTGTCTGCTCTATTTTAATGTTGTCAATTTTTCTCTGAACCATCTTAAGTACCATAGTGTGACTAGGAACAGATAATAAAGTCTATACTTTACTATCTTCTTAATTACTATCATAGATGATAGAAAAAACTTATATTTATAAACATTGCTACTATCCGTCCATCTCTGGTATGTAAGAGCCTGCTTCAGCCGCTAACGCTAGGCTACCGCTAGTGGTGAGTACTGACATAGATGATAGAAGAACTTCTTCTATTCATAATCAATGGTACTGACCGCCTGCCGAGTGAGGATTGGACTGGACTGACTGGAAAACTGACTGGGGTTCAAGAGGAAGGATAAATTACGGAGGTTAATTGTAGTCAGGCAAAACTGGAGTTAGCATAAAATTGTGAAATAAATATTTCGATTTTGGTTTTTGTCGTACAAATAGTTAATATTGACGGTTAATATTTGAGTTACAATTTAGTATTTTGTTTCTGTCATGCTACCAAATCGATCTTATCTTTATCACCTTAATTATAGCTAGCCTATAGGCTACTTCAACACAATCAATAAATTTGTATTCAATATTTGAGTATTCTCAAAAGATTTGCTGCTCTAAAATGATGCCTTTTTATGGGTTATATCCTCCCAGGAAAACAAATCTTAATATAAGGTAAGTATTAGATTTTTGGGTTAAGTTTTAAAACTTGTCCCTTGTTATAGTTAGAGTGATGGTTAGTTATGTTGTTTTTTTGCATCATGTATATGCTATACTTATCAAGCATTAATTTGTTTTATACATACTTTTCAATTAAAATGGCCTCACAGCTGGTATGTAATTTGCAGTTTACCCACAGTTAAAATACATTTATTCACTTCCCTTTGGGAAAAACTTAGATCATGGATAGGCCTATGCCTAAAGGGAATATATCAGTTCATTTAACTAAAAAACTGTCCTTATAACTTGGCATATAACTTATAACGTAGTGACATCACTGTTGCAAATTTTGGTCTGACGAATTGCCAATACTCCGCAGAGCCAAGACACATCAATGTCCAAAATGTTTGTCTTTACTTCCCTGTGGGAAATAGGTTAGATCATACGTCTAAAGGGAATATTTTCAGTTCACCTAAACAGCTGTTATAACCAAAATATAACATCACTAACCGAATGACGTCACTCTTCAAATTTTGGTTGTGCAAACTGCTAACACCCCCTAGAGCTAAGACATATCCATGCCAAAACTGGTGAAAAGTTGTACTCAAAATCTGGCTCATCGTTGTGAATCAGCATTGCGTGTTGGTCAGCATGCACTTCTACATAGTCAACTGTCTACAGACATCTGTCAACTAATTATTCGTGTCAAATAATGTGTTTTGTCACCATGAGACATCTCAAAAACCAAATCAAAACTTAGGTGTTCACGCTTGTATGAGCAAATATCCCAGAGGGAAGAAGCTATTGTCGTTGTTCTCACGGCAAGAACTGAGCCCGGTACCATGTTACTTTTTCGTTTTGAGGTTCGCAGAGACCAAAAACAGTAGTCATGAAAAATTTAAGTACATATTACATAAAAGTAAAAAAATTACATATGAAAACACATTTATGGGGTATAAAATCCCCATAATACCTATTCTGATTGACCGTTAAATCTGGATTAAAAACCCATTCGAGTAGGTGTACCAGTACACATAGTGTATCCTGTTTCCAACGACAGATCTACTCAATATTAGAAGAGGACGGACTGAATTACACTGTAGCATATTTGGATGATGTAACAATTGGAGGGAGACAAAGCTGAGCATGACATAAATTTGGAAAGATTTTTGTGCAATAAAAAAGTACAGTAAGACAACAAACGTGGATAAGTGCAAGTTTTCACAGAGTGAGATAAAAATACTGGGCAATATTATTAAGACCAAAAAAATTTGACCAGATTCAGATCGTCTTCAACCTCTTTTAAAACTCCCTTTTCCTTATGATGATCCTCTGCGACGAACATTAGGGATGTTTGCACACTACTCTGATTTAATAAAAAATGTTTTGGAAAAAATACAGTCCCTTTCATCCACCAAATGTTTTCCCATTGTCTGAAAAAGTGAAGAAGTCTTTTCAGATGTTGTAAAATGACATTGCTCAAAGAACCAAAGCATCAATCCAAGATGATGTACCATTCACGGTGGAGACGCTTCTGAGTTCGCAATCAGTTTGAATATTTTCCAATCAGGAAGGCCCGTAGCATTTTACTCTTAGACACTATCAAAGTCAGAAAGTGAAGACACCACCTTCATCCTTTTGAGCGATTGAAAATAGATTTTAAAGGACCAATTCCAAGTATAAGTCCAAACAAATATTTTTTACTATAGAGGATGAATACCCAAGTTACCTATTTGCTTTCTCCTGTCGATATATGACCGCAGGAACAATATTTGAAAAACTTAAAGAGCTCTTTGCTCTTCTTGGTATGCCCTCGTCGATTTATTTGGATCAAGGAACATCTCTCAAGTCATCAGA